>CM040239.1:301165156-301860265 GCA_022545495.1 Chrysanthemum lavandulifolium | reverse complement strand
GTTTGATTTATGAGTCCAAATGAGCTCGTGAAAATAGTAACTCGTCTTTCCGCCCTGGTCCCGCGAAATAAGTCAGACTTCAAAAGTCCAATGGAAAGGTCCCTTGTATTTTTTGACTGTGCTTCCTTCCAAGGTGTAGTAACTATAAGCTTTTGGTGCAAGAAAGAAACCTTTCACAATTTGATCTTCCAGCTTTAACATACCCAAGATTGAAGATGAAATCTCACAGTGCAACGACGAGTTAGGTCGATCACCTTTGCATGCATGTCTGATGCGTGCCCAAACAGTCAAGCTAAATCACTCAAGCCGGCCACTTGTGAATGGCAGACCGTAATAAGCTTAAAACTGCCTAAGCACGAACTCAATGAAGATCTGGGAGTATAGTGTTTCCCTGGGTCGTTATGTCCCAATGAAGCTATGCAATGGATTATCAAACGATAGTGATCGGAGATTTGGACTGAAAAGAGGATTGTGAATTATGATTACTACGTAAAAGCCAACAAATTACAACGGCTTAAATGCAAATTAAAAGAAATTAAAAAGATTAAAAATATTAAATAAACGCTATCACTATTTTTAAAATTGATGAACGTTTAAAACTTAAAACTAAAAACTTACGTTTAAATAAAATTACGTAAACGTACAAAATAAAAAGTGATATCTAAGAAATAAAAGTCCTAAAAATATGAAAATGACATTTTACAATTCTAATGATAAAAGAAAATATTTAGAAAAGAAAATTATTTTATAACTATTTAATTAATTATTATTAATTAAAACTATTTTTAACTATTTAATAATAGCCTAAAATACAAGAAAATAGGAAATAAAGCTAGAAAAATAAAATTAAGACTTGGAAAATCTAAAATAACAAACTAGAATTTTCAAAACTATTTTGTATTTTTTGATTATTTTGTATTTTCTAGGAATTAAAAACTATTAAAACTAATTAAATTATTTAAAAATACAAATTTAACTAAGAAAAATATTTTTTTTGTCTTTTTATATTTATCTTAACTTAAGAAAAATGAAAAATTATTTTTTTTGAAACTTTTCTTAATTAATTGTATTAAATGCTATTTAAAAATGCTTAAAAACTAATTTAAATTAAGAAAAATAGCAAACAAGCTTGGAAAAATCTGAAAATTTCAGGAAAAGTCTAAAATATTATTAGGAAGCTAGGAAAAATGGAAAAACAAGGGCTTGTGTGGAGGAAATAGAAACTGATGCACAAAGTGCTTATGGAATAAGCACTTGGATAAGCTAAAGAGCACAACAAGCCACCAACTGATAACAAAAGCTATAATAAGCTAATAGAACTAAAGTGCAACAAAAAACAACCGACTTAAACTCTTGGAATGCAAGTTGCTAAGATTATGAGGAATTGAGCAAATGAGCTAAAACAGTTAAAGGGTACCAAGTTCGAGCTATGCACAAGCTTCAAAATAAGCTAAAAGGAAAACCAACAATTGGAACTTGAGAAGACCTGCCAAGAACTTAAAAACTAAAAACTAGACCTAGAGAAGCTCTTATGAGCCAAATGCAAGAGTTACAAAATCGCGAATCTGCAGTGTGCTTAATGCCCCGCATGTGGACTCAATTTATATTGACAAGCTTATTTGAAGCTTCTAAAAATTTGATAAAAATCTGGAAAAATGCTAATAAGAAACAAGACCAACTGAAGTTAATAATCCCACAATTTCATTTAGATTGGTTCAGAAATGAGCCCAAGAAAATTCTTCCTAGATGGGCTCAAAACTGGTTTTCAACTTTTTGACTTTTTGACAAAACTAAAAGTTTGACTTTCATGAACTTTGGGATCAATTTAAGGACTGATATAGAAGTAATGTGATGAAATAACACTAAAGTAGGCTAGACCTATGAATTTTAAACACAAAATGAGCCTATGATCTTGTAAAAATTCCAACAGACAACTGATTAAGACAGATATGGAAAAGTTTGACTTGAGTGGTTGCAGGCACAAAATTGAAACAGCTATGAGATCAATAGGACTAAACAAGCATGACCCAACAGATTACTACCACTGCAATAGCCTACAACACAAATAATACAGCTAAACCAAACATCGCTTAAGGACCGATATGCAAACTTCACAAAGCTAACTACTAATCTAGCATACATCATCGATCAAACCGAGTATGAATGGCCTAAATACAACCGGACAAACACATTTGAGCAACTTATG
This sequence comes from Chrysanthemum lavandulifolium, assembly GCA_022545495.1. Classification (NCBI taxonomy): domain Eukaryota; kingdom Viridiplantae; phylum Streptophyta; class Magnoliopsida; order Asterales; family Asteraceae; genus Chrysanthemum; species Chrysanthemum lavandulifolium. The sequence goes on along the minus strand of CM040239.1, from coordinate 301,858,059 downwards.
ACCACGATATAAGTACAAACAGAAATGCAAAATTGAAATGAAACCTAAAATGAGTAATCTTACTCACATGTGTCCACCGGTTGCAGGATAGAACCAAACCCAAGATTACTCTAACCTAGTCTAATCTAGCCCAAAATCATCATCGAATCAACCCATATCATCACCAAATCCATTCTGGCCGCTTTGACTTTCGTTGACCATGAGACAATTTTACTTGAAAATGAAATATAAGTTTGCAAAAAGCTCTGATAAACTTAAAGAAGCTTATTTAAGCTAACACAAAGCTACTTGGAAGCTTTAATACAAGAATTTGAAAATAGCTTTTTCAACAGTTAACTAAAAACTTGGAACTTAAACCAAACTTGAAATTGATTCTCAAAATTACAATACAATGATATTTTAACTTAAAGATGATACAAATAAACTGAAAACTACAACATTTAGGCTAAAACTATAACATTAATTTAAAAACGACATTTAAGAAAAATTAAAAACTAACTACTCTCCTTTCTTCTCTCTTCAACCTCTTTTTATACTCCCACATCTTTCTCTCTCTGCTCGAGCTTTTCCCACCTCTCTTTAGGCCTTTGATGACTTTTGATGAATCTTGGCCCTGATTGGTTTTAAGGGAAAAGGAATTTTAGCATTGAGGTTTGAGTGCTGGAGTAGAGGCATTAAATGCATTTTGTAGTTTGTTGAGGATGAGGAACATGGGAGAGTAGGGTATTGGAGTTGAGGGGGAACGGGTTGCATAAGGATGTTGGGAAGACAAAGAAAAAGGCGCGGTCGCTGTGGGTGTTTGTTTGTTTGACTTTGGTTTGACCGGGTAATATTAAATGGGGGTCCAAAAGTGGTAATATGGCAGGGGTCACTTGGTTTGACAAGGGTCCAAATGGGATAAGCAGGGGCCAAGGTTCACAAAGGCTTAGGCTTTAATATAAGGGCTTGTTTTGTAAATTCTAAAAATACAAGGACCACTTCTGCCATTTTGTCAAAGTTGTTCCAAGGGACTATAAGTGGCAAGTTTCCATAATACAAGGACCAAACTTGACATTTTCAAATTTCCAAAGGCCATTTTTGCCAATTTTTAAACTTGAAGGACCAATTTTGTAATTTCTCAAAACTTTTGACATTTTTCACCAAAGGACTAATTTTGACAACTTATGATTTTAAAAGGACCTTTGGTGATTTAACTTTGAAATAAGTGCTGTGGACTATTTCTCGATAATTTTGAAACTGGGGACCGAAATCGCAATTATGCAAACTTAGCTCATTTTTCATCCGATTTTAAACATTTTGCATCCGAAACATATAAAATGCAATTTTGGAATATTTTCAAGATTTTGATGCATTTTAGCATTTTAAACGCTTTGCAGCTCAGATTCGACCAAAATGACGAGTATTTACACACTCATCAATGTCACTTAAGAACTTGAAGTCACGCTCATTGTCACGCACAAACACGTTGTTAACCATGTCTTTGGCACGTTATCCATTTCTTTTGTAGTAAATTGTGCCGTGGCTAGTGTGTGTCCCCGACAAAAGTTGTATGATATTGGGATATGTCATCCGCTTATATAAACCAAATGGGGGGGGGGAAGAGCGGGGGGGGTGATATGGAGTTTATTTTAAATTGAAGTGTATCCGAATTAATGTGGATAGTCAAGGATGAATAGTTGAGTCATGTCAAGTAATTATCATGCACATTAGCCCAAGTTTAAATAATGAAGCTTCACTTGTACTCAAACGATTCCCGCCACAAGATAATCATTTTGAGCAACTAGTTTCATTAGCTAAGTAAACCGCTTGAATTTTGTTTAGTTCCAAATGCAACAAAATTTTACGTCCTCAAGTTAGAAAAATTATTAATTTACTATGTTTGTAAATAGACGCCATTATACGGTGTTTATATTGATTACTTTTGGTTACATGAACTAAAACACATATGCTATTATTATATATTTTATGTAATAATACACTACCAAGACTTTATATCATAAAGTCCGACTAAGTGTGCACTTGGTCGTGGTATTTCAATATTGAATGGATATTTTGTAAAACCCAAATCGGGATGCACATAAGTAGGACAAATTTCATTAATTAGGAAAGGACGAATGAAATGATGGTGGTAGCTAGGGCATGTAATTCAAGGAACTAGTCCATTACTTTTTCAACTTTAACTATTGCACAAAATTTGGGCAACCACATACATACGATGGCAACTAAATGATATGTGTCCGTATTAAATCATTGAACCTTATGTGCGCTTGTAAATCTAAAGTAATCAAGCTTGCTAGCTATATATTTCCTATATCGTATTATATGTGCAGGACACAATGTAAATTAAAATCGTGAAAATAAATTGTTAAAATACGGAAGCAAGCGATTTATGTACTTTATCTTTGGTTGGTTCTAGTTAATGTACACATATTTTAGATAACTGTTGTTGGTTGTGGAATTGCTTGATGTTACTACTATAGAGTATAGACGGCTTTGTTTCTTTTTGTTATGAATTAAATGGAGGGGACCCTTTCTTGCTTGATCCGATTGGAAAATATTTCTCCGCCTCTAACCGCACTATTTAAGGAAAATGAAACATAAAGCTTTAATTTGGTAGGACCACACTTTTAGCTAAGGACTCATACAAAAATAAACGCCCCTAAGTATAACAAATGTTTATGAGAAACTATGTTGTTGGTCAGGTAAATAAAAAATAAAATGGGATTTCAAATAAGAAGGACGGTTTATTAATGGTGAATAGATGTAATGAAATGATGGTGGTGCATAGTTGCATGTACTTGAAGGGAACTAGTGTGCACAAAACTCAAAGTCAAACTGCTACAACACAACACCCAAGAAACTTTGGCCAACAATAATTTGTTCTCGGGCAACTACACACAAATAATGGGCAACTAATCACAAGCATGGTTTATTCGTGCTCGTCACAAAGTATAACAAATTATCAGATAAGTTTATTTATGTATGTGTTGTCCGTAATTGTATTATATATGTTGGTTATAAGAAGCATAGTGTATGGTCACAAAGTATAACAAACAAGTAATAACATGATCAAGGTTATAATAAGAAGATACCAGAAGCACTCCTAACACGGACATACCATACACGTGACTCATAGTCACGCGTGTCGCCGCTATCATAGAATGTTACCACTCCAAGATGTATGTTAAATCGGCAAGACACCGTGTTTAACAGCCTCGCTGAGAGGAATAAAACCTAAAAGAAAGTTGGTCGTATTAGGATATAGTTGGTCAACGCCCAAATTAATAAAAGTTCATTTTGTATTTATCCGGTCAGGTAAATACAACAATACAATTGTCGTGTTTGTATGTGTCGTTGATACGGCTTACTACCGGTAAGCAATATGTTAGTTACTAATGGACGCTTAGTAATCTTATTGGAAATCTTACTATCGCTAGTGTGTATGAATCAACTGCTTGTTCTTTTTGTTAAGTCCTGCTAGTGGATATCATGTTTTTGTGGTTGGGTTACACTTGGATTTTTTTGGCCTTAGATGCTGGAACTTTTAGTGTAAAAAAAATAATAAAAAATAAAATAAAATACAAAATTAAAAAATAATAAAAAATAAAAAATAATAAAACGAAAAAAAAAAAACACCGAACAAAAAAACAATGAATTGAAACATTAAATAAATAAATAATTAAATAACAAAGAAAAATAATAATAATAACATTGTGTAAAAAAAATTATAATAAGTTGGTTGGAAGATTGGAGTGCAAAACTGCATAATCGCTAGCTTGTATGGAGAAACCGCTAGTGTTACTTAAACATCGCTAGTTAGTTTATCATGAGGATACCATGAAACTTATAAAAGGAATTGACGGAGAAACCACAACTAGTGGCAATGGAAGAATCACGATAGATCAAAAGTTGTGGATAAAGTTTGTAGTATCAAGTTTGTTAATACGTAAAGGAAAGTTTATGATTTGCTTTCAAGTTTAAAAGATGAGGACAAATATCAAGTTTGTTCATACTTTAAAAGATGCCGCTTTTAAAAACTTGCTATCATGAACTACGGATTGTTGAGTGACCGTAAATGATAAAATAGGAAGAAATGAAAAGTAATGTATTACCTGCTCAACATCATTCCGTGGCATGGATACCTCGTCCCGTCTGCATAAAACACGGCATGCCATTTTGAAGAATAATCAACAAAGTAACTACTAACCATCGCCCAGCTTAGCATTCTCGTGTCGACGTACACATGTAGTCAACCCATAGGTCTATATGCTACGATTAAAAGAAATAAAATACCAATTTAAGAAATGGTGAAAATCAAAACATGTAAAAAAGAAAATCAATAAGAAAGCGTATATAAACTAACCTCCCCGCTTAGCCAACCTTTTCTAGCGTGGTCTAAGCAAACTAAGCGGCCGTTAAATTGCGGTCTACAAGATAATCATCTCGACCATGGAAATTTACACCGGTGTCTATCAGATCACAGAGGAATTCTTCAATCTCATCGACAAACAAAGAGTGTCGAGACAATGAAACCATCTACTTAGATCCTAGAAAACAAAGTTCAATGTATTAGTTTGACAGAGCATTATTGATAGGCAAGTATATTGACAAGTTCATAAAACTATCACAATACTCTACCCAATGTTTCACTGCTAAGCTCCTCAAAAATAGTTGGGTCGCTCATGTTAGGACCGTGTTTTTTATTTTACGCCGCTTAACCACCGATTGCTTTGTATAAACAGTTCCATGAGAATCCTCTTGTCGGGTGGTAACCGACTTAAAGCCTTTGAAAATGTGACGAATTCATAAACGCCGCTTTTTCCTCTTCTCTCCTCCAACTTCAACATGTCGCCTTCTTCCAACCGCAACCTATTAGCTTCTTCGAGCCTTAAGATGTTGGCCTCAAAGATTCACCTTCTTTCTTCCAACTCAGAACCTTTCTTCCTCTCGCCAACGCGAATCTCAATTCCTCTAAAGGAGATACCCCGCAATAGTGGAAGCGCCGATGACATTTGTATATAACGCCATTCAACTAAATGCGTAGAAGAAATATTAACCCGAGCAACGCCCACGCCGATTCCGCAAGTCGATCAGCTTGAGATAAATGTCGTATGAATCGAAAAGGCAGCCCTGTGTTTGGAAAATGCGACTCAAAATCAAGTTTGTCCTCAGAAAAATATGCATGAAATTTCTAAAATAAACAATGGCAATGAGAAATAACTATAGATTAGTTGAAAGGAATACCAAGACCACCAGCTCATCATGTGCAAGAACCTCACAAGGTCTAAGTGTTAGGAAATTCGCAGTGATGTTAAAAAAAGTGAATCTACTATTCTTATATTATAATGAATATAAAGAGAACTCGAATAATACACTCAAGTTTAAAACTTGGCGATCTGCATCGGAAATTACTTGATCCTTAAGGCTTTTTGTCCCGAACTACTTCCACTCTTGCATTGTTTTGAATTTACTAAACCGCCGCCAGACGCTGTCGTGACTTTTCCACCGAAAAGTAGGTATCAACAAGGTCAGGTTGGTCCCGACCGCCATGTCCGGGAACGTAGTCATTGAAAAATCTTCGCTATCTATCCACCATGCACATTGGAACTCATGTATAGTAGGTCTCGATCGAATTTAGTTGAATCCTAAAGTTCAAGAATGGTTAAAAATAAAAATAAATGGTTTAGTTAATTACTTGAGATACATACGACAAAATTTTATAAGGGATTCGTAATTAAAGTCATAAACTGCTAGTTCTCGGGCAATCATCGAAAATAATATTTCCACCGCTAGCTAGCTTGAAAACACCGCTAGTTCTTGAAAATCACCGCTAGCTAGTTTCGATTATTGTGGAAACTATAAGAGCCGCTTTTCTAACTTTTGGTGATAACATATTTATTGCCCAAATCATCATGGAGCTGTGGCAAGGAAACGTAAGAACGACCCAACCAATGGCAACTCCTTATGTGAATAGTTCTTGCAATTCAACATGTGAAGGAATCCTAGATAATCGGGCTAATTGGGGGACATGGATGTTCAAAGCTACGCCTGATGTAATGTTCGACACATCTCAAATAGATGAGGGTAGTTTGATATATTCACAAGTCTCGAGTCAAAGATCACTAGTCTTAAAATTCGACAACAACTCACACCAAATAATCGTGGAGGTTCAAAGCACGTGGTAAGTGTTTTGAGAGACTAAGAAGGCCAAGGTTCCATGCATTCATGAAAGTGAAGAACCGGGAAAGAAGGCAAACCGCAATATGATTAAAAGTTTAGAGGTTAAGAAGCAAAGATCGATGATCTTTAAAGGTCGCAGCTGAAGAAAAGGATAAGAAGTGGTGCAGCAATCATCGCTGTTGCCGCATCCACGATAGTATTTAAGTTACCATCGCTGCAACAACTGCTGGTATTATTATAGCCACCGCCAATTCGACGCTTCAGAGCTGAGGCAACATCTGCTACAATAATAAGCACCACAATAACACCAAAGACCAAAACCAAAATAAGCCTTGGAATGAGGTTGCCATACAATTGGTCAACTTAAAGCAATCTAACCCTATCCCCGCACTCCAAACCTATTGCAAGAGTATTTAGATTGGTGAAACTGCAGTAAAGGTGTAGTTACCGAACTCGATATTGGAAAAGGTATAGGATTGCGAGCCAACATTCAAGTTTAAAAGTAGAGAGACCATATAGCCTTAATTTTCAAGTACTAAATCAACTAATCCAATTGTTCATCCATCCGATTATGAAATTATTTGGCCATAAAAGGCAAGCCTCAAGGTAGAATGAAAAGAAAGGCGTATGATAAAAAACATTTGATGAACAACTGAGTCCGATAAGATATTGTGTGCTTAGATAGGTGGAAATGGAACATCTAATTTTGTGTGTAGGTTTACTTTTTACCTATAAACAATAAATAAATAACAACAAAGTTTAACCGGCTTACATTTGAAAAAGGTTCGAACGATCGCTCTTTTAAAGATGGATTTCCTAGACCAGCAAGTGCTCTTGGTATCACATTTGGATGTTTAATCCACCAAGCATGAGATTTTTCAAACGACTCAAGGATCCACACCTATGAGGATTAAAAATAAATGAAAATAAAACATAAACTTATATACAAATCAAGAAAATGTTAAGTTGGAAAATGGATACCGAAACCCAAACACAAATCCGCATAAGTGTGTATGTTGGACAATGCTTTGATCTTTCTTTAATCTTAAAAGGTGGTCATCCACGCTTATCAAATACATTATGAAGTTGGTCGATAAATGAGTCCAAATATGCCCACCCCATGGAAAAGCATTCCAATCATCTAGATTATCAACTAACCTCATCGCAGTATCATCCACCTCGCATGTCAACAAACGACCCATAAAGATCACCTCTAAGGCAATAAAAGACATAGACGACAACATCTTCATCGACATCCGTCCAAACCGCTCTTCATCCTCGATAACACCAATAACATCTAGGTTGGTTAGAATATACCCTTGCTTGTCGTGAAATACCTCGTTACGAAAATTTAGAGAACCCGATGTATACAACCCAAAGCTTATGTATCCAAACCGCAGACCGGTCATTAGACAAAACTCACGACGACCAAAATGCAAAGCATGCCCTTCAATGTAATAAATGAAGGGCATATCATAGTGAGAATCGCCGACTTTATGTCGCTTCCTTAGCATATAATCTATGATGCGCTTCATGTTCAAAACAATGATCAATGCATCTTCCAAAGGTGTATTCCTAAACAAGATGCGCGCTCAATGCCTAACTTTGCTTTATCAACCAAAAGTAGTAAATCGGTAATGATTAACTTAGCTTCATAGTCCCAAAAAGGTCCAAAAAAATACAATTTAAATCGCACCATGCATGGAATCTATACCAACGCCGTAAACAATTATGATACAATGCATATAAAGCACCCTTATTAGTCTAGAGAGTGCCACTAAAATTTTTAATGAACTGTGTTATGTTACATACGTAATGATTTACATCTACCGATATACCCTACATAATTACGAATAAGACAGACGTTAAAGAGGAGAAATCAAAGGTATTAATCGAATAACAACAACGATTTGTTGAAGCATATAGCCAATTGAAATAAATAATGTACAAGAAACAACGAGGAAAATATTTACGCACTCATATTTGGCCACATTTTATAAACAAACTTGATCAATCCAATGGGGTTGCACTCAACAAAGGTACCTTTATAGTCGGTGACATAACCGACGATACAAGGAAAAGAGGACTCGACAAGAAGACGGTCTCAATTGTGAAAACAACTTAGTTACAACGCTTTTATGCGAGAAGCAAAAATGATAAAACCGTAACTATGAATGTTTTTGTGCGAGTGGAAATTGATTTTGAATAGATATGTAATGTACTTTCACTATTCTATTGTGTAAGTTCTATGTAATGTAAAATTACCAAAAATCCTTTTTAAAAAATACGGTTGCCCACCGCTTTTCTTTCGCTAAAACAATACCTTAGACATACGGACACGTGTCACAATGTCAATGAGTTGCCCAATAACACAAGGTTGCCTTTGGTCCATTTTCAAATTACAAATAAAAGTGGTCCAGAAGTGATGCACCGCCGCGGTCTATTTGTGTCATTTTCCTTTATTTTTTGGTACTTCAGCAGTTAAATCCTTTCTAACAGCTTATTGACTGAAATAACTGTGTCAATACAACATAGAAAAGGGCTAAATATTGTAAAACATCCCGAGAAGAGTAGAAGGTGAAGATGAATGTGGCTTTATTCGATGGGTAGTACAGCGCTGACACCCTCCTCCTTTACCCACAAACACAGAAGTAGGTTTCCTGACTTTATTTACTTCTTACTGAGATTTTTGTTCAGTCACTAAGTGTCATTTATGGTACACTTTTTAAGAAACAAGAATATAAATATCAAAATGGTAATATATATATGGGAATATATTAGCTACAATTTATTGTAGCTAATCGACTACAATTTTGTGTTATAAATATGGGTCCCCGATTCATTGATAGTATAGTTTTTATGAAGGATTGTAGCTAAACTATACTATATATATATATATATATATATATATATATATATATATATATATATATATATATATATATATTCTCAAATATATATTTTATTAGTATTACCTTGCCACTTTTTTAAACTTAACATCAAACTCTAACTTCGGAGGCTTTTAGGATATTTCAATTGGCTATGACATTGCTCGTGGAATTTTTCCTAGAATATATAAAGAGCGTAACTCTTGTAGCCAACACATGTAACGAGCTATGGTCGGAAGTGATAATCAAATCTAATGATCTAGAAAATGACATATGATCAATATGTTTTCAATTCACATATCAATTTTCTAATCTATTTGAAGCATCTCTGCACGCTTCTAATAAAATGGCATGGTCGTAATATGTTTATGATGTTTTTTAGGTAAAGGGAGTAATCCTACACCGGTAAATATATTAACCAAAAATATCGCTTAAGTACAATGGATATGAGTGAAATCCCATATCTCACCTTGCTACATAGGCATAAAGCTTACATAACAGAAACTACCTATTTTCTAAACAAGAAAACAAACAAACAACCCACTACTCAAATGATAACATAGGACATAACAAAACAAATTACTTCCTAGGTCCTTGAAGCTTGGTGCCATACATGGCATTAAAGGCATCCAAATTCCCTAAGATCGTAAACCCGCTTCAGATAGTCATCATAGTCATAGTCATCATACGATCTTCATACTCTGGCCACCTCCGAATAGATTAGCACTCATCAAATGGGTTAGCAATCACCTCATCTTCGTAATCGACACCACGATATCTCCCACTTTAGAAAACGGGTTAACTCTCTAGTAGAAGAGGCGGGCGGAATAGAAGAATCACTAGTCAGGAGCCACATCCGACTCCATCTCTTTCAAATCACTCACAAGGGGTTCTTGTGATGCAAGACTGCCTTAGTAGACTTATCTTCATTAGCTTCCTTTGTACGCACCATAATCCACATCCTTGTTGGTGTCATTAGAGGAGTACCGTAAACATCCGTAGATTCCATATTAAGAGCATCAAACCGTTAGATGTAGAGATCTTAGTACCACTCGAACTAGCCACATCGAAGCATTCTTCTTAGTGACTTCCACTTTCTTCGGTTCGAGGAGCCTTTTGGGTTGATATTGAAACTGCTTACCCACAACAGTTTAGTAAACCCTCCTTGACTCAAATAGTAGAACCACCTTGCTTTCCTTCTTCTTATTATTGACCGCCTTGAAACCATCATTAACACGCATAGTAGGTCGAGCAAGAGGTGCAACAACTTTCGACATTCAATAAGAGTATGACCAAAATCTTACATTTATCACAATGAGGTGGTTTCCACCAGATTCAACCCGTATCTTCTCAATAGTCGAACCCGATCCATCAAGTAACGGTATCTCAACAGAAGGTCTGTCCCTAAGCACCTCATCCGACTTTACTTCAATCATGCATCTTGCAAACTACTACGGCCCCACGAGTCCTTGCACATTTGGCTAGTAAAGGCATCTAACCTTTTAGGCGTGCCTATTAATGTGGCAAGGAGACTAAGGCCATCATCAGAAAACATAGACAGAGGAACATCATGGAATTTAACCCACACCGGGATGTTGGTCAAATCCTCTTTAAGTACGTTGGTGTTCAAGGTCCATGGTTTAAGAATAATCGGAACATTTCTAATCAACCACGGACCGTTTTCAAGCACATCATCAACACCTTTCTTCGAATTGAACTTAAAAAAGAAGAACCCCTTTGCATTCATCATTACCTTTTGTATACCAAACTTAGCCCACGATTATGCATAAAGTAATCAACAACAGAAAAGCCAAAGTTGACCAAGGAAATACCCATATAATATATTCTCAAACCTAGTGTTCACCTCTTCAACCACTTTCATCGGGACGTAAAGATCCACACCATTAGCTTTCTTATTACACCGCCCTACGAAAGTTTGACGTGTGTTCGACGCTCAAGAGAAGTAATACCAAGATACGATGTAGAAGGTTGTGTCAAAACCACACCAACCTTCTCAGTACCAACAGCCCCATGTGCATTCGTATCAACTTTATCATTAACATTATTAGGACTACTAGTAGCATTAACATTAGAAGCCATAAGAACACTCGTATCTTGAGGAGGTTTCGAACAATAGCCAATAGCAAAAAGCATCTCCTCTAGCTCCTTCTGTGTCTGCGGCACCTTAAGGTGCTCAAGTGAATTAGCCCCAGTAGAAGTAGTAGCATCCACTACCACATCAGGTTTCAATGGTTGCCCATCATCACCCACAAGAACAAGTTTTCCCTCAAATATTTGTTTTTCAATAGCACGAATTTTCAATAAAGTGTCATGACCCTCAGGCGAATCATGACTAGGTGCATCATGACTAGGGGTCGAACCAAGTGAAATTGGCTCCACTTGTCCATCAACGTCAACATTACTACCCGTAATCATGTTGCAATCAAGAACAGTAGCGAACCAAGAGGAAACCAAAAAACAAAAAACGAATCCCTAAAACCCTAAAAAATACGATTAACAAACAAACCAGGAACACCACGGCAATCTTCCAAATCGAGGGCCTTAGTACAACTAAGGCATGAATTAAAGCACCAATAAGCTAACCATATGTTTATGATGTTGTTTAGCTGTTAATGTGAGGATTTCAAAAACACATGGCACTTTTATCAGGAATTATCTACGTAAATTAACATGTCGAGATTATAACACAGGTTGGATTAGTCATGATCAAATGCAAGGTTTAATATATCAGATTGCTTTTAAACATCTTTCGAGTAGAGAACGTTCAACATCACCCCATCAACCTCTTATGTTTTTAATACACAAACTTTTAACCATATCTGAAGATCATATATATACTCTATATACACAATAATACATAAAATATCATGTTATAAATATTCAAAAATTAATATGAACTGCTTTTTGGTTGTCTTCAACTTAACATATAATAAGCCTATTGAAATATATAAATACTATCTTGAATAATGAGACACCTAGAGCTCAAATATTATAATTGATTAGCCTTACAGTCTCCATCAAAGTGGTAGGTGGGAATTTGATCTTTACAAAAACGTTAAAGAACAGCTCATAGTTTGATTAGCTTTCCAATAATTTTACCATGTTTAGATTTTTGTTTGACGTTCGTCATACATTTCAATCTCAACTTTTAACTGTTTTGAGCTATAAGCCTTGTTCTTCATCTCTTAGTCTCTTCATCTCTAGTGAACACTCGCTGCATGGACGTCCCACCACTAACTCATTATCATAGCCGTCGACACTGTATCCCTCCCATCCTTCCCGTCTTATTAACGGAAATCTTTTATCTTTCATTTGTTATTCACATCTTAATTTATATATTCTCATATTGGTTACAATGATTTTTTGTTTTCTTTGTTGTAACATTTGTATGTTTGAGTTGCAGTTGTATGGTTTTGTTTACATGATGCTATAGGGTTAAAGTTACGAAAATACCCCTACTTGTGATGTAAAGTAATTATTTGGTTGTCTTGGTTTATAACATGAGGTTAGATGGATGTTATTGGCTAATGAACTTAAGTTTACCATATTATTTTTATTGTAATGAACAGTAAACCTTGGCTGTTAATTTTACATATGTATAATACAGTAGTTAACTATTGAAATTATTATGAAAGTAGATGATCCGTATTAAGGGCACAAACATGAACAACAGTAGTGAACTACTTCGATGTTTAAATGCACGTTGATCTTTTCGAGAAACATGACATTGTGTTATGACTTATAACATGCTCATTAATAACTATGCATCTAATTATGTTGACGGCGTTTGAGTCGGCAACGTACCCATTTCACAAACTTAACCCAAACCTAGTTATTTTTGTTTTTAGTTTGTATTCTATCATAACACCCATTTTAAGATGCATTGATGCTCTGCATATTCCATCGCAAATGAACATATAATTATATCAACTTTTGAAATTTACATATAATAAAAGGCCTCGATGTGTATTGTATATTTTATTATTCCGATTCGTGAAAGATACGATTTATGAGTTACTTAATAGTGTCAAAATATTTACCAATTAAAGAATAAGGAGCTGGCAAGATGCATTTTTGCCTCGATAGGAACACGAGGAGTGATTTCACTTTATCTCAAGTTTTTCTTACCTTGCCGTAAAGAAATAACACCATACTAATCCCACGAGAACATGGTTTTTAATGTTATGGCATAATATATACTAGGCAAGAGTTGTGCTGAGTCTAATCCCAAGGCTATGATTAACAAGATATCATTTACTAAAAGTACGATATCTTAAATGTTGAATAATTAGTGCAATCGAAGTTTTCAGGTCACACTTGGAAATGGAATTGGAGATACGGGTTATATATTCACAACTTGCGCTTGTAAAACAATACATGTAATATTGTAATGCTACGTGAAGACAAATTCAATACATATATTTCCAAACCTATTTCTTGTATCTTAATCACTTTATAACGATAAACTTGTATAACTTTATAATATACAACTACTTTTGCATCATTTTAACTTTTAAATATAACTCGCTACAAATCGAAAACCTAAAAACATATATATCTTGGATTTATGTTGAATATATGTTGGATTTTAATTATAACTATTAAGGCCATGTAGTTAATATGACATTAAATTATGATTATAGCTAAGATATCATTAAAATTTTCTAGGTCCTTATATTACTTTTTTTTTTTTTTTTTTTTTTTTTAAATTTAAAATAGTTGAATCGACAAACTAACAGCTTTTTTTTTTTTTTTTTTTTTAAACATGTTAATTCTTGACATATTTACTTAAACATGTTAAACGGGTAATACGTGTTATGCAAATCTAGATTAGGTTTGAGTTTCTTGTCACGATTAATAAATGGGTAATGTTTGGTTAGAGGTTATATCAAACTGCCTACCTATGAACCCGAATTGTTCTACCCGAACACGACTCGATTGACACAAGTAGTGTAACATATTTCTTAGAGCTTATCTGTCAATCCCGTAAGGTCCAACACACTTATAGCTAAATAGCGAATATCTAAATTCAAAACTCTATAATGTTTATTCAAAATTATAAAATATAAATCATAAACTAAGCTTATTGAAAGAGTTAATTAATATCTTAAACAATTAGATTACTTACAGTTCAAATTTAAAAAATTGGTTAGGTGTTCAATGTCCATCAACACGGTAGGTTTGAAATGGTATTAGTATTTATTAACAAAACCATCATCTCACCACTTAAAAAAGTGTTAGTACATAGAGGCATTATGTTCTCAATACGAAATTGGAATACAGGACAGTAGGAAAAGATACAATAAGTGCTAAATTCAGGATGAAGCAGGCGGCGCAAGATGACCCGCTATGAATGTCTTGGATGATTATTAACTATGAGGGCTTGTAAGTTGTGCTGGTAATACCTTAACACAAATGGAACCAAACGTGCCCTAATATTAGACGACACTACTAGAAAATCTTCCACTGTCAACAAAGTTTTACCAAAATTGAGTAGTCATCGATCATTTACAACAACTGTACCAACAACATCCGTGAACTCAAGTTTTCGACACCAAAATCACCAAATCATTGATAGATTCGGTGGTATTTTGTAAGGAAAACTTCCCCACTTTACAAACGTCGAACATGCGATCATATGTTTCCATTAAACACTTGAAAAAGATATGCCAAAAAGAAGGTAAATCATATCCGGAGCTTGAGTTTTCATTACGAATAGCAAATAGATAACTACAGATAGAAATAGATCTTGAGTTTCTAACTTATCTAGCCAAGGAACTATTAACTATTGGAATTTGCTAACAACAACCTTATAAGTTTTGTTTTAGTTTACCTTATTTAAAAATATTATAAAATATGAACTCACTTGATTTAATACATATCTTAATAAACTTACGGACCGTGTTGAAATCATATATTTATAAAAACGATGAGTTTTATTTTAGAAACATAGTTAATTAAGAGATGTTAAACAAAGTTTTTACAATTAATCTAATACAAGCTATAGGATATTTTGTTGATATGTGTGACTGATTAAAATATTTAACTATCTTATAATGAAAGAAGACATTTTACTTCATTAAATGTCTTAATTTTAAGCAATACAACTTGATATGCAACATGTTCAAATGATTAATGTTATGTATAATACATTAAATAATCATTGATTTACAAATATTTATTTAGAACATTCATTAATGTAAGGTTAATGCCAAATTAACATACAAAGCACGAAGATTCTCTATGTTTACATCGTTATATCATATTGTGAAAAATATCACATAGCATCTACTCATTAGCAAGTACATTTCACCGTCATCATCACAACCTCATAACGCTACTCACTAACGTTTTGGTATCATCATTGCATCACGATGCACGAGCTTGGCATTTTAATATGAAATAGTGTGTAATAAAATTATTCCTCAAAATTCTCACCATGCATAAAATCGTTATCAAGAAAAACATGTGATTAAAAATAATTGCTCGCCAAAATTTTGATTACAAAATACTAGTCGTCACAACACGCAGATACCCTGCAAGTATACAATATTCACCAATAAATTATCTTCATGTACCGAATGAACTTGAATATATATACATTAATATACAATAATCCTTTTAGCTATAAAACTCCTCATGTACCGAATGAACATGAATATATATACACTAATATACAATTGTTTGTAAAGTGTTAAAGATGGCATGTGACTCTTGTCGTGTTTCATTGTTACTACGGCGATTTAGAGAAGACATAAATAGCATCTTCTAAAAGAAATTCATCTACCTAGCTAACTGGATTAGTCATCAAATGCATGGTTAAATATGTTACATTGCTTATGTAAGTTTATTGGCATCAAACGTTTGGTCATTTTCACCTTCATAGATAGGCTTACTTATTGCTTCGGTTTTTTTTTGAGCTCATGTGTATCTTGAATGTTTTTTTTTTTTGGCTTTTCATTAGAGCTTGAACCATAAGTAACTTGATCATAGTTTTTCATATTATTTTGTCATGCATTGGGTGTACGTGTTTGCAGTATATCTGTTTATCTTGATCACTTAATTATATTCCTATATTTAACTTATCTCTTACAGCTTATCTTACAATCCTATAAGGTCCAACACACTTACAGCCAAATAGCGAATGTCCAAATTCAAAGCTCAATAATACTGATCCTAAATTAAAAATTATTAATCATAAACTAAGCTTATTGAAATATTTATTAATATCTTAAACAATTAGACTACCTAGTGCTCATATTATAAAAATTGGTTAGGTTTTCAATCTCCATTAACATGACATGGTACGTATGCAACTTTTAATATAATACTATCTCCGTCTCATTTTATTGTCCCATTTGACTTTGATCGCTTTTGTTCAACTTGACCATTATATATTTATTTGTGTTATATAATACTTGATGAAAATTATATCAAATGAAAATACATTTAAAACCTAATACATTCATATATTTTTCATCAAGTATTATATAACACAAACAAAATAATTATGGTCAAAGTTGAAAAGAAAGACTCAATATACAATAATTTTGACGAATCTATATTAAATCATATAGATATCTACAATACATACGTAGTATTAGTTAACGTTTGCAACTTTTTTATTGTTATACTTCTTTTCAAGGATGACGAATCAAATGTAATTTAGTATACCAAACCTTTCTACTAGAGTTTACTAAAGCAAGGCCTAGTTATTCATAAACCAATTTAATATAACAATAAATATTGAAGCAAAATTAAACGAAGTGTGGAGTGAACACTAAAAAAATGTTCAAATTTGCCATGGTTATTTCTACACGTCTTACGGAGGTGTGTACTTTTATTTACACATTCGCACACTATATAATGTGTTAAAAATGAACATAATTACAAACGTGTAAAAGCATAATTCTATCCATGGCTATATGCGTGTAAAAAACTTACACAATTATCAATGTGTAGTAACAAACTTACACACTTTCAATCGTGTAAAATTAATCCATAAAAAAGGGTAAAAGAGAAATAAAGAGGGAATGTGTAGTAACAAGCTTACACACTTATAGGTGTGGATTTATTTATTATGATTTAAATGTGGATATATTTATATTATTTTTCCGCCTTTATATGTGTGTAGTTTAGATTTTTTTTTCACACTTTTTCAAGTTGAAAAATTATTCACTCAACATTTTTTCACACACTAGGGAAGCGTGTACATTATATTTTAAACATTTAAAAGCGTGTATTTTTTAGCTAAAAATTGTAAAATTAGACTATTTGTTGTAGTGAAACAGACTAATTACGAAACAACAACGAATATAATCTGACCACAATTTCATGATTCGAGAATAATGAGGAACTATGTAACCTAATGAAAGGATTCGTGAGCAAAGAACAAGTCTTCACGAAAACTCTGAAGAGTCAAATGCTGCACACTACAAGGGATATGCAAGCGGGAATAAGAAAGAGCGACTAAATGAAATGGAAGTAAAGAGGAAATGAAAATATGGAAATATTTTGATAAAACGTTAAAACGGTAAGTATCCCGTAAATAGATAAATATATAAACAAAAGACAAAATGCAATCCCGAAGGGATGGTGTTTGGTCGGCACCCTTAAAGGGTAGTTTGACTCTTTGTCAAACTTTTATTCACTTCGGATAATTATGATAGAATATTAGTTGTTTTTTGGGTAAAGGGTTTCCCCGGTAAATATATTACTCCAAAAAACATTTAAGTACAAAGGATATGAGTGAAGTCCCATATCTTAGCTCGTTACATAGGCGGTAAAGCTAACATAACATGACACTTCCTATCCTTAAAACAGTAAAACAACCACTACTCACTAGATTACATTTGACACAAAACCAAGCATAACCTAACGTCTAGATTGCATACTACCACGACCTTAAAGCTTGATATCATACATATCAGAAAAGGCATCCAATTTCCCTGGTAAATCATAGAC
The DNA here is from genome assembly GCA_022545495.1 of Chrysanthemum lavandulifolium. Taxonomy (NCBI): domain Eukaryota; kingdom Viridiplantae; phylum Streptophyta; class Magnoliopsida; order Asterales; family Asteraceae; genus Chrysanthemum; species Chrysanthemum lavandulifolium. The sequence continues at coordinate 301,840,006 of CM040239.1, read as the reverse complement.
CTGATCCGCGTAATCATCATAATAATCTTCAAGCTTATGACCGCCGCCATTTGATGCGAGAAATTTAGCATAGGATTATCCGGCTCAAGCACCTCCTCATCATCACCGCCGAAACAATCACATCCCCACTTTAGAGAATGGGTTACCCACCATAGAATACGGAGATGAAGAAGAACTAGGCTTAGTAGCCGTATCATGCGCCTTTTCTTTCAAATCAACCTTTTTAAGAGGTTTACCATCATCATCCACAATATAAACTTTCCCCTTAATAATTAGCTTTTCAAGCTCCTCAATTTTTCCAACAATAGGAGTAGTAATAGTGCTACCATTTCCATCCTTAGCAGAGCTACCATCTTTGGTCAAGTCAATAGTAACACTAGGAATATCAGCCTCATCAGTATCAACAATATTAAGAGCATCAAATGGATTTGATGTAGCAATATTCGTCCCACTTATACTAGCCACTTCAGTAATCTTCTTCTTTATAGCATCCGGCTTCTTCGATACAGGCATATACACCTGCTTCTTATTTTTAGAAGGGCTAAATTTAGCCCCTTTACCCACCTCAATATCGCGAAACGCCTTCCTTTGAGGCATTTGGAACCCATCATTCTTTTGTGCTTGATGTTTAAGGTCAACAGACACACGTTTGGGACATTGGGTCTTATCATGGCCAAAACCATACAAACACCACAACGAGGTGGTTTCCACTCATATTCCACTGACAAGATGCAATACCTCCCTTCACCATCCCAACTTGGCACAACAATAACCATTGTCCCTTAGCTCCCAATCCGCTTTGATGTCAATCAAAGCTCGAGCATAATCAAACGCCCCATGACCGCAAACACATAGAGCTCGTGTATGCATCAAGCATAATAGGGTTACCGAGTTTGGTAGCCATGACACTTAATCCATCTTCAAGAAAGCAAAGAATAGGAATATCATGTAGTTTCACCTGCATGGATTGAACCCAAATCCTCTTTAATAAAACTCGTCCCGGGGTCCACTTCTTCAAAATAATAGGAACGGATCGAATAAACCAAGTTCCATTCTCTAACACTCCATTTAATCCTCAATAGAGGCAAATTTGAAGAAAAATAAACCCTTAGAATTCATCATAGAACGTACCACACCAAACTTCTTCCATGCGTTCTTCACGTAGTTATCAACTACGGGAAATGAAACCCTCTTGCCAATAAAATACCCGAAAAGAGTATTATCAAACTTAGAATTAGCTTCCAAGACAGATGACGAAGGAATGTTTACCTCGGCCTTCTCATTAAGAGGCTTGCCCGTATCAAGAGCGCAGAAACTAACTTTGCGGGTAGCAAAAGTAGATCCTACCTTACTTGCAAATATAGGAGCTTTTAATCAATCGTTGACCTGCTCATCCCCTTCTTTAGTCACATTCGGATTACCAAACAAATCCACCTTAGGCATAGAAGTTTTAAAGGATTTACTTCCAGCCATATCATCAAGATTACTAGCCAAATAAGTACGATCGTATGTGCAATTAAGAGAATTAACACTAGTGCTGTTAGTGTCCATGCTAAGACTCTCAACCCGTGAGTAATGACACCGGAGCCTTTTTGGAGTAGTCTTATTCAATGATGCGTAGTTATCATCACCACCAAAATCATGTTTCAACGTTCCCCAACCTTTATCCTCTCTCATAACCCCATCATGAATAAATCACAAAGAATAAGACCCTCAAAACCAAGTAATAACCAATTAATAAGTAAACCCTAACTTTAGTTAGGGTTTTAAACTCTAGATGCACGAATAACTATCCCATCACGTAGATAATCGATAATTAGTTTGCATGGAATAAACTCACCTATACGTAGTATTGATTGATAAAGAAAATAAGAAAGCACCGTCCCACGATAAAGGTTAAATCCGACCCACAATCACAAGGAATATAACTATCAACCAATTAGGTAGTACAAACCATGCAGAGGCGACAAATTGATTTGCAACCTTAATAAACGAACACCAATAGGATCTTAAAGCATTAAAATCCGATCGGTAAATTTTACAATTTAGGTTATCGCAAATCGCCAATGGAGAGAGAACGTTTTTAGGGTTATAACATTAATAGAATCTTAGTTGTTCAAGAATGTTCATTGGTATTCAATAAAATACAAAAGATTTTAGGGATTCATAACCTTTCTCATAACCCTAAAATCTCAGATCCCCTCCTTCTCTCCATACGGTTGACCGAATCCTTAAGGGATTCAAACCTTGATTGACCCAAAGTTGATTATTCTAGTCTACTATTCTTAGTCGACTAGTACCCACTTATTTATATGCTTATGTTTAGCTATGCTCCTATTGGTATGTTTTTGATAGAATAATATCTAAATTTCATATTGATTATGGGTTGTTGATCAATATAATATGCCGCTGATTGTACATTATAAATGTATTTAAGTTTTCTGAAGTTGGCCTTTTTGGTAATAATAATGTTATATTAACAATTATGTTCATCAAAATATTTATTTTTTACTATTCAAACCATCAAGAAAACAACAATAGCATAAATACAACAATTTAATATGTTTAACCGTTTCTTAATTGTTTTCTATTGAGCGATTGGTTTCTAATTTCTATAACGGTTCATGTATTATATTTCAAGGGTTTCAAATGATACATGTACATGATGATAATGATGTTTGTTTAGAAAGTAGGCATAGATCAAATTTGTAGGTTTTACCTTTAATTTTTGTTCGTATACCAATGTTTTATAACATTCATGTAATTATAGATATCATTATTATAGAACTTATCACTAAACATAACTTAACTACAGAAAGGAAATCGACGAAGAAAAATGTGGTTTTTAAAACATTCTATAACATGCATCTTATATTTAGAAACGATTCTAATAGGGCTAATTTCTTTTTATTGTACTTCTGACGAGTGGTTAATGTTATCAATAAGTTGGTTTCTTTGTTTCTGATGGCTTTGTGTTGCTAACGAAAAAAAATTATTAGTTTAAAACAACAATAACATAAATTCAAACATTCAATATGTTTAACCATTTCATTAACATAAAAATCACCTTCGGAGGTCGTGGTTGATTGAAATAAGGATACATCTTAGAGAGAGAGAGAGTAGAGAGCAAATGGTGAAAGAAAAAGTGTTTTATTGATTAGAATGAATGAATAGCTACACTATTTTCCCACACCCCTCATGGAGAGTCATGAAGGGTTTTAATAGGCTCCTAGCAACACTAGTTTTCATGTGTACAATATTAATCCTGCGGTGCAACTATATTATATATCTAGTTCAATTAACGAGTAAGATGTTATCTTCACAAAATAGCACTCGTCCGTTATAGCAAGATTATGAAGGTAAGTCGGGATTGTTCGTAGGGATTTGAGTTAATCTGATTAACAAGTTTAAATCAACTAAGGCAATCCAAAAGCATATAACAACGAAAAGAGATATAATGAAATTCAGATGATTAAAAACTACACTTGCTTAAACTAGTTTCTTATCCTTGATTAGTATGATTGTGTTAACCTCTTAACATATTGGTTATGATAATTAGTTGGTGTACTAATCTATTGTTTTAACAAGTTAAACCTTCGTCAAGATTTTAGTTCATAAAAACACGCATTAAGTTTAACTAGTCAATTCAAGATCAATTCATGTTTCATAAGTTTATTTTCACAAACTTAAACACAAAAACATCCATTTTGCTTTATCAAATTTGCTTAAGAAATGGTCAATACAAAAGGCAACCGATTATAGACAAAAGGTTACAATTGATTGTAAACAACTAATCTTACGACCTTTTAGATGTTTCCAATCAATCCAACTTGATAATCAAAAAGCGTTCTTATTACAACCACACCTTAGTTCCTTTGTTTAATCAAGAATAATGGGTAAAAACAATCATCCATAGACAAAATGATTATAACTAGTTGAATAACAATAAGTTCTTTCGACCTCTACAATTACTATCAACTAGTCAAACTTGATTAACAAATGTCACTATGAAACTTTAGCACAATTGGATCTTAGAATCAACTTGAAATTGAATTAAAACATGTTAACACAATCACAACTAATCATATGATAATCAACATCATTTAAGCAAGTGTATAAAGAAACTAGCCACTCATAGCAAATATAAATGATAACATCGATAGTCCTGAATATTAAGTGTCAATTTCCCGTTAATGCTCGTTATTTATATCATTTATATGGATTTACGCTTGTTTTCCATTGTTTTACACTTATTGGAGCTAAAGAGACGCGGAAATGGAAACGTTACTAAAGATTTATCACAAGATGCTTATTTTGAAGAAGTTACGCGTAACTCATCTCTCACATTACTGTTGTAACTATTGCGTGACCCGAAGTCCAACTTATCAAGAGGTTACGCGTAACTCCTTCCAAAGGTTACGACGTAACTCCATTAGGTCAAAAGAGGTTTCACGCCGCTGATACTTACGACCGTAACTACTGCATCACTTACGATGTAACCGTGTTTATTGAAGACTACGGCGTAACCACTTATAAGGTTATGCCATAACTAGCAGATCTAGTGCATTTACGGAGAAATAGAAGGTTACGGCGTAACTCATCTTTTGGTTACGCCGTAACCCAGACCTAGCCTATAAATACCCCACGAATTCCAAAGATTTCAAAGTATCCCATTCCACACACAACACTCTAAGAACGTGGAAAAAGCTCAAGGAGGTCTAGGGAAGCATACGGAGTCTGTTTCAAGGGAGAAGTCACACCATTACGATAAGCTTTAGCGCTTATTATTTCTTTTACTTTCAATTCATGTATTTCATACCTTTGAATATTGAATTGATGTGCATGATTATATGAGTGGCTAAGCACCCTTTGGTGCTAGCCTAGTTATGATTCCTTAATTGTTTTGTTTCGCTTTACCTTTACTTGGTACAATTATTTCTAAGTGTATGCATGCATAGTTCTTTGGTAGTCACCCTTGGTTCGGTAATTTTGAATGGCGATAGAGGCCAATTGCCTAGGAGATATGACCAACTGACTCTAGGTGAGCGGACTAAGACGGGAAGGGTAAGATATGACCAACTGACGACCCTTCCTACTTGTGCGATTTGACCAACTGATCACCTATCGTTTGGATGAACTTAAGAATTGGGGGTGTAGTTTCTAAGTTCCTAATGGCCGGGCACTCACTATTTAGAATCTATTATGTAGCGGTACTTAATGACTCGGATTAGGGGACCGGGAACAACAGGACTTATGAAGGTGCGCTGATTTCTCCTGGTGGCATCTTTGTTTGATAGGTTAGGGCGAATTGACCAAATGATGTCCTCTCGAATTTGACCCCACCAAGTAATTGGAAGTAGGTAGACGTAGACATAACTAGTTAGGAGGATTAACTAGGTTAGCACCACTATTCCTCTATTGATTTCCTTCACCATTTATTTGATTTTATATTCTGCATTAGTAGTTTAATTAATTAAAACCCTATCAAACCATTAATATTCGTGACAATTAGACTTAGTAATTATCCCACACATAGCTCTTGGGACGACCTCGGCTTTACCATTTACTACACTACACACGACCGGGTACACCGCCTGTTAGTGCATTAGGGTAGACCATAGGTATAGCGAGACACTATAAATATTAAGACCGTCAAGAAACCCGCATCAAGTTTTTGGCGCTGTTCTTGGAGCTATATTAGGATTAATATTAAGTTTTTCATTTTATTTTTAAACATTTCTCACGATCATATTTCAAGTTTTCAGGTACCATGGAAGTTGTTTACATCGATGACCTCGCTCGTGAGGAATACTTGGCGTTGACTAGAGCAGATCAAGGTCCGGGTCTCGTAAGACCGGCAATCGGAGCGAGATTAAAGACCAATTTATGAGGGAGCTTCGCGCTAACCCTTTTTCAGGAAACAGGACGAAGACGATATGAGCACGTTGAAAATGTCCTATACATTGCTAGCCTTTTCAACATTCCGAGCGTGTCTCATGATGTCATTATGCTCGTGGTCTTCCCTATGACTCTAACCGGAGCACCGGAAGATGGATCGAAGATTGCACGGGGGCGGTTAATACTGGGCACTACTAAAGAAACACTTCATCCAAAGATATTGCCCACCATCAAAGATTTCTAATCAACTATTGGAGATCCACAATTTCAAACAAGAAGACGACAAAACTCTGTATCAAGCTTGGGACAGATACAACGATTTTCTTTATAAGTGTCCTACCAATGATCTTAATAACCAGCAGAAGGTCGATATTTTCTATAAAGGAATAAATGTAACTACGAGACAGTTGCTGGACTATCAAGGACCTATCCCGAATATGACTCCTACTACTGCAATAGAAGCCATTCAAATAATGGCGGACCATTCTCAAAAATGGCACGACGGTGGAAGTAAAAGAAACCAAGGTGGAAGTTTCGACGAAATTGGAGCAATCGCTAGTAAAATTGAAAGCCTCAGTCGAGATATGCTGAAGGTCAGAGAAACCGTTCATGCCATCTGTCACACCCCCAAAATATCGCAGTGGAACGATAGTGTCATTGGGGTATGACGTCATAGCACAAAGTATGGATAAAGAAACCTCTATAATGAGACGTTTTAAAGAGTTTACCATTCGATTAAATAAGTTAAAGTTTACAACACATGAGATTCCAAAGTTTAATAATACATAAAGGTTTACAATACATATCGAATGGTAATTTTTAAAAGCACAAGACTCCAATGTATGCCATGTGACCCAAAAGCTCCATGAAATGCTATCGCCTTACAACCTGAGATAAACGTGCTAAAAAGTGTCAACACAAAGGTTGGTGAGTTCATAAGTTTGTTGAAAATGATTTGAAAAAGTCTATAAAGAATGTTGATGCAAGAAAGGCATTGTAAATCCACTCGGTTCAAGTTCGCCCATACAAAACTTGCAACTGTGTGTTTACAATCCATTGCCAAAATATGGAATTGTCAATCTTGTTTGTAAGTAGGACATAGGTGCATACGATATATACATGTACTTAATGCAAAGAATCACGCCAATCGAACCTCTTGACAAGTCTAAATTGTTTGTTATGTTTCATTGAACAGCAGATTATATTCACCCCAGTCACGCTATCGGGGACACAAGGGGCGCCACCGATAGTACTATCAATACCTCCGCCGGCTCCCGCAGAGTTAACCAGATTGCTATAGTATGTATGTTGATGCATGATTGAAAACAAGTTTAGCACATTAAGGCACATATCGCAATAAACCACACATAATGTCCAAAGAGTATAAGAAGTATAGTGTAACACAATTGTATAAATAGTTTGAGTATTCGCAAGAGTAAAACAAGTATTTAAGCATGTATCTCTCCCAAAGAGTTTGTAAGAATTTAAACGAGTAAAAGCGGGGTATGAACTCACCTGGTATGATTGATATGCTAACAAAATGAAGTGCACTAAAATGAGGCTCGGAAACTATCCGCGACCTAAAATGAATGTCATGACTTGAGTTATGATATGTTGTCGTGAATGCAAACTCATATGATATTCATACCACTTGTACGTTTTGGAAATAATTTTTATCGTCAAAATATGTTTATGACATCCCGTCGTACTAAAAATACTCTACAAGTAGTTACGTTGAAACAATCTCCTATGATAGTCGCAAAATGGAGCACATCGAGTGTTAGGAAACGAACCCATCAGTTTTGGAAAGCTTGTATCATTATCTCAAAGTTTTAGTATTTAAGTTTTCATCCTAGAGGTCTCGATCACAAAGAAAAATATTGGTTAAGTATGGTACTTTAGTCCAAAGTATAGTTTAAGGGTGGTTTCAACAAAGTTTGAGTGACTATATTTTATTCACATTCGACTCGCTTGACAAACGGTTGGACATTTTGGAAAATAGGCTAGGCGAACTCACTTATACTAGAAGACATCTCGTCATAAAAAGTACTACATCCATGTTAAAACGACCCTCAACATGGTCCTTTAGTTGCCGTAGTATGTTTTTAATAGAAAATATATTAATTTTGCAAATAGAATAAAGTTACGGCAACTTGGTTTATCGCGTGTAATTTACTCGTTACAAGTCCGTTTTCTACGTTTTCTACATCCTTAGATTCGTATCAAAGTATACTAATATATTTTTGACAAGTCGACACAATTAATAACGCTTAAGTCTCATTTTTGACTCGTAAAGGTTGACATTTTCATGCTGAAATTTCCAGAAAATTATAGTTTTCATCGCCAACTTGAAAAATTCATAACTTCTTCGTTATAGCTCCGTTTTAATCCGTTCAAGCGGCCACGTTTTCGTTTTAAAGTGTATTTTATAAATATCTAGCCCAAAATATTATACCCACTGTCGGATTTTCCAGATTTTCAAAATAAGGACAGACCCTTTTGCAAACTTGTCGAAATGAGTTTTTCTCGCGCCAAACCTATTCTAACCCATTCAAAACCACTCCGAAGCTATTATAATTCTACCATACACCTTCTTAGGGTGTAATGGTTTCTTAGACATCACCAAAACTAATATATAACAAGGAATAATTATAGGATGACTTATATATTCATAACTCTTAAAAACCAATGAAAAAGTGGTACAACATCATATGACTTGCATGTTTTTGCTCAAATATGATGAAATGAATATGAAAGATGAAAAATGGACATGAGATACTTACTAGAATACTTGATGAGGTTAATGAACAAAGGTTTAATCCTAATCACCCAAGGTTTTTATTTCAAAACCTTAATCAAGAGTGATACTAGAGTGTTAATTAACTTGACTTGAAAACTTTCATGATCTCCTTCTTGATCTATGGTGTGGCCGGTTTTGGTATAAGGAGAGAAGAGAAGTTGGTTTTGATCTTTCACCTTGAGATATCAAGTAGTATGTGTTGATATTATTTAGTATAATACTATATACTTTGAAAGAGATATTTGGCAAGTTCAATGAGTCACCCCCCCCCCCTTGTCGACTTATATTAAAGAAAGAAAAGATCAAGTAGTATTTTGTAGTAATTAAATGTATAAGTGTAATCAAATGTAAGTTAATTGAAGTTAAGTGTTGAATTGTATACACATTTGAGTATTTAGAGTAGCGTTAGATAAAAATAACTTTTCACGGTTCGAGATAAAATATGTTGAGGTCATAAAAATTATAAAAATACATTTCTTGAAAGATTTGAGTGAATAAATATTTATCGGGTTGAATTTAAGAAAACCGTCGTAATTTATATAAACATAACAATTTATATACGAAATAAATTTAAAACATTGGGTAAACTAATAATAATATTTTTATAAACTTAAATTTGAGTATAAAAATATATTGTGATAAATTTTTGGAAGTATCGGATCAATTGTTCAAAATAATTATTTACGCGATAGCGTTTATTTAATATGAAATTACGCGTTTAATGTGAAATGCAGTCACATGCATGAACTAATATGATGAATATTGTGTTTGAGAAATGACCGGAAATTAAGAATTGTGACACCATCCAAGTAGGTTGTGAAAGTTGTGGAGGAGGACATCTTACGAAAAATTGTCCTCATATGGACGAAGAAGATATTTAAGAAGCTAAGTATGGAGATAATCGCCCATTTTACGGTGACAATCGAAATAGTAATGGGTATCTTGGTAATTACAACCGTGGGCCTTATGGAGAGAGAAAGCCCAGTCTTGAAGAAACAATTAATAAATTTGGAAAATTCATTGAAAGACAAAAGAGCAAGATGAATGGTTGAAGGAATTCCGTGAAAACAACGATAGAAACATTTCCAAACACGACTCAACTCGAAAAACCTTGAATCCATGGTGATAAAGCTCAAAAAAAGTAAGGAGGAATAACGATAAACCCAAGGATCTAAACCACTATGGAATGTAAGGTAATTTTCTCGGATGCTAACTCGAAGATTCGGGCCGTTGATACGAGTTTAGGGGCGATTTAAATCAACGAGATCCGAGTTACGCAGTAACATACCCAACGAGTTATGGCGTAACCTCGTGTTTGACGATGAAAACGGAGTTGTGAAGAATCTTGAGGAATGTGACTCTAATGAATTACGCCTGAACCAAGAATCTCGATTATGGCGTAATTGGGATACATGGGCGTAAAAATTCCTCGACTTGGACGGATCGAAGAACTCAAGGAACTCTCCCTTGAAGATGAAGAAGAGCCACTTATCACTCACTGGTGTACTCCTGTCGCCATTACTGATGAAGAAACCACAATGGCATGGCCTACATGCAGCCCCTTTCCACGAGTATTACAACGGAGGAGACAATGAAAGAAAGGAAGAATGGACATGCCCTCATGAGTGTGAAAGACATGGCATAAAATTCGGTAATCTAACCTTTAAAGATTGGTACGCAATTCAATTTGGGAATGCCAAGATCAATCCAAGTCTTCTTATGAAGCTAAAAGTTGATTACGCGGAGCACATTCAAAAGGAAAAGACTAATAAAGATATACTCTGCACGGACGAACTTTTAAGTAAAACTGACAACAAAGATCTACGCAGTCACTGGTGCGAAAAAGTAAAATCTCCCGGGGAAATTTTATGGGCGTCATGCAACCCGTATGACGATATGTGTAATGGTGGAAGCAACTCTGGAAGATTAGGAAAAGATTAATTCTTTTGGTCCTCAACCAATGATGAGGAGAGAACGAGTTTACCTGGGATGGACAACCTGGGGTTCGATAGTTGGGTAAAAATTAAGTATGGACATGTGGACGCATTAACGAAAGATAAGACTTGGAAGGAGTACATGGATCAAGAAAATTCAAACGAAAAAAGTATCGAAAACATGAGTAAAATAACCATTGACGAGGACATAGAGCGGGTGAGTAATGGTAAAGAAGAATGCAAGCGCGTTCTAGTGGAGAATTTGCTCGATGAAGAATGGTTCAAGGGTACTGTTTCTGATGACGATGATATCGAAGGGATACTTGATTACCTTGAGTTGCAAGGAAATGAGGAGTTCACTGATCCTAATGATGAAGCTTACGAGCAAAGAAGGTGCAAGCTCACGGGGATACCCTACAAAACCACCCCAATTATAGTTGAAAATACGAATTCACTGCTACCACCTCGGTCCGGAGGAGAAATTTTGCAAAGTCCGAAAGATCGAAACCATTGAATACCTCCGAACGCCTCAAATGTTGCATGGATGAGGCACAATTTGATGAAGGATATTGAAGAAGTGGGACAAGTTCAAAGACCCCATAGGAGCCCCGCGGCTCGAGTCTAACAAAGACTCGTTAATAAAAAAAGTGCTCTTTAGGAGACAACCCAAATTATCCCTTTCTTTTGTTTTTATTTCCTTTCATTGGGTTTTGTGTTTTCTAACCATTTTGCGAGGAGACAATGAAGTAATTATCTGCGAGCTTGATCTCGAACAGAGTTACTGGCGTAACTCATCTTGGTGAATACGCCGTAACCAACATTTTAGCAGCGAAATTCTTGACGCATTACCAATTACGGCGTAATACCATCTCGGTGGTTCGCCGTAACTATTTGCTTCACACTCATACCGGTTTTGCCAATTACGGCGTAACTCTCTCATAGGGTTCGACGTAACTCTCCTCTCGCTTTAATTCTTTCATTTTAAAACACGGTAACCTTGTATTAGTTTTTAGATGAACTTTGTGGGTGTGTTCCTATAAACCCTCACGAGACTTCACTCGTCCACTTGGGACACCAAGTGGTTTAAAACTTGTTGCATTCACTAAATGCAACCGTGATTCCTACGAAAGTGAGTTAGGTTTATTTTTCATTTTATTTTTTATTATTTATTTATTTTTTTCTTTTTAGAATTATGCTTGTCGAAGATTGTGATTTGAGATTGAAGTTTGTTCATGACGCTAAACGAAGGTACGATCCTTTCTCTTGGGCCTTCTTCTTTGGAGCAAATTTCAGGGAAGTTCTCGCTCTAATTCTACCTTTCTCTTCACCTTTATTTTAATGCCTAGTACAAAAGGGACTTAGTACAAAAGAATTATCTCTTGAACATTATTTCACCCTTATTTTTCTAGTTTATTTTGAAAAATTATGGCATTTTTAAAATTTTGACTTGTTTTTCCGAACCTAACTAGATTAGACCTTAGCCGAGCACATACAACCCTTGATATTACATGGTGAGATTAGCCTTATCCATTTCCTATATTTTACCCCAAATCCACCAAATTATGAGTGTCTTGTAGCTTGTAAACTTTAGAACTTGGCCTTTGCATTATTTCGAGACCATAGACGAGGTATGTTGAGTTAGCTCGATGTATTTGGACTTTTCGGTTTTAGAAGGCGTTATTATAGGATTATCACCCAAACAGACTACCATTGTGAGTCTATCGATTAGTCACCTCGACTTTTCGACCCTCATGTGAAACCCTTTTGTTGCACTCCCCTTTAGTGCAAGATACCCCTAGATACACCCTTATGAGCCATTCCTTTCATTTTCTCACCCCAATATATTGTTTCGTTACACCCTTACACCTTAGCCTACCCTGTAGTCTTTATTTGTAATTGGGAAGTCATCATTTGCCTAAGTTCAAGGTTCGAGTGGAAAGGTTTGGAAATCACGCTTTCATCGACAACAATTATGAAGATCATTGAAGACCCCAATTCCCATTGTTCATCTCAAGTGGGGGATGTTATGTTATCATGTTAGATTCTTAAAAAAAGTCGAAAAAAAGTTGAAAAAAAATAGTTGATTGAGTATGATTTTGTAATGTGCGATGTTATAAGCACTATAGTATGAGCTTTATTGTTTAGTATCGAGGAGGCCACCTCGGTCACATTTTGAAGATTGGAGTTGGAGTTATACCAAATGAAGAAGAAAAGGTAGTGTGCCCATCACGACGTCCTCTAATGACACATCTACCTTACATTTCATGATCCGGTCTCTAGAGTTCTAAGCTTGAACTTTAGGCGAACGGTAAGTGGTGATGACTTAGTTATAGATGTAGACTACCTGCTTGTTTTTTATTTTACACCAATTATATATCCCATGTCTTATCCTACCTTTTAGTCATGAAGCGTGTCTAGGTGATGCAGCGAGCAATCTTTGGTGTCTTGGCCATGGATTTGGTCGTGTATCATTGATTTTGTCCACTTCGCCGTGACATGTTAGTAATGACGAGTCACCCCTTAACCTTTGTCGTGTCTACCCATATTGCCTTCGAGAATTGTTTAGCCCTTAACTCTAGTGGTGGAGATTTGTGTAACCACCAAGCTTATGATAGAATACTTGCTATGACTGTGCGATTGAGTGATCACCCCGAAATTGACACTTAGAATAGTTGAGAAATTTGAGTGTTTGTTCCCCTTTCGTGAGGTGTTCGACTTTGTTTTATTCTAGCATAAGGGATTTGTAAACTCATATTTTCTAGGTTTTGGAAGATATCTTTTCAGGAATCTATTTAATAAGGTCTACTTGAGGGCAAGTAGAGTTCAAGTGAGGGATATTTGATAACATCAAATATTCCCGAATATTAGTGTCAATTTCCCGTTAATGCCCGTTATTTATATCATTTATATGGATTTACGCTTGTTTTCCATTGTTTTACACTTTCGTAAACTGCGAGCATTGGAGCTAAAGAGGCGGAAATGGAAATGTTACTAAGGATTTATCACGGTATGCTTATTTTAAAAAGTTACGGCGTAACTCATCTCTCACATTACGCCGTAACTATTGCGTGACCAAGTCCAACTTATCAAGAGGTTACGGCGTAACTCCTTCCAAAGGTTACGACGTAACTCCATTAGGTCAAAAGAGGTTCCACGCGATACTTACGACCGTAACTCTCGCATCACTTACGACGTAACCGTGTTTATTGAAGACTACGGTGTAACCACTTATAAGGTTACGCCGTAACTAGCGAATCTAGTGCATTTACGGAGAAATAGAAGGTTGCGGCGTAACTCATCTTTTAGTTACTGCCAGTAACCGGACACTGCCTATAAATACCCCATGAATTCCAAGATTTCAAAGCATCCCATTCCACACACAACACTGAGAATGTGGGAAAAAGCTCAAGGAGGTCTAGGGAAGCATAAGGAGTCATTTCCAAGGAGAAGTCACACCATTACGATAAGCTTTAGCATTTATTATTTCTTTTACTTTCAATTCATGTATTTCGTACCTTTGAATATTGAATTGATGTGCATGGTTAATATGAGCGTCTAAGCACCCTTTGGTACTAGCCTAGTTATGATTCCTTAATTGTTTTGTTTAGTTTACCTTTACTTCCATAAAATTATTTCTAAGTGTATGCATGCATAGTTCTTTGGTAGTCACCCTTGGTTCGGTAGTTTTGAATGGCGATAGAGGCCAATTGCCTAGGAGATATGACCAACCCGACCTAGGTGAAGCGAATCGAGACGGAAGGGTAAGATATGACCAACCGACGACCCTTCCTACTTGTGCGATTTGACCAACCGATCACCTATCGTTTGGATGAACTTAAGAATTGGGGGTGTAGTGTCCAGTTCCTAACGGCCGGGCACTCACTATTTAGAATCTAGCATGTAGCGGTACTTAATGACTCGGCTTAGGGACCGGGAACAACAGGACTTATGATGGTGCTTTGATTTCTCCTGTGGTGGCATCTTTCTTGATAGGTTGAGGCGAATTGACCAAATCTTGTCCTCTCGAATTTGACCTCACACAAGTAATTGGAAGTAGGTGAGCGTAGACATAACTAGTTAGGAGGATTAACTAGGTTAGCACCAATATTCCTCTATTGATTTCCTTCACCATTTATTTGCTTTTATATTCGCATTAGTAGTTTAATTAATTAAAACCCTATGAAACCATTAATATTCTATGACAATTAGACTTAGTAATTATCCGACACACATAGCCCTTGGGACGACCTCGGCTTTACCATTTACTACACTACACACGACCGGGTACACTGCCCGTTAGTGCATTTGGGTAGACCATAGGTATAGCGAGACAATATAAATATTAAGACCTGGTCAATAAAACCTGCGTCAATAAACATAAACTCAGAACTTTGAATATTAGAAAATATGATTAAGAGTCTTACAATGCTTGGAATAAGATTAAAAATGATGAAGTAAAATTCCTAAAGTATTAGGGTAGACTCCTTGGGGTTTTGGCCTCCAAATATGGTACTTCAGGAACTCCAAAATTTCCTGGACTTCTAAGGACGAATTTGAGAATTTACGAGCTTTGTTTGATGAGTAGAGAGAGTTGTATTGAAGTGTGTGTCTCATATGCTCACAAGAGGTCTTTATTTATACTAGTTCCAAGGCCTAGGGTATTAATTGCTGAACTTGGCCTCCAAGGAATTAGGAAGGGACTAGAATACACCAAGGGAAGGACCTAGAATTATTTGGATACAAAGAGGAAACTTAATGATGAGGATTTGGCAGAAATAGGCCCTCCAACTGGATCGGTCACATGACCAACCGATCTGGTTGGTCTTCTACAAGTGTTCCAACCGCTTCGGTTGCGGGTGACAACCGAACGGTTGGATCAAGCGTCATAGGCAATTCTTTGCTCTTCACCCAATCGATCGGTTGCGCTTGCAACCGATTCGGTTGGTCTTCCTAAGTGATGGAAAATCGACCTTTACTTAATTCGACTTGTAGAGTTTGGTTCTTCAATCATCGTGGTCTTCTATGGTACTTGAAATACTAATTTGTGCTTGACATGCTTCACTGAAATGGGAATCTCCCAATTGTTAAACACAAACACAAATTCACTAAAAACCGATCAAAACCACATCAAAATCGATAAAAACACATAAAAAACACTCGTTATTGAGTGGAATCGCAACTCAGATCGCGCCGTTATTCACCAATATTGGTGAATTTTGAACCTTGAATCATCCAAAATTGAAGAAAAAACAAGATTTAACATGTATGTTCACTAATTTTGTTAATTGATAAAATTTAATCAATGATGTAATGATTTTTTAATTATGTTATAAGTTTAGCATTATGTCATAATGTTTTCTATAATGATAAAAAAATGCATGAAAGATGTGTTTATCAAAGTCGCACACCAGGTGTTTGATAAAATTTCTGAAAAAGATTATATAACTGTGATGCGCTAATTTGTAAAATATATGTTTAATATAAAATGATATGACATCTTACTACATCTGTGTGTGTATTTTTAGCATCATAATTACAAGTTAGGGCATTAGATTGTATTAATGCATCTGCTTTTGTGGTTGTTGCATCAGGTTAAATGTTTTTATGTTAAGTGCATCGTTGAACATATTTGAGCATTAGTGAATATGATTAGTGCATTGTCAAAAATATTAAGACATCATTGTGTGTGTCTAGTGTATTCATTTGTATGTTTAGTTCATCGTTGGTCATAGTTGGGAATCCATTTGTATGTTTAGTGCATCGTTGTAAATACTTCAGCATATGTTTGTATGTTTAGTGCCTTGATGAATATATTAGGGCATCAGTCAGTATGATTAGTGCATCGTCAGACATATTAAGTTGGGCATCGTTGGTCATAGTTGGGCATCCATTTGGATGTTCAGTGCATCGTTGGAAATAGTTGGGCATCCGTTTTATGTCTAGTACACTGATGGACATATTAAGGCATATATGAGTATTATTAGTGCATAAAAAAGGTAGGTATTAGGGCATCTATGATTGCGATTTAGTAGGTTGTAATTTAGCATTATACACCACTTTGGGTGGACTTTCTACCTTTAACCAGTTTAAACTATCTCACCTCCTCCCTGCATCAGAAATGTACGACCATGCATTATAAATTCTTCTCTGTCAACATTAATAAACATCACTAAATGTGGGCCATGTGGTGATTGGAAAATTGGGTGGCTCACAGAGGTTTTGTAACTGCTCAAATAGGTACTTTTTGGTAACGAATTGTATTGGGTTGGATAACCCAAGATACTTATCTCAAATTTTATTATTATTATTATTATTATTATTATTATTTATTTTTTACAGGTTCCGACTCGACATTGCAAGCCAACTAATCCCAGGGCAACTACCCTTTTGGATAGCCCGGAGTCATCGCAGGTGAACCTCCGTGGCCACATGGGGATTAATTTTCTCCCCAAAGTTTGAACCTGGGACCTCCAGGGACTTTAGTTTTCTTGTTATGTTTTCTTGTTAATAAGTTTATCAAATGTTTGAAATATATTACTTGTTGAGTCATCATAAGTCCAATAACAATGTGACAATAACATGTATCTGTACACTAAATATACAAGATAAAACTCTAGTTTAATTTAAGTTTTATCAAATGCACAACCAGGTATCTGTTCATACACATTTTGTTGTTACCGCATAAAGGAAAATTTTCAGATCAAAACCTTCTTATGGTTTTGTATTCAAGGTATGTTAGTCTCGTTTTTAATGGTTATTATGTAATTTACTAGATTAATAAAAAGTAACTAATTTGTGGTATGATTTTGTAGGATTATAAGAGGACGGCAGAATTCTTTGTGGCACCTTTCTTGGTGCAAGAATGGAAAACCAAAGAATAAAATGGTACGAAAAAGGAGACCTTGTGGCTTGACTTGAAAAGTAACTCAGCCCATCAGTAAAAAACTACTACAGATATTATAGAACTTAACAATGGGCGTTGGTGGACTCACGTCAAGACTGCCAAAGGGTAAGATCTTATTGCATATTTCTTATACATTAGTGCATCAACATTATACATTACAATTGTTTAATATTGTATAAGGATTATTCAAGATATAGTAAATATTGGGGGTGTTTGGCAATATAATAATTTCTATGCATTTTTAGTGCATCTGTATTAGAAAAATAAGGCATCTGTATGAAATATTTCATGATGATTATTAAGCGGTATTTGACAATATACTAATTTGTGTACATTTTAGGCAATATGTATTAAAAAAAATAATGCATCTGTATGGAATATTACATAATGATTGTTCAACTCATAATGATTGTTCAACTAATTCAGGTTCTATTTAGCAATAGACATTTGACCTGTCCCCATCTGCAACTTCCTGGAATGGATGAATTTAGTGACGAAGATGATTTGTCAGACGCGAATATGACATTTGTTCTTGGTTGAACGTTGATGATTTGTTACAAGATGACGAGTTTAAAGGCATCGAAAGGTAAACGATTTAAGAGGCTTCTCTAAATGTTTCAGATTTTTCAAGAATTTGAAGATAGTCATTGCTTAGCTTGTAAAAATTATTATTTTCTATATTTTGTTTAGCTTATTATATATTAGGAGACGTTGCATTCTTATTGTAGCATCACTCATCAATGCAAAATGCATCTCTTATATTCTGATTGGCAAGTTAAGTTTATAATAAGATTAATTCGTTCATAACATGACTAGTTATTTGTATGTTTATTGCAATTTTTTGTCCAACTATATTTGTCGGTTGATATTTTTACTCCCAATCACACAAGAAATATATTCTTTTTAATACGCACTTTAGCCCTTCATCTCCATTACATTTAGTATATGCATTTGTTTATTATTTGCATTAATGGATGTGTTCATTCTCATATATTGCTTTAGTGCATCTCTTGAGGCACTTTAGTGCATCTGTTTGAGGAACTTTAGTGCATCCATTTGATGTACTTAGTGCATCCGTTTGTATCATAAAAGCAAAACAAGTGCAATACTTTTAGGTTCATGAAATTGACGAAAAGGCGGCTCCAAAAATGATAAGACAAACACGGTTAATGACCAAACAAAGATTCAAGTTGACGAGCCTTCAAAGAAAGACTCTACGAAGATACCACATTACATCATCCACTCGATAACAACATTCTAAAGCAATGAATTTGTTAAAGAAACAAATTTATATTAAAACAAGAAATATAGAATATGGAACTTTATTATAACGAAATCTTGAAATCAAGTCAATTCATATTTCTAAACACGAAACCAATATATACAAGATCTATCTGATTGTATATCTTCCTTACAATAGGAGTTTACAACACAAGATGTAAATGATATTTTCTACTAATCCGATTACACATATTCAAAACCAATGCCTTTGCGCTAGTTCAAAAGTGGGATAACTTTTATCTATGAACATTCCATGTTGTTTTGTATTAGTTTATGCACTTTAGCATCCACTTCATGCACTGTCGATTCATATATTTAGAATGAGATTTATTAGTCAAGTATTCTTTGTTATATTTGCGCTTTTTATCGATTGAACAAATAGTAAAAACCAAAGTCCAAAGTAGAAAACCGAGATAGCGAAAAAACCATATAGTAGAAAACCAAAGTCCAAAAGTGCGACAAAGTAATGCATCATAGTGTATAAAGTAATGCATCACACTAACTAATTTAGGACATCAATTGGTTAACAACTAGTGCATCATAGACCATCCAAAATCTTCAAATACTCATAGCACCTTTAATCCATAGCATCCTCATTCATGATCAAATGACTAGATTTACATCACAAAAGCTTATCGATCGGTTTGTGCTCTACCATGAGTACAATATGCAAAACATTCTTGCAAAATATATTTGAATTTTAGAACAATAGTGAGTGTTATGGTATTCATTATTTAATCATCTCCCACTTGCAACGCTTATTGAGAATAATATTCTTTGTATGCACGGTGGTATAAAAAGATTAATAATCAATAAACCTAATGCATGTATTGTAGATTCAGTATGAAACACATTTGAATCATAAATATATTCTAGTGCATTTATTTGTATTTCAGTGCATTCATTTGATGTACGTTAGTGCATCGGTTGTATCACATTAGGACATTCGTTTAATGTTTTTCGACTAAGTTGAGTTTTGTAGCCTAATATTATATGAAATAATATTACTTTTGTTTTAGTACTTTTCCCGGCGCTATACTCTAATATTTATTTCAAGTTGTTACTTTATTGATCCACATATAGAGGTTTTTTAACATGTATAATCGCCCTCGGTCCTCGAGCTCATTTTAGCTTCATAACTCTTTTGACATGAGCCATTAGTGTGAATTTTGATAGAACCATGTGTAATTTAAACAATTAACTCATTCAATATTTCAATAATGATAGTAGTAATTAACAACCGTTGTAATCACAAGATTTTTTGTTTCTCTTGAGTACTCCTGATATATGATAAGTAACTAGATAAGTAAGCCTATGTGGTTAACTGATAGTCTTCATTTCTGGAATTTTTTGATACACGTCCCTCTTTTTTAGAAAATTGGTTTTCCCAAATCACTGTAGACGATCCTTTAGTAATCACTTGCATTTTCTCTACCAATAAATTCAGTTGCATCTAGCAAAAAATAATCGACTTCATCAAACTTAAAAAAAATCCGGCATAGCTCTCTTATAAGAATTTATTAAAGCTCCATATAGATTACCTTTGACGCAGGTTCCAAACTTCCAAGATCCTTGGAAAAATTTGAGGTACTTTTTTAGTACATCCGTTTGTACTGTAGTGCATCTGTTTGAGGTACTTTAGTGCATCCGTTTATAGCTTGGGTCTTATAATCAACGACTTCAGGTAATTTGTCAGCAATAACCTATTGGCATCAAGCAACGAATATCAAGTAAAAAAGGCGAAAGCAAGAAATCATATGCTGCTCTAGATATCAAAGTGTTATGTTGATGACCTAGGACAATAACATAGATGAAATCAAAAGAAATGAGTACCTTACAAAGATAATGCATAAGAGCCATTCTACTATTCCTTACACGAGTATCTATGAGTTTTAGAATGGTCTCCAACCTGAATCCAACGACACCACCTAAAACAAAACCAAATTATTTTTATGTAAGGCAAAAAAAAAAAAATCAAAAACTTTTAAGATTAACAACCAAACTAATCGCAAAATAACATAATTAACCCTTGCAGGTCCTTGGTTCAATGCATTTCCTAAACCAAAAATAGTGTTGGCATAACTCTCTTCAATTTAGCCAAACACCATGTAATTGAATCGCCAACACCCATAAGATATAAAGTTTCAATGAATAATTTTTTCGGTGACTAATTGATATTTTTAGGCATTGTATCAAGCTCGAAACATAAATTAAAACAAACTTGAGCATTAGATTAGAATATAGAACTATAAACAACAGATAAGATGCATGTAGCAATATCTTCTAACAATTATTTAAACCATAACATATACGAGAAGGCTATGATCTTATATTCTACACATGGAACTTTCAACTGTTGCAAGAAAATACAATATGCAACCATGTAATCTGTGGAAAACTAGAAGGGGGTTGAATAATTTTACCAATTTAAAACTTCCTTTTAGGTATTTAGATTGACTTATGTCAATCTATTTGGTTGTTTATGTTGGACGTTGATAGATAGATATATAAACGTGTAATAAAAGATGAAGAGTAATAAGCACATCACCACGACACAAGTATTTATAGTGGTTCGGCTACAAGGACACCTTCCTTGCCCTACTCCACTCCCCGAGTCACCTACTCGAGAGTTCGTAAACACTACACCAACTCCTTATGGCGGAGAAGCCTTCACAACGTCGCTTAACCTTTTTCCGATACAAAGCTAAATACCGAGTTCCTTCACACCAAGGCGAACCATACCTAACACAACGTTGCCTACCCTTTATACGGTGCTAGGCTAACCACCGAGTTCTTTCACACCAAGGAGAACTAGTCCTATCACAATGTCGCCTACCATTTATTAGATACTAGGCTAATCACCTAGTTCCATTACAATGGAGGAACTACTACCATTCACAACACAACACCTAATATCAAGGAGATCCACTCCTTATTGCAACACCATTAAGGATATCACCATCCTTAGAAATAAACAAATACTTATACGTATAACGATGCACCTCATCGATTATACGACCTAGGCATTTTTCCCAAATGCCACTTGATTTGATTCTTAGGCTTCCTTCACTAATGCCTTTGATACAACGCTTGGTACCTTTCACTAATGCCTTCATCTTGACACCTTTAGCATTCTTTACTAATGATTTTGACATGGATGACAAGCACCTTTCACTAATGCTTTCATCTTGACACTTTCGGCATCCTTCACTAATGCCTTCAACCCAACATCTACGGAGGAAGAAAAAACTATCAACAAGAGAACCTTAGTTGTCTTGATGATGACGAAGCATGTCAACTCATGGACTTGAGCTTGCTCGTCTTCAAGAAATGGTGATCTCGCCATTAAGAGGAACCTAGAGAATCACACAAAACAAAAGACAAACTACATAGATCACTTGGATCCGAGGTTGAAGCGATATAATACTTGGGAAGTATGTGTAAAGTGGTAAGTAGAAAGGAAGAAATGGCTCTATATTTATAGAGGAAATTTTCTCTCGTTCCCCGGATCCCGGATCCTCCCACAAGGGATCCGCTAGCACAAAGCTAGGGATCCGTGGGACGCCCTCTTGCCCATGGGTATTTTTGGTTATGGGTCATGGGTCATGGGTTATGGGTTGATCCATGGTTTTTTCTAGATACAATGTATCTTAAGGATACAATGAACTTGGTTAAGTGGTATATATAAAACCATGGGTTATGGGTCAATACCATTTGCTAGTTTTACCCATTTAGTATATACTTGTTTTACCCATTTTAGTATATACTTGTTTTTACCCATTTTAGTATATACTTAGTTTAAGTATATACTAGCCAATATGTAAACACTAGTTGTTGTACATATGTATCTAAATCATAAAATGACTTATGCTTGTTTTAGTGTTTTATGTGAAAACGTAAGTGTGTTAGGAAACTATTGACTCAAATTATTTACGTTTTTTTGTTTTTTTTACCCAAAAAACATTAGAATATCGTAACATATAAATAAACATTTTTACGGCTTATTTATATTAACAATCTCCCCCTTTTTGTTGATGACAAAACATAAAATTGATTCAAGAAAAACTCAAATTCATAGCAAATTTGAATTAGTAGTTTTTGCTTTCTTATCCCCTTTTTTGTCGAAACAAAAAGTGTTAAAAGAAACTAACACAATTTTTATAAGAAAAAAATGTAAAATAAAGTGTAAAGAGAGCAAGTGACGGGAATGGTACTCGTCTTAACTCCCCCTTGACGAGTCCATCCCTTTGAGAGGGCGTCAAGGACATGACGTAAAATAAACTAATGTGTTTGAAAATATGTTTGCAAATGGTTCGTCGAAGTGATGAAAAACGTGCTCCCCCTTGAAGATTGCAAAGTTGCAATGGGGTGTCATGAAGTATGATCCAAAATCGGATTAAGTTGCAAGTGATTTTGCAATATCGTTTGACACAAAGCTCCCCCTATCTTTATGGTGTCAAAATCTTCATGTGTATTTTAAAAATCTGGAAAGTAAAGGTTAGAAAACAAGAGTATAGTGCATAATTTCCTGCAAATAAAACTCAAGTTAGTAGAAATTTGTGCTTGCACACCACGATCCCACTTCCCTTCTTGGAGGGATCCGTCTAGGTATTTGGAGGATCCGTCGTCATTGACGCTTTCTTTAGCAATGAGAATGTTCCAATCAATGCTAATGAAGATGTGAAGTAGTATATGATATAGCAAGCACAAAGCACAAAACAATTATGGCATGTAGATATTCATTCAATAAAAACAAGAGATGATCAAACAAATCTCTAAAACTAAGAGAATAAACTAGTCATACAAGTGCTACTAATGCTAATGAGTTACCCAAACTCAGGATTCAACTAAAAACTTAATGATGATCAAGGATGAGATAAGTTTCCTTAGTGTTCTAAGTTTGAGCTTGTGACTATGATGCTCATTGTAGTTTAGGCTTGTTGAGCTCTTCGAAACATTCGAGGAGGTGATAAAACATGAAACGTTGCTCTTCACGTAGTTCATGTATCAACCTTTCAACATGTTCAATGATAGCAATCCTTGTCATGGTTTTAAATTTCTTGAAGTGGAAGTTCAAGTGAAGTGGGTTGAGTATCTTTAAATGAAGGAGGAATTAGTGGAGGCTCATTAAGTGATGGCTCTACAATGTTTGAGGGTGAAGGTAAAGAAGCATCAACTTCCATGTGATCTGGTGGTTGACTTTGATGTCTTCTCATAATCCAAAATAGACTATTGGGGGGAATGGGAGAGTTTGATATTGGAGCAAGTGTTGATTCAACACTTTGATTTTGTTGCTCAATATTTTCAAGTGAATTTGTTGGTAGTGGTGGAAGGTGAGATGGCCAAGGAGGTAAGTATTCTACATTGTGAGAATGTGGAGATGATTGTGAGGTGGTTCTAGGCACTAATGATGTTGGCTGAGTTGTGGAGGGTATGTTTGGTTTAGTAGAGTTTGGTGATGAAATCCTAGTGGGAGCACTCTTCTTGGGGATTAGTTTGATTGGTTTCCTTGGTGTAGGAGAAATCCTAGCATTAGTGGACTTAACCGGAGATGATTCGGTTGAGGAAACTTCATGTATGATCCTAGCAAGTTTCTTGGGTGGTTCTTGAGTGGATGAGTTAGCACTAGGAGCCTTTCTCATGATGAAATGACAAAGGAAGATGGTTATAATTTCTGATAATTGTGTTTTTGTTTGATGACTAAAGTGTTCTTAGCAATATGGCTTATAAAGGGAAGAACTTGGCAAGTGCATTTAAGACTTAAGCCACTAAAATTCTTAGAGATGTGATGATTAACATGCACAAGGTTGAAGTTCAGAGTTTCACTGATTGAGGAACTCATTTAAGATGAGATGGAGTGTTTGAGTTAGGAAGATGAGTTGAAATGATTGTTTTAGCAAGGTTTCACATATCATCACCGGATCCCACGGTTCCCTCACTGAGGGATCCGTCTAGGCTAATCCTAGGGATCCGGCTCTCGGCGATTATGACAAAGTTAGAAATCAAGTTTCTAGAAACTAGATCCTATATTATTTCAGTGTTTCATCCTCCTAAGTTCTAAGATGAGGTACACTTGAATGATCAAGAGTAATGAGTGTTATAGCAAATGATTGCTTTTTATGGAAGGGAGATGGGACTAGATGACTACCATTGGATATTCAAGGATAACACTAAGGGTTTTGGTGGTGTCAAGTCATAATAAATGATCCTAGAGATCAGATTTTATCTTGAGGTGAAATTTGAAAAATCCTTAAAAATCACAAGACTTGAAAAACTAATTTTTGACCCACTTTGAAATAAAGATGACTAGAAACAATTTCCTAAAATTGTTCAATATGTCCACTTAGGTGTTTTGAAAGATAAGAAACAATTTGTGAGTGTTGAAGCGGAAATATGGTGAGTTTTGATGTGTTGATAAATCAAGAGGCATTTTGACTAAGATCTTAAGTAAGCCATAAATGAGTCTAAGCCTTACTCATCCTTGAAGTGGACTTAGTTGGGTTCTAATATCATATGTTTAGCTAATGTGATGTTATCTAAAAAGTTATCTTGATGTAAGGGATGCTATAATGCTGATCTGATGTCACGGATCCCACGGTTCATCCCACGGTTTCCTCAAGGGAGGGATCCGTCTAGGCTAATCCTAGGGATCCGGCATCTGCAGATCAGAATCTTCACAGAATTGATGTGCAAATTTTGCACACTAATAAATCGTTAAGCTAAGCAATAAGAACAAGCATGTCATCACAAAGCACCACTTATAAAAACATGATAAAGGAATAATATCCAAATTTCCACAAACCAAAGTGCTAAAAACATAATCATTCATACATAAAAGGAAATAAGCATATTCCTATTGTCTCTTTCGTCAATCCTTTCTTTTCCTTTTTGATGGCTTAGTGAGGTTGTAAGCAAGGTTTTAAATCATGCCCCTCAATTGTTTGAATTCGGCAGTTTCGTTTGGAATGGTTGGAAGTTGTTCGTAGTAATCAAAGGGTTCCAATTTGATGTTGGCTATGGGGTCAACATCTTCTTCTTCTTCTTCATTTTCTTCTTCTCCTTCCGAGGAGTCTGAGAGAGCTTTAGGTTTCTTTCCATTGACCTTGAAGCGTTTAGATGGTATTCTGGTAAGAGGTACCATTACATGATCGGCAAGGAAATGATCATTGTTGATAGGGGATGGTTGCAATGCACTAACATACTTACAAAGTCGTGTTAGGAGCATACCATATGGAAGTACCATGTTGGAAGCTTTGAATACCCCATCCATTCTCCTTACCATGTAATAGGCAAGATTAAATGGATTTTGGTGGATAAGACAATAGATCGTTTACACAAGACATGCGTTTGGATGATCTTTGTTTCCAACTAGGCTTATGACGTTTTCCCTAAGAATTTGTTCTCATTTTCTATACATGGGATGAATTTCAAAAAGTTCCATTTGAAAAGGATTACGGTGAATGAGTTTCTTGTTTCGGTCGAAACGGGATTGGTCGGCTCTTACTTTGAAAATGGTGTCTTGGATGGTTTCGGGTTCATCAAGTGCAAGGTTTTGAGTGTTAATTGCCCAATCTTGAGAGTACATGTCACAATTCTCAATTTTTGGTCATTTCTTAAACTCTACATTCATCATATTAGCTCATGCATAGTTTTGCATTTCACATTAAACGCATAATTTCAAATTAAATAAACGTTATCGCGTAAACATTATTTTGAACAATTGATACGATACTTCCAAAAATTTATCACAATATATTTTTATACTCATATTAAGTCTATAAAAATATTATTATTAGTTTACCCGGTGTTTTAAATTTATTTCGTATATAAATTGTTAAGTTTATATAATTACGACGGTTTTCTTAAATTCAACCCGATAAATATTTATTCACTCAAATCTTTCAAGAAATGTATTTTTATAATTTTTATGACCTCAATATATTTTATCTTGACCCGTGAAAATATATTTTTATCTAACGTTACCATAAATATTCAAATGGGTACACAATTTACCACAAGTCTTCAAGTAACTTACACTTAATTATACTTATACATTTTATTATCACAAGATACTACTTGATCTTCCTTTCTTTAAAATAAGTCGACAAGGGGTGACAAGGGGGAGGGATGAGTCATTGGCTTTACCAAAATATCTTATACTTATAACTACATAATATCTCAATAACACATAGTCTCACACATTTCAAAGGTGAAAAGATCATTTTCCTCTCTCTTTCTCTCTACAAACCGCCACCATAGAGGACCATCAAGGAGATCATAAATTTCTCAAGGCAAGGTTTTAATACACTAGTATCACTTTGTTGAAGGTTTTGCAATACAAACCTCAATTGATTAGGATAAACCCTTTTGTCCTTAAACCTCATCAAGTATTCTTGTAAGCATCTCATGTTTATTTTTCATCTTTCATATTCATTTCATATTCATTTCATCATATTTGAGCAAAAACATGCTAGTCATATGATGTTGTACCACTTTTCAATGATTTTCAAGAGTTATGAATATATATATAAGTCATCCTATAATTACTCCTTGTTATATATTAGTTTTGGTGATGTTTAGGAAACCATGACACCCTAAGAAGGTGTATGGTAGGATTAGAATAGCTCGGAGTTGTTTTGAATGGGTTAGAATAGATTTGGCGCGAGAAAACTCATTTCGACACGTTTTGAATAGGGTCTGTCCATATTCTTAATTCTGGGAAAATCCGATAGTAGATAAATATTTTGGGCTAGATATTTATAAAATACACTTTAAAACGAAAACGTGGCGCTTGAACGGATTAAAACGGAGCTATAACGAAGAAGTTATGAATTTTCAAGTTTGACGAGGAAAACTATTAATTTCGAAATTTCAGCATGAAAATGTCACTCCTTACGAGTCAAAATGAGTCTTAAGCTTTATAAATTGTGTCGACTTATCAAAAATATATTAGTATACTTTGACACGAATCTAAGGATGTAGATAACGTAGAAAACGGACTTGTAACGATTAAATTACACAAGATAAACCAAGTTGCCGTAACTTTATTCTATTAGCAAAATTAATATATTCTCTATTATAAACATACTACGGCAACTAAAGGACCATGTTGGCGGAAGTTTTTAACAATGATGTAGAACTTTTCATAACATGATGTCTTCTAGTAAAAGTAAGTCTGCCTAGCATATTTTCCAAAATGTTAAACCGTTTGGTGAGCGGAGTTGTAACGAATAACATACAGTCACTCAAACTTTGCCGAAAACCATCATTTAAACTATATTTTTGGACTAAAGTACAATACTTAACCTATATTTTCTTGGTGATCGAGACCTCTAGGATGGAAACTTAAACACTAAAACTTTGAGATAATGATACAAGCTTCCCAAACCGTTGAGTTCATTTCCTAACACTCGACGTGCACCATTTTACGACTAACTTTTCAAGGCCATTTTAGTCACTTTCATGAAAATTTCAACGACATTATTTTACTGACGAAAAGTTATAATTTCACAATAAATCATTAAATGACTATCGTGGATATCATTTCAACGTAAATACTTGTAAAGTATTTTATAATATGACGGATGTTATAAACATATTTTGACGATAAACATTATTTCCAAAACGTACAAGTGGTATGGATATCATATGGAGTTGCATGCACAACATTGTATCACGATTCACAATTCACGACAACATATCATAACTCAAGTCATGACATTCATTTTAGGTCGCGGATAGTTTCCGAGCCTCATTTTAGTGCACTTCATTTTGTTAGCATATCAATCATACCGGTGAGTTCATACCCGCTTTTACTCATTTAAATTCCTATAAACTATTTGGGGTAGATATATGCTTATTTATCCAAACATTTAAACTCTTTTGCCAAACAACATTACTTATACTTTACACTTGATTGCGTTATATACTTGATTGGGTTATACTTGATTTCATATGCATATTTGGAACAAACATACAAGAATTAGTGGCTCCAAATTAAGTTGTTGGAAGGCTATTAATTTACAAACATACAAGAATTAGTGGCTCAAATTAAGTTGTTGGAAGGCTATTAATTTACAAACATCCCAATATTTATGTGTTGGAAGACCCTTGTGGTGACATTGATACTTTTAACTACCTTAATGCGCATATTCATGATTGTCATTCTATTTTAGGCAATGGGTTGTGAACACACGGTTTGCAAGTTTTGTATGGGCGAAACTTGGGCCGAGTGGATTCACAATGCCTTTGTTGTGTGAACATTTCTCAAAGTATTTCGGATCGTTTTATCACAAACTTATGAACTCACCAACCTTTGTGTTGACACTTTTAGCATATTTATCTCGGGTTGTAAGGCGATAGCATTTCATGGAGCTTTGGGTCTCATGGCATACATTGGAGTCTAGTGTTTTTATCTATTACCATTCGACGTGTTTTGTAAACCTTTATGTATTGTCAAACTTTGGAATATCATGTGTTGTAAACTTTAACTTATTTAATCGAATGGTAAACTCTTTAAAACGTCTCATTATAGAGGTCGTTTTCTTTATCCATACTTTGTGCTATGACGCCATACCTCAATGACACTATCGTTCATTGCGATATTTTGGGGTGTGATGATTGGTATCGAGAATCGGTTATAGAGAACTAGGTTGCATCATTGACCCTAGACTATAACTACATCAACATAGCATCTCATCATATCATTTTAAGTGCACATTCTTTATACATGCGGACTTATGACTCAACACCAAACATCATATGAGTCGATTAGTCCAAGCATTGCATTGTTACTCCTAAATTATACATAGCCTGATCACCTATGTCTAATTCAGAAGAATCATGCAATGAAGGGAGTAGTAGTCTCATATGTGTAAGCAATTCCGTAATCAAGCCAAATTTTCAAAAGATTTTCTTCAAACCACTTGTTTCCAGTTTGATCCGAGCGACAGTTCTTGTTTGATGAGTTGCAAAGATCGAGCTAGAAACAAGTCGTTACCTAAACCGATTTAGCCTAATCGTATGACAGTTCTTGTTTGATGAGTTGTGGGATTAAGTAAAAATCGGTTACCAAAAAGTCTTTTAAAAATTTTGCTTGAGAATGGGAAAGCTTGTCTCATCGAGCCTAATCATAAGAAAGCATATATTTAGGACGGGAATTGCTCACGATAGCACGGGAACGTACCTTGTTGGACGAGTAACTCATATGCATGAGCATTGACATAATCATATAGACCATACACAAGCATAAACTTTTAGAACCCTTGTCGAGGTTTGAACCATAGTATCATCGATTGAATCACGAGGACGTGATTCCTCTGACATGGGAAGAATGTCACAATTCTCAATTTTGGTCATTTCTTAAACTCTACATTCATCATATTAGCTCATGCATAGTTTTGCATTTCACATTAAACGATAATTTCATATTAAATAAACGTTATCGCGTAAACATTATTTTGAACAATTGATACGATACTTCCAAAATTAATCACAATATATTTTTATACTCATATTAAGTCTATAAAAATATTATTATTAGTTTACCGGTGTTTTAAATTTATTTCAGATATAAATTGTTAAGTTTATATAATTACTGACGGTTTTCTTAAATTCAACCCGATAAATATTTATTCACTCAAATCTTTCAAGAAATGTATTTTATAATTTTATGACCTCAATATATTTTATCTTGACCCGTGAAAATTTATTTTATCTAACGTTACCATAAATATTCAAATGGGTACACAATTTACCACAAGTCTTCAAGTAACTTACATTTAATTATACTTATACATTTAATTATCACAAACTACTACTTGATCTTCCTTTCTTTAAAACAAGTCGACAACAAGGGGAGGGATGAGTCATTGGCTTTACCAAAATATCTTAACTTATAACTACATAATATCTCAATTTCACATCATTCTTTCATTTTTCAAAGGTGAAAATCAAAATTCCTTCTCTTTTCTCTCTACAAACCGGCCACCAAGGGATCATCAAGGAGAATCATTTCCAAGTTTTCAAGACAAGTTTTTATATACACTAGTATCATTTGTTGATAGGTTTTGCAATAAAAACCTCAATTGATTAGGATAAACCCTTTTGTTCTTAAACCTCATCAAGTATTCTTGTAAGCATCTCATGTTTATTTTTCATCTTACATATTCATTTCATATTCATTTCATCATATTTGAGCAAAAACATGCAAGTCATATGATGTTGTACCACTTTTTCAATGATTTTCAAGAGTTATGAATATATATATATAAGTCATCCTATAATTATTCCTTGTTATATATTAGTTTTGGTGATGTCTAGGAAACCATGACACCCTAAGAAGGTGTATGGTAGGATTAGAATAGCTCCGGAGTTGTTTTGAATGGGTTAGAATAGATTTGGCGCGAGAAAACTCATTTCGACACATTTTGAATAAGGTCTGTCCATATTTTAATTCGGGAAAATCCGACAGTAGATAAATATTTTGGGCTAAATAATTAGAAAATACACTTTAAAACGAAACGTGGCGCTTGAACGGATTAAAACGGAGCTATAACGAAGAAGTTATGAATTTTTCAAGTTTGACGAGGAAAACTATTAATTTCAGAAATTTCAGCATGAAAATGTCACTCCTTACGAGTCAAAAATGAGTCTTAAGCTTTATAAATTGTGTCGACTTATCAAAAATATATTAGTATACTTTGACACGAATCTAAGGATGTAGAAAACGTAGAAAACGGACTTGTAACGATTAAATTACACAAGATAAACCAAGTTGCCGTAACTTTATTCTATTAGCAAAATTAATATATTCTCTATTAAAAACATACTACGGCAACTAAAGGACCATGTTGGCGGATGTTTTTAACAATGATGTAGAACTTTTATAACGTGATGTCTTCTAGTAAAAGTAAGTTCGCTAGCATATTTTCCAAAATGTCCAACCGTTTGTTGAGCGGAGTTGTAACGAATAACATATAGTCACTCAAACTTTGCCGAAAACCATCCTTTAAACTATACTTTTGGGCTAAAGTACAATACTTAACCTATATTTTTCTTGGTGATCGAGACCTCTAGGATGGAAACTTAAACACTAAAACTTTGAGATAATGATACAAGCTTCCCAAAACCGTTGAGTTCATTTCCTAACACTCGACGTGAACCATTTTGCGACTAACTTTTCAAGGCCATTTTAGTCATTTTCATGAAAATTTCAACGACATTATTTTACTTACGAAAAGTTATAATTTCACAATAAATCATTAAATGACTATCGTGGGATATCATTTCAACGTAAATACTTGTAAAGTATTTTATAATATGACGGGATGTCATAAACATATTTTGACGATAAACATTATTTCCAAAACGCATAAGTGGTATGGATATCATATGGAGTTGCATGCACAACATTGTATCACACTATCACGCATTCACAACATATCATAACTCAAGTCATGACATTCATTTTAGGTCGCGGATAGTTTCCGAGCCTCATTTTAGTGCACTTCATTTTGTTAGCATATCAATCATACCAGGTGAGTTCATACCCCGCTTTTACTCATTTAAATTCCTATAAACTATTTGGGGCGAGATATATGCTTATTTATCCAAACATTTAAACTCTTTTGCCAAACAACATTACTTATACTTTACACTTGATTGCGTTATATACTTGATTGGGTTATACTTGATTTCATATGCATATTTGGAACAAACATACAAGAATTAGTGGCTCCAAATTAAGTTGTTGGAAGGCTATTAATTTACAAACATACAAGAATTAGTGGCTCCAAATTAAGTTGTTGGAAGGCTAAGTTGTTGGAAGGCTATTAATTTACAAACATACAAGAATTAGTGGCTCCAAATTAAGTTGTTGGAAGGCTATTAATTTACAAACATCCCAATATTTATGTGTTGGAAGACCCTTGTGGTGACATTGATACTTTTAACTACCTTAATGCGCATATTCATGATTGTCATT
Source organism: Chrysanthemum lavandulifolium (assembly GCA_022545495.1). Taxonomy (NCBI): domain Eukaryota; kingdom Viridiplantae; phylum Streptophyta; class Magnoliopsida; order Asterales; family Asteraceae; genus Chrysanthemum; species Chrysanthemum lavandulifolium. The sequence goes on along the minus strand of CM040239.1, from coordinate 301,807,205 downwards.
CTATTTTAGGCAATGGGTTGTGAACACACAGGTTGCAAGTTTTGTATGGGCGAACTTGAACCGAGTGGATTTACAATGCCTTTGTTTGTGTGAACATTTCTCAAAGTATTTCAGATCGTTTTATCACAAACTTATGAACTCACCAACCTTTGTGTTGACACTTTTTAGCATATTTATCTCAGGTCATAAGGCGATAGCATTTCATGGAGCTTTTGGGTCTCATGGCATACATTGGAGTCTAGTGTTTTTATCTATTACCATTCGACATGTTTTGTAAACCTTTATGTATTGTCAAACTTTGGAATCTCATGTGTTGTAAACTTTAACTTATTTAATCGAATGGTAAACTCTTTAAAAGGTCTCATTATAGAGGTCGTTTTCTTTATCCATACTTTGTGCTATCCATACTTATCGTGCGATATTTTGGGGTGTGATAAGACATACCCTTCACAAGGAATGCGAAGAATTTGAGAAAAGGTATTATGAGGAAGAGTAAAGTTTAGTGTATTGATGATGAAAGCGATTGAAATGCTATCATCGGCGTTTGAATGATCCTAATGCTTTTATAAAACTCAAAGATGAAGACCGAACAAATTTGGTCATCAATATCAAGAAGACAATCAAAATTGATTGTCGAGAAGACTTGACGAATGTCGGTATCCTCAAGGAAACATTCTTGATTACACGACCTTCGTGATAAGTTGTTTTACTGAGCTTTTGAAGACCTTGCGTCGGTTTTGAGAATTCCTCACTTCTATAATAATGAGTAAGGTAATGGACGGTATCATGATGATCTTGTTGAGTGGCTTTAGGCATGGTTGGTCCTAAAAACACAAAATTTTCAATTAGGTAAGATTAGTTGAGGTGGGTTTATGGTTTTGATTTGTATTAATAATGTTGTGAACACAATGTGAACTTAGTTATGTTAAGAGCCCCTTTTCATGATTAATTTTGAAAAACCATAATTAAACTAATGGATTAGAGATTTGTGAAACCATAAACCCTAGAATGAGGATGATGAAAATTAGAACAAGTTAATGTAATTACTTAAAAAGGTGTTCTAGGAAGGAATACTTGAGAGTATGGAATCCAATGAGGATGAAATCAGTGGTTTAGTCGTTTTTGTGTTATGTGAGTAGAGGGAAAAGATCAGTGGTGATTTTTTGAAAGCGTATAGCTGAGTTATGTTCCACGGTTCCCCCGAATCCCTTGTATTTGGGATCCAGCTAGTACAACTAGGAGGATTCGGCTACTGTGGACAGAAAAAGGGTTGTTTGGCATTATTTTAGTAGTAGGCTTATAAACTAGCTTACCAAAGAAATAGTTTGGAGGTATCAGATGAAGATTGTTTTTGAACGACGGGTTTTGATGAATCACATGTCGAGGATTCATATGTGACGACGGCGTTAGTTTGACGAATCAAAAGGAATACCATTCCCAATGATGAATAGGATGGAAAAATGACAGAAGAGACTTTTAAAGATGCTAGCAATTATTAAACAAAGAGAACTATGAAATAATTAAACTCATGTAACCTATCTAATGAAAAGTAAAACATACCTCTATGCTTCTTGGTTTGGTATAATACCAAAAATACTTCATGAGCTTTTAAAGTAATTCTTTGTGCTTGGTGTACGCAAGTTGTGATTACTTTTAGATTCTTCCTTGAATGTAGACTTCATTATTCTTTGAGGTTTTGGAGAGATTCTAGCATGAAGATTTCTTAAAGCAAAAATTGTTAGAATGATCTATCAATGTCCAATAAAAATGATTTAAAAGAAAATATGACTTAAAAAAAATCCTTCTTTGTAGTTTTCAAACATACACGGATTGTATCAAGTCTTTAAAGTACAACATACTTTAAGAAACTTGATAACGAAGCTCTGATGCCAATTGTGGAAAACTAGAAGGGGGTTGAGTAGTTTTAATAATTTAAAACTTCCTTTTAGATATTTAGATTGACTTATGTCAATCTATTTGGTTGTTTATATTGACGTTGATAGATAGATATATAAACGTGTAATGAAAGATGAAGAGTAAGAAGCACATCACCACGACACAAGTATTTATAGTGGTTCGGCTACAAGGACACCTTCTTTGCCCTACTCCACTCCCCGAGTCACCTACTCGAGAGTTCTTAAACCCTACACCAACTCCTTATGGCGGAGAAGCCTTCACAACGTCGCTTAACCTTTTTTCGGTACAAAGCTAAATACCGAGTTCCTTCACACTAAGGCGAACCACACCTAACACAACGTTGCCTACCTTTTATACGGTGCTAGGCTAACCACCGAGTTCTTTCACACCAAGGAGAACTAGTCCTATCACAACATCGCCTACCCTTTATTAGGTACTAGGCTAATCACCTAGTTTTATTACTATGGAGGAACTACTACCCTTCACAACACAACACCTAATATCAAGGAGATCCACTCCTTGTTACAACACCATTAAGGATATCACCATCCTTAGAAATAAACAAATACTTATATGTATAACGATGCACCTCATCGATTTTATGACCTAGGCATTTTTCCCAAATGCCACTTGATTTGATTCTTAGGCATCCTTCACTAATGCCTTTGATACAACGCTTGGCACCTTTCACTAATGCCTTTGTCTTGACACCTTTAGCATTCTTCACTAATGCTTTTGACACGGACGACAAGCACCTTTCACTAATGCTTTCATCTTGACACTTTCGGCATCCTTCACTAATGCCTTCAACCCAACATCTACGGAGGAAGAAAGAACTATCAACAAGAGAACCTTAGTTGTCTTGATGACGAGGAAGCATGGCAACTCATGGACTTGAGCTTGCTCGTCTTCAAGAAATGGTGATCTCGCCTTTAAGAGGAACCTAGAGAATCACACAAAAACAAAAGACAAACTACAAAGATCACTTGGATATGAGGTTAGAGGGATATAATACTTGGGGAAGTATGTGTGTAAAGTGGTAAGTAGAAAGGAAGAAATGACTCTATTTATAGAGGAATTTTTACTATTCCACGGATCCCATGATCCTCCCATAAGGATCCGGCTAGCACAAAGCTAGGGATCCGTGGGACGCCCTCTTGCCCATGGGTATTTTTGGTTATGGGTCATGGGTCATGGGTTATGGGTTGATCCATGGTTTTCTTTCTAGATACAATTTATCTTAAGGATACAATGAACTTGGTTAAGTGGTATATATAAAACACGGGTTATGGGTCAATATCATTTGCTAGTTTTACCCATTTAGTATATACTTGTTTTACCCATTTTAGTATATACTTGTTTTACCCATTTTAGTATATACTTAGTTTAAGTATATGCTAGCCCAATATGTAAACACTAGTTGTTGTACATATGTATCTAAATCATAAAATCACTTATATTTGTTTTAGTGTTTTATGTGAAAATGTATGTGTGTTAGGAAACTATTGACTCAAATTATTTACGTATTTTATTTGTTTCGTTAAAATGATTTTATGTTTGTTATCGACAAAACATTAGAAGATCGTAAAATATAAATAAACGTTTTTACGGCTTATTTGTAGTAACATAATCAACTATCATTTTCAGAGCTAGTCGTCATAATAACAAACAAATATATGTGTAATAGCACATGTTATAGTGACTTGGTGATACGTACAATAGCAACAAACATGAAGTCGATACAATTGTCTTAGCGACTGTTTTCATACAAATCTAAAGTCCTCTTTCCTAAATTAATTAGGGTGTCACAGTGTAACTAAAACCATTTCACAAAAGTTAGATTATCACAGTGTAAAATTAGTGCATCGCAATTATAAAATCTCATTCAGACATATTATCAAATACCTAGGGTGCAGTTTTTTTAAACATATTTATTTCTCAACTTCGTTTCAATTAACTATTATATACGATGAATCATGTCAATAAACTCTTAAAATTGGTACAATTATATGCAAAGATGATGATTACCAAAGCAAATTTCATAAAACAAAAACTATCTCATAAAAACACTAATATGTGCAAATAAATCAGTAACCAACGCCTAAGCTTTATATCCGATCTTTAATAAAAGAGTAACAAAATTATAATCAAAACAGGTTTTAAAACTTACTTTGATCGCGATATGATATATTATAACGAGATGATTAATGAATCGATAATAGATCTGTTTGTTGTTTTGATAGTGTGGAGATTATAAGCAATAATCACAGGGGAAGAGCGTGTTTGTTGTGTAATGAGTCGAGAGAATTGAACCAGAGAAAAAAATGAAAAATTTAGGCATTATATATGATTCTTGGAGATATTACAAAATAAACCTTGAGAATTTAAAAGTTGCAATGAGGTCCTTGTAGTTTGGTACGAAAAGAGGAGGGAAAGGAGGAGATCTAACTGAGATAACTTCTCTCACTTTTCTCTTTGATCGCCTTTTAAATGATCCAATCTATATATATATATATATATATATATATATATATATATATATATATATACTTATAAAGCATGCATATCCCTCCTAACTCCAATCCTACAACTTTAAGATTCACCATCCGACCCTTCGTCCGAGCCTAAATTTACACACACCAAACCAACATCCAATCCTAAAAAATTACCAAACCAACAAAACCTTATAAACCACCTTACAAACAAATACCCCACACATCTTCATCCTCATCTTCCCATCCCATTTACTTTTAAAAAAACACACACACAAAACACTATAATCTCCCAACTCACACCCAAACTCAAATACACACCCTCCTTCATCTTACTTTCTCACAAATCAAACCTACCTATCCCATTTACTTCCATAAATAAAAAAACACACACAAAACAACACATCTCCCAAGTCACACAAAAAAAAAAGCGCACACAAAATACTTGCTACCATATTCGACCACCTCCACCGCCGCCGGACGTCACACCACCACTGGATCCACCGTCCCCGCTACCCCAGAAAGCAAACCATCATCGGACCACCACATAGCAGCTACAACCGAGAGGAGCCACCTCAACGAAACACCAAGTTTCGAGGTATTTTCGAGTTTTTTTTTTCTTCATGAATCTATGTTTATTAATCAAGTTTTAAAGGTTTTTTTTATAGATCTATATTATTTATTTGTGGATCTATGATTTTCTTTTTAAGTTTTTGGTTCTCTTTTTTACAGCCGCCGCCCGCTGTTATTGCCACCGTCGCCGGAAACTGCAGCTACATTCGCATCCTCGCCGGAAAAGCTTAATGTTGCTTTCACCGTTTTTGTTGCCGGAAAAATTGCTATTGCTTCCACAACTTTAATGGTATGTTTTAGTTTTATTGTTAATATTGTTACGTATAAAATTGATCATGTATTTATTGTTATAAATTTGTTAACATTACATGGTTTTTCTTTGTATAACTTTTTCAGATTTAATATTAACAGTTTTTTTTTTCCTTTTTTCAGATGAGCTTGTGTTGCCGGAAAATTTGCTGCCGGAATATGTGCCCCCGCCACCGAACTTGCATTTGTTGCGTAAATGTGCTGGTTCTTTTTAAAGTTTGTAAAGGTAAGTTTTGTTATAAGGTTAGTAAATTATTTTAAAGTTTATTGTTTACTATAAACTTTGTTGGTAATTTGTTATAAAGTTTGTTGGTAAGTTGTAACTGTATGTAAATATATGTATTTTGAGTTTCTTGTAATGTTGTATTGTAATGCAATTTTGAGTTTGTTTTAATGTTCTTCAACTTTTAAAGGTATTTTTCTTTGACAGTTGTATTTAGATCCACGTTCCCCCGGCTGCCGGAATCTGCTATTTTGCTTATGGGCCGCCGAAAATCTTATGAAGTTGCCGGAAATGTGTGGCTATTTTTTAAGCATCTATTTTCATGTTTTCTTATTCTTTTTATTAATATATATTTTTATTCATAATTTTTTTGTTTTATTAGGTAATATTTTGAAAAAAGATATTGAAAAGAGATTTGCATGTGAACTTTGATGGGCTCGAGGCAAGTCAAAATCTTTTGAATTTATAGCTTTTGTTAAAAGTTGCCAAATACTTTCTCAATTTCAAGACATGAGTTCCAAATGTTTTCAACCTTTATATAATTAGTTCAAAAAATTTTGTTCAAAAAAAAACCTTTATATAATTAGTTACATATATTGGACTACAACTACTCATGAGGACTTGATAACTTACGATCTAATAGACATACGAAGGACACAATACATATGTACACACACAAGTGGGACACATAACAAATAGACATACATGTAACACAAAACAAAAAATGAATTACAACAACTTAATTGTTGTGATTGTGGTTGTATACAAAACAAAAAATGACATACACATTTAAAAAAGACACGAATTGCGTTGTGATTGTGGTGGTATATAGGAAAAAAAATGACACATTAAAAAAAGTCACGAATTGCTATATACTTCAAAGATGGTTGATTTTTTTTTTGTTGGATGGCATTGAAAACTCAAATTAAGCGTTTTCCATTTAGAAAAAAGGAAAAAAAAAATACAAGTTGAAGGATGGCATTGAAACTGTTACACATTATTAATTTTTAAAGTCATCACATAAAATATCTACCTTTATTGAAAAAGTTAAAGTTGTTGAAAGGGCATCTCGAGATGCTAGGCGATGTCATGGTCTCTTTTCAATGAAAAACATAATTGTGTCTCCATTTGCACAGTATTAATTTTGGAAGTTTTTCTTCGTTCTAAACAATTTGAATGAAAAAGTTAAAGTTGTTGAAAGGGCATCTCGAAAAAGTTAAAGTTGTTGAAAGGGCATCTCGAAAAAGTTAAAGTTGGTCTCTTTTTCTTGAGTGAGAAACAAACTGGTCACAACTACATATTGTATATCGAAAACAATAAGTTCAACAAAAGTAAACCATGTCAAATTAATTTTGAAAGGTTTGGCCTTTCTAAAGTTTCGTAGTTTTTTCAAAAGGTTTCAATGTTTTAGAAATTAAATTTATGACTTTTTGTATTTTCAAAACAAGACTATTTAATGAAGTGATAGATTATAGCTAAATATAGTAGCTCTATTTTTTGAATTAATTTTATAAAAGCTGGGTTTTTTAAAATTAGCATAGCGAAAATATAGGGATGACGCCACCTTCTACCCAAAGCTCTTAATGAGGATGCCGAAAAAAGAAGAAAAAGATGAATGATGAATATTGAATTATTCCTATTTCAACGGTCTTCCACATAAAAAAAAAGTATCCATTATAACTTTTTAACCATTACAAATTTGAGATACTACCAGATTTGCACTTTCACAATTTGTTGTAAGCTATCCATTATAATTTTTTAATCATAGTTGACTATTTTTTCAATTTGATTTATTATTTATTTATGAAAAAATGAAATGCATTACTCCAAAACAATATATATAACACAAGCAACATTAAAAAGGGAGATGGATATCCCAAACACCTTTTAAGGTGAAATATATTTCAACTTAAAACTAAGCTATAGAAAAAGCATTTCAAGCTAGCAAATTACTTGAAGACTATATCAATCATACCATCAGAAAAATAGTTCTTCGGAAATGATTCCGTAACGTTGCAAGTACAAATTCTCGAAATTAAATTATTCGCCGCTTAGGTTTTGTCGAAGACTGGACACCGCTGCCGTGATTCCGTAACGTTGCAAGTACAAATTCTCGAAATTATGCCTTCAGAAAAAGTGCTCTTCGAAAAGATTCCCGAGCGATACATATACAATTTTTTGAAAAAAAAATTATTCGCCGCAGGAATTTTGTCGAAAACTAAACACCGCTGCCGCTAGGCGCGGGTACTCTGCTAGATACCACCGCCGCAAGACATGGCTACTCGCTAGATACCGTTGCCGCTCTGCGGACACTCGGTTAGATACCGCTGCCGCTAGAAACCGATGCCGTTAGGCACGGGTACTCGCCTAGTATATATATATATATATATATATATATATATATATATATATATATATATATATATATATGTATATATTCTCACGCCATTTAATGTTTAAAATAATTATATGCGAAAAGGTTTAGGTACAAGTTATATACATTAGAAAACCAATGTAAGCTTCAAAAAGATATATTTCATTTGCAAATAGTAAAATAATAGGTATATTTATCGAAAATTGAGCATGATTTGGGTGTATACTTAACTTTTTTCTGGCGGTAATTGTCCAAAGTTTAGTTAAATACTCGAAGTAATGTTTTGTGAATGACATTACAAATGTATATCATGAACCGTTTAAAAATATAGCTATCACCTCTTTGAGTTATATAAATAACTTCCAATTGTTAGAAATCAAAGGTTTTAGAAAATATTTATGTATAACTTAACTCGTATATAAAAATATACATCATATGTATTTCATTTGTTATTGTAAGGTAACAGATATGTTTGTTCATTTTTATTTATTCGGAGTGACAATCGTTAAAAGTTGTATGTTGTGTTTCATCAAGTTTAATACCCGGTTTCATATTTGAAATCAAGTGTTGACAAGTTTATATTTTTATGAATTAAACGCAAAAATTTCTAATTTTGTTACTGAGTAGTAGAAATGACTCGTAAGTAGCTTGTGTTTACAAATTTGTTTTTGTTTACTAATTGTCCCGTTATGTGTGTGTCTATATATATATATATATATATATATATATATATATATATATATATATATATATATATATATATAGGGTTAAAATGAAAAGTTTCTTATAATGAAAAGAATGAGAAGGCATGTGGAGGTGACATGTGTCACCTTGCCACATCACCATGCCATGTCATGTGACATGTGTTACCCCACCCCACCCCACCCACCCCACCCACCCACCCACCCTCCCCACCCCGCCCTCCCTCAAAAAAAAAAATTTTTTCCGCCAAAAAAATTTTATTGGGCAAAAAAAATTCCGCCAAAATTTCCCGCAAAATTTATTATCGCATCACAAGAGAAAAATCTGCATCACAATTATAATTGTGATGCAGTAACTTATAACCTTAATGCACTAAAATCATGATTATGATGCATAAATTTATAACCGTGATGCAAGAATTTATAACCTTAATGCACTAATAAGTTTTGTGCATCTTTATTATAATTTAATAGTTCGATGCATCAACTATGATGCACTAAAATCAAGGTTATAACCTTAAATGCACTAACATCATAATTGTGATGCAATAACTTTATAACCGTGATGCGTCATTTATAACCTTAATGCACTAAAATCATAAGTGTGACGATAACTTATAACCTTAATGCACTAATAAGTCTTGGTGCATCTTTATTATAAGTTATCGCATCATAGTTTATAACCGTGATGCAAGAACTTATAACCTTAATGCACTAATAAGTTTTGGTGCATCTTTATTATAAGTTAATAGTTCGATTGCATCAACTATGATGCACTAAAATCAAGGTTATAACCTTAAATGCACTAACATCATGATTGTGATGCAATAACTTTATAACCGTGATGCGCCATTTATAACCTTAATGCACTAAAATCATAATTGTGACGCAAAGAATTTATAACCTTAATGCACTAATAAGTCTTGGTGCATCTTTATTATAAGTTATCGCATCATAGTTAATAGTTAAGTGCATCAACTATGATGCACTAAAACCAATGTTATAACATTAATGCACTAAAATCATGATTGTGACGCAATAACTTTATAACCGTGATGCGGTAACTTTATAACCGTGATGCGAATTTCTAACCTTAATGCACTAAAATTATAATTTGTGATGCAAGAACTTTATAACTGTGATGCAAAAAAAATTTGGCGGGAAAAAATTTTTGCAAAAAAAATTTTTTTGCGGAAAAATTTTTTTCTGGGGGTGGGTATGGTGATGTGGCATGATGATGTGGCAAAGGTGACACATGTCACCCCACATGCCTTCTCATTCTTTTCATTCTAAGAAACTTTCATAATAACCCAAACCTATATATATATATATATATATATATATATATATATATATATATATATATATATATATATGGCACGCCATGTGAAATGGCCATGGCGTATTTTTAATGTCGATGTTAAATGAGTCGAGTGCAATGTGTGCCATGGTAGCGAGTCGAGACGAAACGAGAACAAGTTGAATGAAACGGACATTTAATCGGAAAACTTGAGATGATATGTATTCCACGCCCGAGTGGGTTGTTATACACAAACGACCCTAGCTTGATTGGACTTCGCAAAAATGATGCCCTGATGGGCTCATTATACATGGGCCTCGCAAATTCAATAAGCACCCAAACTATCACTAATCCACAATAGAAGTATCAAGGCCTGTTGTAAATTTTATACGCTAAGTTTATAAGCAATTTTTTTTGTTATGGCTGTTAAGCCGAAATAAGCAAAATGCTCGAGGTGTTTTTTCGTTGTGAACCGAACAAAACAACTCGAGACCCTATGAGTTTTCTCTCGACTGGAAAAGTGTAAACGAACACCCTACATGGGTTCTGTTTATACCGTGACCCAAGGGACAGCCAAATGAGCTTTAATGAGTCGATTACACTAGATCCAAACACAACCAATTAATCTCAAACACTTATATCACCCCGAATATGCTATCTAGAAAAGGAAACGAAAAAAGTGGTGAAGGTCCAACACACCTGATCCCATCGTTGATCAAATAACCAAGAATGTTTCAAATAGGTTATAAAGTTTATAAACTAAGTACTTCGGCTTTGTGTCGGGGTAATAAGCAGATCCGAATAAGCAAATAAGCCGATAACCTAGACTCAGTATTCTTCCAATTTATAGAGCCAATAAAATTTTCTTATGTTTATTTAGGTCAAAAGATTGTATCATCAGTCCATAAGATTAAGCATAGGTCGAAAACCTGGAAAATGTGCATAGATTTTTTGTTGTGTTAATTAGTGTCCTAAAGGTTCAATAGTACACCACACAAGCTCAAAAAGAACAACAACCAAAACCTGGATCGATTGGTATAATTATCCAACACCACATAAATTTTGCAAAATTTTTAAGAAATTTTATAATGTCAAAGTAACAAATTTTATTTACAAAACAACATCAAGAAAATTACAAGGAGTGAAGATCAAAGAGCCCTTACTATGGTGTGTTGGTGGTGTCGATTGGAAGGAGAATCAAGAAGCAAAAGAAACTAACCCAAGATCTACTACTCCAAGCAAAACCCAAAAAAATATTAAAGCCTTAATTATCCCTTTAAGAAGTTTTGTTTTTATGATAAAATTGAGACGAGAACTTGTGTGTTTCCGTGGATCGAAAGCAATAAAAGGAACAAAACATGCATATCTTGGTTTGGCTTTCTTGATGGAGTCTTGTGAGATAGCTAGTTTGAGCAAAGTTCATTATCTCGTTGATGACCTTTAGATGGTCTCATGATGTAGCCTGGGAAGAAGAGAAAGAAGGAAAGTGTCCCATCCTTGTTTAACCTTGAACCTATTGATTTCTTCTTGGGAAAGGGGGAACGATGTGGATGTAGTATGCTGTGAAAGTGATTTTAGGAAGGAGGGGAACCGAAAAAAATGAATAAAAATAAAGGGCAAATAACCTATTAAAGCATCATACTTGTCACAAATGTAAGTACGACATAGCGAATAAAACAAAATAACCCCTTTGACTCTTTTTCTCGTCCACCCACGTTTGTTTCATACATTGTCAACCTTTAATACCCGGTTGTGTCCAAGCCAAAGGTTTCTTGTCCACGCCACAGCTCCAACTCAACTTCCTTTCCAACTCAACATATATCACCTTTTTATTTATCCTTCTCTCTTTCATTTTCCCCTTTCACTTTCCCAAATTCACCCCAACATAAACCCTAGTTTTGATCTTTTGCAATCCACGCTAATTGACAACCGATTCCCCATTCCATCACGCTTACAAACAATTTGTTAAGTAAATGTCCGCGTCTTCTACTTCTACTCGTTATAGTCGAAGGAAATATACCAAAGAAGAAATTGCACGTTTGAATCATTGTAAATGTATGCACCCAATCTATGAACAGGTGTCTTGGACGCTTTGAGAACTCGGATCAAGATTCAAATCCTGTCCAACACGTGTAAGTAGTACAATCATAAACATTTATGTTACTTGTTTAATGTTTTAGGTTTATGATAATCATTAGTGGCTAATGTGTTTGTAAAGAATAAGGATTCAAAATGTGAGGTCTATGGTTTCTTTGATGATGAGCTACCGTCACAGTACTACAAAGACCTCATGTATAGGCTCCATAAGGACAACCAGGTTTTGGAGTGCAACCTTGAGAGCTTAAGTCATCCACAAGTTACTGACCATGTTGTTGAAAAGAATCACAATGATGCTTTACCTGTGGAACTCATTTACAAAGAATTGAATTACCTCAAGATGAATGGGAAAATGTATGACATGTTCTTGGGTGGTTGCAGATGCTTCATGGTCATGGTTTTGTTTATCATTGTGGTTATGTTGGCTATGTCTGTAAGACACTAGATACAAACTAGTGTCTCTTGTTATGTACTAATGTATGTAGGATAATGTATTTGTATTATGGACCAATTGAACAAATGTTGCTTGTTTGTATGATGAATGGCATGGTAATTTAGGCAAATTATGTTGCACTGTGTTGTTCTATATTATCATATGTTTCAGGTCTATAGGATTTATTCTCACAAGTTTATGACTAATGTCTGTAGTATTGCATTCTTTTGTATGCTGATATAGGCTCATTAAAAAAATTATTTTGCAGCACATAAACTACACGAGGTTAACTATATGTCCAGAACACATTGGTTCTAAATTCCTTATATTAACTAACACATTTACAGAATCATATAACCTTTCATTTTACCTATTTGCTTTTGAACCAACAAACTTCTAAGCTACACCATAATCCAAAGCATATAATACAAGTTATAAGATACCATAAACATACACCAAAGGTGTTCTTTCATAACATAAAGTTTGTGCTTCAGCACCATTAACTGTTACATCCAGAACACAGGCATATAATGTTTGTTAGAAAGCCCTTCAATACACAAAATAGGGCTATGTAGTGGCATAAAAAGCAGCACTACATCTACTATGTTACACATCCAAATAGTAACAATAATTGCTGCACTATTACAGTTTCAGTTACTAACTAAACCTGGCCCTTCCATGAACAAAATAAGGCATGCTAATTGTACATACAACTAATAGTTGGGGTTTTTTAAGGCTCTAGTCCAAGACTATTTCATTGTCCACACTAGAACCAGGCCCTTTAGGTGGTGCAGCTAGCTTCTTACTAAGAATTCTTTGGCTAGGCAACCTTGGTGGTAGCAATTTTGGTCCACTTTTTTCTCTAGTATGTTGCACTGGTGGAGCTTCACCTGACATGGTTTTTCTTCCAAGCAATTGCTTTGTTCCGCCTCTGCCTCCTCTACCGACACTAGCACCACCCCTTGCTCCTCCCGGCATTCTTCGGACTTCAACAATATCCGATGCTACAGCTTTCCGTGATCTAGTTACAACGTTACTTGGCAAATTCACTGACCCATCCACTTGATATTCTTGAGTATCTATCATTAATTGAATACAAAATAAAAGTACATTAGGGTTATCTGTTATAGCTAATAAATGTAACGCTTACAAAATTTTGTGTAGTTACAAGTACCGCTATGTTTGGCTCACATTAGCTCTCGCGGTTCTACCTGCATACCGAATGCATACGTTTTCATCCTCAATGGTATCAGAAGTAGCACCATCCGTAGCCAACTACGTTCCCATCTTGGTGACCCTTTGAGCCGGAATAAGTCTACCACTTTTGGTTCTACCTCCTCTCATTTTCAAGTGACCCCTATCGACACTAGCACCACCCCTCTTCTTCTTTTATTTTCCCAAGTAAAACAGTCTACCGTCACCTAACACACCTCTCATGTTTGTAGCCCCCATTTCAAATTCATTTATATCAGTGTTAACAAACCTAGGTATGTCATGGTCATCTACCAACTGTGTTTCAGTGTTTTGTTTGTTGAATGGTCTTCCCGCTTTGCCTTTTTCCTTACAAGGAGCGGGTTTGGGCTGGTTTATACATCCTTTCCTATTATGCCCAGTTTCACCGCAGTTTTGGCAAGTCATAACAATACCGGCCCTACTGATCTTAGTTGTCGATTTCTTTTCATGGGATGCCCTAACCCTTTTTCGCTTAGGTCTACCAGGCATTATCTTAGGGATTGGTCCTAAAATCCTAGAAAGGTGACTAACATCTGGCCAAAAATCAATCCCATCAACAGTTTCATATATTGACCATATGTTAATAAATACCTATCATTCCTAAAACATTCCGTGACATAATCCTCAACCTTCCTATTCAACTTAAAATACAAGTCGTTGCATGGCAATAAGGCAAACCGATATTTGCCACATTCGCAAGAACACGTCCGGTTTGGCTCATCTACCTTGAAAGCATCGTATCCTTTCCTCACTTCAAACTTGTTTCCCCATGACACAACATGCAAAAACTGTTAAAAGGCAAATACACCAGATATTATATACATTTATTAACATTATTCAGAATAGTAAAAATAACTCAGAACAAAACATTATAAAGATAAATTCAAGGTTACCTTTGCTGATCCTTTGAATGCTCCAAGATGTTCTGAATATTTGGGCATATATCTCCTTTCCACTTATCCATAAGGACCCTCATTGCATGCATCTTCTCCATAACAAGAACCCGCATTGATTCGAGCATTGTGATTATGGGTTTGTGCCTTAGACTAACCAACACTGCATTAAAGCGTTCGCTAAACCCATTTTCTATAGCTTCACAAGAAATTCCTTCCCCAAGAAAGCCCTTGACCAACTCTTTGGATCTTTCTTTATTAAGTCGTCGTGCCTTGGATTAGCCTTTGATCTTCTCCATGACTTTGTTATGTAGGCGGATATGATGCTTTTGAAGCACCCAAAACAGTTGCCTAAACTCCACACTGTGGAATTGTTTCCTAAAACCTTCATAAATGTGACGAGCACATTGACGATGCTCGCCAAGGCATAACCTCTTTCACACCTCTATCAAACCCCCGTCCAAATACAACAATAACAATTATGACTATGCATATTACAAATGACAACATTATACGAAATGAGTATAGACAGAATGAAACATACCTTGTGTTGGTCGACATTATTGTCAACCCTTGTCCACTTTGAATTTCCAAATCGTCAACCAATAATCAGAAACCAACTCAGCTTGTCTTTGTTCTCAACCGTGACCACGTTTCAAGCCACCGGAAAATGTGGTTATTACTGCCTCCCAAACGCAGATAGTATCTCCCAAAGGTTTGGTTCTTTAAAAAACCATCCAAAGCTAAAATTCTACGACAACCTATTTTCCAACCTTCTTTCAATCCATTAAAACAAACGTAAAATCTGTCAAAATATGTCTTCTCATCAGGATTTACGGTGACACCTACCTTAACTGTGCTACCCTTATTTGAGTTAACTAACGCCTTAGCATATGACCTCAGCAAACCATAATGATCCTGGATGGTAGCATCTCTTTCGTTAAGGGCATATGACCTAGCATTCCAACATTGTGTACGGCTAACATTGCATTTGTATTTTCTTAAGACTAGTTCATGTATGTTGCTAATGGTAATATCCAGATTCATCCTAATCTTATCTCCAAATTGCTTACCAATCCATTTATAGTTAACTAGTCTACCATAATGAAAACTACGTACACAAGTGTTAGGAATTGGAAATTCCATGTTAAAGTGTTGGTCACCCCAATTATAGTCTAGCATATGTTTGCTCGTAGACTTGTAGTTATTTACGTTGTTTAGTAGTTAATTAGTTAGTTTGTAGCGTAGTTTAGTTTAGAGCAACACCGTGGAGGAAGGACGGGTGTTTACCCACTGTATGCCTGATCCACAGTCCGATAGGAGGACGGTATGTTTGTAGCTATAAATACCCCTTCCATCCATGGAAGGGGTGGTGCTTCTCATGTAATCTAATATTTCCTTTGTGTAAACCTCTAGCAAGAACACCCTCTCTATCTTTATCTCTCTAAATATGGCAAACATGTATTTTGATCATCCAAGACCACCCGCATCATCAACACAATAATATATCGATCCTACAATTGGTACCAGAGCCAAGGTTTATTGTGTTGTGTTGATTTATTGTGGTCTATCGTACCGTCTTATTATTGTTTTGGTACTGTTTTTGGTCGGAAAATGTGTCATACAGTCTACTTATGTTTTTCTGATTTATATCTTTTTTTTTGGTCAAAAGTGTCAAGCGGTTTGTTGTTGCTATTATCTGTTTTGTATCTGATGTCCTTACAGTCATGTTTGTTTACCAATATTGCTTGCATGAATGAATCAGTGGTCAAACATTGTTAGTACTGGGTCATTAAAAGTCTTTATGGTAGTCAGTTTTTGTAGTCAAAATGGGCATAAAGAAGCTTTTCTTGTCACGTTTTCCTGGGTATTCATGAATATGGTCGGTAAACATTGTCGAAAATAACACCGGAAAAAGAAAAATTCTTGTTGGCAATTTGGTCTTAAACTACTTAGCAACTTGGGACTTTTATTGATAACGAGTTGTGACTTTTTAAATGGTAGCGATTTGACAATACCATTTAGCGACTTATGTGCTAGCGACTTGTTATTGAACAAGTTAGCGATGTATGACCTAGCAACTTGTCTTAAAGGTCTCTTTGTGTTTAGTTATTTTTGAAAAATAGGTAGCGACTTGTCACTATTTTGATAGCGACTTGATTTATAAAACAAACCTAGCGACTTGCTATTCATGCTTGGGTAGCAACTTGTATCATGTAAAAGGTAGCGACTTAACTTGACTCCATCTAGCGACTTAACCAAACATAAAAAGCAACTTGTTGACCATTGTGTACAAGACGAAATGAAGAAGAAGAGTTGACTCGCACCCACCACCACAACTTAATACCAAATACAGACTCATCTCGACCTCATCTCTCTCCTACAACCCATGTCTTAACAACAACATCCAATCACTAGTATATCCTAACTCATCTTTCTTCTCCATTCAACAATCAACCAAGACTCAAAGAACAAAAAGAAAACTTTCAAAAGATCTCAGCCATGGTTCAAGTCTTATCTTTCCAAGATTTTTTTCTTTCATTGAACCAATATCATCATTGATCTTGTCATGTTCGAAGTTAAAACTTCATAATAATATTCGAATATATCAAAAGAAAGACCAAGACATATGTCTCAATCTTCTTTTTATTCGGTTCTCAATAACAAAACGTGCAATAAATTAAAACCTACCCGAGAACCCTTTGTTAGTTCTTGAAGATGGCTCGTTACTTCATAACCATCTCTGTGGCCTATTCGATTGAGGTTCCTCACCACCTCTGTGGCGAGGTCAAGTCTAAAGACCTTTGAGCCATCCCTGTGGCTAGGTCACTTTGGAACGAAGCAATTGTTGTGCACGAAGTTTTTTTTTATTTGATACTTGAGGAAGTTGGTTTTGATATATGAGATTTGACTGAATGCGAAATAAGTTTGATGTGAGATACCTTTTGTGGTAGGCGTTTTTATCAGGAGCATTTTTAGGTATTTTCAAGATGATTGCCTTTGTTTGTGACTAGGGTATGAGGATTATTGTGAGTGTTTTATATCTCTGAATTTTTAGGTTAAGAGTGATATTGATGTAGTACTAAAACAAGATAACACAAATTGATCCTGTTGATTCACACGAATGCCAGGAACAACTTTTCCAATAATCGTTGATTCACTGAATACCGATTACTAGGATAATTCTTAGCAAAAGTCGCCAAAATAGACTTTTCATATTTCTTGAACCGATTATCCCACATTACAAAGGAACTATTAAATAGGACTACAAAATGTAAACGGGCCTTAAAAGACAAACGGCCGAAAGTTATTACAAAACAAAGTCCAAAAGACTCAAAAACACTAAAATGCAAATAACTCATAAAATAGAGTGTTTCGGCTCCTCGCCCAAGCTTCGATTTGACCGTAATTCGCCTAAAACAGAGCCCGTAGCCAAAGTTATGCCCATTTTAGTGAGGCCCTTTGTCACACGATCTTGGGCCTCCGTAAACATCATGGCTCGCTCATCAACACTTGGGCCCACATCATTCCCCTCGGTAGACTAAATTGCCCTCGAATTCACAAAGATGATCATCATCAAGAATCACCATAGTAAGGCAACAAGTGTTTCACATTAAACACATCCGAACATCGGATATGGCTCGGTAACTTCAAACGGTAAGCATTGGAGTTAATTTTGTCAACAATTTCAATGGGCCAATTTTCTTAGCGGACAATTTATTATACTCACCAACCGAAAACGATCCTCGCTAAAACAAATTCATACAAAGTCACCTACTTCAAAATCCACATGCCTCCTCTTTGATCAAGATCTTGCTTGTACTTTGAGTTAGCTCGAACCAAGTTGTCATGAACAATTTTATGAACTTCATGTAACCCTTCAACAAAATCCCGCACTTTTTTGGAATAGAACCAGAAATAGGAAGAGACATTAAATCAAGAGGACCACGTGGTTGAGCAGAATAAACCACCTGGAACGGACTAAACCCAGTGCTCCGATTAACAGCATGATTATGAGCAAACTCAGCTTGACATAACTTCTGATCCCATGACTTCACATGATCACCTACTAAGCACCTCAACAGATTTCCAAGAGACCGGTTAACAACTTCATCTGCCCATCAGTCTGGGATGATAAGCACTACTAAAATTGAGTTGAGTATTCACCATCTTCCACAAACTACGCCAAAAATGACTTAGAAACCGAGTGTCACGATCAGAAACAATAGATGAAGGCAAACCATGTAAACGATATACATCGCGAAAGAAAAGTTGGGCCACATTAATCAGATCACGTTGTCTTCTTGCATGCAATAAAGTGTACCATTTTAGAAAACGATCAACAACAACAAATATTGAATCATTACCCCATTGAGTACGAGGTAACCCCAACACAAAATCCATGCCGATATCAACCCATGGTCGCAAAGGAACGGTAAAGGCATATAGAGTCCTCGCATTAGTAGTCGTACCTTTGAAACTTGGCAAATACGACACCGCTTGACATAATGTTCCACTTCTTTCCTCATAGTAGGCCGTAAATAAGAAGTTTGCACCAACCGTATAGTGCGATCACGACCAACATGTCCTCGCCATGTAATTCCTTAATAATTTTCGCGAAGGCTAGAATTAGGAATACATAGTTGATTCCCTTGAAAAGAAAACCATCATGTAGGAAACTGCGGTTTTGGCCGATTGCACACCCCGCATAACAACGAAAAAATATGGGTCAATGGTTAATCGTCATGAATGACATCCATCCCGGAACATCAACCCTCATAGATACAAGCAAATTACTCCTCCCGCTTAAGGCATCACGACCGATTCCTAACACCAGCCTTGTGTTTGACCACAAAAGTAAACTTTTCAAGAAATGCCAACCAACACCCATGCTTATGTGACACCTTATCTTGAGTGCGAATATGCCTTAAAGAATCGTGATCGATGAACAAAACAAACTCCTTATGAAATGATAATGGCGCCAATGCTTTATAGCTTGAACAATAGCATAAAACCCAAGTCATAAGTAGTGTACCTAGACTTTGGCTCACAATTTCTCACTAAAATAGGCAATGTGTCGACCACCTTGACCGAGAACCCCACCAATTGCAACCTTTGAGGCATCGTGATGAGGCTCAAAACTTGAGAAAAATCGTGCAATACCAGAATTGGTCAGAGTGAGCTTTTCTTTGATAATCTGGCAAGCGACTCGCCTCCTCCGTCCACACAAATGACTTTCCTTCATGCAATCATCAATGGAGCCATGATGGAACTAAAATTTAGGATGAACCGCCTATAAAAGAAGCAAGCCCATGAAAATTACGAACTTCAAGTGATGGTAGTTGAGTTAGCCACCCTTGAACAATTTGCTACTTTAGACTCATCCACCAGATTCCATCACCGAAATAACATACCCCAAGAATGTAACCTTAGGGGTCATGAACACACATTTCTTTGTGGTACGATAGAAACTATCCTTATAAGTAAAGTCAAGACCGCTTCACATGGATAAGATGCTCAATGAAAGAAGTACTATAAATGAGAATATCATCAAAATAAACAACCACAAACTTCCCAATAAAGGCACGAGCAATTGGTTCATCACACGATAAACGCATTAGGTGCGTTTGACAAACCAAAAGGCATCACCAACCATTCATACAACCCTTCACGAGTCTTGAAGGCGCTTCCATTCATCACCGTGTCTTAGACGGATTTGGTAATACCCACTCTTCAAATCCAACTTTGTGAAAATAGTGGCACCATCGATCCGGTCAAGCAAATCATCAAGCCGAGGATAGGAAACCCAGACTCACGGTAATCTTGTTGATGGCTCGACTATCAACACACATACGCCATGTTCCATCCTTCTTCGGAGTCAATAGGGTGAACAAAGACAAGGGCTCATACTCTCGAACGTGACCCTTAGAAACAAGTTCCTCCACTTGCCGTCACAATTCCTCATGCTTTACCTGGACTCATCCTCGTAATGTGGCTGTTAGGCAATTGTGAACCGTGCTCTAAATCAATATGATGTTGGATGTCACGCAAAGGGGCAAACCGTCAGCAAATCATCGGGAAAAACATCGAAAAATTCCTTGAGTAAAGGAATCATAGCTTGAAATTTCGCTATCTTCACCACTTCCTTCCTATTAGCACAAAAACTTCATCTCCCCGCCTAACTCGTCCTCAAACCGGGAAAGGGTTAGTAAAGTCCCGATGGGCTTGTTAACTAATTCTTTGGGCTTATTTGGCATCAATGTTATCTTCACACCATCAAATAGGAAACTATAAGTATTAGTTCGCCCATTATGATTTGTGTTGCGATCATACTCCCAAGGTCTACCCAAGAATAAGTGACAAGCATCCATGGGCACCACATCACACCAAACATTATCTTTGTAGGTTGTCCCAACGGAAAATAGAACAAGGACACGCTTGGAAACAAGAACCTCACCACCTTTCTTAAGCCATCAGAACTTGTAAGGTTTGGAACGGGTCTCGCCTTCATCCCAACTTCGAATTGCCTCTTCGGATATCAAATTATCACAACTACCCGGTCAACCACAAAGGTGCACACCTTACCCGAGATAGTGCAGGTCGAGTGAAAGATGTTGTGCTCGAGCCAATCATCGCCATCTGACTTTTGGTGTTAAGCAAGAGCGCCTTACCACCAAAGCTACCCCCACATCTCCATTCACAACTTCTTCATACTCAACATCTTCATCAAATGTTGGGCCTTCATAACCCTCATCAACCACGCCATCAACTTCCCACGATACATATTGCCATCGGGATCGCCGAATAGGTGCCTTTTCCCCGCCTTCTTACATTCTCGACCGTCGATGACCGGGTTCACCATGCTTAAAACACTTCAAGCTACTACTTCCAACCCTTTTAGAAACTTGTCCAAGATTGCTACCACCTGCATCTACTCGATTAGGAACAAAGCGTGATGTTACGCTACCGAACCGAACTACCACTTGTTATAGCGAATAAGAGGAACCTCCCATACGCTCGGTTCTATTTTTCAAAAGATAATGCACGTTGATATGCATCCGAAAGTGTCACCGGATCAAACATGTTATGTAATCCATGATCCGGACTCTTAAACCACCAATGTAACGGGAGACTAGTTGTTCATCGCCTCTTGAATATCATTCCTTGCAATTAATTGGTAAAATTGGTTGTGTAATCTTCAATGATTTGGCCCCTCGCTTCGTGATTCTGTAACATTTGGTACATCAACCGTTGGTAATTATGAGGAATAAAGTTGGCCTCATGCACTTTTTCATCTTCCTCCAAGTAGTGACTCTTGGCTTTCCAACTCTCTCCCGTGTCGGGCTTCAATTGTCGCCACCATGCGATGCCCTACCACGTAGCCCGGTAGCGATCGCTGAAACCTTCTTGTTTTCGTGAATGTCTTTGAATTCAAACACTTCTTCACCGCAACAAGCCAATCAATGAACCCCTGGGATTCAAAGTATCCCATCAAACTCGTGAATATTGACCCTCGATCCAGTTCCCAACGCTATTATCCTCCCTTTCATTTTGCCTTGGTCGCCTTTCTTGTTGTTCATCGAAGATGAACCGTCACCTCACCGAATGGATTTTCTTGATCGTCTTCACTTTCCCGATGGTTACGACACGAGGCTTTCTTTGATTCATTAAGTCGACATCCGATCGCTTAATTGATCAACAAACCGACCCATTCGCTTCCTCCATTCTTGCCATAAGACGCCGCTCAAATTCTTGCTCATAGACGCCATTAGTATTCCTATTCCTCCTTGAGGCATAATGATCGTGAACCCGTCTCGAGATACCAACCGATGTAGTACTAAACAAGATAACACAAATTGATCCTGTTGATTCACACGAATGCCGTGAACAACTTTTCCAATAATCGTTGATTCACCGAATACCGATTACTAGGATAATTCTTAGCAAAAGTCGCCAAAATAGACTTTTCATATTTCTTGGAACCGATTATCCCACATTACAAAGGAACTATTAAATAGGACTACAAAGCAGAAACGGACTTAAAAGACAAACGGTGAAAGTTATTACAAAACAAAGTCCAAAAAGACCGAAAAACACTAAAATGCAAATAACTCATAAAATAGAGTGTTTCGGGCTCCTCGCTCCAAGCTTCGATTTGACTGGTAATGCGCTAAAACGGAGCCCCGTAGCCAAAGTTATGCCCATTTTAGTGAGGCCCCTTTGTCACACGATCTTGGGCCTCGTAAACATCATGGCCTGTTCATCAACACTTGGGCCCACATCAGATATGGATCGGTTATCATTATCTCACATGGGCGAATCGGACTTGCTTCTTTATCAATGGGCGAAATCTTTAAACTAAAGTGGGCTTGTCTGGTCCCATATAGCGAGTGGCTATTTGGTTTATACACTTATGTGTCCTATAATGGTATTTGAATTCACGTGGTTTATATTTATTGGACTTATTATCGTGAACAAACATTGAATAAATTGAAGTGAATTATTCGATACTCTAAGTATTGGATAATGGATTTCGGACAAGGACGTTGTTCATTTGATTAAGTGTAGTTGTGGACTTAGTGTAATTTGTGTTGGACCGAGGTGTAATAATAGTTAAAACCGTACATGGGCCGTGAGATTATGATCAAATGGAGTATTGGTTCGGGTATTATTTGAGAATCGCTAACAAAGTATCATTAAGAATTTTATACCAAAGTCTCACACTTGATGGTTATGAATTAATTGGATCGGGCTCGAAATTGAATGTGGAATACTTAGATTTGGATTATCATGGGCTGTGACATGGATTCACTAGGATTGAATTTGGATTGAACTTCATGGACCATGCCCGATTATTCATATAACTTTGTTTGAGCCTTTCACTTGATTGAGTCGGATGGGTTTCTCAAGAGATTTGATTAACTATGAGATTTGTTAATGATGAGATTGGTTTGATGATGAGATTTGATGGGTTGTGTTTGATTCTTTGGTATATGCATTTTCATGGATAGTATGTCACGACTTGAATTGTTTATTGAACTCGGTTGGCTACGGGGTGATTATACGATATTTCTAATTTGGAATTGAAGTAAGGTTTTCCGGACGCTTACTTGTTTCGTCTTCCTTCTTTCTATCCTTCTGCGAAGATGACGTTTGGGCATTTATAGTGTGATAAAGACTTGGCTATTTAGTTACTTTTGTGATTCTTTCTTGCTTTACCCACAATGTAATTATCACTTTGTGTCTCACGCATTGAGAATACGTCAAGAGGTTTTGTACATTGGGTACACCGCTTCTTTCTCGAAGGATTGGTACAAGTTTAAGTAACAAATATGGGAATTTCACTTCATGATCAAGTTTGATATATCGGGTTTACTTCTCCAAGTGGTCACTACAATTGTCGCTGATTATGTGAATGATGTGTTTACCAAAGTGTTTATTCGATGGTTGATGATGTTGATGATGTTGGGTAATGAACCATTGATGAACCGCTGCATGTTCCCCTAAAACAGATATTCACCGAAACCAAAGTTGTCATACCACCTTCAAGCTGACATTGTTTACGGTTTTGTCTTGATTTTGTAAAATCCCTCGAAAGAACCTATTTCTCGGTTTAAATCTTAGACTTGTAAAATCCCGTGACAATGGAAACATCCGGCATTAGTAAAGTGCATTTCGGATCTATCTTACGGTTTATTCGGGTTTTGCAAAATCCTTGAAGAAACTATTTCTCGGTTTAAACCATAGAGTTGTAAAATCCGTAATGATGGAACCATCTTGGAGAAAGGAAAGTGTAATTTAGGATCTCTTTTGATGTTGGTGCTACGGTTTCTACTTGAAGAAGGGATAAAAGAGTGTACTTCATGAATTGGATGTGTGTTTGAATTTTCGTCATGGCAGTTTGGCTATTACATGGTTTTACGAGGTTATATGATGCTAACCATGGTCGGGATGAAAACCATTATCAAAGTTCGTTTAAATGACAAAGAAGGCTATTTTTTGTGCAGTTAACCAGAAGATGTGACAACGACATTAATTCAGTATTATTTATTTGAGGTTGAAGTGAATTATCATAGGCAAGTGTACTTAGTATCTGAAGGTATCTGGGATGGATGGATGAAGATTCTTCATGATCCTTGTTCGAGCTTATTATCAAAAACGAAGACTTGGAAATCTAGTTATTATTGGGTGTCTTTTACCTTTTCTTTTACCACTTGGGGGAATTGGGCTCATACCACCTCAAAATAACTATCACTTTAAGGAGTTACGTTGTAGTGCTCAGTGTCACATTCAATTGTGGATTTCCAAGAGTTAAAGTACGTCTATTACTTGATAGTTGTTTGGTTGAAGAGTATAGAGTACTTAGAGAGTACTTAGAGATGCTAATGGAAATCGCACCGCTTCTTTGTTACATATGTGCAAGTTTAAGTCACGAGTTCGGGTTAGTTTACTTCAAGGTCAAATTTATCATATTGGGTTATCTCCATCACCGTCACTACAAAGAGCCTATTGAATGATAATGGGTTGATTACATGTTTTGCTAAGAGAGCGAAAAGAGAGAGATTATGACGCCTGCTCACATCGTACTCGAAATGTGCGTTTGTATCTTCAAGAAGAAATCTTCTTATGACGTATGAACACAACAGTTCATGCCTCGTACTCTAAAGAAAAGAAAGGTGTACGTGTCGGCGCTTTATCTTCTAAGAAGAGAAATCTTCTTATTATGACTATTCTCATCAACATGTTTCATACTTTTTCCATGCGCTTGGTCATCAAGTGAACCGAACTCATTGTTGATTGTTTATTGATTCCACTTTCTCAACTATAATGACGATGGCGACATCATGTGCTAATTTTATGGGAGAAGTGTGAATAGACTACATTTGGTTAAGATATTCACTTATTCAATCAAGAATGGCAACTCCATATGCAATTCTTGAGGGGAGAAAAGTGTGAATTTATTCGCATGGTTGATTGATTTCGAGATAAAATGGTCAACGGCTCCAAACTCATGTAAGAACCGAGCTTCTTCTTATCGGTTCATCTTTACATGGTGTTTTTCTTCTCGAGTCGTTGGTTGACATCTTCACACCGATAATATGATTATCGACAAAGTGCTTCGGTTAACGCTTCACGTGCACATCAACATGATGATTCGAACAATCTTATGTTCTTGTTTGATGTGATTGTTAGTTTGGTGTTACCATCTCGTGTTCGCGCGTGGCTCGATTCTTGATTTCCTTGATGAACATCTTTATGTTCTTGTTTGATTGGGAGAGATTTTAGTTAAGGGGACTTGCAAGATGTAAGTTAATTGGGATGCTTTTTGGTGATGTTCTTATTTTTTGGTGAGTTGAAGATGTTATTTATCTATTCCCCAATTGCACAATCTTGAAGAAGGTCGAGTCTACAGTCTGTTCTACATTTTCTGCTGAATGTTAGAAGACTAAAGACGAGTTGCATTTGATTATCCAAAGACTTCTTCATATTTCTTTTATTGTCGGTTTAGGGAGAGCACTAATTAGGGGAGGATGAAATGTCCGATTTAATCCCTAATTAGACTTGCTCACATTATTCAAAGTTGTTGATTCTCACAAAGACTTCAAGTATTCTTCTCAAAAGATTTCTAGTATTTAGGCTTTCAAAGAGTTCTTGATTCAAGTGTCAAAACTAGCAAGGGGAAGGAGACACGATCTAAATGCAAGTAAACTTGATGAACTTAATACTTCTAAGTAATTGAAGATATCCCGGAAGACAAATGTTATTACCAGAGAAACTCAAGGTTTGACTCATGGAGAGTAAACTTGATGGACTTAATACTTCTAAGTGATTGAAGTTATCCCGGGAAAACAAATGTCATGACCGCAAGAAACTCAAGGTTTTACGGCATTTAGTGTTCTTATTCCAACTATGTGGGGAAGAGATGGAAGAGTTAGTTTCGAAGATGAAAGAGGTACACAAGTGTGTGATGATTTTGATGTTATCACAATCATTAGGGGAGAGATTGTGTACATTGGGGATGCTCACTGTCTTACTTGAGGTATTAATCGTGATTCGAGATATAATCACTTATTCGGTGTTGACATCCACAGATTTAACCGAGAGATAATCGGCCCGCTTCTTCAATGTTATCGGTTATTCTCTCTTGGGCATTCGGGTGCTTCGGGTTCTTGAGCTTCATACAATTTCTTGGGGAGAGAAAAGTATACATCGGGTTATTCTTTGGCTATTGGACTTAATTTGCTACTTGATGGTATTAGTTTCTTTGTCTTCGGTATGTGTATTCGGGTTCGTGAGTTCTAGTCTAAGAGGCCGATCGCATCAATTCATCTACTTGGGGAAGTGTTCTCTTGACACCTTTTGGTATGGATTGCTTGACTTGATGGGAATGAAATTTGAGAAGAGTTATTTATATGTGGGATGATACGTTGTTGTTCTTCTTGTTGATGATATTACCCCGAACGAAGAATCTTGATTTTCGATCTTAAAAGGAGCAAATGGAATTAATGATAATGGTGTGCTTCTCTATGCATAGCTAAGGAAAGCTTGAAATAAAGCTTGAATCTACTCATCAAAGGATTTTCGGTTTGGGGAAAGCCGCCGAGTCTCACTTTTCGGATGGTTCATTTTCTAATTCAGAGCCTCGAAAGCTTTGGTGGTGAAAGTTTAAGAGATGATGACTTCTATCTTCTTCAACGGGCATTGATATCCTTATCTCGGTACTCGTATCATCATCTTCTTAAACTATATCATCTACTCTATCTTTGTAAATATTTTTCAAAAACAAAATAGAAAATATAAAATCAACAAAATCAAAATAGAAAATTATAAAACCTCGGAAAATTTCAAAAATACCAAAATATGTTTTTCTATGACATGTCTTCGGTATCGATAACATCTGCGGTCTTAGAAATGTCATTTAATAATGGCACGGGACCATAGATGAAGTTCGAGCGGGAGGTGTATATATTCTTTTCCATACATGTCTCAAAATATGGCTTGCGTTACTTGATCGCAACCCGTGTTAAAACTATGGCTTGCTATTATTTCGAGATAGCAACCCGCTCTTTAAAGAAAGGAAAGTGCTACGCTAAACAATTTTCAAATATTTCGTACACTTATCCTAAAACAATTTGAGGAAAGTATGTCGAAGATCTGCTTTGCTCCTACACAAATGTTTTTCCGTCTAAAATTCTTCGAAAAATATTTTGTTTTAACAAAATGGTGGTAAATGAGTTGCTTGAAAATCAATCGGATTCGAGATTTTGTTAAATTGAAAACTCAATCAATGACTTCAGCCTTTTAAAACTTTTCGGAAAATGAGTCATTGATTGAGGGGAGAATGTTTTCAAATCTATATCATCTAACGGACTTTCTTAATTATCCTACGTGCTTAATTAAAATGATATTTTCCTATGTCGAAGGACTAGGAATGTAGGATATGATTGTTAGGTTTAGATGATTAGAGTTTGATTAACACATAAACCCCATGCCTTATATGATCCGATTGTTATGTTGAATTGACTTTAATTAGTCGATTGTCATTATGGGTGATGTCGACCACCATATATCTCAGATGTGTTCACTAACGATGCGTATATTGGTTATAAGAATGTTCCCGATCCGGATTCCACTATTGATGATGATTGGATGCCGAAGGAAAGGGTAACTATCTCTTGGGTTGACAAATGAAGGAACGGAGCTTAATTGGACTTCAATGGAGAGTTGGCATAAATGCAACGTAAGAGGTCTCACCGCATCATCGATGGTTTTCTTCTAAGTGATTGAAGAAACGGAGCTTAGTTTGACCTCGGTTGGCATTCAAAATGCAACATAAGAAGAAGTCTCAATGCATCTGCAGACGGTTTTCTTCCAAGCCCTATAGCAACAACGGAAGCTTCTCAACCACCTAACGTATCTTTGTGCAGGATACCATTTTTAAATAATTTTGATGAAATTGTTTTGAAAATGGAAAATATTGTTTTGAAAATTAATTGGACTTAACTTTGAAAATCACCGGACTTCATTTTATCAAAACTTAAGTCACTCAATCAACGACTTTGGTCATCGATTGAAGGGGAGAGTGATTTAATTTAAAGTATTTTCAAACAATATATCTTCAAAAGGTCCGTTTTGTACAAAATAAGTGGTGATCTAAAGATTTAATGTTATGTCATGGTATGATTTTTTCTTTAGAATCAAGATCTTACAAAATGAAATTTTTACTGTTCTTGTTTGATTGTGAAATTGTTTTATTTTACTTAAAGATCTCTTAAAAACAATCATACCTGACACTAACAATCTTTAATGTCTTAAAATGGTCCTTATCAGTCATTTTTCAAAATTAAATCTTGCCACGTCTTTCCCTAAAATTTTCTAAATGATTTAAATCAATCGGGATCCAAAATCTCAATTGGTTTGAAAATTTTGATCGGGGGAGAGATAGTGATTTAAATCTCTTATCTGTTTAAATGGAATTGGTTTTAGTCCTTTATAGGCACTCCTGCCTCCATGTGCCAAACGATTTCATATATACAATGCACATGTTGAGGAGGAGGATTTATCCAAAAACAAAGATGAGTATTTAAACCTGGCCACAAGTTCTCCAATGTTTTATAAACCTTATTAAATCACTTGGGATCCAAAATCTCAAAGGGTTTGATATTTTTGATCGGGGGAGAATTTGTGATTTAATAATGAAATCGATAAATGATGATCGATTTGATTCAATGTGCAGTCGCTTCTCATATGTGCTAACGCTTTGAATCTCGAAGCACATATTGAGGGGAGCAAATGGTTTCTTAATGGCTTTTGTAATCGTGGATGTACTTCTAAAGAACTCTTGCCTCTATGTGAAAAAATGATTTCAAATATTCTATGCACATATTGAGGAAGAGAATTTACCAAAGAAAATCAAAAGGTTTTTTCTAAGAAAATTGTGATCATGAAATTATTTCAAAGAAATTATTTCAAAGAACTCTTGTCTCCATGTGCCAAACAATTTCAATATCATCTGCGTATGTTGAGGGGGAGCATTTCTAAAATGATCAAAACTATTAAGATACAAAATGCTTTGATCTCGTATCACAAGTACCTTGATTATTTTCCAAATGATTTTTCAATTGGTTTCAAGGAAGAATGAACTGTACCAAAAGACCGACCATTTTACTTTATGTATAGAGTTATAAGGATGGTGTGGTTAGGTATTAGTTCCCACAATCCGCCAGAACCGGATGGATCTACCCAAGGACAATCCACTAGATAGTGTAGAGTCCTTAGGTATATTGAAAAAAAAGGAGAAAAATGAGAAATGGGAAGAGTGCGGATGAGATAGAGCTAGTAATGGAATAAACACAACAAGGTTCTAGTAATGAAGTCTCGTAAGCAATGAAGGGGTTGAAGAATGAAAAGAACCGAATGAAAAGGGTGAAAAGAAATAGCCTCCATCAATTCAACCTTAGGCGTAAACCGGGTTCAATACATATGCTCTTGGTGGTTACTAAGGTAACGCCAAGTATTGAAGACAAGACGTCATGGACCCAAAGGACGCATTGCACTACATCTTCCCAAACCACTCAAGTTCCTCTTAAAGGGCTTGTTTCATTCTCACGGGAACCCACATTATCTATCGACTTTCTCTTAGATATTGTTGATATTGAAGAAGGAGACCTCTCCTAGTCTCGACACATGATCCAAATATGCACAATTGAGTCTAGAGCCAAGAGATCATCCACAATATCTCATTAGGACACTATTCTTGAAGACTTGCTTTGTTTCACACAATGTGGAAAGTAAGAATATATTAAGAGTCCCACGCATTATCCTTGTGGTATTGCGTAACATCCGAGTGATATGAAAATATTTACAATGAAGATGGAAATCCTTCTAGAGCCAACATCAAACAAGCTCTTGGTGGGTGACATGTGAGATCTTCTCGTAAGATCAAGTTTGTGACAACTGGATAGAAACGATGGGGAGATTCAATCTTGAATCAACCTTGGTCCAGAATGGAATTGACGAACACTTTTGGAAAAACCTTTCGATGTTCAAACCTTCTTTTCTAGCACGTCAAATGTGTATTCATTTCAAATTCAAAAGTATCTCGATTGAAAAATACTTTTAGAAAAACCGTTCTATGTGAAAATCTCTTCTTTTCTCTAGGACATCGAACGTGTACTCATTTTAAATATAAAAGTATTTTGATTGAAAATTGATCTTTCTCATAAAACCTTCGTCGATTGCAAAACTCTTTCTACTAAGCAATGCGCGATTGTTTTAAATCATTTTCATCAATCGGTGAATCTCAATTCACCGGTTCACTCATTCCGTGTTGTCTTCTTTGAGATGTTCCGGTTTGAGAACAACTAGAACAGTGCGAAACCTCATCAAGGAGATTTTTAGGAATCCTACCGATCATAGCGTGACTTGTATCGATCAACGGGAACCGTGGGCGTATACCTCAATTCAACGAAGTGATCAAAGACACTTTCGTGTTTTATTGCTAACTGTTGTTTGCGGTACATTTGGACGGTTGCGGTGATCGAATTGAGGAGTCAATCCAAAGCCGCATGCTCACAAAGATCTACACTTATTTGAAGAAATCATGACGATGCATATCTACATAACACGGCTCGATATTTCATACTATGCTTCGCTTTCACTGCGCAAATATCATGAACCGATGAAGGCTTCCGCTACTTTGATGGAAAGATGTCATGATTCAAAAGTGTGAGCATGTCGGTCCAAAGTCACAACATCACATGATGGCAACACAATAAAGGGTGATCCAGAGATTTACTGTGGCGGATGATCTCAAAGAAAGCTCAAAGATCATCAATGATGTGGATCAGTTAAAGGCCTCCACTTAAAGTACAATTCAATGCGGACTTTAAAGAATCGCTACAAAAGCACAAAGATGCAGATGTTGAAGAATTCAAGTCTACGAGCTCAAGAACAAAGACAAAGAAAGAATGCTAGGATGCAAAATGTATTTCATGGGGTGACCTCCCTTAGGGGGAGATTGTTAGGAATTGGAAATTCCATGTTAAAGTGTCGGTCACCCCAATTATAGTCTAGCATATGTTTTCTCGTAGACTTGTAGTTATTTACGTTGTTTAGTAGTTAATTAGTTAGTTTGTAGCGTAGTTTAGTTTAGAGCAACACCGTGGAGGAAGGACGGGTCTTTACCCACTGTATGCCTGATCCACAGTCCGATAGGAGGACGGTATGTTTGTAACTATAAATACCCCTTCCATCCATGGAAGGGGTGGTGCTTGTCATTTAATCTAATCTTTCCTTTGTGTAAACCTCTAGCAAGAACACCCTCTCTATCTTTATCTCTCTAAATATGGAAAACATGTATTTTGATCATCCAAGACCACCCGAATCATCAACACAATAATATATCGATCCTACAACAAGTATGGTTATCGTTCAAAGAAATTATCTAAAAAGTAGCTTCTCCCCTTAGCATTTTGCCGTAACATCTCCATGGGCAGTCACAGTTTCCAGCAGTCTCTGAAGGATACTTGTTGTATGATGTCTGCTTTCCAAGGCTAGGATCCTTCAGCGTCTCTTTTCGTTGTCCACATTTTGCAATTACCTTTGATCTTGTGCTCCTTTCATACCATAATGAGAAATCATTCGCCAAAGCATAGTACGTAAGGCACTCTTTAAAACTGTCAACGTCGGGAAACTTTTGTCCAAGCTAATCATAAGAAAAAATATACAGACAAGTTAGTTATACTATAGAGTAAACTGTTGACATACTTAGTTTCATAAACAAATGTAAGTATTACGTATTGAAAAACTTATGGTTGGTTTTTTTAATCGCCAATGAGTTTCAGCATCATAGATTGGGTAAATGTCTTCTTTTTTTGATTTTTGAACAGCAACAAAGGGATCTGTTATACCCTCTCCTTTTCCCTTGATATGTTTTAACAAAGCTTGCATATACCTCTCATGCTCTCTTACTAATGGACCCAATCCAGTTGGCCCCTCTAAAAGAACATCATCGTTTGTATCACAAGATCATCGCTATTTCCATCTTGTTCCTCCGGTTCATCGGACAAAGGTTGATCATCATTAAGAAACATCTTTCTCAATTGGATGACCTCGTATTCTCCATTGCTTAGATAATCATATGATTTTTCGGATTGAGTGCGAGAATCATAAGACTCGTATCCCAAGATTCTTGACCAATACTATCTTTCTTCTTTAAAGCTTCACCTTCTGAATCTGAATTAAGTGGATTCTCATAGTCATCGTCACTTCCTGTATCAGAATCTGATGATGCAGGTGCATTTGTGTTGTCTCTAATCATAACTCCTGCTGGTCTACGAACATTACTGGTGGTCTTCCTTGCTATCTTCTTTTCCTAGTCATCACGGACTTCCCTTTGTCTAATTTTCTTTGCCTAGCAAGCACCGATCCGATAAATTCCATACGAGTCATCATTAGAATGCAAATCATCAAGATCGTCGACCATTTTATCAAGATCCACTTCTTTCTCTGTTGCATTAAAATCGGTTTCCATCAACAGATCCTTATCGGGTTCAAAGAGCGTATCATGCATCTCAATCTCAAACAAGTGTAACAACAAGAATTAAAAAAATAACCCTTCATATATACTATGGTGTTAAAGCATAATATTATAAACAGTTATAACAAATACCTATCAGTCACCATAGCGTTAACAACATCTTGGTTCTCCTTACCCTTAGCAGAATCATCCACAACGTTGTCCACTACATTATCAACTACTACATTATACTCCCTAAACACCTCATCTTCAGTAATCATAGGCTAATCGTAAGTGAAATCGTCGTATGCATTCCAAACTCTAGTAAAGGTCAGCTTACCCTCAAAGTCCTTTTTTAGTGGTCTATCTTGTAACGGTGGAGACCTTAAATAAGGCGACTGTGATTCTTCCTCAGCCCATGCTATCAACTCCTCACAAGACATATTACCAGCATCTTTTTTCAACTTGCTATGTTTCTTTTTCCGGGATGTAACTTCTGAGTCTGAACTATCTAAACGTAGGTTCCCGTGGTAGTATGGTGCTAAGTTCTGGGGGGAATGAGCAACAAACAACTCCACTATCTGAAATTGTTTTGCTTGATCATATAAATACATTACATCTGCATCCCCTTCAATTATCTTTAAACCACCACTGTCAATGTCTAATGTAGGAATGCACATGTACAAAGCCCATATATTATTCTTAACTTTGGCAACTAATATATCTAAAAGAGGGCTACACATAAGCCTATCTGATGAAGATGCCTTCATTATTATCTCCCTACCAAAGTCATACCTTAAAGGGTCAAACATAAATACACCATTTTAGTGTATTTTGAAGACCACATCTAGTGGTACTTCCATATGACCTGAATTAATGGAGATAATACAAAAATTATCAAAACCTTAATTGAAAAAAAACCCTAACACCGACACTAATTTATAATGTAAATTAACACAATTGGGGTAATAAAACATTCAAAACAAATATGGAATGTACCTTTTGTCTTGCCAATTTCAGGAAAACGACACACAAGTGGTATTATTAAAGACTTAGGGTTTCACAGTTGTGGGGATAAGGAAAATGATGTATGAATGGATAAGGGTGCACATTTGTGGTTATAAAGATGAAAACTGTAGTTGTAAATAATAAACATCGTACTTGAATCCTACTAGGAATGGAAGTGTGGGGGACCAAGAACTGGTATGTGTCTGATGGTACGAGGTTTCCACGCTGGAAATCCAAATAGGCAAAAAAGTGTGGCAATAACAGGGAACCGGATAAACAAGTGATAAAATGTATTGTTAGAGACAAGATTTACAAGTTGAGGGGGCAAATGGGTTATTTTTTTTATTCGCTACGTCGTACTAACATTTGTGACAAGTATGATGCTTTTATAGGTTATTTGCCCGAAAATAAAAGTTATTTGTGAGTATTTGTGTGGGTGGGGCGGTGGAAATAAATAAAGGAATAAGGTTGTTTGTTTTTATTGTCCATAAGTGTATAGTGTGTACTTCGTGTCCTGTTGTGTCAAAATGTAAACGTGGTGCTCCGGTTTAGCAAAAATGTAAAAATTCATTTTCCTAAACGTTTTTATATAAAAACAAAATTATTGATATCCGAAAAATAATTATCGAATTTAAACATTACTAATGCGGTGTTGGTACGCGTGCGGTATCATTTTTCGAGAAAAATAAGATAACCTCTCATTTTTGAGTTTTAAATATCAGTAACTATCAGAAAATAACAATTTACATTTTTTTGATAAAAGTAAATAATAATATTATTAAAATAGTAATTTAAAAAATCTCGGGTTATTATAATATATGAGAAAAGTTTAGTATATGAAAGAACTCTTTTAAAAAAAATTGGGTCGTATTCAATCTCCATCGACATGGTAGGTCGGCAACTGATAAAATTATATCTAGAATAAATTGGTCTCCAGCTTTTTTATTATTAATTAGCAACAAATTGGCTCTCTCTGCACGACCTTTCGCGGATATGCAAACTCAAGTTTAAACGGATTATTGTTATACTTGTTGGAACATCACTAATAAAATTTGTTGTATTTTTATAGTGACCCACGAATTGGCAATTAGTGACAGTTTTTCTGTCACAAAGTCGTCTCTAATGAACCATTATTTTGCTAAAGACAAATCTATCCGCACTTTTGGTGGTTAGATCTATTAAAAAGGCTTCAATGGGTGAACCATCGCAACTGTTTGCATCAGTTTCAATTAGCGACGGTTATTCTATCTCTAGGTCGTCGCCAAAGCGTCCCTAACTGCATATTTTTATGAACCATTGTGACTATTACGAATAGAAGTGTCTCAAAGGCCATTTGAAGGGGTATTGTGACTGTTTTGAAAGGGCACCATGTGCCTATAAATAGAGGACGAATTTGCCACTTTGGAATCATCAAAAACACATAAACCTCATCAATCTCTATCACAATAATATATCAGATTCGCTAGATTCAAGTTTATTTACTTGGATTGATTTTTGTATCCTCTAAACAGTTCGTACTAGATAGGACGAATTTCTGTTTAAGGACACTGCTTTTGCAGGCCTCAATCACTTTGTTGTAATATTTCATATTATTTTATTTTATTCCTAAAAATCTTAAACAGAAATTTCAAAGATGCATCAAGCGATGCAGAAACCGCAAGTTGAAAAACATGAAAAGTTCAAAGGGTCTGATTTTCATCGTTGGCAACAAAAGATGTTGTTGTATTTAACAACACTTCATGTGTCAAATGTTCACACGGATCCTGAACCACCAGATCCGTATGTGGAGGGACAAAATGTTCCTACTGAGGCACAAGTGGCAGAATATGAAAGAGCCGCCTCACTTTGGAATCATAATGAATATAATTGTAGAAATTATCTTCTGAATGCTTTGGATGATTCCTTGTATGATATTTATTCTACCTTTGCAAGTGCAAGGGACATTTGGTTATCATTGGAAAAGAAATAAAGGACTGAAATTGCATGTTCCAAGAAGTTCGTTATTGGCACATTTCTGAACTTCAAGATGAATGATGCAAAGCCTATTGTGAAACAAGTGGAAGAATTTCAAATCATTGTCCATGAATTGGAAGTAAAAGGCATGGGTATTAACTCTAACTTTCTTATTGGTTCTATTATTGAAAAATTACCTCCATCTTGGAAAAATTTTAAGTTATATCTTAAACATTTAACTGACGATATGAGTTTTGAGCAACTTGTTCTTCAAATTTATGTTGAGGAAGATAATAGGATGCAGGAAAAGGCTGATGCAAATTCAATAGAACCAAATGCGAACATAGTTGGAGAAAGCTCTTCCAAATCAAAGTCCAACCACAAAAACAAAGGCAAATATGGTGGTGGCTCTGGACAGAATTCTACTGAAGATAAAAAGAAGGATTACATGCAACAAAAGAGCAACAACTTCAAGAAAGTGTATCATTGTTGGGTCTATGGGAAACTCGGTCATAAAGCCAAGGGTTGTCGCCACAAGAAATAACATGGAGGGGTAAATTATGGAGGAAATTCCAACCAAGCAAACCATGTGGAATCTCCAATAGAATTTTCTGGAGTAATTGAAGCCTTCTTGACCACCTAGGAAGCACGGACACGCCTAAACGTAAAGAGTGGTAGTGTCGGACATATGTCGGACACGGACACGGCTCGGACACATGTCCGACATGCATGTGCCGTATCCCACGTGATGTTTGGGCTGGACACGGATTTGGACATGGTTTGGACACGGACGAACACGGATTTGGACACGGCGTGGACACGGATTTGGATTTTCTCTTTTGAAAAAAAAAATGAAAAAAGAAGGTTTTCAAAATTTATAAAGAAGAAGAAGAAATTAAAAAAAAAATTAAAAAAGAGGAGAAAGAAAGTGTTTACCTGGTGGTGCGGTGGATGGCGGAAGCACATAGGTGTTGAGAGAAAGGAAGAAGAGAAAGAGATTAGTTGTGTTTCTTTATTATTATGATATTTCATTCGATATTAAGGCTTTGTACATGTTTTATATACATACATACATACACACACACACACACACACACACACACACACATATATATATATATATATATATATATATATATATATATATATATATATATATATATATATATATATATATATATATATATAATATTCTATATATATATATATATATATATATATATAAAAATATAAATGTCCACTCCATGTCCATGTCTTATATTTTTAGATTTTTCCGTATCATCGTGTTCGTGTCAGACACCGTGGCCGTGTCCGTGCAACCTAGTTGACCACGAATGATGTTGATTGGTGGTTTGTTACTGGTGCAACAAAGCACATATGTAATTTAAGAAAGATGTTTGTATCTTACCTAAAGGTGAATGAAACTGAACCGATGTTCATGGGGAATGGAACTTCTTCAAAGATTGAAGGAAAAGTCAAAGCCATGTTGAAGTTGACTTCTGGAAAGGATCTTATACTCTCAAACGTGTTGCATGTGCCCAACATCACTAAGAATCTGATTTCTGGCCCTATTCTTAGTAATAAGGGATTCAAACTTGTATTTGAATCAGATAAATTTGTTATCACTAAGGGTGGTGTGTATGTTGGAAAGGGTTACCTAGATCAAGGACTCTTTAAACTGAGTGTTGTAACAGATGACAATGTTATTAATAATAATAACAACGTGGGCACTAGCACAGCTTTTGTGTACATGATTGATCCTTCTTTCATATGGCATTCTAGATTAGGCCATGTTAATTTTCGTTCCTTGCAAAGAATGATAAACTTAGGCATGTTTCCTAAATGCACAATGGATAATATATCCTAATGTGAAATATGTGTTGAATCAAAATACACAAGTCATTCACAAAAACTTTAGAAAAATCAAATGAAATACTTGGTTTAATCCAAACAGATTTATGCAATTTCAAGGCAACACCATCAAGAGGAGGAAAGAATTATTATATTACTTTCATTGATGATTGCAGCAAATTTTGTTATGTATACTTAATAAATACCAAAGATGAAGCGTTGAATATGTTTAAGACATATAAGGCAGAAGTTGAAAATCAACTAGACAAAAAAATCAAAATTCTAAGGATTGATAGAGGAGGAAAATATGAATCCAATAACTTTGCTGAATTTTGTTCTACTTACTGATCAGACACCAAACAACAGCCCCATACACCCCACAACAAAATGACGTTGCTAAACATAAGAATAGAACATTGAAGAACATGATTAATTCAATGTTAATTACTTCAGGGGCTCCTTATAGTCTATGGGGTGAAGCATGTCTGCAAATACAGTGTTGATTAAAATTCCTCATAAGAAGAGTGACAAATCTCCATATCAATTATGCTAAGGAAAACAACCTTCTTATAAAAGGATGAAAGTGTGGGGTTGTTTGGCAAAGGTTCAAATACATTTACCAAAAAGAACCAAACTTGGACCAAAAACCGTTGATTGTGTTTATCTTGGTCCATCAAAGAATAGTGCTGCTTATAGGTTCCTGGTTTACAAATCCAATGTAGAGGACATAAGTAACAACACTATAATAGAATCTACAGAAGCAGAATTCTTCGAGAATACCTTTCCTTATAAGGATAAAGAGAAACAAATCTCAAATCCAAGGAAAAGAATATTAGATGATCACTTGTCTCAAGAACAAAGAAACAACAATTCTAAGGTTCCACAAGAGAATGATGAACCTAGAAGAAGTAAGCGTGCAAAGGTCTCTAAAGACTTTGGACCTAATTATATGACCTATGTTGTGAATGAAGAACCACAAACATACAAGGCTGCTATGGACTCATCAGAAGCACCTTATTGGTAAGAGGCCATTCAAAATGAAATAGACTCAATTGTGCATAACAATACATGGAAATTGGTTGATCTTCCTTTGGGACATAAACCAATAGGCCATAAGTAGATCTTCAAAAAGAAACTAAGACCTGATGGTACCATAGAAAAGTATAAGGCTCGTTTATTAGCCAAAGGATATCGTCAAAAGGAAGGTCAAGATTCCTTTGATACTTATTCACCGGTTACAAGGATAACCTCTATAAGAACGTTAATGGCTATAACAGCAATTCACAACCTGATTATACATCAAATGAATGTGAAGATTGTGTTATTAAATGGTGAATTAGATGAAAAAATCTACATGCAACAACCTGAGGGGTTTGTTGTCAAAGGTCAAGAGCATAAGGTATGTAAATTGGTTAAATCTCTTTACGGTCTGAAACAAGCTCTAAAGCAACTGCATAAGAAGTTTGATAACACTCTCTTATCAAATGGATATCAAATAAATGAATGTGATACATGTGTTTATGTTAAACAATACAAAAAGGCATTTGTCATCATTTATTTATATATGGATAATATGCTGATTATGGGAACAAATATGGATGTAATTAACCAAACCAAGAAAATGCTTCATTCTTCATTTGATATGAAAGACATTGGAGAAGCAGATGTCATTCTTGGTATACGAATTCAAAAGAATTCCAATGGATACATCCTTGCCCAATCTCTCTACATTGAGAAGACCCTTAAGAAATTTGGGCACTATGATGATAGACCGGTTGTAACTCCATTTGATCCTAAGGTTCAATTAAAGAAGAACAAAGGACAAAGTGTATCACAGTTGCAACATACACAAGTTTTAGGAAGCCTGATGTATATAATGAATTGTACACGACCGGATTTGGCATATACTGTAAGTCAACTCAGTCGATACTCACATAACCCTGGTAGAGATCATTGGGATGCACTAGTAAGAGTGCTTCAATACGTTAAGCATACAATGGATTATGGGTTACATTACACTAAATATCCTCTAGTATTAGAAGGATTTTGTGATGCCAACTGGATTTCCAACTATAATGAAGGCAAGTCCACAAGTGGATATGTATTTACACTTGGTGGGGCTGCTATATCATGGAGATCATCTAAGCAAACTGTGAATAACAGATCAACTATGGAAGTAGAATTTGTAGCCTTAGACAAAGCTAATGAAGAAGCATAATGGCTTAGAAGCTTTCTAGCGGATATTCCCTTGTGGCCAAAACCTGTGATTGCTGTATGTATACATTGTGATAGTATGGCTGCTCTTACCAGAGCAAAGAATCATATCTATAATGGCAAGTCAAGACATATAAGACGTCTCCACAGTACGATAAAGGACTTGTTAAGAAATGGAATCATTTCCATCGACAACATAAAGTCAAAGGAAAATATAGCAGATCCTTTAACAAAAGGCCTTTGTAGAGAACAAGTCATATTTACATCGAGGGGTATGAGCTTAAAGCCAACATAATGAGTGACTACTCGGCGGAAACCTAACCTAGCAAAATTGGAAGATCCCATGGTCTAGGTTCAATAAGAAAACTAGTTGGGCAAAACTCAAAAAGTACTAACACACGTGTATGCCCATTCCTATGATGAATTTTGTGTGTTTTTTTTCGTTGATGATTGAGGGCTGAATTTCAATTCTTAATAATGCTAATGGCTTTTTACAGTGGAATACTACAGAATATTCTTGATTGGCATTACCTATATGAGATTGATGTGTGGTCGCATCTTTGGGAACCAGATGGCTAAGTTCTTTAAAATTCTCATGAATAAGGATATGTTCATGACTGAAATGAACACAACGGTAAGAATCTGTTATTACACAAATATGATATGTGTGATACTTATTGTCTCGATTTACTATAAAACGTGGCTAGTTCAAGACTTATGTTCACTATTCACAAAGTAGATCCGATATGTACTTCCTAGGAAAGGTTCAAGTCTAAAAGACACCTAATCTGATGCATGTCATATTACATTTGATGGAAATAGAATAATAAGTAACTTTATATTATCTTATTTTCTATTCAAATGTGGGTATTATTGGTGTTTGAATAGAAAATGTGGGGTATTGTTGAAACATCACTAATAAAATTTGTTGTATTTTTATAGTGACCCACGAATTGGCAATTAGTGAAAGTTTTTCTGTCATAAAGTCGTCTCTAATGAACCATTATTTTGGTAAAGACACAACTATTCACAATTTTGGCGGTTAGATCTATTAAAAAGGCTTCAATGAGTGAACCATCGCGACTGCTTGCATCAGTTTCAATTAGCGATGGTTATTCTGTCGCTAAGTCGTCGCTAACTGCAGATTTTTGTAAACCATTGTGACTATTACAAATAGAAGTGTCTCTAAGGCCATTTGAAGGGGTATTGTGACTGTTTTGAAGGGGCATCATGTGCCTATAAATAGAGGACGAATTTTCTAATTTAGAATCATCAAAAACACATAAACCTCATCAATCTCTATCACAATAACATATCAAATTCGCTAGATTCAAGTTTATATACTTGGATTGATTGTTGTATCCTCTAAACAGTTCGTACTAGATAGAACGAATTTCTGTTTAAGGATACTACTTTTGCAGGCCTCAATCACGTTGTTGTAATATTTCATATTAGTTTATTTTATTCCTAACAATACTTTTTTTCATAGATGACGAATCAAATGTAATTTAGTATATTAAACCTTTTTACCAGAGTTTAGTAGAAAAAGACCTAGTTATTCATCCAACCATTTTAATGTAACCTTCAAATTTAAAGCAATAGAACGAACTGACGAAACAGACTAATTTCAAAACAACGACAACATATAAAATCTAAACTCCACAATGTCATGATTCACAAACCATGAGGAACTATGTAGCTATAGTAGTTATAGAAGCTCATAACAGACTCCCCCTAATGACAAGGCATTGACACTACAAGAATAACTAGAACATGCTACTACGATATTGCCGATGGCACATTGTCGTCGGCAATATACACTAAACGATAAAAAAAACGCTTGATCAAAACAAGCGAGCATTGAATTTTTATGTTAATAAATTCCCGACGACATGTCAATAATTGCGAGTTGTTAGGCGGGAATTACCCCTGCCAACTTGGTATCGATTTATGTTGTCGGGACCATATATAATAAAAAATTAACCCAGTTAGCGTTTGATTAGCGTTAATCCTTGTATTAACCAAAAGTCGATGAACTGGGAATGAGGATAACTGATGTAGGTTTTCTGACCAGGATTTAATATTTCTAAATCTTGTCTACCTAAGGTCTACCTATTGCACTAACGAGCAGTGAACCCAATTGTGCGTAGTATAAAAGGTGGTAAAACCAAGGTCATTCCCAAGAGCTATATAGATGAGAATCCTTTTAAGTATAATTGTCACGGTTTAAGAGGTTTTAAGTTGAATAACTATTTAAACTAATAAACAAGAAATAAATAGCGAAAAGTAATTTGAGGTTATGAACAATGGAGAGGAAGTGTGCTAACCTAATTATTCATTCTATCATGTTATGTTAGGAATTAGAAAGTCGTTAAAGAGTCGGTCACCTCAAGTATATGTGTTCGATAGAAAGCTCGTAGTCGTAGTCAAGTTATGTTTGTAAGTAGTTTGTTAAGTAACACCGTGGAGGACTGGACGGTCTTTACCCACTGTATGCCTCGATCCATGACCCGTAGGTGGCGCTTATTTGTAAGACACTATAAATACCTCTACCTCCCAAGGTAGAGGGTTGGAGCTCAATACCATTTTTTTTGTTTCACATAGTTTCCAACTCTCTCTTTCTCTCTAGAACTTTCTCTCTCTAAACTACTTATACGCCCCATTATGATTATGGTTTAGTATGTTTGTGAAATCTTATATCTTACAATTGGTATCAAGAGCCATGGTTAGATCACTC
The DNA here is from genome assembly GCA_022545495.1 of Chrysanthemum lavandulifolium. Lineage (NCBI taxonomy): Eukaryota > Viridiplantae > Streptophyta > Magnoliopsida > Asterales > Asteraceae > Chrysanthemum > Chrysanthemum lavandulifolium. Next base: position 301,764,377 of record CM040239.1, on the reverse strand, counting down.
ATTGTGGTTTGGTTGTTTTTGATTGATAAAGTGGTTATTTGTGAAAGTGGTACTAAGCGAGTTGAGTCTCGGACTTTTGTTTCTTCAAAGCGAGTTGCTTTGTTATTGGAAGCGAGTTGGTATATGCGACTTGGCTATTTAGCGAGTTGACTCTTTATACGACTTGGATTCTAAGCGAGTTGTTTATTTAAGCGACTTGAGTTCTAAAGCGATTTGGCTATTAAGCGAGTTGTACAGATAGCGAGTTAGTTTAAGCGACTTGGTGTTTAAGCGAGTTGTCTCTGATTGCGACTTGCTATTAAGAGAGTTGTATCTATATACGACTTGGCTATTGCTTAGTTGGTTCTTTAGCGACTTGTTTCTTTAAGCGAGTTGGTTGTTTAGCGAGTTGATAACTGCTTAGTTGACTGTTTAGCTACTTGTCTATTGAGACTTGTTACTTCTTCATGCTACATTTTTACGATTGTTCTTTTGGTTTAGTAAAACTCGTGAAATAATCAATTTCCGTTTAATCAAGGAATAGTAAAATCCGTAGAACTTGTAATCATGTCAAACATCGCACTACTATTGTTTCTTCAGTAGTTGAGGACGCTCAAGCACCGGATCGAGATACTCGCCCACCTATGCTCGATGAACCGATTATGACTCATGGGCTCAACGAATATGATTGTCTTGTCTTGGAAAGGAAAATGGGTTCAACATTCTCAAATCAATTGATGAAGGACCTTATCGATTGAGACTACAAGAGACATAATTGATCTCGCATTGATGGAACAATGATCTTTGACCGGATAGACCAAAACGTATGATGAGCTCGGTGATAAGGAGAAAAGAGATTCGATCTCGATATCGTGGCTTCTAACATTATACTTGTGGTCTTCCAAAAGATATCTACAAGCTTATCAATCACAACACCGAAGCCAAGGCGGTTTGGGATAATGTCAAGATGCTTCTCTCAAGTTCTGAATTAACCAAGGAAGACAGAGAATCACAATTGTATGATGAGTTTAAGCATTTCAAGATGAAACCAGATGAGAGTGTCTATGAGTACTATGTGAGATTCAATAAGCTTGTGAATGATATGCAGAACATCAAAATGACCATGCCAAACATTCAATTGAATTCAAAGTTGGTAAACAACATGAATCCCGAGTGGCACAAATTTGTCACTTCTGTGAAGCTAACCAAAGGACTAAAGAATACAAACTATGAGCAATTGTTTGCTTTCCTTCTTTAGAATGAGAGGCATGCTATGTTTGAAAAAAGGATTCTGGATCAGTTCAAAACCAATCAGGGAGAATCAAGCTCACCAAATGATTCTACAACTTTCTACACCAATGTTGGTATTACCACCAAAGCATCTCAAGTCATACCCATGGGTAATGGTAATTACAAGCTCATCCCCGATCCAAAGATATAAGCCTCCCGACTCAAACACACTCATGGAAAACTTCATTAATCAACTATCTCTCATGGTTAGTCAAAACATGAACTCTCTCCATACACCAACAATAACCTCGTAATGCCTCTAATCCACACAATCAAGCTACCGCCGAGATGGGAAGGTTATGGTGCAACTAGTTCAAGAAAGGCGTATGAGCAGGGAAGAGGTGGAGTTGGTAGAGGATATGTAGCAAATCGTAATCGTGGAAGGAATCCAATTCAAGGACAAGCAAAGCTCAAATGCTACAACTGTGGTGGTGAGGATGATTGCTAGAATCGCACATCTCCATAACGTCCACGTAATACCGAATACTTCAGAGACAAGATGTTGCTCGTACAAGCTCGTGGATAATGGTGCAGCGTTGGATGAAGAGGAGTTGTTGTTTCTTCGAGGGAAATGCCAAGACATATGATGCGAGATGTAGATGAGCAATGATTCTGTGAGATAGGTCACAATCATCAAAATGCCTTTCAAGTCGCCGACCGTGATGCATACGACTCGACGTCGATGATGAACCTACTATAAACAATTTTCATGGCTAGCATTTCTCCAATGTTCTCTCCTAAGGTCTCATCATCACAGCAAGCTGGTCCATCCAAAGAATCAATCATCTCAGAGGTATTAAAACTATATGATGAAGTTGATTAGCAAAAGATGCATAATAAAGTACAATATCTTGAAGCTTATGAATCAGATATTGATGATGAGGATAATAGCAATATTGTCCCATATGATCAATATGCGAAGCAAAGTGAAAGTGAGGTTGTACCAAGTAATGCATCTTCTGCAGTCAATAATGGTTGTATCAAGTAATGCATCTTCTGCAGTCAATAATGATTATGTTTTTGATGAATACACCGCATGTGCCCTGATGATTCTCGTTATCTCGAATCGAATGCCTATAAAGAACAAGTTGCTAGTTATGAACAACGTGCTAAGTTTGAGTTAACCACCCGTGAGCGGAAATGGATGACCAAATGCGTACAATTATCGAAAAAGTAATTTTAGAAAGAAGTATTAAAACAAGAGTTAAACTCTTACAAGAAAAGCTTTCTAAACCGCCAAGCAAATACAAGAACTTCAAGAAAATGTTAAAATGCTTAAGCAAGAATTCAATGCTAAGGAATCAAACTTTTGAATGATTTTCCAATCTAAAAACTTTGAAAAACAAGCTTGAAAATAAATTGTACGCATAAGGAATACCATTGATCGCTCACTTGATCACTAAGCATAGAGTCTTAAGCGATAAGCATAGCATTCCCCTTGTTGTGGAACCTAATCATGAGGTTGTTAAAAAGGCTAGAGCTGCTCATAATTTAATCTATGATGGTAATGAGATTCATAAACCTAGACAGAAACCTAGTTGTGTTGATTGCACTGAGGAAGATAGAAAATTAGATGATGCATCTAGGGAAAAAACGAATAAGAAGCTGGAAGATCCTGAATGTAAAGAGAATAACATAACGATCAAACCTCATGATTACAAAAAGGAAAATTGGATTTCCTTGAACAATTTTAAGCCTCAAATGTTGTTAACACCCGAACAAGTGTGTAACAAACCCTCCCCTTAGGAAAATGCCTTCAGCTACTGTGTATCCTCCAAATACACCAATGCACTTAGTTCCTAGAACTATTCCACTAAAAGCAAGACCTTAATCAGTTAATATGTTATTTTTCAATTATTTGTTGATTTTGAGAAAACTTGTAAGAAAAGGATCACACCCACTGGGATAACTGAAGGGGAAAGAGGTTTTGAGCAAACTAAAGAATGCTATTTAACTGAGGTCATGCCTTTCTTTAAACAACTAAAAGATCAATTTGAGAGTCTTAAAAAGGGGATGGATTCAGATATTAAAGAAATGGAAAAGGAATTTGATGCAATGATAGTTGAGGTTAGTGAATATGAGCGAGAATTAAAATATAATAAGATTGAGTGGAAAAACTTGCATACCTTGAATGAGAATCTTATTTTTGAATGTATTGCTCAAGATGTGTTTTACACTGCTACAAATTGTTCCATTAATGCTTCTTAATTTCATGAATTATCTATTGCTCTGAAAGTCTCCCATGATCGTGTCATTGAGCTTGAAAAAACTAACTCTAAACTGCTTGATAAAGTTGAACAGGATGATCATGATAACCTGGTAAAACAGTTTTCTAAATTGGAAGTTGAGCATCTTGCTTTGCAATTAAAATATCAACATCTGAAAGAAAATGTTAAAACCTCAAATATCAAGACATCCTTGGATGTTCTTGAATTTGATACAGTTTTTGAAATTAGCAAACGTGATGAATAGATTCGAGCTCATTGTAACACGATCCGAAAGTTGAAAGCCCAAATCTCTCAATTAAAGGGTGAAAAGAACAATGTGACTAGATCCCAAATGTCTCCTCCTTTAGATTCTCAGTATTCTCAAACTTTTCATCTTTAAAACTTAGTTAATGCCTTACAAAAGGAAAACGAGAATTTTCTAGAAGAAAATGAAAAAGTTAAATGACACTTTAAAGAGTTATATGATTCAATGAAAGTCACTCGTGACCAAAACAATGAAAAAAATAACGTATTTACAAAAGGAAATTAAGAATCTGAGGAGTCAGGAAAATGGGAAACTGCCACTTGTTTTTAATGAGAATGTTGCATCAAAGTCATCCTCAGACTGCAAATACACTGTGACTATTAAATACATTCCTCCTCATCTTAGGAATAATGAACCTGTGTTTCATGACTATTGTGCTCACCTTAAGGATAGTCTAGAATGTCTCCGTGAGATTGTAGAAGAGGTTTCATTAACAAACCTCTTGATAGAGAAATTAGGTTTGCTTGCATTCAGGCCAAACGATCTCAAGAGCTGCTAGAATGTGTAATTGCAACATGTCCTAAATCCTTAGGTGCGAAAGGTAATGTTGTGATGCCTTGTTCCATGCCTAGTGCTAAGCATTCAAATCATTCTATGCCCAATTTTAAGAAAGTGAACAATAATGTGCCTTCAAGTAGTTCAGATCTCTGCACAACTAGTTCAGGAATGCAAAAAGTAGATCAATCAACTAATGTTCCCATAATTCCCTCTACAGGAGTAATCGGTGACATTAAAGCAAGGTGTCAAAGCCTCCGTGCAATACCAAGCAAGATAGGACCTCGCAAGCTAAGAATGTGCATTGGAAGAGAGTAGAAGATCACCGTAGGAATATTAAGTTTGAGTTGAATAAAACGAATCGTGTTGATTCTAGTGTTAGCTTTAAGCGTCTTGTAATTAATGCGATTCCGCTACTTTTGGCAAAACATGTAATGATGATTTCGTTGTTTCACATTAATCTTGAATGTGGTGTGAATGATTTGTCTAATGCTGTTAAACGCCCTGATAAAACTGTTAATGTTAAAATTCAAGCTAAGAAGGCTAAAAGGCAAAGGCGAAAGAAAGTTAGAAAACAGTGGAAACCCACAGGAAGGAAATTTAGTAATATAGGTTATCAATGGATACCTTTTGGCCGTAAGATTAATGAGCTTTGCCCTAAAGTTGCTAAATTAATGCCCACTAGAAAATGGATGCCTACTGGTAGAACTATTCCCTTAAGAAGTGAACATACTTTGAATATGTCAAATACGGACACTAGCACTGCATCTATTTCTAATGAGTCCATTGTTTCTACCTCCGATGTGGGTGTTCCATTCATCGTTATTAACCAAGTGGAACCCATTCTTGCATGGGGATCCTAATTATCCGATATCCATTCTTGTCTCGTGTTCAACCGCGCATCGCTCAAATCGCTTAGTGGTACTGGACTCGTGCCGCTCCAAGCATATGACCGAGACCGGTCGTGGCTCATGAACTTCGTGAGCAAATTCATCGGATCAAGTAGAATCGGGAACGATCATTTTGGTGCAATTATGGGTTATGGAGATTATGTTGTTAGTGATAGTGTTATCTCTAGGGTATATTACGTAGAAGGTCTTGGTCATAACTTATTTTCTGTCGGTCAATTCTGTGATTCTGATCTAGAAGTGGCCTTCAGAAAATATACTTGTTTCGTTAGAGAACTTGATGGTAAGCAACTTTTAAGAGGAACTCGTGGTTCAAATCTATACACCATCTCTATCGAAGATATGATGAATTCTTCTCTAATTTTCTTGTTGTCAAAGGCTTCGAAAAGAAAGTCATGGTTATGGCATCGTCGCCTCAATCACTTGAACTCAATGATCTCTCCGTAAGGACTTAGTTGTAGGTTTACCTAGACTAATGTATGAAAAGATCATCTTTGTTCAAAGATGCCAATTGGGAAAAGCAAGAAGTATGCCCACAAACCCAAACCTACAAACTCCGTTACGAGTTCTTCATACAATTCACATGGATTTATGTGGACCCATGAGAGTGCGAATATCTTTGGGAAGAAATATGTGTTAGTTGTGGTTGATGATTACCTCGATTCACCGGGTTAAGTTCCTAAGGAAAAGGATGAAACTCGGATATCATCATTGATAACGCCACACGCGTCGTTCGGGGTCAAGGAAACTTCCTTTTCTTCGAGCGCGCGGTGTATTGATATCGTTCTCTGGGGAATAGGAATGCTAGTAAGAAGTTACTACGCTAAGGTTAAGGTTGAGGAAGATTATTTTTATCTTTTATGTTTTATGAAAATGGAAAGGTACGAATCTACGGTATTGGATTTGGGGGTTGGTATTTCTACTGATTACTCTACTATTATCTAATTATCTAAACTAAGGTTGTGGGGTCTATGTCTAATTAATGTGTGCTCGTATGATAGTTTAAAGATGTGTTTACTTAAGTTGTATTACTCCTTAATTATCTCCTATTGATGGTTGAGTGTCACGTCTTATTCCTAGTTGCGTTGTGAGTCTAAAGTTGTAGGGTATGCGTTTCTCCCTAACTCTTTGAACTTACCAAAGGGTCTTGTCTACAAACCCACTGGGATTATAAACTCCTACTCTAAGGCGCTTTTGATGGTTTAGCCTACAATTACTCGGGTAATTATATTCTAAGGTTCACAAAGATGAATCAAGCATTAAACAACACTTGAATGACCTATCGCATTACTAGATCATTAATCAACCAAGATAAGAAACAACCAATCAATATTCAATAATTAAGTTTCATACTTCCTAAGCAAACACAATAAATTAATCGGACATGGAGAACATGCAAGCATACACAAATAATCAAAGACATAATTGAATTAATGAATATGCAGACTTATCTTGGTGTAAGATAGGGTTTAAAACCCTAAAATACCGTAGGACACCTTAGGTTCGGTTTTAGGTTTTACCCAAAGACTCTCCACACAAACACCGAAAAATTCGGATTCTATATATAAGATTACAATTGATGGCGTCACCTTATGTTTAGTGACTGTGCGTGTCGCCATCATTAGGGTTTTGTCTTGGCCACGTTAACCTTGCGGCGTCACCTTATGTCCGTGACGCTCCTCTTCGACTTCGGCGTCGTGCGGATTGCATCTGGCCGTCCGAGTAGCGACGGCTACTCTTCCACAACCAGGCGTCGTCTTGAAAATACAATTTTGGGTTCTCGCCCGTCACAACATTTTGGGACGGCGCGTCATTAGCATCAATGATCTCTCCGTAAAGGACTTAGTTGTAGGTTTACCTAGACTAAAGTATGAAAAAGATCATCTTTGTTCAAGATGCCAATTGGGAAAAAGCAAGAAGTATGCCCACAAACCCAAACCTACAAACTCACATTCTGAAGTTCTTCATACAATTCACATGGATTTATGTGGACCCACGAGTCTAGCGTAATATCTTTGGGAAGAAATATGTCTTATTTATGGTTGATGATTACCTCGATTCACCAGGTTAAGTTCCTAAGGACAAAGGATGAAACTCGTATATCATCATCAAACTTATCAAACAATGCAGGTTCGACTTAACAAAACCGCCGTAATCATCCGAATGCACAATGGAACCGAGTTTGTTAATAAACAACTTAGTGAGTTTTATGAAAGTGTTGGAATCACTATTAAAGAAGTGTTCCATGAACTCCTCAACGAACGGTGTAGTTGAAAACGAAATCGAACTCTTGTGGAAGCCGCAAGAACAATGCCGATTTACTCAAGGTTCCAATGTTTCTTTGGCCGAGGCCATTGCCACTGCATGCTACACTCAAAATCTATCCCTTATTCACACTGCTCATGGAAAAACTCCATATAAACTTATCCACAATAGAAAACCTAATCTCTCATTCCTTCGTGTGTTTGGTGCATTGTGTTATCCAACTAATGAGGGCCAAGACTTAGGCAAACTTAAAGCTAAAACGGACATTGGAGTATTTTTAGGATATGCACCAAACAAAATGGGATATCGAATCTACAACAAGAGAACCCAAATATCATGGAAACAATTCACGTTACGCTCGATGAGTCGATCGGTCAAATGGCTCCGTGACAAACCGCCTCGACCCGCATCTCAACTTTCATCAAGTAGTCCTATCGCTTCTACTCTTTTTCTAATCCTCTCCAAAGAACTCCTTATGTACCTCCTTCAGAAATTGATTTAAAGAAATTGTTTGATCCGATGTTTGATGAACACTATGAACCAAATGCTGATGAAATGTCAATTCCATCAACAGAGGCTACTCCGATCCCTGTGAATGAAGTCAACTCTTCAGTCTCACTATCATTAAGTCAAGAAGCGCCTGCTGCTGATCACTCTGTCTCATCAACAAATCATCAATCATCGAGTGTACATCATAGAGATGTTTCTGGCACCCTTGATGGAGAGAATCCCTTTGCTACTCCTAAAGATGTACCATTTCAAAACATATTTGCTCCTGCATCATCATCTGAACCATCTTTATCAGGAGAAATCGACTCTGCTACTTTAGTTCCTCAACAACAACCACATGAACACCTTAGAAAGTGGACACATGATCATCCATTGGACAACATCATTGGAAACCTCTCGCGTCCAGTATCCACACGGAAACAACTTGCAACTGATGCCTTATGGTGCTTTTTCAACTCCGTACTCTCTAAGGTCGAACCAAAAGATGTTAAAAATGCCATGAATGAAGATAGTTGGTTCAATGTCATGCATGAAGAAATTCATGAGTTTGATCGGCTTGATGTATGGGAATTAGTACCTGCTCTAGATTGTGCTATGATCATTGCTTTAAAATGGATCTTTAAAGTGAAACTTGATGAGAATGGTGATGTTTTAAAGAACAAGGCTCGATTGGTTGCAAAGGATACCGCCAAGAGGAGGGTATTGACTTTGAAGAATCATTTGCCCTGTTGCTCGTATCGAAGTGATCGTAATCTTCTTGGCTAATGCCGCAAGTAAGAACATGGCGGTTTATCGATGGATGTAAAGACGGCGTTTCTTAACGGAGATCTTAAAGAAGTCGATATCGTCACCCAACTGAAGGCTTTGTGAATCCGTAACATCCTACTCACGCTCTATCATTTGAAGAAGGCTCTTTATGGATTAAAGTAAGCTCCAAGGGCATGGTATGATACGCTATCAAAGTTTCTTCTATCCACCGGATTCAAAGAAATGAGTCGTTGATCCAAGATTGTTCACCGAAAGTCGCAAACATTTAATTCACGCTCAAATGTATGTTGATGATATCATCTTTGCCTCGATCGACCCCAATGAATGTGATCGTTTTCTAATGAAATGGGTTCCAAATTTCAAATGTCAATGATGGGACAAATGTCATTTTTCTTGGGATTACAAATTTCACAAAGTCCCCGAGGCATTTTTATAAATCAATCTAAATATGCAAATAAGATTTTAAAGAAATTTGGATTTGATTCTAGTGACCTGCTGACACTCCCATGATTAAGCATACTAAAGCGGATGAGGACCACTCAGGATCATGGTAGACCAAACGAAATATCGTAGTATGATTGGATCCCTGATGTACCTCACACTAGTAGACCAGACATCTTGTTCGCTGCTTGCATGTGTGCTAGATATCGTGCTAAGCCTACCAAAAGCACCTTGAAGCGCTTAAACGGATCTTTCGGTATCTCCAAGAACCATCAATATGGGACTTTGGTACCAAGGACACCGATATGTCACTAACACCTATGCAGATGCCGATCATGCAGATGTCAAGATACTCGTCAAGTACGTCCGAGGTGCTCGATTTTGGGTGATAAGCTTGTGAGTGGTCTTCAAAGAAGCAAATGAGTACTTCTATTTCCTCTAGAGGTGAATACATAGCCATGTCATCTGTTGTGCTCAAATCCTATGGATGAGATCTCAATTAATCGACTATGGCTTTGACTTCAACAAAATCCTTTGTACCGTGATAATAAAAGTGTTATTGCTTTCTCATGCAACAACGCACAACACTTAAGAGCAAAGCATATCGACATTCGACATCATTTCATCGGGAACAAGTGGAAAAAGGTGGGTGGAACTCTATTTTGTGAGGACCAATACCAATTAGCGTACATCTTCACCAAAGCTCTTCCTAGAGAACGTTTGAGTTTATCCTTCCACGCCTTGGTCTAAAGAGTCTTCAACCGAAAACACTCAAGCGCCTTCAAGAGGAAGACGGGAGTAAAGGTCTTTATCCATCTATATCTTGTATATATTTATTCAAAAAGCAAAATACAAAATTTAAAAACCCTCAAAAGAAAATATAAAATATTAAATTCTATAAAATCCATAAAATTTGAAAATCTTGAAAATTCAAAAAAAAAAAAAAAAAAAATTGTTTTTTGTCATGTTTTTCCTTATTCGATATCATCTACAGACTTTGTGTTGACATTCAAAGAATGTCACGGGTTCTTAGATGTAATTCGAATGTACTTAGTTTTTGTTAAAAAAAATTTTGAAGCGGAGAAAAATGGTGGTTTATTGTCATTTCAGGCAGTAACCCGTTTTAAAAGTAAAAAACAGAGCCACGCTTTATCTTATTTCTCAAATCTCATGCTCTAATTCTTAAAACAAATGTTTGCCATCAACAAGACAAATGTTTATCCTTCCAAATATTTTTTCGTCTAATGATTCTTCTGAAAAATATTTGCCATCTAATGAAAACTAATTCTTTGAAAAATAACTCGAACTCTATTTTTGAAAGTCATCTGGTCTTAACGTTTGTCAAAATATCTATCTCTCAATCAACAACTTATGTCATTGATTGAGGGGGAGAATGAGTTCAATTAAATCAAAAGGGTATTTGTCATTCAATTGTTTTCAAAAGATAATCATGCATGTTTAATCAATGGAGTTTAAAGTCTCAAAATTGATCCTTATCCGTTAAAACGCTTTCATAATCAAGTCACAATTCTCCTTAAAGCTTTCAAAATCAATTTAATCTCATCGAGATCACAAATCTCAAATGATTTAATAATTGTGATCGGGGAGAATTTGTGATTTAAATTGGATAAGAACTGATAATTTGATACATGGTTTTATAAGGATGTACAAGCTCTCCTTCCCACATGTACCAAACGATTTCAAATTTTCCATGCACATGTTGAGGGGGAGCATCTATCTTAAACCACAAAGATTTGAAACGTGATCAATTTATTTCAATGTGCAGTCTTTTCCTAATATGTGCAAAACATTTTCAAATTTCTATGCACATGTTGAGGGGGAGCTCTTGTTCTAAAAATATCAAAAACAATTCAGGTACAAAATGGTTTGATAATATATCACAAGTAGTTTGATTGATTTTAAAATGGTTTTCAATTAATTCCAATGGCAGATGAACAATACCAAATAGACCGACCAACTTTACTTTATGTATGGTGATATAAGGATGATAAGGTTAGGTATCTGTTCCCATGATCCGCCAGAATCGGAGGGATCTACCCAGGACAATCCACTAGATAGTGTAGAAGTCCTTAGGTATGATGAAAAAGGAGAAATGTGAGATATGGGAAGAGTGCGGATCGAGACAGAGCTAGTAATGGAATAAACCCAACAAGGTTCTAGTTATGATGTCTCGTAAGCACCGAAGGGTTGAAGAATGAAAAGAATTGAATGTGAAAAGGGTGAAAATAAATAGCCCTCCAATATTTCAACCTTAGGGCAGATACCGGGTTCAACTCATACGCTATTGGTGGTTACTAAGGTACACTGGTATTGAAGACAAGACGTCATGGACCAAGTGACGCACTGCACTACAACTTCCCAAACCACTCAAGTTCCTCTTAAAAGGACTTGTTTCATTCTCATGGGGAACCGACATTATCTTTCAACTTTCTCTTAGAGTTGGTTGATATTGAAGAAGGAGACCCTCTCCTTGTCTCTGGCATAGGAACCAAATATGCACAATTAAGTCTAGAGCCTCGAGATCATATATAAATCTCATTAGGACACTTTTAATAAAGACTCTCTATTTCACACAATGTGGAAAGAGAGATTATATCTTATGAGTCCTACGCATTATCCTTGTGGTATTGCCAGAACATCTAAGTGATATGCAAACATATTCACAATGAAGATGGAAAGCCTTCGGAGCCAACATCAAACAAGCTCTGGTGGGTGGCATGTGAGATCTATCCAATAGATCAACCATGTGACAACCGAATGAAACAATGGGGCGATTCAATCTTTTGAATCAATCTCGTTCAGTTATGGATTGACGGATACCTTTGAAAACCGGTCGTTAGCGTAAAACTCTTTTCCTTAGCACATCGATCGTACTAATATTTCAAAAATAAAAGGTGTTTATGATTGATAATTGATTTTCATTAAAACCTTCGTCGTATTGAAAAACTCTTTCTTCAAGCAATGCACGATTGTTTTTCAAATCATTTTTCATCAATCAGTGAATCTCAATTCACTGGTTCACTCACTTCATATTGTCTTCTTTGAGACGTTCCGGTTTGAGAACGGCTAGAACAGATGCGAAACCACGCAAGGAGATTCTTTGAAATTATACCGATCACAGGCGATGCTTGTAATGATCAACGGGAACCGTGGGCCGTGTACCTAATTCAACGAAAGTGATCAAAGACACTTTCATGCACTTTATTGCTAATTGTTGTATGCAGTACGCCCGACGCTTGTAGTGATCGTAATGAAGCGGTCAATCCATAGCCGCATGCTCACACTACACATTCATCTCAAAAGAAATCATGATAAGTGCTTCAACGACTGATGCTTTCACCCATGCTTCGCTATGTTTGCGCAAATATCATGATCCACTAAAGCTTTTGCTACTCGATGAGAATATATCATGATCTAGAATGTGAGCATGTCGGTCCAAATTTCACAACATCACATAATACCAACACGTCAATGGAAGAGTCAGAGATTCATGTTGCTGATGATCTCAATGCTGGCTCAAAACTCATCATCACGTGGATCAGTTAAAGACCTCCACTCGAAATTATCCAAACATGTAGATCATGAAGAATCAATGACTACGTGCTACTGAGCAAGGATCTGAATCAAGAATCCTAGAACAATCTAATGTAATATCTGTTTATATTCATTGTAAATTGAGGTGACCTCCCTTAGGGGGAGATTCTTAGGAATTAGAAAATCCAGTCGTTAAAGAATCGGTTACCTCAAGTATATGTATTCGATAGAAAGCTCGCAGTCGTAGTCAAGTTATGTTAGTAAGTAGTTTGTTAAGTAACAACGTGGAGGACGAACGGGTCTTTACCCACTGTATGCCTAATCCACAGCCCGTAGGTGGCATTTATTTGTAAGACACTATAAATACCCTTTACCTTCCAAGGTAGAGGGTTGGAGCTTCAATACCATTTTTCTTTGTTTCACATAGTTCCCAACTCTCTTCTCTTTCTCTCTCTAGAACCTTCTCTCTCTAAACTACTTATACGCCCCATTGTGATTATGGTTTAGTGTATTTGTGAAATCCTATATCTTACATGTTATATCTAAGTTTTCTAATTACTTCATATTGATACAAGTGGGGGTTCAAATTGCGACGACGACATTAGGTCAATTCGTCATGACCTTTCAACAAAGGTTCCTACCCGACATCAAAGGCCTACCCTTTGGGGAGTAGAGGGTCTCAAGCAACCTAAGCCAAGTCATTAAGTACCCTACATGCAAGATTTGAAACAATGTGTGCCCGGGCGCTAGCATATTAGACACACATCCCTAACTTCTTAAGTTCATCCTTCCGAATGGTGATCCTTTGGTCAATTCGCACAAGAGGGATTGGTAGTCTTTTGGTCAATTCTTACCAACCCTCTCTACCTACTTACCTAAGGTCTTTTGGTCAATTCTCCTAAGCAAATAAATACGACTGCAACACAAAACTATCGAAGCTAGGGTGACTATCAACCAACTATGCATGTATACACTAGAAACAATTATAGAAGAATTAAAACATAAACAATACAATCAAAGAATCTGTGACAAATCATAAATTCCTCGATGCGTCATAATTGGAAAAACGTCGATTTGCGCGATCGTTTGATTTAATTTGAGACACGAGTCGTATTTTATATCATTTTTATTGGAAAAAATATTTTAAAAGCAATGGCGTAACTCCCGTGTCACGAATCATTCGTTTACTAGGTTAAACGAGTCCCAAACCCTATATAACGAAAGCTTTTGCAAAGTTACGCATATGGTCCCTTTTGGAAGTTACACATCCACCCCTTTTGTTTCTATTGTACAAGTTAGATCCCTCGTGGGAGTATATATACCCCAATACTTCCACCTCCCTTCATTTTTACTAATCCCTTTCTCTCTTCAAAACACACACAACTCAACACTCTCTCTCTCTAGAAATGATATCCGGCAACCCCTTTAGGGTTCCGCCGCCGTCACCGGTCTCCGGCCAAATTCCGGCCACCTCCAACTTATACACCGCCACTTCTAATCGATAGATTGGGCCACGGTGGTTCCATTCCTACAACATACGCACCCTCAATCATCACCACACGCTCCAAATCTTGATTTCAAGATTCGGACGCCTAGGTTTTTTATGAAAAATGATGTAAATAGGATTCGAGCTTGGTTGATATGAGTTGTACTCTTATATAGACAACACCAAGCCCTCGTTTGCTTCTTTCTTTCACGGTAAGCATGGAATTCGTAAATTTTTAGTTTATTTTCTGTTTAGGTTCGAATACACATTATTTGTGTTGTTTTCGTGGATATGAAACTCATTAAAAACACTTTTGGGGTAAACCGTGTGGTATGGTACTAAGAATCTGTTAATATTCATTCGAATGGCTACTTATATTCGTTAAATCGTGTGGTAAAGAAATCAAATTTGGAGCAGTGGGTGTGGGATAGAATATATATTGGTGTGGTGTTGGTAATCTCTTGTTTTGGGTGAGTCAACTCGATGGGCTGAGTTGGGAACTCAGCGGGTCGAGTCAGGAGACTCAACTGAGTCAATATTGACTGGGTCAGACCCATTTGGGTCCCGGGTTAACTCAGTTTTAGTCACGGGTCATGTTCGGATTGTTGTCGGTCTAACGACCCAAGTTGGTAAATCGCTAGCAAGAAAAAGCTTTTATTATTTAGTCCATTTGGTTAATTATTCAAACTATTATGGTCAAGTGTTGTTGTTATATTATTTGTTTGGATTTGGGTTGGTTGGCTTTCTTCAGGTCAATTTTGTAATACGTTTGCTAGTTTTGTCCTGAGGCCTACGAGTCACCCTAGGAATGTGAAAACTGATGTGCTCAAGAACTAATTAATCATGTCGACGCTAAGCGTATTGGTCAACATAATTAGTAATACAATTATATTACTCATATTCAACACTATGAAATACTAATCCTCGACATATTCAACTCTACTATGTAGTATTAAGTGTATTAATTCACCCTAAGCCTATTGGTCACCTATTAATTCCAAGCGTATTAATAATGATGAATTTCGTTGGGATAAACTCGTGGGTATGAGAATACTAAAACAAGTTATGATTGAAAGGCATTGATAAAAATTTAGATATGGGTCGACGGATAAAATTTTAAATTAGATACTTGACCCAAATAAGTAATGAGACAACTATGCAACGATATAGGAATAATTTTTATCCGGATAAACGATATTGAATATGAATTAAACAATGAACTAGATACTTGTAAAACTAAGTGGTAGACATTAGAACTAGACATGTGATTAATAATTAGTAGCGGATATTACATATACGAGGTAAGATTTAATACGGTTTATAAACATGGAATAACGTTTATTATACAAGTTTTATTGGTATTAAATTATATTTTGTTAAACGTTTTGACTTAAATGGGTCCAAATATTTTATCAACACATATTAACTAATAACGAGGTAATTAGATATATATTATCAATGAATACGGTTTTGTTTAATTATAAACCTTTATTTACCACGATAATAACTCATATTTTATAAATACATAATTAGATTCTGCAAACTTGTTTGGAAACATTATTTTGATATAATAACTTATTAAAGTCGTAATGGTTTGGGAATAAACGAACGTGTCATTTATAGTACATTATTTACTATACCTTATATGAAGTACTTTCGGGTCAATTTGTATAATTATGAATAGCGATTGAGAAACCTTTATTAAATAAGCGATAAATAGAAACTTGTCTTTTATTATTAAGCATGTACGTTTGGGGATTTTTGGGTAAATTGCCAAAACTTATCAATTAACCTATTTATATTACATAAATAGTAGTCGTCGTTTCCTAGTCTTTGACTAGCTTGAGTATGGTATGTAATTCTCGACTTTGTCAATATCTTTTCCTTTTGGTGTGCGTTCTATTTGGTATGTCTCGGTCATGTCAACATCTTATTTTCTTTGGCGTGAGTTGATTGTCGAGTCATGGTTCCTTACCACCATACGTAACGTTAAAAACTAAACTTTTGAGATATTAATTATGAACTTTTGGGAACGATAATGGACTTTTGAAAGTAACGACATGAATGATCCACGAAAACTACATCACATTACTTCTATTGATTTTCTCTGTCATATGAGCCGTATTTTAAGTATATCGATACGCATTAGGTTGCGTCTGGCACTTTCTATTGTACTCGTCGTACATTCTTTTGGATGCCATGGAGATTAACTATAGATGCCGATCGTGTCAATAGTGAGTAGTGCATTGCAGTGGGAAAGATGAGTTTCATAGCCCCACTTTTATCTATGTTTTAACTACGTTTTGAACTATTTTGGGGTGAGAATCATGCTGCTATTTTTGGAACGTGAAAACTATTTGGATTTGCTTATGTGCTTGAATGTGTAGATAGATGTGCGGTAGTTGTTTCCTTAGACTAGGTTAGACTGTTGCCTAGCTAAGAAGAGACTTCTACCTCGACCTAGTCCGAGGTTGGCAATTGTGCTAGATTTTGCCACAACAGTGCTGAACTAGAGTCGTGGGGGCCCGAGTAATCCCTGGATGAGGGATTTGATTGGAGATCCGGGTAGGATCATGTGTGAAACGGTATTTATCTATCTTAGGTCTTGCATAGCAAATCAACTCCTATTGGTCCACTATGATTTTGTTGAACTTAAACTTATGAACTCACCAGCGTAAGCTGACCTTTTAGCATGATTTCTCAGGAATTTGAGAGGTGTTTGGAATACGTGATCGGTGGAAGCTTGGCAAGAAGGCGGGGTGCAAGGATCATTTCTGACTCTGATAAACTTTGGGACCTATTTTATTAAATCATGATTCGGGCCCAATATTTACACTTTTGGATTAAATGTTTTGAATAACCAAATTTGGGATTGTTTTTGAATGTTAAATGACTATCTTTTTGCTATACTTGTGTGCGATACCAATCCAATAGTAACGGCCCGAAACTTGATTAAGTCTTCCGCTGTACCAATATTTGGGGGTGTTACAGATTGGTATCAGAGCTCAAGGTTATAGAGAATTAGGTATTTTACAAACCCTAAACTATAACCGCTTTTTGAGAAAATTAATCCTCGACCGTCGCACGCCCGCCATGTCAAGCTTAATTAATTATGGTGCAATTACGATTTGAATTATGAGATGATCCGTTAGGGGATATTGTGAACCGATTATTGAAACGCTTTGATTTGGAGATATGATTATTGATTTTGGAAATGAAATGTGATTATCGAGATACTACGGATTTGATTTGAGTAAACGGTATATTATGATTTTGAGATTTGGAACTTTATTGATTTGATATGGGATATAGATGATTAAGAACACATTAGAACAAATTGATTGATAAGATGATTGATGGGGTGTTTATGGCTTAGTTGATGAACGGTTTGATTGAACACTTGATTGAGCGTGTGCCCTGTTAGTAGACGATTTAAGTCTGCCTATCTTAGTAGTTCACTATAAGCATTTCACATTCTTATACACACACCACACCGTAAGCATGTCCTCATGCTTACACATACCCCATAAGCATTTCTATATGCTTATGCATGCCCTATAAGCATGTCCTCATGCTTATACATGTACAGAAAACATATCCTCATGTTTTTGCACGCGCTATACCTTTCACAGAGTGTGGAGTCCTAAACCTTAAATCTATAACACTTAGAAGCAGTTGCCTTGGGTATATCCCAAAACATTAAAGGGAGAACTTTGTATGAATATACACAAATACGTGGAATCTATTGGAACGTTGTCGGAAGATTAAAGTGAACAAATGAACACAGAATGTGATAACCAATAAATACAACATTATTTATCAACAATGCGGATACTCTCAAAGTATCAGGGTTACGCAATTTCCTGGCGTAATCTCACCACTTGATTTAAAACTTGCACATTAGTAGTGGTCATGGAAATGATTTGGGAATATAAAGGAAATGGTACTATTAGAACTAAGTCAGGGAGTCACAAACGAGGCCTTTTGTCTCATGAATGTGAGTTCCACTGATTCCTCCGGAAAGAGATCAATAATAAGAAAGTGTGTAGTATATGGGTAACTCAAACGTGTTAGGTTTGAGCACCGAGATCGTTCCGAACGAGGGTTGAATGGAATTTTCAACTCAGGTCGCGATTTACGAGTTTTTGAATGGGAAAATAAGGAAGATATTGGGATTCTACACTGATAATGAAACATAAACTAAAACAAACTAAATAAGCATATAAAGCAATAACGTAAAGCACAATTATCCTAAAACGCAATTTAAACCTAAAACGCAACTACGGGATTTCTAAAAACATGAATTAAAACTAAATAACGGGGAATTAAGCTAATTTTATGAAAAATAAACTCAATTTAACTCATAAGAAATGTAATTTGACAAAAAGATACTTTTAGTACTTAAAACGTAAGAAAAAGCGTAAAATGCGAGCAGCTCGGTTAAAACCCGAGCTAAAACGAAAATATTTGGAAAACGACCTAGAAATGAAACTTTATTTTTCCTACTAATATTACGACAAAATATGATTTTAGAAAAAAAACGGAATATTTTTTCTAGATTTTATCTATTTATTATGAATTAAAAACTAAGCAATAGAAATTAAATGATTAAAATATCAAAATTATTTGAAAAGTACAAAAATTTTCGGGAAAATATTTTTGGTAAACTAAATCTAAGAAAAATAAGTGACTTGAAAAATCAAGAACTAATAAGAAGAAAATAAGCTAAATCCTTATTTAGAGTTAAAAATTAAAATGCATATAAAGGAATATTATGTGCAAAAGATGTCGAGAAATCCCAAGGGTGCAATGGTTTGGATTGTTGTGAATTGGGCGTGGAAAGTGGCCGCAGACACAGGTTCAATCCTGTGCTTGTCGGCTTTGCTTTTTTATTTTTTATTTTGGAACTTGATCTTTTCTAAACAAAAAAATGAGTGAACAACAACTTTAAAAATGAAATATACTTACTGATAATCTAATGAATCAGATTAAAAAGCAAATAAAACCTCAGATTTAAAACAAGTACTTCTAAAAAGCTCAAATGGACTAAAGGACTACAAGAGAATTAATGATCCTACAATAAGCTAAATGGATAATAATTCAACCTAATCAAACAAACTACATTAATCAAATCTAACTCAAAGTGATCACATAAGCTAAAACCTAAATGAAAGAAACACTAAGGACAACCCACTTGAAGCGAGAAGCTAGGGTAAATGGAGGAAATCTGCAGTTCAATAAGCTACCTAATAAGCTCTAGTGGGCTAACTAAGGCAAAACGATGAATACTACACTATTAACTTCTCGCTAAGCAAAGATGAATCGAAACATCATAACAATAAGCAGATAAAGAGATTAGAAAAGCCTACTTGGACCAGAACATGCATTGTTGGAGCAGGGGACATTATCTCAATCCACCAACTTAAAACCTTTAGCAGCACTAGCACCGTAAATTTTTGATTTTTTCTTTGGGAAAAGTAAAAGCTTATTGAAATTGTTATTTTATTTTTAAAATTTTTGTAACAACTAAAAGTGACTCTAATTGCTTATGAAAAGCGAGGAAAATCACTTTGGGATGAAATGAGATTTAAAACATTTGGTTCAAAAGCTTAAATCGCCACAATGACTTATAGAAACCTGAAACTATGACAGAATGGCTTTAAAACAAGTATCTAAAACTAATTGACTCAAATCTAACTTAACAAAAACATTTAAACTTTTAAAATCAAAGCAAAACCAAACACTCCTTTAAACTAGCAAATGACAATTTAATTCTAAAACTAAGATGAAGCTAACTTGTACTAATTCAAAATGATCAAACAGACTCTAAAACAACTTTATAACAATTTGAAAACAGAAATTTTTCTAAAACTGATTTGACATGAATGTTTGATTTTCGTTGACTTTTTTGTGAAATTGAGAAATTAAGACAATCCAAACATGAATAAGTTCAATTAAGCTATAAAAAACTTAATTGAGCTTATATCAACAGTAATCACAACTAATGAAACAAGAACTAAGAACAAATATGAATTTTAGTAAAATTTAGAAAAGTAAAATGGAACCAAACAGAAATTGTATTAATAAAATGAGATTACAATGAATTTAAAACATGAAAAGGCAGAAATGACGAAATGAAATGGTCTAAGCTTTTCTAAAACATGAAAAAACTGGACCAATTGTGATGTGAAGAAGTGGGTTTATATAGTCAAGAGGAGAGCTTGGGAAGCTTCGGTTCTTGAATATCATCCTTGATCTCTATCTCGTCATTACTTCTATTCACAGCCGTTAGATCATATGGATGATGTGTCTCCACCAATTAGAAACCCTCAATCTGCCAGCTTGGAAATCTTATGCGTCACACCCTCTGACACGTTGTCAGAGGGTTCTAGAAGCTGATTAAGTGAAGGTTAAATTGGGTGTGTAACTGAGGTAATTGTGGTGAAGAGATGGTATCAGTAATTAGGTAAGACATGTTTAGGCGCGTAGGAGGTACTGGATAAGTTTTTTTCTAATATTTTTGTTTGACTTTGTGGGTAATGGTTTTTGACCGAGGATAAGTAGTATACGGGGTAAAATGGTGTAGTGGTATTGGGTATGGGCTTGTAAGAGTTTAGGCCAAAGGTAATAAAGGGTTTATTTTGTGTTTTGTATTAGTAGTTTTGTAATCCATATTTAACCATAAGGACCATTCATGTAATTTTGTTAAAACCAAGGACCAAGGGTGTATTTTTGAAAAGGTAAAGTGAAGGGTGAAAAGTGATAATATGGGAAAGTTGAGAGGTTATTTGTGTAAAATGATAAAGTGAAGGGTAAGTTGTGATAAACTCCCAAATCAAGTCCACAACTCCGTGATTTGATCTTTTAAGCACCAAAATCCATAAAATAGCATCCCCGGCATCAGCTTTTGCACTCTTCTTTCTCTCGTGCTCGGTTTTCTTCGGTTTTGGCTTACTTTTGTCTGTTTTGTCATATCCGTACCTGCACATACAAAAACTCAAGAAACACGCAAATATTAAGCATTAACGGCTCTTTCTTGGTTATTTTGGGTCTATAATTGTAAAGAAATGATATGTGTTTTAGCACATATCAAAATACCCCAAACGAGACCATTGTCGTATCCTCACGCAATGCAATCAACTCACGCTTCTAAAACCAAGGATTTCAATCTCTTTCTACTAAACCTATGAAGAAGTAGCAAAGATTCCTCAAAAGAGATTAAGAATCCTTAATTCTAAAAACGCCCCGTTTACCTTTTTATTCATATGTAGATATTACGATTAAGCACTTTCCAATTATGAGTGACGGTTTGTTGAACTTTCATGTCGATCAATAACTCCAACATTTTTCAAACGACACGTTAGGATCACGGAGTAGGAAACACAACACAGCGTGAAGTGACCATACGGATAGAATACATCGTCCCTGATTTTTCACAAGTCCACAAACTAAGCGTAAAATCGAAATCATTGTTACATATGATTCTAGATGCTAACACTACCAATGGAAGTTACTTGTGTAATTACCTTTTGCTCCCATTTTCCTATTTCCTCTATTTATTTTATTTTTGTGAGAAATGAATTTCTTCAAATTTCTCGTTTCGATAATTTTTATTCCGATAAAGATACAAAGCTAAGTCGCTAATTAGTTATCCATCTTCTCTCAAGAACCATTGTCTCAAAAATGAGGTCCACATCAAGGAATTTTATTCACTTATATTTTGACTTTTTTTTTTTTTTTTTTATATCATCATTTTTTTCTCTTTTTTTTTTTTTTTTTTTGTTTTTTTTTTTGCACTTATACTTTTTACTTATATGAGCTATGAACTACGGAGCTTCACGGGGTAATTCCAAGACTATAGGCTTCATGAAATGAGGATCCCAGTGGGTTAGACCAAGACCTCACCCAATCCCGGCTAAAGATCCAAGGCTCCGATATCGAACCGCAGCTCATAACATTACTTATTACTTATTACTTATTTATTATTTATTATGGATTCTTGATGTGTACCTAATTTTTAAAACAAAGATTCTTTTAAGAATGTAAAGAACTAACTATCGCCAAAAACTCAACATCTCTAATTATTTATTAGACAGATATGGGGTGAAACAATTTTGTGGGAACAAAAAGCCATAAGTACCTTCGATGGGCTCTAAAGAGAACCAACTACTCCACGCTTAGCATCTAAACTCATAAGTAACTCTATCATTTCTCGATCTCTGCAAATTTAAAATCCCAAATAATGAGATCCGCGGATGCTTAGCCGATAATTTTTAGATTACCTATGGTTAAGGAACAAGCTAGGGCTCAACACGGGTCAAGTCGTAATTCTATTCCTACTCTCACCAATGAAAGTCAACAAGGTGTCAAACGTATATTAATTTAGCGAATGCTTCATCAAATAATCTCAAGTCTCGCATTTTTTAAAGTCACTTATTAGAAACTCGCAAATCTTTTCAAAGCTTCGCATATATAAAATCACTTAGGGAGACTTGGAAATTCTTGGCCTTGTGAGCTAGAACCGCATTTTATAGCCTCTTGTCTAAGCAATTAGCAAAGACTTTTTCAAGAAAAACGCATATTTAAAGAAACTTCTAAGAGACTAGCAAGAACTTTTCAATCATAAAACTAGCAAAAGCTTACAAAAAATTTTAAATTTTCTCATTTTTGCACAATTTTTTTCATTTTCTAAGGAAAACGGGTCATGAGTATACGACAAAAAATAAGCAAGTGCGGTCAAATCAAATCGAAGATTACCCACCCTAGACTAAAACGAAACATTGTCCTCAATGTTTAAAGGCAAGGGTATCAACGAAAATCTAAAAGCCGTTTATTAAGTATGCTAAAAGATAAACGTTAGTCGATAAGATTAGGATATCGGATTTCCATTAGCATCGATCATGAAACTCGAGTGGAGAAACGACAAACTTCGAGCACGAGAGTCTTCATATCGGGAAAATCCTAGACAAAACATCACAAACAACCAAACACGAGAAATCGAAGAGGCTAACCCCTTCACGTCACTTATTAGAGCAAATAGAAAGAAGATAGAAACGCTTGTTTTGTTATCGAGTCGTTAGCTTGACCCGCCCCGAATTCATTTGTCCTTGGGGAAGCAAGTGGAAAAAATAACTCCATCGGACTTTCGTTCAAGAGGTTTGGATAAACATTGAAACATAAGAAAGTTCCACTCCGACGAGATACCCACAGTTATCAAAAACTCTAAATGATGATACCGGGGTCAAAGATGGTATCCTCACTCCCGCATGAGTGAAGAAGAGGAGAAATCACATTATATGAGAGGAATGGAATAAAGATTTTGATAACAACAAGGATCCATTCTTCATCTTCAAAAGAAAATTTTATATAATCCTTAATTTGAATTTGATCATTTAAGCTCTTAGGGTGATTTTCAACAGAAACTTCAGGAGGAAGAAGCGGGGTGATATCATCAATAGCGAAACTCTTTTGAGAGAGCTGCTCTTCCTCCAAACTAAAATCTTTCTCATGATCAAAGTAGAAATGATCATACTCCGGAGGAGATATGACATGAGAGAGTTCACCGGAGAACTCCTCGAAACAAAACGAATCATACTTGGGAAGAGAGAAATAAGAATGAGAAGTAGTGCTGCCACGACTCGTCTCTTCCGTATGATCGATATCAAAGAAAAATGACTCATAAGTCGTAAGAGAAAGATCGGGATGAGAAGTGGGATTGCCACTACTCTCCTCTGCCGTATCAAAGATAAAACTCTCAAATTCGGGAACATAATCCTTAAGCTCGAGCTCTGGAGGATCTGACGGCTTAAATTCTTCAACATTATCTTCCTTCGGGGGGAGAAAAGGTGACGGTTCAACGTATAACATCTTTTCTAAAGGAAAATCTCCCCCCGGATCGCAAGCGATTTCAACAATTTTCGGCGAAATTGGGTCATCGACTTCTTCCAAAATGACGTCACTTCTCTCAACCGGCGTGAGTGAAGGGGAAGAGTCAGAAATGATAGGATCAGAAATGGGAGTGAGATTGCCACTCGAAGAATCGTCATCGATCTTTACGTTCTCTTCTTCAAACGGTTCATCGTCATCACTATCGTCAGAGTCGGAATAGTAAAAGGTGGGTGAATGACTTGGTCTTTGTGGATAATGGTGACTGATATATCTTTCTTGCTTGCCAAAGACGTCAATTTGTGCACTTATAACGAAAATTTTCTCGGAATAATGATTACTCAACATAGTGGTAGAATCGTAAGGAACGTCAGCATCCCACTGATAATGATGTTGCGTCATATTCTCGATTAAATCATACGCTTCTTGAGGTGTCTTCCGCATGAGATTTCCACCAGCTACCAACATGATTTTGTCTCGATCAATCGTAGTGATACCATGATAAAAGGTTAGGATTTGATCAAGAAGCAAAATTCGATGATCGGGACATTTGTGTAATAACGATTTGAATCTTTCCCAAGCTTCAAATACGGATTCCTTGGGTAATTGCTGGAAGTTAAGAATTTCTTTCCTCAACTGCATCGTTTTCGAATATGGAAAGTATTTTGAAAGAAACTTGCGAAATATCTCTTCCCAAGTATGAATTGAACGTTTTTTAAAGGTATAAAACCAAGATTCGGCTTCATGGGTTAAAGAGAAGGGGAAGAGATTCAATCGGATATCATCTTGAGAAACGCCACGTTGCTTCATGGATTGAGTGATAGATAAAAACTTGTTCAAATGTTCATTAGCATCTTCGTCGTTATATCCATGAAATTGGCAATGTTGTCGAAGAAGACGAATCATATGATTTTTCAATCTAAACTTGGTTCCCGGAACGATTGGTCCTCCTCGACCGATAAGTGACGGACGATAGAGATCCTCCATGGTCCGAGGATCATGGGGATCAAAGGGTGAGAAATCGAGCATTGTGGAGAATTAAACAATATATAGGGTAAAGAGAAAAGAATTAAACATTTCAGAGGAAAACGAAGATTATTTTTGGGTTTTAATAAAATCAAACATAAAAGGAAAATAAATTTTGAAAAGGAAAATCTTTTTGGGCTTTTATAAAAGAGATATTTACAAAAACAACGTTAACTTCACTCGGGGAAGGATCTTCAAAAACACGCGAATCGAGACGGAATCGAAAACTCACTACATGCCCTCCCCGGCAGCGGCGCCAAAAATTGATTCCTCCAGAAAGAGATCAATAATAAGAAAGTGTGTAGTATATGGGTAACTCAAACGTGTTAGGTTTGAGCACCGAGATCGTTCCGAACGAGGGTTGAATGGAATTTTCAACTCAGGTCGCGATTTACGAGTTTTTGAATGGGAAAATAAGGAAGATATTGGGATTCTACACTGATAATGAAACATAAACTAAAACAAACTAAATAAGCATACAAAGCAATAACGTAAAGCACAATTATCCTAAAACGCAATTTAAACCTAAAACGCAACTACGGGATTTCTTAAAACGTGAATTAAAACTAAATAATGGGGAATTAAGCTAATTTTATGAAAAATAAACTAAATTTAACTAATAAGAAATGTAATTTGACAAAAAGATACTTTTAGTACTTAAAACGTAAGAAAAACGTAAAAACGAACGCGCCCGGGTTAAAAACCCGAGCTAAAAACGTAAAATATTTGGAAAAACGACCCTAGAAATGAAAATTTATTTTTCCTACTAATATTACGACAAAATATGATTTTAGAAAAAAAACGGAATATTTTTTCGAGATTTTATCTATTTATTATGAATTAAAAACTAAGCAATAGAAATTAAATGATTAAAAATATCAAAACTATTTGGAAAAATACAAAACTTTTCAGGAAAATATTTTTTGGTAAACTAAATCTAAGAAAAATAAGTGACTTGAAAGATCATCAACTAATAAGAAGAAAATAAGCTAAATCCTTATTTAGAGTTAAAAATTAAAATGCATATAAAGGAATATTATGTGCAAAAGATGTCAGTAAAATCCCAAGGGTGCAATGGTTTGGATTGTTGTGAATTGGGCGTGGAAAGTGGGCTGCACACAGGTTCAATCCTGTGCTTGTCGCTTTGCTTTTTTTATTTTTTATTTTGGAACTTGATCTTTTCTAAACTAAAAAATGAGTCGAACAACAACTTTAAAATGAAATATACTTACCGATAATCTAATGGATCGATTAAAAGCAAATAAAACCTCGATTTAAAACAAGTACTTCTAAAAGCTCAAATGGACTAAAGGACTACAAGAGAATTAATGATCCTACAATAAGCTAAATGGATAATAATTCAACCTAATCAAACAAACTACATTAATCAAATCTAACTCAAAGTGATCACATAAGCTAAAACCTAAATGAAAGAAACACTAAGGACAAGCTACTGTAGCAGCAAGCTAGGGGCAGAAATGGAGGAAATCTGCAGGTTCAATAAGCTACCTAATAAGCTCTAGTGGGCTAACTAAGGCAAAACGTATGAATACTACACTATTAACTTCTCAGTTAAGCAAAGATGAATCAGAAACATCATAACAATAAGCAGATAAAGAGATTAGAAAAGCCTACTTGGACCAGAACATGCACTGTTGGAGCAGGGGACATTATCTCAATCCACCAACTTAAAACCTTTAGCAGCACTAGCACCAGAAATTTTTTTGATTTTTTTTCTTTTGGGAAAAGTGAAAACAGTTATTGAAATTGTTATTTTTATTTTTTAAATTTTTTTATAACAACTAAAAGTGACTCTAATTGCTTATGAAAAACTGAGGAAAATCACTTTGGGACAGAAATGAGATTTAAAACAGATTTGGTTCAAAAGCTTAAATCGCCACAATGACTTATAGAAACTGAAACTATGACAGGAATGGCTTTAAAACAAGTATCTAAAACTAATTGACTCAAATCTAACTTAACAAAAACATTTAAACTTTTAAAATCAAAGCAAAACCAAACACTCCTTTAAACTAGCAAATGACAATTTAATTCTAAAACTAAGATGAAGCTAACTTGTACTAATTCAAAATGATCAAACAGACTCTAAAACAACTTTATAACAATTTGAAAACAGAAATTTTTCTAAAACTGATTTGACTTGAATGTTTGATTTTCGTTGACTTTTTTGTGAAATTGAGAAATTAAGACAATCCAAACATGAATAAGTTCAATTAAGCTATAAAAAACTTAATTGAGCTTATATCAACAGTAATCACAGCTAATGAAACAGTAACTAAGAACAAATATGAATTTTTAGTAAAATTTAGAAAAAGTAAAAATGGAACTGAAACTGAAATTGTATTAATGAAAATGAGATTACAACTGAATTTAAAACATGAAAAGGCAGTAAAATGACAGAAATGAAATGGTCTAAGCATTTCTAAAACATGAAAAAAACTGGACCAATTGTGACTGTGAAGAAGTGGGTTTTATATAGCTGAAGAGGAGAGCTTGGGAAGCTTCTGGGTTCTTGAATATCATCCCTTGATCTCTCTATCTCGTCATTACTTCTATTCACAGCCGTTAGATCATATGGATGATGTGTCTCCACCAATTAGAAACCCTCAATCTGCCAGCTTGGAAATCTTATGCGTCACACCCTCTGACACGTTGTCAGAGGGTTCTAGAAGCTGATTAAGTGAAGGTTAAATTTGGTGTGTAACTGAGGTAATTGTGGTGAAGAGATGGTATCAGTAATTAGGTAAGACATGTTTAGGCGCGTAGGAGGTACTGGATAAGTTTTTTTTTTATATTTTTGTTTGACTTTGTGGGTAATGGTTTTTGACCGAGGATAAGTAGTATACGGGGTAAAATGGTGTAGTGGTATTGGGTATGGGCTTGTAAGAGTTTAGGCCAAAGGTAATAAAGGGTTTATTTTGTGTTTTGTATTAGTAGTTTTGTAATCCATATTTAACCATAAGGACCATTCATGTACTTTTGTTAAAACCAAGGACCAAGGGTGTATTTTTGAAAAGGTAAAGTGAAGGGTGAAAAGTGATAATATGGGAAAGTTGAGAGGTTATTTGTGTAAAATGATAAAGTGAAGGGTAAGTTGTGATAAACTCCCAAATCAAGTCCCGAACTCCGTGATTTGATCTTTTAAGCACCAAAATCCTTAAAATAAGTCAACCACTTGTGAATGGTCAACCGTAATAAAATTCAAACAGTCTAAAACCAATGCAATTAAGTCCAAAGGAGTATAGTGTTTCCTTAGGTCGTTAAGTCCCACGGAGGATTAATGGTGTTTAACAACGTTCAGATTTCGAATGATCACTAAGGATAATGATCTGTAAGGATTTTGATTTATAATTACACTACTGATTGATTGGAATGTATTTGGATACAGAATTATAAAGCACAACAATCAGATTAAACAAATGTAAAAGCGTACGTTTACTAAATTCTACGTAAACGTATTAAATAAAACGTAAATTTAAAAGAATAAAACACCTATGGATATGAAAATGATATTTTACAATCCTAATAATAAAAGAAAATTATTGGAAAATTAAAATTATTTTTATGACTATTTATTTAATTATTATTAATTAAAACTATTTTAACTATTTAATAATAATCTAAAATATAAGAAAATATGAAATAAAGCTAGAAAAGTGAAATTATGACTTAGAAAAATCTAAAATATTATAAAACTTATTTTAAAACTGAAAATATATTTTTACACTTTTTATCTATTTATTATTATTTAATTACTATTTATTAATTATTTAAAATACACTTAAATACAAGAAAATATAAGATTAACCTAGAAAATGAAATTTTAACTTAGAAAAATCTAAAATATTAGAAAACTAATTTTAAACTGAAAATATATTTTTATGCTTTTTATTTATTTATTATTAATTATTTAATACTTTTTAACTATTTTAAATTCTAATAAATACTAAACAAACTAAGAAAATTATGAATTTTTTCTATAAATATCCTATGATGACGTAAAGCTAAGAAAATTATAAAACAGAAAGTGCTTAATAATAAGTTGAAAAGAAAATTAAAAAGCTAATTTATATTAAATAAACGCTATCACTATTTTTAAAATGATGTTTTGTGATTTTTCTTTTATAAACCTATTTAACTACTTATAATAAGCAACTTTAATGAAAACAAAATTTTGAAACTTAAAATAAGCAGTTAATGAGCTTATGAGCTCAATAGTTTAAGCTAATGGCTTATTTTGATTTTTAAGCTCAAATAAACTTCACAAACTGGAACCAAAGTTAAAATAAGATATAAATAAGCTAAAGCTACTTATATTAAGCTAAAAGGCACAAAGAATCATACACCGATAAGCTTTTAATAAGCAAATAAGCACTTCTACTAAACCAAGAAAACAAACAAGCCTCGCACAAATTTTGTAGGCTAGATTAAGCTTAGGGCAAAAGCTCCAAAGCTCAAAATAAGCACCGAGGCAACAAGCTTGGTTGGTGAGCTTCTCAGAAAACCAAAATATACAAGGTTTGACCCACTATTAAGCTCTGTGTGAGCTTATGAAAAGCTTGCTAGCACCGAGTGTTCGGTGTACACAAGAAAATGGGACAACTTAAAAGCTACTTGCACTCTATCAAATAAGCTAGAAAGTAAAAATTAAGCAATGGAACTAAAGAGATGGGTAGGTTAGCTTTCCAAAAGCTAAATTCACAAGCTAAGGTTTACTAATGAGCTTTTTATTAGCTTGTGAAAAGCTAATCAGTACAAAGCTAAGAAATAAGCGAGCGCTTAAATAAGCTAACTAGAAATTATAAAAATACTATGATAAAGATGAGCAACTGAATATTAATATCCCAAAAGCTCAAATCTTGAAACTTAATATTAAATCCTATATAAAATTATCTAGTTTATTCAAAAACTACTAAACTGAAAATTTTGACTTTTTAATTACACTAACAGGTTGACTAATATGAACTTTGGATTGATTCTACTAACTGATTATGTTGTAATAAGCTAAGATAAGATGAAATTAAGCTATTTTACCAAGTTATAAGCTACTATGATGAATTTGACAAGTTAAATTCTAACAGTGAACAACTAGAGTAAGATTAAAAAGGATTTTGACTTTTTAACAAGTGAGCACTGGTTTTATTTGTTTCACTGAGCTATTATGACCAAGTGTGATAAACACCAAACAAGAACACTGTCTTGAACAACCTTTAACACAATTAACAAAGCGGTTCAAACAACCCTTTATAAAACTGCTTTTGAAGCTTAAGGTACTAAAACAGATTTTTAAACCAAGGAATCCATTGATTAACTTATAATAACCATATTTAGACAGAATTAAACTAAAATTAACACACTTTAAACAGGTAGACTAGAAAATGCAAATTTTGAGAAAATTGCTTACAAATTGGAATTCAAGTGGAATCTGAGAACCAAGAACTGAGAACACTTCCTATAGCTTCCCAAGAAGCTCTAAACCCAAGGCAATCCAAAATCAACCTTGCTCCAGCTTCTTGATCATTTCTCCATTGATTTTTTATTTATAACTAACTTTTTTTTTGGTATTTTTTGTATTTTTGCTTTTTAACTGTAAACTGTGTTTTAAAGTTACTAAAAGCTTTAAAAAGCTTTCTGAGGAGCTTATATGGGCTTATGAGTCCAAAACAACAACTAATAACAACATTTGATCATATTGAGAATTTAAGGAGGAAATTTTGCATAAACAGAAAAGAGTACTTAAAACTGAAATTGATGTTCACAAAAGCTTTATTATACACTAAGAACTTGAAATACAAAGCTTGAAAGCTTAAACATACACTAGAATTTAAAAATTAACTATTTCGACATAAACTAAATTAAATTACACTAGATAGATGTCTACATTGCTCCAATCCTTCTTTATATTGATCTTTTGAGTCTTTGTCGACCTCGAGACTTTCCCACTTCATTCCAACCATTGGATCATTCAAACTCATCAAAATCATCCATTTGGCATTTTGGCGCCAAAAGTCTTTTGAAGTAGTGGTTTGCAATTAAAGAATTTTGGGAGGATGTGGAGGTGTTAGGGAGTGGTTAAACAACTGGGAGGTGAGGTGGAAAGGTGGAAACCAGAAAGGTGGTGAAACCATGGTGGTTTCGGTTTGGCGGGATTTTGTGAGGAGATGAACAGTGATGGTGGGTTTGACTTGTGTTGACCCGTTTTAATAATAAGAGGGGTTCAAAATGGGGGTTTAAAGGATGAAGGTTTCAAGGTCAAGGAATTTGGGCTTGGGCTTGTGTAATACAAAAGGGTCCATTTGGTTTATAGTTTATCACAAGGACCATTCTTGTAATTTCTGAATAGTTGAGGGGCCTGATTTGACAAGTTTCCAAAGTTAATACAAGGACCAATTATGCCATATATGAATAGTACAAGGGTAATATTTGATAATTTTCCATTTTTAAATATCTGAGGACTATTTTTGACATTTTTCAAAATTGAGGGACCAAAGTTGTAATTTTGTAATTTTTAAACTTTGAAGGGTTTGTTTTGACAACTTTTGAATCTCATGGACCTTAAATGATATTTTGCTTTATTTTGATTTACCAAGGACTATTTTTGACAACTTTTGAAACTTGGGGACTAAAGCGCCAATTATGCAAACTTGATACGTTTTCACCGATTTTGGTATTTTGCATTTGAAACACATAAAACACTTATTTGTGATATTTTATCATTTTGATGCTTTTCGAGTGTTTTCGGATGTTTTAGCAGACTAAAAGGTACAAAATGATGAGTATTTGCACACTCATCAATCCCCACACTAAGATATTGCTAGTCCCTAGCAATCTTTTGAAAAACTTAATGGATTTCATCTCTTTACCAAAAGCCATTACTCGGAGTAGCCAATTGTTTCAGTTCAAGTAAGAACCTTGGTACAATGATAACCAAATGATTTTGAGCAAATCACCGACTTTCAACGGTTTTGATTTGTCTTTACCGAAGCCGTTTGCTTCGGACTAGCCAACTCTTAGATAAAATATCTTTGGTGAGTCGATTACCAATTATGGTTTTCCAACGCCTTTACCACAAGCCATAAACTTGCGGGCTAGCCAACTCTTCACTAATTAAAGATATGGTGAAATGAACACCATACAATTTTGGGCAAATTGCAAGCCTTAAACGGATTTGAGATATCTTTACCAAGAGCCGTTTGCTCTGGATTAGCCAATCCTTTTGTGGGTTAGACATGGCGGATCGATAACCATAAGTGAGTAAGTGCAAAACACTTACTCCAAAAAAATTTTGGCCAAAATGGGGAATTGGGTGGTATAATTACATGATAAAATTCGTGAGAATTCCCCACACTAGAAATGAATATTGCCCTCAATATTCAAAGTACCGCAGTTATGCCGAAACATAGAACGTAAAAGGGAAATACTACGGCCATTATTTTATTTTTGATATATACATTTTTTTTTTTTTTGAAACTTTATATACAACAATGGGGCAACTCCCCACACTAGGGTGGTAGAAAGTAGAAAGAAGTCGAAATATGGGTGAAAACCCATATGGTGTGCTCTTGTTTTTGATTACCGAGTCGCTAGCTTGACTCGATCCCCGCATTCATTGGTTCATGGGAAAGTTTGTAGATCCGGACAACCATAGGTGGAATGTCCTCCAAAATAGTGTTTTAATCGATGACCATTCACTTTAAAATTTGGACCATCGGGTTGAGATAACTCAATGGTTCCATAAGGAAATACTTTAGTGATGGTGAATGGTCCGGACCGGTGGGATTTTAGTTTTCCGAGAAAATCTTCAATCTTGAATTGAAAAGAAGGACTCGATCACCAACGTTGAAAACGCGGTTCTTGATTTTGGAGTCATGAATCTTCTTTGTCTTTTGTTTGTAGATCAAAGAGTTCTCGTATGCTTGATCACGTAGTTCATTTAATTCATTCATTTGAACTTTTCGTGATCACCACCGTCTGAATATCGAAGTTGGCATGTTTCAAGGCCCAATATGCTTTGTGCTCAAGCTCAATCGGCAGATGACATGCCTTCCGTACACTAGCTTGTATGGAGTACACCCGATGGGTGTTTTATAAGTCGCACGGAAGGCCCAGAGTCGTCATCTAGTTTATCCGACCAAGAGGCACGGTTTTCGCCATCGTCCTTTCCAAAATTCTTTTATACCTCGGTTGGAAACTTCCACTTGCCCACTTGTTTGGGGTGGTATGCGAGAGAGACGGTGAGTTACGCCATACTTTTGCATGACTCGATCAAATTGGTCATTGCGTAAATGCGTACCACGATCACCGATTATAGCTCGTGGAGTTCCAAACCTAGCAAAAGAGATTTTAAGAATTTCACAACAACTCGGGCATCGTTGGTAGGCAAAGCTTTCGCTTCAACCCATTTTGACAAATAGTCAATACCACAAGTATGTATTTGTTTCCTCGAGATGATGGAAATGGCCCCATAAAGTCAATGCCCCGATGTCAAAGATCTCACACACTTGAATGGCGTTTTATGGCATTTCATTTCTTTGAGAGATATTTCCGTGACGTTGACAAGCGTCACGTGTTTTGACAAATTCGTGGGCATCCTTGTAAATCGTGGGCCAATAAAACCCGAATCAAACACCTTTTGGCGGTGTAATTTGGACTATGATGGCCCCGTGGGTCCAAAGATGGCAAGCTTTGAGAATGTCCATAGCTTCCTCGTCCATAAACACACCGTCGGATGACTTGATCCGCATGATTTTGAATAAGTAGGGTCGTCCCGAGTAATGTTTAACATCTTTGAAGAATTTGTTCTTCCGTTGGGTCGACATTCCTTTCACTATGAAGTTACCCGCATGGTAATTTGCGGTCAAGAAACCATGGGGTAGAAGAGTCTCCACGAAAAGAAACCGCATTGAGTGTCTCGAGAGGAAATGTTTCATTTATTTCCTTTTCTCGAAAACATCTTGGTGAGGGTTTTCTAGACGGACAAATGATCGCAACCTAGGTTCTCGCTCCTTTTTATCACGTATAATGATATCAAATTCTTGCAGGAGGAGAACCCAACGAGCAATCTCGGCTTTGCATCTTGTTTTGCAAAGAGATATTTGAGAGCCGAGTGATCCGTATACACCACGATTTGGTCAAGATTAGGTATGGCGAAACTTCTCAAACGCATACACCACGGCTAGTAGCTCTTTTTCGTGGTGGTGTAATGGGTTTGAGCTTGATCATAGTCTTACTCGCGTGGTGGATAGGTGAAAATGCTTGGATCTACGTTGCCCTAAGACTGCACCGATAGCAAAATCACTTGCATCGCACATGAGTTCAAAGGGTAAATCCCATCGGGGCAACGAGAATGGGTGCTTCAGATAGCTTTTTCTTTAATGTTTCAAAAGCTTCGATGCACTCGGTGAGAAGATAAAAGGAGCATCTTTTTCAAGAAGATGGGTCATAGGCCAAGCGATTTTAGAAAAATCTTGTATGAATCTCGATAAAAACCGGCATGACCTAAAAACTCCTAATACCTTTGACGGTAGTAGGATGAGGCAATTTAGCAATAACATCGACTTTTGCTCTATCGACCTCAATCCCATTTTTGAAATCTTATGGCCAAGGACTATGCCTTCTTTGACCATAAAATGGCTCTTCTCCCAATTTAGACAAAGATTGGTGTCTTCACACCGCTTTTAGCATTTTATCTAAATGGGAGAGACATGTTTGAAACGAGTCCCCAATGACCGAGAAGTCATCCATAAACACCTCCATTGTTTCCGATCATGTCGTGGAAAATTGCCATCATACATCGTTGGAACGTGCGGGAGCATTACATAGGCCAAAAGGCATACGTCTATAGGCAAAAGTTCCGTATGGGCGGTGAATGTGGTCTTTTCTTGATCCCGTGGATCAATGGGGATCTAAAAATAACCCAAGAAACCATCAAGGAAACAATAGTATTCGTTTCACGCTAATCTCTCAAGCATTTGGTCCATGAAGGGTAGAGGAAAATGGTCTTTTCGGGTGGCGTCATTCAACTTACGATAGTCAATGCAAACACGCCATCCTGTTACCGGCCGAGTTGGAATTAACTCGTTATTTTCATTTGTGACAACAATAATGCCACCCTTTTAGGAACACAATGGATTGGGCTAACCCAAGGACTATCGAGATCGGGTAAATTAATCTCGCATCAAGAAGTTTGAGAACCTCTTGTTTAATAACATCATGGATTTTGGATTTACTCTTCTCGATGTTGAATCATTGGTTTGAAGTCATCCTCCATCAAGATTTTGTGAGTACAAAACTCGTGGTTGATACCCTTAATGTCGGAGAGTTTCCAAGCAATTGCTTGCTTGTGTGACTTCAAGACCTTTATGAGAGCAGCTTTTTCATCTTTACTCAAATCTCGAGCAATAATGACGGTAATTTATCATCACCCTCAAGAAATGCATACTCGAGATGAGGTGGTAAGTCCTTAAGTTCGACTTCAGAAATTCTTCGCTTTTCTCAACCGACTTGACTTCCTTGTTATGAAGTTCTTGAGGAAGGAGTGGAGGAGAAGTGTCCCGATTTAACAACTTCTCAAGAAGAAGAATATCTCCTCATTTAATCTCATCCGAATTGAATCACTAGTGTGAGGGATTGATGATGGATCATCATTAAGCAACTTCTCAATGAGAAGTATGTCCCCTCAATGTCAATTGGAGCGTGATCAATTTCCCATGGAACCGAATCACTAGCCAAGTATGCTTCAATCTCTTCCAAGATGAAGTCGCTTCCCTCAAACGGAGTGAGAGAAGGAGTAGAATTGGCAATGATGGGTTGAGATGAATGAGTGAGATTATCACTCAAGAATTATGAACATAACCAAGAACTTCTTGAGAGTACTCTTGAAGCAACATCAATGATATCTATTCGGTTAACCGACTCGGAATCATAGTTTGCGGAGTACCTCAAGTTTGATCAAGGTTAAAGGTGATGACTTCATTACCCACACGTAATGTGATTTCTTGCTCAAATACATCAATGAGAGCACGCCCGTTCTCGTGAATCCTCGTCCAACAATGAGGGAACCCGATGATCGCATCAAGTCAACAACCACAAAGTCACCGGAAAATGGAACTTTCCTACTTTCACAATACATCCTCGGCAATGCCAAGTGGACGGGATATTGTACGATCTGCAAGCTCGAGAGTCATGCATGTAGGAGTAAGGTCCGGAAGAAAGTTTCTTCCATATTGAATGAGGCATCGTTAATGCTTGCACCAAGATCGGCTAAGGCAAAGCATTCAACCATTCCTGAAATACACAAGGTAAGAGAAATTTTCCAGGATCTCCAAGCTTCTCGAAGCTTCTTTAATGAAATCTACGAGCGGTTCTCGTTCGAGAGGAGTTTTGCCATTTCAAACAGCTTTTCCTTGTTGCTTAACATGTGTTTGAGAGTTGATGCAAACTTGGGCATCGGCATGATAGCATCCGCAAAGCTTATGTCAAAATGTAGTTCTTGGAAAATTTGAAAAATTTGTCCATTTGATGACCGGCTTTTTCGTGGAGCTTTGCTCATTCAAACGTGATGGGTAAGGAATAGAAGATTTGGATTTGGGGTTTTCAACGGAGCTACTTGGAGGTTCAAAACAACTCTGGATTGGATTTGGGTTTCGGGACAACTTGAGGATGGACATCGTTGGTACCTCCGTTATTAGTAGGAAGTTCCTTGTCCTTTGTCGCCTCGGGTTCACTTTCCACTACCTTCGGGAGAGAAGAAGAAGAGGTAGTAGGAATAGCGGGTCCATTGTATGAAACACCACTTGGTTGTGATCGCCTTTGCGTCGCCTCGGGTTAGCGATCGTGTTGCTCGGAAGTTTTCCGAGCCCGAGGGTTGATCATTTAAAGACTTCTTTAGATCGTGATCCGACCGACCAACAACCTGTTCATTTCATCTTGGGATTTCATGAATTGCTTCAATAACTCATCGATGATGGTCTAGTTGGAACAATGGCTTGAGTTTGATTAGGAAAATTCGCCTCTATTGTTCGGATTAGGGCCTTGATTTTGAAAATTTCCTTGGTTAGGATTCACATTTCCATGAAATTGATTCCCTCGATTGAAATTGTTTTGATTAAAGTTTCCTTGATGTTGGAAACCTTGATTTGGTCCGGATAGAAATTACCTTGGTTTTGATAACCTTGGTTCATTCTAGGTTGGTTCGATTCGGTTTTGTATGTTAGGATTCGGTTAAAACCGGTGGTCCCCGATAAGTATTAGCACGGTAGTTTGGTTCATTTTGAGGACGGTATTGATTACCTCCACGATGTGAAGTACCGGCTATAGCATTGGCTTCAAATGGACTACCATCGGTGGCGATGACAATTGTAGTATGCATGAGGGCCACCACAAGTAACATGCACCTCGACTTTCTTCACTTCACCATGTGATGGTGTCGTGTGAAAGTGACTTTCTTTTGGTTAGCAAGAACCAAAGCTCGAACAATATCCGTGAGTTTGTCAATCTTAGCATCGGTGCTAGATGTACTCACGTGAGATGAAGTAGAAGGTCCCGCATTAGACGAGGACCGATATGTCTTTGTTCGGAAAGGGCGGACACGGGACTTGTTTTCTATGATTTGCAAGGCTTCTTTTGTGGTCTTGCTCAGAAATTACCTCCGGGAGGCATTTAAAGAGTCTTGGTTAGTTTGGTTCGAGACCATTGTAGAAAGTATCCATTTGCATTAACTCGGTAAAACCATGATGTGGACACTTTCGAGCAACTCTTTATAACGATCCCATGCCTCACCGAATGATTCATCAAATCTTTGAGTGAATTTCATTATCTCATTCTTAAGACTTGTAGTTCGGGATGGAGGATAGAATTCGTTAACAAACTTAGTGACTAAATCCTCCCATGTCTCAATGGAACGAGGGGTTGTTTCTCAAGCCAATTCGGGCTTGTCCTCAGAGAGAATGGGAACATAAGAAGCTTAATTGCTTCATGTGGGACATTCTTGTATTTGATGGTCGATGCAATCTTGTTGAACCATCGAATATGTGCATGAGGTCGTCCCGCTCAAAACCATAAATTTGGCTTTGGGTTACAAGATTAAGCAACCCGGTTTTGAGCTCAAAGGTATCGACCACGATGGTCGGGACAACAATGGCATCTCCGTAACCCTCGATGGGTGCTTGGAGAAGCTCATTCATCGGCTTATCTTACGCCATTACGACGGGGGTGGTGGTGCTAGACGTTCCTCGATCCACGGTGAAGGAGCGAACGTCCTCTACGCTCACGTGGAATACTTACAAGCTCGAAAGTGGACTTGTAGAGTGGAAGAACGAGTCGCATGCACTAAGTATAAAAATCAGTTTTCAAAAACAAATGCGAGGCAAAGCGACAAGTGAACTTAAACCAATAATCACAAATGAAATGGCTTCTTTGAAAAAGGTACACCAAATCACAAGGACACAAAGGCAAGTTTTGATCTTTAAGATTGGGAACTTATTAATGTTCACACCCCAGGTTGGTAGGTGTTACGCCTTGGTTTGCGGTGGTTGATTTTATGTATTTATTAAGTACCACTAAAAAGACGTAGGTATGGATTTGTGCTAAGGGTTTAAATACTTTTGGACAATATTTTGGTATCGTCTCGTTTAACCAAATCGTACTCTTTAAGAATCACCTTAAAGAAAATACAAGATAGAAAACGTTACGATTGTTTTGTTGTTTTATATTTTTTGGTGTTGTTAACACTTTAGGAAAAGTGTTAATGAACTTTTGATTTTGATAACTTTACAAAAAAAAAAAAAAAAAAAAAAAAAAAAAGCTGCTTACAAAAGGTGGTATATGTGCAAGTATGGGTCCGAAAATGTTTAAAACACGCTAAAGCCTCCCAATGGCGCCAAATTTTTGATCGCTTCAAACTGTCAAGTTTATTACACAAGTCAACCACTTGTGAATGGTCAACCGTAATAAAATTCAAACAGTCTAAAACCAATGCAATTAAGTCCAAAGGAGTATAGTGTTTCCTCGGTCGTTAAGTCCCACGGAGGATTAATGGTGTTTAAAAACGTTCGGATGTAGAATGATCACTAAGGATAATGATCTATAAAGATTTTGGTGGATAATTACACTACTGATTGATTGGAATTGTATTCGGATACAGAATTATAAAGCACAACAATCAGATTAAACAAACGTAAATGTGTACGTTTACTAAATTTTACGTAAACGTATAAAATAAAACGTAAATTTAAAAGAATAAAACACCTATGGATATGAAAATGATATTTTTACAATCCTAATAATAAAAGAAAATTATTGGAAAATTAAAATTATTTTTATGACTATTTATTTAATTATTATTAATTAAAAACTATTTTTAACTATTTAATAATAATCTAAAATATAATAAAATATGAAATAAAGCTAGAAAAGTGAAATTATGACTTAGAAAAATCTAAAATATTATAAAACTTATTTTAAAACTTAAAATATATTTATTACACTTTTTATCTATTTATTATTATTTAATTACTATTTATTAATTATTTAAAATACACTTAAATACAAGAAAATATAAGATTAACCTGGAAAAATGAAATTTTAACTTAGAAAAATCTAAAATATTAGAAAACTAATTTTAAAACTGAAAATATTTTTTTATATTTTTATTTATTTATTATTAATTATTTAATACTTTTAACTATTTTAAATTCTAATAAATACTAAACAAACTAAGAAAATTATGAAATTTTTCTATAAATATCCTATGATGATGAAAGCTAAGAAAATTATAAAACAGAAAGTGCTTAATAATAAGATGAAAAAGAAAATTAAAAAGCTAATTTATATTAAATAAACGCTATCACTATTTTTAAAATGATGTTTTTGTGATTTTTCTTTTATAAACCTATTTAACTACTGATAATAAGCAACTTTAATGAAAACAAAAATTTTGAAACTTAAAAATAAGCAGTAAATGAGCTTATGAGCACAACAGTTTAAGCTAATGGCTTATTTTGATTTTTTAAGCTCAAACAAACTTCACATTTGGAACCAAAGTTAAAATAAGATATAAATAAGCTAAAGCTACTTATATTAAGCTAAAAGGCACAGAGAATCATACTGATAAGCTTTTAATAAGCAAATAAGCACTTCTACTAAACCAAGAAAACAAACAAGCCTGCACAGTTTTTGTAGGCTAGATTAAGCTAGGGGCAAAAGCTCCAAAGCTCAAAATAAGCACTGAGGCAACAAGCTTGTTAGGTGAGCTTCTCAGAAAACCAAAATATACAAGGTTTGACCCACTATTAAGCTCTGTGTGAGCTTATGAAAAAGCTTGCTAGCACTGAGTGTTCAGTGTACACAGAAATGGGACAACTTAAAAGCTACTTGCAGCCCTATCAAATAAGCTAGAAAGTAAAAAATTAAGCTTGGAACTTTAAGACAGCTAGGTTAGCTTTCCAAAAAACCAAAATTCACAAGCTAAGGTTTACTAATGAGCTTTTTATTAGCTTGTGAAAAAGACTCAATCAACTGTGCACAGGGCACTTTTTTAGAAAAGGGTCTAAAGTAAGCTAAGAAATAAGCAGTTAAATAAGCTAACTAGAAATTATAAAAAATACTATGATAAAGATGAGCAGTTGAATATTAATATCCCAAAAGCTCAAATCTTGAAACTTAATATTAAATCCTATATAAAATTATCTAGTTTATTCAAAAACTACTTAAACTGAAAATTTTGACTTTTTGAATTACACTAAAGGTTGACTAATATGAACTTTGGATTGATTCTACTAACTGATTATGTTGTAATAAGCTAAGATAAGATGAAATTAAGCTATTTTACCAAGTTATAAGCTACTATGATGAATTTGACAAGTTAAATTCTAACAGTGAACAACTAGAGTAAGATTAAAAAGGATTTTGACTTTTTAACAAGTGAGCACT
Source organism: Chrysanthemum lavandulifolium (assembly GCA_022545495.1). Lineage (NCBI taxonomy): Eukaryota > Viridiplantae > Streptophyta > Magnoliopsida > Asterales > Asteraceae > Chrysanthemum > Chrysanthemum lavandulifolium. Next base: position 301,723,286 of record CM040239.1, on the reverse strand, counting down.
GGTTTTATTTGTTTCACTGAGCTATTATGACCAAGTGTGATAAACACCAAACAAGAACAATGTCTTGAACAACCTTTAACACAATTAACAAAGCAGTTCCAAACAACCCTTTATAAAACTGTTTTGAAGCTTAAGGTACTAAAACATATTTTTAAACCAAGGAATCCATTGATTAACTTATAATAACCATATTTAGACAGAATTAAACTAAAATTAACACACTTTAAACAGGTAAACTAGAAAATGCAAATTTTGAGAAAATTGCTTACAAATTGGAATTCAAGTGGAATCTGAGAACCAAGAACTGAGAACACTTCCTATAGCTTCCCAAGAAGCTCTAAACCCAAGGCAATCCAAAATCAACCCTGCTCCAGCTTCTTGATCATTTCTCCATTGATTTTTTATTTATAACTAATTTTTTTGGTATTTTTTTTTTGTATTTTTGCTTTTTAACTGTAAACTATGTTTTAAAGTTACTAAAAGCTTTAAAAAGCTTTCTGAGGAGCTTATATGGGCTTATGAGTCCAAAACAACAACTAATAACAACATTTGATCATATTGAGAATTTAAGGAGGAAATTTTGCATAAACAGAAAAGAGTACTTAAAACTGAAATTGATGTTCACAAAAGCTTTATTATACACTAAGAACTTGAAATACAAAGCTTGAAAGCTTAAACATACACTGGAATTTAAAAATTAACTATTTCGACATAAACTAAATTAAATTACACTAGATAGATGTCTACATTGCTCCAATCCTTCTTTATATTGATCTTTTAGAGTCTTTGTCGACCTCTGAGACTTTCCCACTTCATTCCAACCATTGGATCATTCAAACTCATCAAAATCGTCCATTTGGCATTTTGGCGCCAAAAGTCTTTTGAAGGAGTAGGATTTTTGCAATTAAAGAATTTTGGGAGGATGTGGAGGTGTTAGGGAGTGGTTAAACAATTGGGAGGTGAGGTGGAAAGGTGGAAACCAGTAAGGTGGATGAAACCATGGTGGTTTCGGTTTGGCGGGATTTTGTGAGAGAGATGAACAGATGATGGTGGGTTTGACTTGACCGTATTATTAATAACGGGGTAGTTCAAAATAATTTAAAAGGATTTGGGGGGTTCAAAAGGTCAAGGTTCAAGCTTAAGGGTCAAGGGATTTGGGCTTGGGCTTGTGTTTGGATTGGATAATATAAAAAGGGTCCATTTGGTTTGTTTTATCACAAGGACCATTCTTGTAATTTCGAAAAAGTTGAGGGCCTGATTTGACAAGTTTCCAAAGTTAACACAAGGACCAATTATGCCATATATGAATAGTACAAGGGTTATATTTGATAATTTTCCATTTTAAATATCCAAGGACTATTTTTGACATTTTCAAAGTTGAGGGACCAAAGTTGTAATTTTGCAATTTTAAACTTTGAAGGGTTTGTTTTGACAACTTTTGAATCCATGGACCTTAAATGATATTTTGCTTTATTTTGATTTACCAGGACTATTTTTGACAACTTTTGAAACTTGGGGACTAAAGCGCCAATTATGCAAACTTGATACGTTTTCACACGATTTTGGTATTTTGCATTTGAAACACATAAAACACTTATTTGTGATATTTTTATCATTTTGATGCATTTGAGGTGTTTTTGGATGTTTTGAGTATTTGCGATGATCATAAAGATGTACAAAATGATGAGTATTTGCACAGGATTACGGATGACCTAACATTAATAATGTCGATCCACGTGGATAACGGACTTATTAGGTTGACGAACCTAATAGGCGCCCGCTATGTACGTAGGATAACGTTATTAATGGGTGAATTATCCTTATGACTCGTTAGGATGTGTTTGGTTTTGGGATAATAAGCGACATGAACAAATGGTTGAGTTTATCGTGTTGACGAATTCGATAAGGTCTAACTATTTATTCCAAAACTTATTAAACTATGAAGTTTATTATTTAGACATCTCATTGTGTCAATATGAGTCGCATTGTGGTTATTTGAGTGCATTCATAGTGTTGTCGAGTCGATACCACACACACACACACGATGATACCTAACGCGAATAACTAAATGGAGCAACGAGATATTTCGAGATAAGAAAATGAGTACATTTTGGGCTTATAACATTGAAGTTGAATATATATATATATATATATATATATATATATATATATATATATATATATATATATATATATATATATATATATATATATAGAATTGGTTATAATAATGCTATGCCTTGCTTAATAAAAATTTATCAAACCTCGATTGAATATAGACTGATCACCTATATTCAGCCAGAGATAGCAGGACACGGGCTGATCATCTATGTCCGTCTTAGAGGTGAATTTTACAAATACTGGGAATTGTTATAACAAATTTGTGTTCGGATTTGAGATCAGTTTTAAGAACGATAAACTTAAGGTGGACTCGCACACTCACACTCGCTAAACATCACGAAATCCCGCACTCACACATGACTCACTGGCATCATAACACCTCTCGAATCGTAACACTTCTGGCATCATTATACGTCTCCGTTTATGTGAAATTCTTGGTTGTAGCACTTGAGCCTAGTTCGCCGTAAGTCGGGCGAGACCCGATTGGCACTGTTTGAATCCGAGTTGCTTATCGACATAAGCCTCGTCTATCTCTCTAGAGCGTTTGAAATTATTTTTGGGCTATTTTTGGATTTAGTCTTGACTATTTTGGATTCGGTTTTGGATTTTGGTCTTTGGGTTTTTGAATTTGAGATTTTGATCTCGTTCCAAGTTTTAACTCGCCATTTGACTTCGAGTCATTGTTTGGCCTCGAATTATTATTCGGCTCCGTTTCGTTGAGAACTTTGTTAAAATCATCTTTCGACCTTTTATCGGTATTCGATTTCAAAACGTCATCCGGTCGTATTGCGATAGTAACCGTATTGGAATTTTCATTCCACCATATTTTGATAATAATTTTGTTGGAATTATCATTCCACATCGCTCGGTAGTAACACCGTGGTATTGTCATCGAGCCTCATTTCGTTGGTAACCCTGTTACCGACACTTATACCTCAAGCCTAGTCTTGAACCGATTGTTGAGAAAACTTTTGAAACTTTACTATTCGCTCGATGTTGATTTTTAACGACATTATATGGTCGACGTTGCTTTGCCAACAGCTTTCGGTAAGGTAGTACTTTACGTGCTGTTGATGTCGTACCTTATCCTGTATTTAGGTACCCCTATCGATAACGATCTAACAAATTGTTTTAGTGAAGTTGTTCACCAAGGATTATCCTTAGATATTGTTCTGTCAATGTTGATTCTAGCAACATTGAACCCTCAACATTGTTTGTCAACAATAGTCTGCTACATCACACCACCGGTAAATGCTAATACCTACCCTATTTTATCAATATGGTACCTTACACACCATAGATGAGAAATGCTCTAGCGTACCTACTTAGAGCCGTTGACTTTCACTCGTGTGTAGAAAATGATTTGGATATCGATTGGTAGTTGAATTTCTTTTGAGAGATTATGATCTTGGAGTTGAACCTTGAAACCTTTTGCGTCAAGTGTTAAGTGCACCAATGAGTCAATCGACAGACTGTGGTTAGTAACCGATACTCTCTCTTAGGAGTCGTACTTTCGTCTCTAACCTAGATATCATGCTAAGTCAACCGATCGATTGATGGTAGTAATCAACACTTTCTAATAGAGACATACACTGAACTTCCTAGACTTCTCGTCTAGTAGAGATTCCGTACGGAGCAGAAATCTTGAAATCCTAAGGAGAAACCTGAACCACGTTCTCTAGTACAATCACATAATCTTTCTCTTATCCTTCGAGAAGCAGCTGCTAACCTTTCGGACCTCTCACCAAATGATAAGCTACAATATATACGAAACCTTGGAAGTAGATTCCCGCCTTCCCTAAGTGGTTGTTAGTAGTCTTACCAACCTATTCACCTCCCGTGAATTAGTAAAAAGGAAAAAGTATGGACGACAATGCTCGCCTCTCCTCATATAGTTATAGCAACACTAGAGAACCCAGCTATCTTCTTTTAAAGAGGTGAGGTAGTACCTAATCCTCTCCCTCCGGTAAAGTGACTTGCTCCAATAAGCTAGACCTTACCTTTGAACTCTAGCTCCTTACCTTATTTCCACTATGGCACTTTTATTGGAAAGAGAGAAATTTCCTTGATCCGTTTTCCCTAACTGAGATTCATTTGGTTAGTATACACTGATCCTCCTTCCTTAACCTTTAACTCACTTCGATACTCTTTAAGGAAGAAGTGCGATCGAAAAACCTAAGTATACAAATAGACTTTTCCGCACGTAAAGGAAACCGTGTGCTTTAGGAAATGCTGATTTCCACCCTTTCAGATTAGGGCAATCTCCACACACCCATGTTTCATCTATCACTTCCAAGGGCCGAGAGAACTGATCTGGATAGGATTGCAGTGTATCATCTCCAGAAAAATGGCAAAAGTAGAGAAACCATTCGAACCCTAGTAGAACACGTAGCGTGCCTGCTAAGTTTGACAATGGTCGGGATAGACACCTTCCCTTGGCCAACTTCCCCTATAACCATACATATCATTTTAGTACCTCAAAGGCACCGTAAGAGATCCTCTATGGATGTAAGAGTAAATTCAGATTGTTGGGTAGAAATGGAAATACCCAACCTACCAACTCTGAACCTATTGAAGAAGATACCAAGGAAACCGTTCTAAGTTGAGATGGATATGTAAGTTACTCACAAATCATTGGAGACATAGACAATGAAAGTCTCTTGAACCCTCCGAGATAACCTAGAATTTAGTAAATGTGAGTAGTAAATGTGAAAACTTAATCCCCGTTGTCTCAATATTTTGGGAAATCCTTGCTAGATTGAGACCAGTAGCTCATAGCTTTGAGCTACCATCAAGACTCGGTAGAGTTCCTAACATTTCGTGTGTAATAGGAAGAAATGACTCGCCGATGAGGCAATTGTTATCCTTCTGGGGGAAATCCTAATCTTTGGACATTTAAACGTCGTTGACCTATCGAAACCTTAGATGATGAAACTTAGCAACTTTGGTAAAGTTGCCTCTCTGTCTTCGAAGTTCATAGAAACTCGCAGTAAGATCCTAGATTCACGTAGAGAAGGTGAAGATAAACCCTCGTACTTTTGCACTCACCCCTTCTGGACTTTTAAGGATGACTTGAATTGAATCGCGTGGACGCGATTCCTTTTAAGGAGGTGAGGCTGTGACAACTCGTAAATTCCTTGATGCGTCGTAATTGGAGAAACGTCGATTTACGCGATCGTTTGATTTAATTTGAGACATGAGTCGTATTTTATATCATTTTTATTGGAAAAATTATTTTAAAAGCAACGGCGTAACTCCCGTGTCACGAATCATTCATTTACTAGGTTAAACGAGTCCCGAACCTTATATAACAAAAGCTTTTGCAAAGTTACGCCTATGGTCCCTTTTGGAAGTTACACATCCACCCTTTTTGTTTCTATTGTACAAGTTAGATCCTTCGTGGGAGTATATATACCCCAATACTTCCACCTCTCTTCATTTTTACTAATCCCTTTCTCTCTCTTCAAAACACACACAACTCAACACTCTCTCTCTCTCTAGAAATGATATCTGATGAGTGTGTAAATACTCATCATTTTTGTACAAAATAAACTGCAAAATCATCTGAAAACACTCAAAAACACATCAAAATGATCAAAATATCACAAATCAGTGTTTTATGTGTTTTAAATGCAAAATATCAAAATCGGATGAAAAACATATCAAATTTGCAAAAAAATTGCGCTTTAGTCCCCAGTTTCAAAAGTTGTCAAAATAGGTCCACGAGCACATAATTTCAAAAGTAAAGTCACCAAAGGTCCTTTTAAAATCAAAAGTTATCAAATTTAGTCCTTTGGTGAAAAATATCAAAAGTTTGAGAAAATTACAAAATGGTCCTTGAGTTTCAAAATTGGCGAAATGGCCTGGAAAATTGCAAAATGGCAACATTGGTCCTTGTACTATTGATACTTGTCAAATTCAGCCCTTGGATCAACTTTGAGATGTTGGCGACTTAGGTCCCTACATTTTCGAGTTTACACCTTTAGTCCTTGAAGTTTTAAACCATTTAACTCATTTTTGGACCCTTGCTCACCTTTGACCCCCTGTCAAAATGAATTATGAACTCCCCCATTATTAATACTGTTGGTCAAATCCTGGTCAATATCTTCAACCCGCCAAAAGTCTCCACTCCCAACTGCTTCCTGCAAAAGGCTACTACCCCATCCCCCCTCCTCTCCAATCACTCTCCCATGTCCCCTCCACCTTAGCATACCTCCAAACTTCATTTAAAGCTTCCCTAACCCCTCACTCAACCCTCAATTGGCAGACAACCATTTTGGCGCCAAAACACCATTTGAATGGTTGAGATCATTTCTAGGCCATCCAATGGCTAGAATTGATGGGAAAGATTCAGAGGAGAGAGGCAATGAGATTGGATTATAAAAAGATAGCTATTGGAGCAAATAAAGGAGTCTTCTAGTTTTTAATTTCTTTCTCATGTCGTTTTTTATGTCAAGTTGTTAATTCAGTGTTAGACTTGTATCTTTTGGTTAAATTGTATCAAACTTATGTGTTCAAGTGTATTTCAATTATTTTCAAGCATCCAAATCAGTTTATGATCACAATTCAATATTCATGTTCACTGTTTCAAATTCTTAAGTCCAAATCTTGTATACAAGCTTTCAATAGTGAATTGTAAGCTCAAAAGGTTTATCTAAGCTTATTATAGCTTTGTATAAGCTTATATCACAGTTTAAATGATTATGGTTCTTGGTCAAAAAGTCAAACAAGGTCAAAATGGGAATGCGAAATGAAATGGGTTGATGCGGATGTGGAGTTGGGTTGATATTAAGCTAGGATAAGGGTGTGGTTAGGTTAGTGGTACTTGGTTCACAGTTGCAAGCCATAGTGGCTAATGGACCACTTGTAAGTTAATTCCAAGTTCATAGCATAATCTGTTTTGTTGGTTTATAATAAGGTTCACCTGTTCAAAAAGTAGTAATTAGGGTACATTAATTTAGTTTGATCAATGGTTTGTGCTTGATAGTGTTAGAATAGTTTTTATCTTCACAACAGTCACAAACAAGGGTGTTTGGATTTGAATCTTAAACTGCAATAGAAGCTAGCTCAGTGGTTCATATCTGTTGATGTATGTTTGTCATCTCTAAATAAACTCATTTTGGTCATTTAATTTGGTCTGCTAGTGCTAGAAGTCAACATCCATATCATTTGAATCCAACAGGTTCACTGTTGGATTTTTGAAGAGCAAATCACTCATTTTGTGATTAAAAGTCATAAACAAAGGTTGTAATAGCTTCATTACATCATATCAAACCATAATCAATCATCAAATTGGATCCAAATCTCAATAAAGTCAACTTTTCTTCTTTTGTTCAAAAGTCAAAAATGTCAAAAAAACTGGTTTTGTGCAGAAAGTGCAGCATATGCACAGGTTTCACTAAAGCTTTCCAAGGTCTGAATTTTTGTTTATCAGTAGTCCACTAGGTGATCTTTAAGACCTTACATCTGTTTTAAGCTTAAGCCCTTTGGATAAGCTTGAGCATAAGCTCAAAACAGGCCTTAGTTGCCCTGCTCCAGGGCTAAGCTAACACTGAGTGATTTTTCAGTTTTTGTGCAAGCCTGCACAGGATTCATTAAAGCTTGTTAAGGGCTAGTCTTTTGGTTATCAGTAGCTGTTTAGGTCTAGTTTAGGACTTGATAATTGGTTTTTAGTTTGTAGCTTATTTGGGTGCTTATTTTTGGACTGCAAGTAGGCACCCATTTCTGTTTTTAGCTTAATCTCATAAGCTTCAAATCTGTGTCATCTTGTTATTCAGTAGTTATAGCTTGTTGATTTCTGTTGCAAATTGGTTAAATTAGTATATTAGTCCTTCTGTTCCAGTGTGGTAGCTTGTTTTGCTCATTTGCTAATCAAGTGCTTATTTCAATAAGCACTTGATTCATCAGTTTCATAATCTTCCAAGTGATCACCTGTTTTTCCAATTTTCATAGCTTCTTAATATTATTTTGGAGTTTCCACAAAATTTCAGATTTTTCTCATTTGTTTTACTATTTTTCTTGATTTTATTAGTTTTAGCACTTTTAAATAGCATTTAATACAAAAATTCAGAAAAGGTTCAAAAAATAAGTTTTCATTTTTCTTAGGCTTAGATAAATATAAAAAGTAGAAAAAGTAATTTTCCATATTTTTCATAGTTCATTTGGTAATTTTTAGTGATTTAATTAGTTTTTAATAGTTTAAAATTCATAGAAAATAGATAAATAGTCATAAAAATACAAAAATAGTTTTGAAAAGTCTATTTTGATATTTTAGACTTTTCCAAGTCTTAATCTTATTTTTCTAGCCTAATTTCCTATTTTCTTGTATTTTAGGTAATTAATTAAGAGTTAAAAATAGTTTTTAATTAGATAATTAGTCTTAAAAATAATTTTCTTTTTCTAAAAAGTTTCTTTTATCATTAGGTTTGTAAAAACATCATTTTCATATTTTTAGGGTTAATATTGCTTTAGTTTCATTTTTTATTTTGTGCGTCACGTAGATTTTAATTTCAGGTTTAGTGAAAACATAAAAACAAAACATCATTTTAATTATAGTGATAGCGTTTATTTAATAGGTTTTATCTTTTAATTTCCTTTAAACTTGCATTTTAGCCTTTGTGTTTGTTTGATATTTACGTAGTTTTAATAATCTCAAATATCCTTTTTCGCTCAAACGTCTCGATCACTACACGTTGATTGATCCATTGCATAGCTCATTTGGGACATAACGACCGGAGACCCTATACTCCTCAGATCTTCATTGATTCCGTGCTTAAGCCGCTTTAAGTTTTCTTACGCTTGCGTGAGAGAACTTGACGGTTTCTTGCGCGCATCAAGTTTTGGCGCGCTTGCCGGAGTCGTGCTATTTGTCTACGTCTAGCAGATTAGTTGTTTGAATACTCACGCATTTGTTCATATCATCCATATCTATCTATATATATATCCATATTTTATAAAAATCCAAAACCCAAAACATCCAAAACGTATAAAACAAAAATATTTTTCCTTTTGTTTCTATATATGTATCAAACATAAAAATACAAAAGATTAATCGTTTTCTTTAATAAATAACAACTTAAAAGATTACCACCGCAAACCAAGGCGTTGCACTACCTAACTGGGTGCGACCATAATAAGTTCGAACTAAAGATATAAAACTTGCCTTTGTGTCCTTGTGATTGGTGTACCTTTTCAAAGAAGCCATTCATCTTGGATTATTGGTTAAGTTCATTTGTTGTTTTGCCTCAATTTTGTGTTAATTGATTTTGTTGTGATATCGACGTTTCAAAACCGGAAAACCCATAAATATTCTTCTCACCACCATTTTTATAAACGTCTTCATAATTCTCATTCTCATCGAAAGATTTTCATAATTCCATTTCTCTCTTAACTCGAGTTTCCTTAGAGTTAACCTCACTATCTTGCTTTCGCTCTTCTAGATCTGTGAGCCCATTTCGTGAGCTTGTCAAGATTCCAGGAGGCGTGTTCGTAGACTTTCGCTCCATCGATCGGATCGAGATCCGGATGTTCACACTACTTCGCTATCATGGCGGATGAAATTCCTATGTGAGCTTCTCCAGGCACCCATCGACGGGTATGGAGATGCTATCGTTGTTCCACCATCGTGGTGAAAATTTTGAACTCAAGACGGGGTTCTTGAACCTTGTAACTTCAAATCAGTTCTACGGTTTTGAGCGGGACGATCCTCATGCTCATATAAGATGGTTTAACAAGATTGCATCTACCATCAGTATAAGAATGTCCCTACCGATCTTTGTTAAGCTTCTTACATTCCCATTTTCTCTTGAGGGCAAGCCGGTTTGGCTTGAAAACAACCCCTCAATCTATTGAGACATGGGAAGATCCGGTGAAGAAATTTGTGAATGAATTCTATCCACCTTCCAAAACCACGAGTCTTAAAATGAAATCATCAAGTTCACTCGAAGTTTGATGAGTCCTTGATGAATCGTGGGATCGTTTCAAGGAATTGCTTCGCAAGTGTCCTCACCATGGTTTCTCCGAGTTGATGCAACTCGAAACTTTCTACAATGGGTGAGTCAATCGATCAAGATTCTCTCAATTCCTCCGCGGAGGAAATTTCCTAAGCAAAGCTGTCAAAGAAGCTTTGGCGATAATCGAAAACAAGTCTAAAGTCCGCCTTTGCCGCACGAAGCAAGCTGTTGTCTCCCAAGTCGGTGTTGGTCCTTCTTCTTCTTCATCGCCCGTGAGTCACCTAGCACCGATGCTAAGATTGATAAACTCACGGAAGCTATCAAGCTTTGGTTCTCTCCAACCGGAAGAAAGTCTCTTTCCACAAACTTCACCTCCTGCTGAAGTTAAGAAAGTGGAAGTTTGTGTTACTGTGGTGGCCCCATGCTTACTATAACTGTATGGCCACCGATGGTAACCCTTTGAAGCCAATGCTTGTGGCGGATGTCTAATCAAGGAGGCAATCAATATCGTGCTCCTATAGACCCTAACCACCGCCCTAACCACTACTCGGACCTCCGGTTTCAATCAAAACCAAAACCGTAATCGAAATCAAAAGCAGACCAAACCAAGGTTTTCAAAACCAAGGTCATTTCAATCCAAATAACGGTTTCGAATCAAAATTTCCAACATCAAGGAAATTTCAATAGAAACCAGTCGGGAAATTTCAACCCGGGTATTTTCATGCAAACAATCAAGGGAATTTTCGTAATCAAGGCCCTAATCCTAACAATAGAGGCCGAATTTCCTGTGCAAACTCAAGCCATTGTTCCAACCGCCCATCATCGATGAGTTGTTGAAACAATTCATGAAATCCCAAGAGGAAATGAATCGGTTGTTGGTCGGCCAGATTCGACATCAAGAAGTCTTTAAATGATCGACCCTCGGGCTCGGTACTCTACCTAGCAACACGATCGCTAATCCGAGGCGATGCAAAGGCGATCACAACCCGGTGGTGCTTCATATCTTTGGACCATTGTTCCTACTACCTCTTCTTCTTCTCTCCCGAAGGTAGTGGAAAGCGAACCCGAGGCGACAAAGGACAAGGAACTTCCTACTAATAACGGGAGTAACAACAATGTCCATCCTCGGGTTGTCCCAAACCCAACACCAAACACAGAGTTGTTTTGAACCTCCGTTGTTGACCCTAAATCCAAAACTTCTCTTCCTTACCCCTCACGGTTACATGAGCAAAAGCTCATGAGAAAGCTAGTCATCGGATGGAAAAATTCTTTCAAATTTTCCAAGAGCTACACTTTGACATAAGCTTGGATGCCATCATGTTGATGCCCAAGTTTGCATCCACTCAAACACATCTTGAGCAACAAAGAAAAGTCATTTGAAATGGCTAAAACTCCTTTGAATGAGAATTGCTCAATAGTCTTGTTAAAGAAGCTTCCGAGAAGCTAGGAGATCCCGGAAAATTTCTTCTTCCTTGTGTTTTCACGGGATGATTGAATGCTTTGCCCTTGCCGATCTTGGATCAAGCATCAATCGATGCCGTATTCGATGTGGAAGAAACTGTCTCTTCCGAACTTATTCCTACCGCATGACTCTTGAGCTTGCGGATCGTTCTATCTCGCGTCCTCTTGGCATCGCCGAGGATGTATTCGTGAAAGTAGGAAAGTTCCATTTTCGGTGACTTCGTTGTTGTTGATTTCGATGTTGATCCTCGAGTTCCCCTCATTGTTGGTGGGATTCACGAGGGCGGGCGTGCTCTTATCGATGTATTTGAGCAAGAGATCACTCTCCGTGTGGGTAATGAAGTCGTACCTTTAACCTCGATCAAACTTGAGTACTCCTCAAATTATGATCTTGAATCGATTAATCGAGTCGATTTAATTGATATTGCTTGAGGAATACTCTCAAGAGTTTCTTGGTTATCTTCATAATTACGTGAGTGGAAATTCGATTCCACCACATCTACTCAACCTATCATTGCCGACTCTTCCCCTCTCTCACTCCGTTTGAGGAGGTGACTTCCTTCTAGAAGAAATCGATGAATTTACGGCTCTTGATGAATCAATTCACTGGAATTGATGGTGTGTATGATTCGGAGGAGATATTCTCTATCTTGAGCAATTGCTTAATGAAGATCCATTACCTTCACTCCTCCGAAAGAGATCACAATTGAGGAAATCAAATCGGTGCAAACTTCTCTGAAGCATTTCCGAGGTTGAACTTAAGGACCTACCTCCTCATCTCGAGTATGCATTCTTGGAGGTGATGATAAATTACCCGTCATAATTGCTAAGGATTTAACGAGGAGGAGAAAACGCTCTCATAAAAATCTTGAAGTCACACAAGCAAGCAATTGCTTGGAAATTCTCCGATATTAAGGGTATCAACCACGAGTTTTGTACCCACAAAATCTTAATGGAGGATGACTTCAAACCAGCCATCAAAGTCGAGAGAAGGGTGAATCCTAAAATTCATGAGGTTATCAAACAAGAGGTTCTCAAACTTCTTGATGCGGTCCGATTTACCCGATCTCGATAGTCCTTGGGTTAGCCCAATTCATTGCGTTCCAAAAAGGGTGGCATTCTGTTGTCACGAATGAAGAAAACGAGTTAATTCCAACTCGATTGGTTACGGGATGGCGTGTGTGTATTGACTATCGAAAGTTAAGCGAAGCCACCGTAAAGACCATTTTCCTCACCCTTCATGGACGGATGCTTGAGAGATTAGCGAGGAACAGTACTATTGTTTCTGGATGGTTTCTCGGGTTACTTCAGATCCCCATTGATCCATTGGATCAAGAGAAACCACATTCACCGCCCATACGGGACGTTTGCCTATAGGCGTATGCCTTTTGGCTTATGCAATGCTCTGGAGCGTTCCAAAGATGTATGATGGCAATTTTCCACGACATGATCGGAAACTATGGAGGTGTTTATGGATGACTTCTCGGTCATTGGGGACTCATTTCAAACATGTCTCTCCACTTAGACAAAATGCTTAAAGGTGTGAAGACACCAATCTATGTCTAAAGCGGGAGAAGAGTCACTTATGGTCAAAGAAGGCATAGTCCTTGGCCATAAGATTTCAAAGAACGGGATTGAGGTTGATAGAGCAAAGTTGATGTCATTGCTAAACGCCTCATCCTACTACCGTCAAAGGTATTAGGAGTTTTCTAGGTCATGCCGGGTTTTATCGTAGATTCATTCAAGATTTCTCTAAAATCGCTCGCCAATGACCCATCTTCTCGAAAAAGATGCTCCTTTTATCTTCTCTCCCGAGTGCATCGAAGCTTTTGAAACACTTAAGAAAAAGCTACGGAGGCACCCATTCTAGTTGCCCCGATCGATTTACCCTTCGAGCTCATGTGCGATGCAAGTGACTTTGCAATCGGTGCGGTCTTGGGGCAGCATAAAACCAAACATTTTCGACCAATCCACTACGCGAGCAAAACTATGATCAAGCTCGGACCCATTACACCACTACGGAAAAAGAATTATTAGCGGTGGTGTATGCGTTTGAAAGTTTCGCCATATCTTATCTTGACCAAATGCGTGGTGTATACGGATCACTCGGCACTCAAATATCTCTTTGCAAAACAAGATGCAAAGCCGAGATTGCTCCGTTGGGTTCTCCTCCTACAAGAGTTTGATATCATTATCCGTGATAAAAGGAGCCGAGAACACAGTGCGACCATCTTTCCGATTAGAGAACCCTCACGAGGATGTGTTCGAGAAAAGGAAATTAATGAAACATTTCTCTCGAAACACTCAATGTGGTTTCTTTTAGTGGAACTCTTCACCCCATGGTTTCTTGACTTTACAAATTACCATGCGGGTAACTTTGTGGTGAAAGGATGTCGTCCCAACGGAAAAATAAATTCTTCAAAGATGTGAAACATTATTTCGGGACGACCCTACTTGTTTAAGATTTGTGCGGATCAAGTCATCCGGCGATGTGTGTATGGTCGGGAAGCTATTGACATTCTCAAAGCTTGCCATTACGGACCTCTTGGGGACATCATAGCCCCAACTACACCGCCAAGAAGGTGTTTGATTCCGGATTCTATTGGCCCACGATCTATAAGGATGCCCATGAATTCGTTGAAACACGCGACGCTTGTCAACGTCAGGGAATATCTCATGAGGAATGAAATGCCATAAACGCCATTCAAGTGTGTGAGATTTTGACATCCGGGCATTGACTTTATGGGGCCATTTCCTTCTTCCGTGGTAACAAGTACATACTAGTGGCCGTTGACTACTTGTCAAAATGGGTTGAAGCAAAGGCTTTACCCACTAACGATGCCGAGTTGTGGTGAAATTCTTAAAATCTCTGTTTGCTAGGTTTGGAACTCCACGAGCCATAATCGGTGATCGTAGTACGCATTTTGCAATGACCGGTTTGAAAGAGTCATGCGGTATGGTGTAACTCACCGTCTATCTGCGTACCACCCCCAAACAAGTGGGCAAGTGGAAGTTTCTAACAGGGATAAAGAATTACGGAGAGGGCGGTTGGTGAAAACCGTGCCTCTTGGTCGGATAAGCTAGATGGCGCACTGGGCCTTCCGTGCACTTACAAAACACCTATCGGGTGCACTCCATACAAGTGGTGTGCGGGAAGGCGTGTCATCTACGGTTGAGCTTCGAGCACAAGGCATCTTGGGCCTTGAAGCATGCTAATTTCGACATTCGACGGTGGTGATCATAGGAAAGTTCAAATGAATGAATTAAATGAACTCCGTGATCAAGCTTACGAGAACTCTTTGATCTATAAACAAAAGACAAAGAAGATTCATGACTCAAAAATCAAAACCGCGTTTTCAACGTTGGTGATAGAGTCCTTCTTTTAACTCAAGATTGAAGATTTTCTGGAAAGCTCAAGTCCCGTTGGTGCGGTCCATTTACTATCGCTAAGGTTTATCCTTATGGTACCATTGAGTTATCTCAACTCGATGGTCCTAATTTCAAAGTGAATGGTCATCGAGTAAAGCATTATTTTGGAGAGGACATTCCATCCATGGTTGTCCGGTTTACAAACTTTCCCCATGAACCAATGAATGCGGGGATCGAGTCAAGCTAGCGACTCGGTAATCAAAAAAGAGCATGCCATATGGGTTTTCACCCATATTTACATCTTCTCACCTCTTTCTACCACCCTAGTGTGGGGGTTGCCCATGTTGTGTATATAAGAATTCAAAAAAAAAAAAAAAAAAAAAAAAAAAAAAAAAAAAAAAATCTTTCTAAATAATGGCCGTAGTATTTCCCTTTTCGTTCGTTGTTTCGGCATAACCGCGGTACTTTGAATATTGAGGGCAATATTCATTTCTAAGTGTGGGGAATTCTCACGAATTTTATCATATAATTATACCAATTCCCGTTTTGGCCAAATTTTTTTTGGAGTAAGTGTTTTACACTTTCTCATTTGGTTATCGATCCGCCATGTACGTAAGACAAAAGGATTAGCTAATCCAGAGCAAATGGCTCTTGGTAAAGATTTCTCAAATCCGTTTATATGGCTTGCAATTTGCCCAAAATTGTATGGTATTCAACTCTCCATATCCTAAAAAGTGAAGAGTTGGCTAGCCCATAAGGTTATGGCTTGTGGTAAAGGCGATGGAAAAACCATAATTGGTAATCACTCACCAAAGATAATGTTGATAATTTATCTAAGAGTTGGCTAGTCCGGAAGGGTACGGCACGGTAAAGACAAAATCAAATCCGTTGAAAGTCGGTGGTTTGCTCAAAATCACATGGTTATCGATGTACCATGGTTCTTACTTGAACTGAAACATTTGGCTACTCGAGTAATGGCTTTTGGTAAAGAGTTTAAAATCCATTATGTTTTCTCGAATCATTGCTAGGGACTAGCAATATCTCGATGTGGGGATTGATGAGTGTGTAAATACTCATTATTTTTGTACAAAATAAGCTGCAAATCATCTCGAAAACACTCGAAACACATCAAAATGATCAAAATATCACAAATCAGTGTTTTATGTGTTTTAAATGCAAAATATCAAAATCGGATGAAAACATATCAAATTTGCAAAAAATTGCGCTTTAGTCCCCAAGTTTCAAAAGTTGTCAAAAGCAGTCCACGAGCACATAATTTCAAAAGTAAAGTCACCAAAGGTCCTTTTAAAATCAAAGTTATCAAATTTAGTCCTTTGGTGAAAAATATCAAAAGTTTGAGAAAATTACAAAATGGTCCTTGAGTTTCAAAATTGGCGAAATGGCCCTGAAAATTGCAAAATGGCAACATTGGTCCTTGTACTATTGATACTTGTCAAATTCAGCCCTTGGATCAACTTTGAGATGTTGGCGACTTAGGTCCCTACATTTTCGGGATTTACACCTTTAGTCCTTGAAGTTTTAAACCATTTAACTCATTTTGGACCTTTGCTCACCTTTGACCCCATCAAAATGAATTATGAACTCCCCATTATTAATCTTGTTGGTCAAATCTGGTCAATATCTTGACCCGCCAAAAGTCTCCACTCCCAACCGCTTCCTGCAACAGTTACTACCCCATCCCCTCCTCTCCAATCACTCTCCCATGTCCCTCCACCTTAGCATACCTCCAAACTTCATTTAAAGCTTCCTAACCCCTCACTCAACCCTCAATTGGCGAACAACCATTTTGGCGCCAAAACACCATTTGAATGGTTGAGATCATTTCTAGGCCATCCAATGGCTAGAATTGATGGGAAAGATTCAGAGGAGAGAGGCAATGAGATTGGATTATAAAAAGATAGCTATTGGAGCAAATAAAGGAGTCTTCTAGTTTTTAATTTCTTTCTTATGTCGTTTTTTATGTCAAGTTGTTAATTCAGTGTTAGACTTGTATCTTTTGGTTAAATTGTATCAAACTTATGTGTTCAAGTGTATTTCAATTATTTTCAAGCATCCAAATCAGTTTATGATCACAATTCAATATTCATGTTCACTGTTTCAAATTCTTAAGTCCAAATCTTGTATACAAGCTTTCAATAGCTGAATTGTAAGCTCAAAAAGGTTTATCTAAGCTTATTATAGCTTTGTATAAGCTTATATCACAGGTTTAAATGATTATGGTTCTTGGTCAAAAAAAGTCAAACAAGGTCAAAAATGGGAATGCAGAATGAAATGGGTTGATGCAGATGTGGAGTTGGGTTGATATTAAGCTAGGATAAGGGTGTGGTTAGGTTAGTGGTACTTGGTTCACAGTTGCAAGCCATAGTGGCTAATGGACCACTTGTAAGTTAATTCCAAGTTCATAGCATAATCTGTTTTGTTGGTTTATAATAAGGTTCACCTGTTCAAAAAGTAGTAATTAGGGTACATTAATTTAGTTTGATCAATGGTTTGTGCTTGATAGTGTTAGAATAGTTTTATCTTCTGCATGATCACAAACAAGGGTGTTTGGTTTGAATCTTAAAGCGCAATAGAAGCTAGCTCGATGGTTCATATCACATTGATGTATGTTTGTCATCTCTAAATAAACTCATTTTGGTCATTTAATTTGGTCTGCTAGTGCTAGAAGTCAACATCCATATCATTTGAATCCAACAGGTTCACTGTTGGATTTTTGAAGAGCAAATCACTCATTTTGTGATTAAAAGTCATAAACAAAGGTTGTAATAGCTTCATTACATCATATCAAACCATAATCAATCATCAAATTGGATCCAAATCTCAATAAAGTCAACTTTTCTTCTTTTGTTCAAAAGTCAAAAATGTCAAAAAACCTGGTTTTGTGCAGAAAGTGCAGCATATGCACAGGTTTCACTAAAGCTTTCAAGGTCTGAATTTTGTTTATCGGTGGTCAATAGGTGATCTTTAAGACCTTACATCTATTTTAAGCTTAAGCCCTTTGGATAAGCTTGAGCATAAGCTCAAAACAGCCTTAGTTGCCTGCTCCTGGGCTAAGCTAACTTTCTTGAGTGATTTTTAGGTTTTGTGCAAGCACTCGCGTGATTCATTAAAGCTTGTTAAGGGCTAGTCTTTTGGTTATCGATGGTCGTTTAGGTCTAGTTTAGGACTTGATAATTGGTTTTAGTTTGTAGCTTATTTGGGTGCTTATTTTTGAATTGCAAGTAGGCACCCATTTACTGCTTTTAGCTTAATCTCATAAGCTTCAAATCATGTCATCTTGTTATTCATGAGTTATAGCTTGTTGATTTACATTGCAAATTGGTTAAATTAGTATATTAGTCCTACATTCCAAAGGTGTGGTAGCTTGTTTTGCTCATTTGCTAATCAAGTGCTTATTTCAATAAGCACTTGATTCATCGATTCATAATCTTCCAAGTGATCACTGTTTTCCAATTTTCATAGCTTCTTAATATTATTTTGGAGTTTCCACGAATTTTTGATTTTTCTCAATTGTTTTACTATTTTCTTGATTTTTATTAGTTTTAGCACTTTTTAAATAGCATTTAATAAAAAAATTGAGAAAAGGTTCAAAAAATAAGTTTTCATTTTCTTAGGCTTAGATAAATATAAAAAGTAAAAAAGTAATTTTCCATATTTTTCATAGTTCATTTGGTAATTTTTAGTGATTTAATTAGTTTTAATAGTTTAAAATTCATAGAAAATAGATAAATAGTCATAAAAATACAAAATAGTTTTGAAAAGTCTATTTTGATATTTTAGACTTTTCCAAGTCTTAATCTTATTTTTCTAGCCTAATTTCCTATTTTCTTGTATTTTAGGTAATTAATTAAGAGTTAAAAATAGTTTTTAATTAGATAATTAGTCTTAAAAATAATTTTCTTTTTCTAAAAAGTTTCTTTTATCATTAGGTTTGTAAAAACATCATTTTCATATTTTTAGGGTTAATATTGCTTTAGTTTCATTTTTTATTTTGTACGTCGCGTAGATTTTAATTTCAGTTTCGTGAAAACATAAAAACAAAAACATCATTTTAATTATAGTGATAGCGTTTATTTAATAGGTTTTATCTTTTTAATTTCCTTTAAACTTGCATTTTAGCCTTTGTGTTTGTTTGATATTTCTGTAGTTTTAATAATCTCAAATATCCTTTTTCGTTCAAACGTCTCGATCACTACACGTTGATTGATCCATTGCATAGCTCGCTGGGACATAACGACCCGGGGAGACCCTATACTCCTCAGATCTTCATTGATTCCGTGCTTAAGCTGCTTTAAGTTTTCTTACGCTTGCGTGAGAGAACTTGACGGTTTTGCGCGCATCAATATCCGACTACCCCTTTAGGGTTTCGGCACCGTCACCGGTCTCCGGCCAAATTCCGGCTACCTCCAACTTATACACCGCCACTTCTAATCGATAGATCGGGCCACGGTGTTTCCTTTCCTACAACATACGCACCCTCAATCATCACCACGCGCTTCAAATCTTGATTTCAAGTTTTGGACGCCTAGGAATTTTTTATGAAAAACGATGTAAATGGGATTCGAGCTTGGTTGATATGAGTTGTACTCGTATATAGACAACACCAAGCCCTCGTTTGCTTCTTTCTTTCAAGGTAAGCATGGAACTAGTAAATTTTTAGTTTATTTTCTGTTTAGGTTCGAATACACATTATTTGTGTAGTTTTCATGGATATGAAACTCATTAAAAACACTTTTGGGGTAAACCGTGTCGTATGGACTAAGAATCTATTAATATTCATTCGAATGGCTACTTATATTCGTTAAATCGTGTGGTAAAGAAATCAAATTTGGAGCAGTTGGTGTGGGATAGAATATAGATTGGTGTGGTGTTGGTAATCTCTTGTTTTGGGTGAGTCAACTCGATGGGCTAAGTTGGGAACTCATTTGATTGAGTCAGGAGACTCAACTGAGTCAATATTGACCTGGTCAGACCCGTTTGGGTCCCGGGTTAACTCAGTTTTGGTCACAGGTCGTGTTCGGATTGTTGTCGGGTCTAACGACCCAAGTTGGTAACTATTGGGGCAAGAAAAACAGTTTTTATTGTTTAGTCCATTTGGTTAATTATTCAAAATGTTATGGTCAAGTGTTGTTGTTATATTATCTGTTTGGATTTGGGTTGGTTGACTTTCTTCGGGTCAATTTTGTAATACATTTGCTAGTTTTGTCCTGAGGCCTACGAGTTACCCTAGGAATGTGAAAACTGATGTGCTCAAGAACTAATTAATAATGTCGACGCTAAGCGCATTGGTCAATATAATTAGTAATACAATTTTATTACTCATATTCAACACTATGAAATACTAATCCTCGACATATTCAACTCTACTATGTAGTATTAAGTGTATTAATTCACCCTAAGCCTATTGGTCACCTATTAATTCCAAGCGTATTAATAATGATGAATTTCGTTGGGATAAACTCGTGGGTACGAGAATACTAAAACAAGTAATGATTGAAAGGCATTGATAAAAATTTATATATGGGTCGACGGATAAAATTTTAAATTAGATACTTGACCCAAATAAGTAACGAGATAACTATGCAACAATACAGGAATAATTTTTATCGGGATAAAGAATATTGAATATGAATTAAACAATGAACTAGATACTTGTAAAACGAAGTGGTAGACATTAGAACTAGACATGTGATTAATAATTAGTAGCGGATATTACATATACGTGGAAAGATTTAATACGGTTTATAAATATGGAATAACGTTTATTATGCAAGTTTTATTGGTATTAAATTATATTTTGTTAAATGTTTTGACTTAAATGGGTCCAAATGTTTTATCATCACATATTAACTAATAACGAGGCAATTAGATATATATTATCAATGAATACGGTTTTGTTTAATTATAAACTTTTATTTACCACGATAATAACTCATATTTTATAAATACATAATAAGATTCTGCAAACTTGTTTGGAAACATTATTTTGATATAATAACTTATTAAAGTCGTAATGGTTTTGGGAATAAACGAACGTGTCATTTATAGTACATTATTTACTATACCTTATATGAAGTACTTTCGGGTCAACTTGTAGAATTATGAATAGCGATTGAGAAAACTTTATTAAATAAGCGATAAATGGAAACATGTCTTTTATTATTAAGCATGTATGTTTGGGGATTTTTGGGTAAATTGCCGAAACTTATCAATTAACTTATTTATATTACATAAATAGTAGTCGTCGTTTCCTAGTCTTTGACTAGCTTGAGTATGGTATGTAATTCTCGACTTTGTCAATATCTTTTCCTTTTGGTGTGCGATCTAATTGGTATGTCTCGGTCATGTCAACATCTTATTTTCTTTGGTGTGAGTTGATTGTCGAGTCATGGTTCCTTACCACCACACGAAACGTTAAAAACTAAAATTTTGAGATATTAATTATGAACTATTGGGAACGATAATGAACTTTTGAAAGTAACGACATGAATGATCCACGAAAACTACATCACAATACTTCTATTGATTTTCTCTGTCGTATGAGTCGTATTCTAAGTATATCGTATACGCATTAGGTTGCGTCACAACTATTCTATTGTACTCGTCGTACATTCTTTTGGATGCCATGGAGATTAACTATAGATGCCACTCGTGTCAATAGTGAGTAGTGCATTGCTGTGGCAAAGGTGAGTTTCATAGCCCTACTTTTATCAACGTTTTAACTACGTTTTAAACTATTTTGGGGTGAGAATCATGCTGCTATTTTTGGACCATGAAAACTATTTGGATTTGCTTATGTGCTTGACTGTGTAGATAGATGTGCGGTAGTTGTTGCCTTAGACTAGGTTAGACTGTTGCCTAGCTAAGAAGAGACTTCTACCTCAACCTAGTCCGGGGTTGGCAATTGTTCTAGATTTTGCCACAACAGTGTTGGACTAGAGTCGCGGGGGCTCGAGTAATCCCTGGATGCGGGATTTGATTGGAGATCTGGGTAGGATCATGTGTGAAACGGTATTTATCTATCTTAGGTCTTGCATAGCAAATCAACTCCTATTGGTCCACTATAATTTTGTTGAACTTAAACCTATGAACTCACCAGCGTAAGCTGACCTTTTAGCATGATTTCTCAGGAATTTGAGAGGTGTTTGGAATACGTGATCGGTGGAAGCTTGGCAAGAAGGCAGGGTGCAAGGATCATTTTTTACTCTGATAAACTTTATGGACCTATTTTATTAAATCATGATTCAGGCCCAATATTTACACTTTTGGATTAAATGTTTTGAATAACCAAATTTGGGATTGGTTTTGAATGTTAAATGACTATCTTTTTGCTATACTTGTGTGCGATACCGATCCAATAGTAATGGCCCAAAAACTTGATTAAGTCTTCCGCTGTACCGAGATTTGGGGGTGTTACAGAATCATAACCAGGCTAGCACCAAAGGTGCTTAGCAAAACATATAGTAAATTAATCCAACATTAATGAATAAAACATGAATTGAATAGAACATATTGTTTGATACAAATTACTTGATTTAGAACTAATGATGATGATGAATCAAATTGAATTCTCCCTTAAAAGATGGCTTGGGCTATGGAAATTGCCTTGGGTGGTGCCTAATCGACCCCTAGGAGAGGTGAAGAAAGATACTAAAAATGTAGATTGAGGGCTGTATTTATATGCCCCGATAAGGTTACGGCTTAACCAAACTTTAAGTTACTCTGTAACGTCAGTTACGGCGTAGTTGATTTTTAAGGTTATGGCATAACCTCTTCAGCTTTTCATATTAGCAATATTGCAACTTAGGCCCTTGATTTCTTTCATTCCATTGATGGAGACCAACACATAAATATGTTAATTGAGCTCCTAACCCGTATGTAGTAATATTACGAGTGTAACTAAATTCTTGGGTTAAGCAATAATTCTTCGTCCGGGTATACTTATCCACTCTTTAATTCACTCTACGGCATAACTAAATTACCACATTACGCTGTAGCCTTCACATTAATATTTACGGCATAACCTTATTAACAAATTATGGCTTAACCTTCATACATAATTATTTTGCCCTCGTAGTGTAGGTTATGGCGTAGTCAATTTTTCCGATTACGCCGTAACCTTCTTTAAAAAATATATCTTGGCCTTTTCTCACATCTTTTCTGCTCAAACACCTCATTTATCCTAAAATGTAAATATGAACAAATGTAAACAAATTAAGTACCATATTAATACTAATAAGGAAATAAACATGGGAATTTATATGTAAAGTATCAGGTAATTTGATGTTATCAAATATCCCCCCACTTGAACTCCACTTGCCCTCAAGTAGACCTTTTGAATCATTCCTAAAAAGATATATCTGAAGAAGTCTTGGAAGATATGAGTTTAAAAATCATTGATACGCGTATAACGCGCGTTCGGGGTCAAATGAAACTTCCTTTTATTCGAGCAAGTTTTTCAACCACCTAGGCAGTGAACCTGATCGTTGTAGTGTAGTATTAGGGTAAGCCTCGGGGATTGATATCGTTTTCCAGGGGAATAGGAATGCTAGTGAGAAAATTACTACGCTAAGTTTGGGGTTGAAGAAGATTATTTTTTATCTTTTTTATATTTTTTTAGAAAATTAAAAGGTACGAATCTCGGGGTATTGGATTTGGGGGTGGTATTTCTACCGATTACTCTACTTATCTAATCTAATTAACTAAGCTAAGGGGTAGTCTATGTCTAATTGATCTGTGCTCGTATGATGATTAAAAATGTGTTCAACTATATACTATTACTCCCTAGTTATCTTTTATTGGTGGTTGAATTGTCACGTCCTTATTCTTAATGCGTTGTGTCTTCTAAGGTCATAGGGTATACTTTTCCCCCTACCTCTTTGAGGATACCTTAAGGTTATTGCCTACAAAATCTCTAGGATTCATAAACTAATCTAAGGTTATCTTTGGATTTTTAGCCTACAACAACTCTTGGCGATTATAAATTAATGTTCACAAAGATTACTCAAGCATTAAAAAAAACGATCATGGATTGCAATCCTAAGCCAATTACATTTAAGATAAGAGAAAACCAATCAATATTCAATAACTAGGTTTCATAGATGTAAGCAAACACACAAATAAATTAGCCGGATATGGTAAACATGAAAGCATACATACATACAATCGAAGACATAATGCAATCAACGAAGTAGATTACTTATCTTGATGTAAAATAAGGTATGAAAACCCTAAGATACTGCCCAAGACAAACCAAAATCGTTTAGGGTTTTTACTCCAGAAATCTCCCCCTTTTAAAAGTCTGAAAATCGAATTCAATATATAGAGTTACAACTGCGACGCTGTCACTCTTTAATTGTGACGCCATCGGATCACCGTCATTAGGGTTTCGTCTTGGCCAAGTCAACTTTGTGACGGCATCACCTTGTGGTTGTGACGCCGTCGGCTTCAACTTCTAACGCCTTCGAAATCTGGATCTAGGTCGTCTGAGTTGTGACACCCTACTCTTTAAAGCCTGACGCCGTCACGTACAAAATAGCAATTTCACTCTGAGCCGTCACAATTATATGGATGATAGCCCTTTATCTGTGGCGTCATCGGGTGCACTTCAATGACTTGAGAGTCTTGATCTTAACTTTAGTCATTTTCTTCACATATTCACGCCTTTTTGTCTAAATAAGCATCATTCCAGCATTTTGCCTTCAAGGGACCTAAAAAGTGAAAAGGAACAAAATTAAGTAGTAATGGATATAAAAGTGGCTGATTAAGGGCTTAAATGACCCCTCAAAAGTGTACATAAGGGCTTAAATGACCCCTCAAAAGTGTACCTTTTAAATCCTTATCAAATATCCCTACACTTGGTATTTGCATGTCCTCAAGCAAATGTGCTTTTGGCCAATCAATTTATAAGTTAGGGGGCATGAAACATTGGTTTAGAACAATTTGCAACAAGTATAAGCCCTGCAAAAGTCATAACAAGCACGAAAATTACATACTAGCACCTCACAAATGGTGTTTGGATACTCTCATATCTCGGGTTTATATGAAATATATCAAATTGGAAATGAAAGATAAACACTCATTAACCTGTCCTAGTACATCGATTACCATAGGCTTGAGACTAGATCAAACCTCCACCGCTTTGGCGTAAGCACCTAGGAAAAACTATCTAAGAGGTCTTTTAAAGGGTTGTAGCATTAGGCTTACGGTAGGTAAAACAAATGGTTTGGTTGGATAGGCAATTTAGTGGCGGCAAGTCAAAAATCTTTATGTTACAGGCATGACAAGAATGGTGTTGTTAAGCCAAGACTCGACACTCTAAACTCTAGATAACTTTGAAACAAACAAACATAAATTTAAAGATAGATGTAGGATGGTAGCACGTATGTTTTTTTTTTCATTTATTTTTAACATTTTTTTTACACTTTTACTCTACCATCCTCTACGATAACATCAAAATATAAGGGATTTATAGGCACATCCCTACACTTGAGTTTTTATTACTCTAACACTAAATTGACCCGAATTGAAAAGATCAAAACACTTGGAGTACATTATTATGTAAATAAAGGGAATTTGAATTTAACGTTCCTTCCCGTCACTCCATAAAATTTAACTTTACCCATGAGTCCCAATCGTCCCAAAACTGTGTACAAAGGATATGACTCGACTTAGCAACTTTTGCAAGTAACTAGATAATTGAACCAATGGTTTAGTATGATAACAATAATGCACTAAAAGTGAGTGCATACAAGGTAGGCTAAGGTGATTTGGGTGTACATTTGTGGGTGGATTGTAAACAATGCTCTTCATTGATATTCCAGAAAACCAAAACATTACGAGAACCGTGAAAAGGATAGGCTCTGAGGGGTTAACTAGGGGTATCGTGTACTAAAGATGAGTACAACGCAAGGGGTGTGGGGAATTACTCAGCGGATGTGGAAGAATTAATTGTGTCTGAGTATTAAACAAGGGTTATCCTAATGCCTCTTATCATTTAGTTATTCCTAACTACACAAGTGTAGTCTCACTAGCGATCTCGGGATGCATCACAAAACATGTTCTCGAATCTATTATACTACCGGTACACTATCGAAGCATTAAAGTTGAATGCTTTAATTCCTACAAATCTAGGCGAACCTCACATTTTGGGGTAGAATTTGAGTGGTAAAGGGTTTTTGTGCTAGTCATATAACTTCCTATCCATAAGGCGCTTTATTAAGACTAATTGCTCACTCCTACATGTCATGAACAAATTTAAATTTGGTGCCAAAATTACCCTAACCGATATTTCTCTTGGTTTATTACACAAATGAAATTGGACAAGACAAATAATCAAAGATAAGCATAGTTTCAAAGTTCCCGTTTTATTCTCCCTCCCTACACTTAAACTGAACATTGTCCCCAATGTTCTCCGAAAGTATCAAAGTTATGATAACGGAAGGTAATTAAAATTGAAAGAAACTAATACTCCCCTGATTAGCTCGGTAGGATCCGTATGAAGTAGTGGTTAAATTCTTCTTCAAGAAGAATGTATGCGTGAAAAGCTCCTTCCAATATTATGTTTCTTCTTCTTGATAAATAAAACCTGCACACTTTAAGAAAACAGATGAAACCTTCGCGTAAAATCAGTTGTAAACTATATATGACTCTACTAAAATAGGATATAATGCTTGTGGAATGGATGTTTACAGATTTTCTGGAAATTAAGACCTGACCAATTCCAAAATTTTATAAGTAGCACAGAAAATGAGAGAAAATTAGATAAGTGGTTGCAATCATGACACCGTCAGGTTATTCTGACAGAAACTGGTCAGCTGCGTTTTTCTGGAAAAATTCTGGAAAAATTACATCTTTAGAATCTGATTATGACTCGATACAAGCATTTGACTCTAACAAACACACATATATATCTTTTTCAATAATTGTAATTCTCATGTTCACATTCTTTTAAAAACGTGTGTAATCTTCCCTACATTTATCCTTTTTGTAAAATACCTTTATATGTAATTAAGACGAGGTTAAAGACAAAATAAAGCATTTTTACAAATTCAAACATGAGAATAAACAATCAATAAAAAGGTATATGACACACAAACAAGCAAATAATTAAGCATGGGTTGCCTCCCGAAGCGCTTTTCTTTATTTATGAGTCTTGTAGTTAGACTCAAGTCGTGCCCTACGTTCTCCTTCTCTTAGAGGCCCATTCGATTACCTTAACTCTTCTCTCATCACGAATATATTCAGGGCCTAACTCTAGATAAGCAGTATAATAAACCTTGTTCTCCCAATCTACTTCAAAGGCCGGAATGTTGTCTACATCTAGATCATTAATACCCTCAAACTTCTTATTTTTGTAGGGCATTATATATTTAACACATTCGGTCCTATTTGAGAACTTGGCTATTCCTTCCTCTTGATCATAAACTATCTTAGATTCTCAATAAATGGTCTCCCAAGTATCACATCTCCTAAAACTCCATCAATGATGCCCTTAACATTTTCCAATATCATGAAATCACACCTATATGTGAAGTTACCTACGAAGACATGTAATCCTCTAACCCTCCTAACATAGTTACTCACTTTCCTAGGGTAAAAGGGGTCCTCATCGTCCTAACTTTTCGCTCATGATCATACGGACTCCGTTTGACCCCCGTCACGCCACGGAAAGCTAAGAAAGATCTACAACTTTCGTGCTTATGACTTTTATGATTTTGCTCCAACCGATCGGTCGAGTCCGTAACGGATCCGGTTGGAGAATGGTCGAAGACCAACCGATTCGGTTGGAGCTCAACCGATCCGGTTGGAGGTCCTGTTTCAGCCATTTCGCACTACTAAGACTCCAAACGTGTTCCATATGATTCTAGTCCTTCCTACATGGTTTCTAGTCCTTCCAAGCTCCTTGGCCTCCAAGAAATGCATTGAATACCCTAAGCCTTGGTAGTAGTATAAATAGAACCCATTTGGCACCTCATTTCATCATCCTTCTCCATCTTTCTCATCCCTTTCATTCACCACTCCATCTCTAGGTGTGAAATTCAAGCCTCCACCCTTAAGGACAATTTCCACCTAAAACAACATCCTCTCTCAACTTACCTTCCCCAAATGTGTGAAATTCAAGCCTCCACCCTTAAGGACTAATTTCCACCTAGAAGAACACAACCACTCTCAATACCTTCACCCCATAGGTGTGAAACTCAAGCCTCCACCCTTAAGGACGAGTTTCCACCAACTATCCTATCCCAACTTGTGAAATTCAAGCCTCCACCCTTAAGGACGAATTTCCACCAATTACACCAACTTATCTTCCCAAAAGACCACAAACCTCTTCCAAATTGTAGTGTGCTCAAAGGTTGTCGGCGTTTGGACATCATTTTCCGGCTTGGTAGAACTATTGTAGTTGATTGGAGGCTTGAAGGAGTGCTATAATCCTTCATCTTTGCCTATTGTAATTCATACTTTGGGTAAACCTTGTTACTTTTCTATTTAAAGATGGTCATGAAATCACACCTATTGTGAAGTTACCTACCATGTAATCCTCTAACCCTCCCAACATAGTTACTCACTTTCCTAGGGTAAAGGGGTCCCTCATACAACTTTTCGCTCATGATCCAATTGTAATAGAGCCTAGACATTATGTTCATAGGTGCCTTATAGTCTATGTAAGTGTGATCCCTATATAAGTACCCAATCATGCACGATATCTTAATATTTTTAGGGTCGCCACTTTTTATGCATGGTTCGAAAGGTGGTCGCGGGAAGTTAACTACGTTATAGTGATAAGCGGTTTCCTTCCCATTAGGGTATGAATCAAAATACTCCCTAAGTTCCTCCTCCTCATTACTCCCATCCATAATTTCCAAAACCTTATAATCCCCTTATTCTATTTCATCCTCCGAATCACTATCTAAAGTACTAGTGGATTCCTTAAGGGCTTTCTCAAGTGCACTTTCAATTATCCTATTCAATTTCTCAAGCTCTCTAATTTCACTAACAATACGAGCTCGGAGTTGGTTGGCAAAAGTCGGATCGAGTGGTGGGTATTTGTTTGATGGAGAATTGTTTTTGGTGGATTATCACCTTCCATGATAAAAAGTGATGGGGTTATGAATAAAGGTCACGAAGAAGGGGATAGACTACAAGGAAGCTAAAATGGAAAAAAATCTCACTTGGTAGGAATCAAGCAAGGAACCTAAACGAGGTAAAATCTAACTAGATATTCTATTCCCAGCGGCGCCTAAAACTTGATACGCGTACAATGCGCGTCGGGGTCAAAGGAAACTTCCTTTTCTTGAGCAAGTTTTTCAACCACCTAGGCGATGAACCTAATCATTGTAGTGTAGTATTAGGGTAAGCCTCGGGGATTGATATCATTCTCTGGGGAATAGGAATGCTAGTGAGAAAATTACTACGCTAAGGTTGGGGTTGAGGAAGATTATTTTTATCTTTTTATATTTTTTAGAAAATTGAAAGGTACGAATCTCGGGTATTGGATTTGGGGTGGTATTTCTACCGATTACTCTACTTATCTAATCTAATTAACTAAGCTAAGGGTAGTCTATGTCTAATAGATGTGTGCTCGTATGATGATTAAAATGTGTTTACCTAGATACTATTACTCCTAGTTATCTTTTATTGGTGGTTGAATTGTCACGTCCTTATTCTTAACGCGTTGTGTCTTCTAAGGTCGTAGGGTATGCTTTTCCCCCTAACTCTTTGAGGATACCTTAAGGTTATTGCCTACAAAATCTCTAGGATTCATAAACTCACTCTAAGGTTATCTTTGGATTTTTAGCCTACAACAACTCTAGGCGATTATAAACTAATGTTCACAAAGATTACTCAAGCATTAAAAACACAACGATGGCCCATTGCAATCCTAAGCCAATTACAATAAAGATAAGAGACAACCAATCAATATTCAATAACTAGGTTTCATAGATCTAAGCGAACACACAAATAAATTAGCCTGACATGGTAAACATGCAATCATATTGTGGAAAACTAGAAGGGGGGGTTGAATAGTTTTACCAATTTAAAACTTTCTTTTAAATAATTAGATCGACTTATGTCAATCTATTTGGTTGTTTATGTTGGACGTTGATAGATAGATATATAAACGTGTAATGAAAGATAAAGAGTTACGAAGCACATCACCACGACACAAGTATTTATAGTGGTTCGGCTACAAGGACACCTTCCTTTCCCTACTCCACTCCCCGAGTCACCTACTTGAGAGTTCGTAAGCATTACACCAACTCCTTATGGCAGAGAAGCCTTCACAACGTCGCTTAACCTTTTTCCGGTACAAAGCTAAATACTGAGTTCCTTCACACCAAGGCGAACCACACCTAACACAACATCGCTTACCCTTTATACGGTGCTAGGCTAACCACCGAGTTCTTTCACACCAAGGAGAACTAATCCTATCACAACGTCGCCTACCCTTTATTAGGTACTAGGCTAAGCACCTAGTTTCATTACCATGGAGGAACTACTACCTTCACAACACAACACCTAATATCAAGGAGATCCACCCTTGTTACAACACCATCAAGGATATCACCATCCTTGAAATAAACAAATACTTATATGTATAACGATGCACCTCATCGATTATACGATCTAGGCATTCTTTCCAAATGCCACTTGATTTGATTCTTCAGCATCCTTCACTAACGCCTTTGACACAATGCTTGGCACCTTTCACTAATGCCTTCGTCTTGACATCTTTAGCATTCTTCACTAATGCTTTGACACAAATGATAAGCACCTTTCACTAATGCTTTCATCTTGACATTTTTGGCATCCTTCACTAAGGCCTTCAACTTGACATCTATGAAGAAAGAAAGAACTATCAACAAGAGAACCTTAGTTGTCTTGATGATGACGAAGCATGGCTATGAAGAAAGAAAGAACTATCAACAAGAGAACCTTAGTTGTCTTGATGATGACGAAGCATGGCAACTCATGGACTTGAGCTTGCTCGTCTTCAAAAAGTGGTGATCTCGCCTTTAAGAGGAACCTAGAGAATCACACAAAAACAAAAGACAAACTACATAGATCACTTGGATCTGAGGTTAGAGGGTTAGAATACTTTGGGAAGTATGTATGTGAAGTGGTGAGTAGAAAGGGAGAAATGGCTCTCTATTTATAGAGGAAATTCTCTACTGTTTCCCGGATCCCGCGGATCCCTTCCACAAGGGATCCGGCTAGCACAAAGCTAGGGATCCGTGGGACGCTCCTCTTTGCCCATGGGTATTTTTGGTTATGGATCATGGGTCATGGGTTATGGGTTGATCCATGGTTTTCTTTCTAGATACAATGTATCTTAAGGATACAATGAACTTGGTTAAGTGGTATATATAAAACCATGGGTTATGGATTAATACCATTTGCTAGTTTTTTACCCATTTAGTATATACTTGTTTTTACCCATTTTAGTATATACTTGTTTTTACCCATTTTAGTATATACTTAGTTTAAGTATATGCTAGTCCAATATGTAAACACTAGTTGTTGTAAATATGCATCTAAATCATAAAATCACTTATACTTGTTTTAGTGCTTTATGTGAAAATGTAAGTGTGTTAGGAAACTATTGACTCAAACTATTTACGTATTTTATTTGTTTCGTTAAAATGATTTTACGTTTGTTATCGACAAAAATTAGAAGATCGTAAAATATAAATAAATGTTTTACGGCTTATTTGTATTAACAATCTCCCTTTTGTTGATGACAAAACATAAAATTATTTTAAGAAAACTAAAATTGTAGCAAATTTGAATTAGTAGTTTTACTTTCTTCTCCCTTTTGTCGAAACAAAATGTGTTTGAAAGAAGTTAACACAATTTTTATAAGAAAAATATGTAAAAGAAAATGTAAAGAGAGCGAGTGACGGGAATGGTACTCGTCTTAACTCTCCCTTGACGAGTCCATCCCTTTGAGAGGGCATCAAGTACATAACGAAAATGAACTAATGTGTTTGCAAATATGTTTGCAAATGGTTTGTCTAAGTGACAAAAAACGTGCTCCCCCTTGAAGATTGCAAAGTTGCAATGGGGTGTCATGAAGTATAATCCAAAATCGGATTAAGTTGCAAATGTTTTTGCAATATCGTTTGACACAAAGCTCCCCCTAGCTTTATGGTGTCAAAATCTTCATGTGTATTTTGAAAATCTACAAAGTAAAGGTTAGAAAACAAGAGTATAGTGCATAATTTCCTGCAAATAAAACTCAAGTTAGTAGAAATTTGTGCTTCTGTACCACGGATCCCATGGTTCCCTTCATGGAGGGATCCGTCTAGGCATTTTGGAGGGATCCGGCTATCTGGTGACAGTTTCTTCAACAGTGAAGAAATGTCAAACAATGCGAATGAGGAAATGAGATATAAGTACAATGTAACAAGCACAACACGTAAAATAATCATGGCATATAAATATTCATTCAATAAAACAAGAGATAATCAACCAAATCTCTAAAACTAAGAGAATGAACTTAGCCGTACAAGTACTACTAATGCTCATGAGTTATCCAAACTCAAGATTCAACTAAAATCTTAATGATGATCAAGGATGAAATAGGGTTCCTAGACGTTCTAAGTTTGAGCTTGTGACTATGATGCTCATTATTGTTTAGGCTTGTTGACCTCTTCGAAACGTTCGAGGAGGTGATGACACATGAAACGTTGCTCTTCACGTAGTTCATGTATCAACCTTTCAACATGTTGGCAATGGTAGCAATCCTTGTCATGGTTTTGAACTTCTAGAAGTGGAGGTTCAAGTGAAGTGGGTTGAGGATCTTCAAATGAAGAAGGAATTGGTGGAGGTTCATTAAGTGATGGCGCTACAATGTTTGAGGGTGGAGACAAAGAAGCATCAACTTCCATGTGGTCGGGTGGTTGACTTTGATATCTTCTCATAATCCAAAATGGACTATTGGGCGGAATGAGAGAGTTTGATATTGGATCAAGCGTTGATTCAATATTTCCAACCTTTTCAAGTGAGTTTGTTGATAGTGGTGGAAGGTGAGATGGCCAAGGAGGTAAGTCTTCTACATTGTGAGGATGTGGTGATGATTGTGAGGTGGCTCTAGGCACCAATGATGTTGGTTGAGTTGTGAAAGGTATGTTTGGTTTGGTAGAGTTTGGTGATGAAATCCTAGTGGGAACAATTTTCTTGGGGATTAGTTTGATTGGTTTCCTTGGTGTAGGAGAAATCCTAGCATTAGTGGACTTAACCGGAGATGATTCGGTTGAGGAAACTTCGTGTATGATCTTAACAAGTTTCTTGGGTGGTTCTTGGGTGGATGAGTTAGCACTAGGAGCTTTTCTCATGATGAAATGACTAAGAAAGATGGTTGTTATTGCTGATAATTGTGTTAATGTTTGATGACTAAAGTGTTCATGCAATATGGCTTATAAAGAGAAGAATTTGGCAAGTGCATTTAAGACTTAAACCACTAAGAGATGTGATGATTAACATGCACAAGATTGAAGTTCAGAGTTTCACTGATCTAGAAACTTATTTAAGATGAGATGGAGTGTTTGAGTGAGCAAGATGAGCTTGAAATGATTATTATAGCTAGAGTTTGACTTAATCTGTCAACCGGATCCCACGGTTCCCTCCTTGGAGGGATCCGGCTAGGCTAATCCTAGGGATCCGGCTCTCGTGATTATGACAGGTTTAAAATGAGGTTTCTAGGAGCTAAAGCCTATCTCATTTTGAGTGTTTCAGTTCTCCTAAGTGTTTAGGATGAGAAGGTACTTGAATGATCAAGGGTAATAAGTGTTATAGCAAATGATTGCCTTTTATGAAAGGGAGATGGGCTTAAATGACTACCAATAGATGTTTAAGGATAACACTAAGTGATTTGATGGTGTCAAGTCATAATAAATGATCCTAATGATCAGATTTTGGCTTGAGATGGAATTTGAAAAATCTTCAAAAATCAAAAGAATTTAAAAGCTTAATTCTTGACCTATTTTGAGATAGAGATGACTAGAAACAATTTCCTAAAATTGTTCAATATGTCTACCTAAGTGTTTTGAAAGATGAGAAACAATTTGAGAGTATTGAAGCGGAAATATGGTGAGTTTTGATGTGTTGATAAATCAAAATGCAATTTGACTAAGATCTCAAGTAAGCCATAAGTGAGTTTAAGCCTTTCTCATCCTTGAAGTGGAGTTAGTTGGGTTCTAATATCATATGTTTGTTATCTAGAAAGTTATCTTGATGTAAGGGATGTTGCATTGCTGATTTGAAGTCACGGATCCCACGGTTCCCTCAAGGGAGGGATCCGTCTAGGCTAATCCTAGGGATCCGGCATCTGCAGATCAGAATTTTCACAGAATGATGTGCAGATTTTGCACATTAATAGATCGTTAAACTAATCAATAAGAACAAGCATGTCATCACAAAAGCACCACTTATAAAAGCATGAACAATATTCAAATTACCACAAACCAAAGTGCTAAAACGTAATCATAAAATAAAATAAAAATAAGCATATCCCTATTGTCTCTTTCGTCAATTCTTTCTTTTCCTTTTTGACGACTTTGTGAGGTTGTAAGCAAGATTTTGAATCATGCCCCTCAATTGTTTGAATTCCTTGGTTTCGTTTGGAATGGTTGGAAGTTGTTTGTGGTAATCGAAGGGTTCCAATTCAATGTTGGCTATGGGGTCGACATCTTCTTCTTCTTCATTTTCTTCTTCTCCTTCCGAGGAATCCGAAAGAGCTTTAGGTTTCTTTCCATTGACCTTGAAGCGTTTAGAGGGTATTTTGGTAAGAGGTACCATTACATGATCGGCAAGAAAATGATCATTATTGATAGGAGATGGTTGCAATGCACTAACATACTTACAAAGTCGTGTTAGGAGCATACCATATGGAAGTACCATGTTGGAAGCTTTGAATACCCCAGCCATTCTCCTTACCATGTAATAGGCGAGATTAAATGGCTTTTGGTGGATAAGACGGTAGATCATTTGCACAAGACATGCGTTTGGATGATCTTTGTTTCCAACTAGGCTTATGACGTTTTCCCTAAGGATTTCTTCCCATTTTCTATACATGGGATGGATTTCGAAAAGTTCCATTTGAAAAGGATTACGGTGAATGAGTTTCTTGTTTCGGTCGAAATGGGATTGGTCGGTTCTTATTTTGAAAATGGTGTCTCGGATGGTTTCGGGTTCACCAAGAGTAGTATGGTAGAGAGGCTTAGAATCAAGTGCAAGATTTTGAGCGTTAATTGCCCAATCTTGAGAGTACATACAAATTCCTTCACAAGGAATGCAAAGAATTTGGGCAAAGGTGTTGAGAGGAAGAATGAGGTTTCTTTTGTTGATGATGAAAGCGATTGAGATGCTATCATCGGAGTTTCGAATGATCCTAATGCTCTTATAAAACTCAAAGATGAAGACCGGACAAATTTGTTCATCAATGTCAAGAAGACAATCAAAATTGATTGTCGAGAAGACTTGACAGTGTCGGTATCCTCAAGGAAACATTCCTTGAATACACGACCTTCGTGGATAAGTCATTTTCGAGCTTTTGAAGACCTTGCGGTCGGTTTTTGAGAGTTCCTCATTTCGATAATAATGAGTAAGGTAATGGACGGTATCATGATGATCTTGTTGAGTTGCTTTAGGCATGGTTGGTCCTAAAAACACAAATTTTTCAATTAGGTAAAATTAGTTGAGGTGGGTTTATGGTTTTGATTTGTATTAACAATGTTGTGAACACAATGTGATCTTAGTTATGTTTAAAAGCCCCTTTTCATGATTAATTTTGAAAACCCTAATTAAACTAATTGATTAGAGATTTGTGAAACCATAAACCCTAGAATGAGGATGAAAGTTAGAACAAGTTAATGTAATTACTTACAATGGTGTTCTTGGAGGGAATACTTGAGAGTATGGAATCCAATGAGGATGAAATCAGTGGTTTAGTCGTTTTTGTGTTATGTGAGTAGAGGGAAAAGATCAGTGGTGAATTTTTGAAAGCGTATAGTGAGTTACATTCCACGGTTCCCCGGATCCCTTGTATTTGGGATTCGGCTAGTACAACTAGAGGATCCGCCATCGTGAAAGAAGCGGGGTTGTTTGGCATTATTTTTGTAGTAGGCTTATAAGCTAGCTTACAAAAAAAATAGTTTGGAGGTATCATATGAAGATTGTTTTAGGATGACGGGTTTTGATGAATCACATATCGAGGGTTCATATGTGACGACGGCGTTAGTTTGGCAAATCAAAAGGAATACTATTCCCAATGATGAATAAGACGGAAAAGTGACGAAAGAAACTTCTAAAGATGCTAGTAATTATTTAGACAAAGAAAACTATGAAATAAATAAACTCATATAACCTATCTAATGAAAAATAAAACATACCTCTATGCATCTTGATCTGGTATAATACCAAAAATACTTCATAAGCTTTTAAAGTAATCCTTTGTACTTGGTGTACGTACGTTGTGATTACTTTTTAGATCCTTCCTTGAATGTTGACTTCATTATTCTTTGAATGAAGATTTTGGAGAGATTCTAGCATGAAGATTTCTTGAGCACAAAAATTGTTAGAAAGATCTATCAATGTCCAATACAATAATTTAAGAGAAAATATGACTCTTTAAAAAATCCTTCTTTGTAGTTTTCAAATACACGGATCGTATCAAGTCATTAAAGTACAACATACTTTAAGAAACTTGGTAACGAAGCTCGATGCCAATTGTGGAAAACTAGAAGGGGTTGAATAATTTTACCAATTTAAAACTTTCTTTTAAATAATTAGATCGACTTATGTCAATCTATTTGGTAGTTTATGTTGGACGTTGATAGATAGATATATAAACGTGTAATGAAAGATAAAGAGTTAAGAAGCACATCACCACGACACAAGTATTTATAGTGGTTCGGCTACAAGGACACCTTCCTTGCCCTACTCCACTCCCCGAGTCATCTACTCGAGAGTTCATAAGCACTACACCAACTCCTTATGGCGGAGAAGCCTTTACAACATCGCTTAACCTTTTTCCGTTACAAAGCTAAATACCGAGTTCCTTCACACCAAGGCGAACCACACCTAACCCAACGTCGCCTACCCTTTATACGGTGCTAGGCTAACCACCGAGTTCTTTCACACCAAGGAGAACTAATCCTATCACAACGTCGCCTACCCTTTATTAGGTACTAGGCTAAGAACCTAGTTCCATTACCATGGAGGAACTACTACCCTTCACAACACAACACCTAATATCAAGGAGATCCACTCCTTGTTACAACACCATCAAGGATATCACCATCCTTGGAAATAACCAAATACTTATATGTATAACGATGCACCTCATCGATTATACGATCTAGGCATTCTTTCCAAGTGCCACTTGATTTGATTCTTTGGCATCCTTCACTAATGCCTTTATCACAACGCTTGGCACCTTTCACTAATTCCTTCGTCTTGACATCTTTAGCATTCTTCACTAATGCTTTGACACAAATGATAAGCACCTTTCACTAATGCTTTCATCTTGACATTTTTGGCATCCTTCACTAATGCCTTCAACTTGACATCTATGAAGAAAGAAAGAACTATCAACAAGAGAACCTTAGTTGTCTTGATGATGATAAAGCATGGCAACTCATGGACTTGAGCTTGCTCATCTTCAAGAAGTGGTGATCTCGCCTTTAAGAGGAACCTAGAGAATCACACAAAAACAAAAGACAAACTACATAGATCACTTGGATCCGAGGTTAGAGGTTAGAATACTTTGGGAAGTATGTATGTGAAGTGGTGAGTAGAAAGGTAGAAATGGCTCTCTATTTATAGAGGAAATTCTCATCGTTTCCGGATCCCGGATCCCTTCCACAAGGGATCCGGCTAGCACAAAGCTAGGGATCCGTGGGACGCTCCTCTTTGCCCATGGGTATTTTTGGTTATGGGTCATGGGTCATGGGTTATGGGTTGATCCATGGTTTTTTTTCTAGATACAATGTATCTTAAGGATACAATGAACTTGGTTAAGTGGTATATATAAAACCATGAGTTATGGATTAATACCATTTGCTAGTTTTTTACCCATTTAG
Organism: Chrysanthemum lavandulifolium; assembly: GCA_022545495.1. Lineage (NCBI taxonomy): Eukaryota > Viridiplantae > Streptophyta > Magnoliopsida > Asterales > Asteraceae > Chrysanthemum > Chrysanthemum lavandulifolium. The sequence continues at coordinate 301,685,278 of CM040239.1, read as the reverse complement.
TATATACTTGTTTTTACCCATTTTAGTATATACTTAGTTTAAGTATATGCTAGTCCAATATGTAAACACTAGTTGTTGTACATATGCATCTAAATCATAAAATCACTTATACTTGTTTTAGTGCTTTATGTGAAAACGTAAGTGTGTTAGGAAACTATTGACTCAAAATATTTACGTATTTTATATGTTTCGTTAAAATAATTTTACGTTTGTTATCGACAAAACATTAGAAGATCGTAAAATATAAATAAACGTTTTTACGGCTTATTTGTATTAACACATACATACATACAATCGAAGACATAATGAAATCAATGAAGCAGATTACTTATCTTGATGTAAAATAGGGTATGAAAACCCTAAGATACTGCCCAAGACAAACCAAAATCGTTTAGGGTTTTTACTCCACAAATCTCCCCCTTTTAAAAGTCTAAAAATCGAATTCTATATATAGAGTTACAACTGCGACGGCGTCACTCTTTAATTGTGACGCCGTCGGATCACCGTCATTAGGGTTTCGTCTTGGCCAAGTCAACTTTGTGGGCGTCACCTTGTGGTTGTGATGCCGTCGGCTTCAACTTCTAACGCCTCGAAATCTAGATCTAGGCCGTCGAGTTGTGACACCCTACTCTTTAAAGCTGGCCCGTCGGTACAAAATAACAATTTCACTCTGAGCCGTCGCAATTAGAGGACGGCGTCGCCTTTATATGTGACGCCGTCGGTGCACTTCCAAGACTTGAGAGTCTTGATCTTAACTTTAGCCTTTTCTTCACATATTCATGCCTTTTCGTCCAAATAGGCATCATTCTAGCATTTTGCCTTCAAGAGACCTAAAAAGTGAAAAGGAACAAAATTAAGCAGTAACGGATATAAAAGTGGTCGATTAAGGGCTTAAATGAACCCTCAAAAGTGTACCTTTTAAATCCTTATCAATCACCTAAGTTAGTAAATTCTAAACCGAGCACCCCACGAAAAGGGAATTGAAATCACACTCTCTCTCTCTCTCTCACTATTTCACGTGTTTATTAGGGTGATCACTCAACCGCTTTCGACCATGACGAGTATTCTATCATAGGGTTGGCAAAGATACTAATCTCCACCACTAGAGTCTATAGATGCAGCTATTCTAAAAGGCAATGGGTTGACACAACATAAAGGCTTACGGGTTTGTTTTGTCATTAATAACGAGCTATGGCGTAGGAGACAAAACCAATGATACATGACCAAATCCATGGCGAAGACACCAATGATTACTTGCTTCCTCACCTAAGCTCGATTCACGACCAATGGTAGGATGAGACATGGGAAAACATTTAATGGGTGCAAAATAAAAAGACATGAAACAAACAATTTCCTAAGTCCACAATCGCCCCACCACTAGTCGCATTCAATTCCATAGCAAAAACCGAGGGTCAAGAGTCAAGGGGTCTTCAATACACGAGTCAATGCATATAAAATAAAGTGTAGTGCCTCATAATCTCCATAAATTAGGCAAATAAGATGCATTAACTCGACCTTCATTATAAAAAAAGTACGTGTTATAAAAAAATTTAATTTTTGGGTAATTTTAGCACGTATTTCAACCAAAAAACTATATAATCAATCATTTCTATCTCCCATCCCCCACCAAATTTACAATGCCCTCATTATACAAATTGAAACTTAAAATAGAAAAGAGATAGAAATGCACGAGTTTCTAATTTTTTGTAAAAATACATGAAAACGGATATGTAAAAATTATGTCGAGTTGAACAAGGCGAGAACACTAATCATAAACAAAAACTTGCTTGCATGCTTTTTTCACTCTTTTTCTTTTCTTTCCCTTCTTTTCACTTTTTTTAAGATGCAAGTTAAGGTATAGATGCATAAAAATAAAAACAATACGAACATATAAATCATCCCTCCACATCAAATCAACTATCATCTAAACCCGATTTTCATCCAAAACCCTTTATTCAAAACCCGCGACTTTCACCGACGAAACGAAAATTGACTAACAGTGCTCGGACCATGGACTTATAGAAACTACCAAGTAGGCTAGGCGATAGGTGTAACGAAACAACATATATTGGGTAAATCAAAATTAAAAGAATGGATCAAACGGGTTTACTAGGGTATCTTGCACTAATGACGAGTGCAACATAAAGGTTTTAACGGGGTGATCGTTAGTTGCGATGCAAGTTTTAAAATTTATAAACACGATTTAACCGTCTAATTCTATTTACACATACGAGCAAGTATACTCGTCCGTGATAGCAAAGTTGGGTAAGTCGAGATCTTCTCAAGGGATTTTTTTTATTGAAATCGTTTTTGATGAAAAGTTTCCAACAAGAAAGCTTGTCAAGGCTTCCTCAAATAGTGATGTTATAGTGAAATTCAATAATAAGAAATATATATACTTGTGTGTAGTCTATAATCAATCACAAATAGTGTTCATGAAGGTTTGGTGTATACTCTTGATGTGTTGCACAAATCATAAGCAAATGATCTCCAACCATGGTATATGTTTGTAAAAATCATTCTAAGAACAAAAACATTTAGGTAATCCTTTCGGTCCTTATCCTAATGATTATTCTTTAGAAAATCCATTTGTTTGCAACATGTTCTTATTAAACTTGTTCTTACGAATCTTTCGACCCTTCCGTGATGAAAATGTTCCTAGTCTTGTTTTAATAAGCAAACATAGTGGTTGTCAATCACCATATCCCCATACTAGTTTGTCACTCAACTTTTTGGAATAAAACACAAGAGAAATCCTTTCGGTCCTTTTTCTTAAAACATGTTTTATCAACAAATCAAACCAAGACTAGTATTTTTCCAACAAACTCATTTAAACAAGATCATATATACATGCATCACATATTAAGAACACTAGAATGATTAACTACATCCCAACACACAAGTATATCCCAAAACTACTCCATGATAATAATAACTAAACACAAATCATAACAAAGTAATTCCAATAATTCAAGAGAATAGAAATCCATAACAAAGTTCATAGAATACCTAAACTTTTGTGATTACAAGAATTAGAATTCGTGGATTGTAGCAACCACGTGCCTCCAATCACCTAAATTCACCGTATAACTCAAATTTCCAAAACTATGGATGAGAATTGTTCCATCCTTGCTCTGGACGTTTTTGAGAAAGACTAGGCTTTTGGGTTGAATAATATGGTTGGTATTAGTTTTGAAGTAAACTAATAAACTTTTGGTTGTGTCACACCTAGTAAACTAGGACTAGGTTCATTATATAGCCAAATATGCTTCCACAACCGCCAAAACGTTCCCAAATAGTTAATAGCAAGAAATGATCGGCCTCCAATGATTATGGGGAGTTAAGGCAATAATAAATGCAACATTGTGTAGCTGCAACATCGCAACGGATCGGTTGCGATTTGACCATTGCCTAGCCGGATCCGGTTCACGGTCACGACCGAACAGTGGGTGTTGCTTTTTTGACTTTTGTTGACTTTCTTGTTTATTCGCTTCATTTTTTGCTTTCGCTGATGATTTCCAAGGAAAAATTTGATCTTTCCTTGCTGTAGATACTTAGAAATCATTGTACTTCCCAATCATTGAATCCAAAAGCTTCCTTGCTCGACTTCCTTCTTCGAGAATCTTCCAAATGTGCATAAAAACTTCATTTCTTCATCATTCGTGATACCTGGCTACACATACATACACAATACGCATCTTTTGCACTTTTGCAACAGTCATGAGTAAATATAGCCTATTATCATGCACAAAACCAACAATAACGCTACTAAAAACATGTTCATTTTAGGCGTTATCAAGGGGGATTGACTGATCTATGTAAAAAGTCAATATACACAAACATAATATAAATGAAGGGCTATTTGGGTTTAATCCTAAAATTACGTTATATCCTAGCTGCACCCATTATGCCAAGTTACCTCAATGTAATGCTCATGATAATAGTCTCGAAAAGATATGCAAGGATAAGTTTTAAAGTCTACTACGAGCCACCCAAGACACTCATTTTATGGTATAATGTATAAGGGGAAAACGGAAAGGCTTATCATCACGCAATGGAAATATAGGGTAGGTGTGGTCAGTCTAGATTAAACTAGTTAAGTAATGAAAAACACGTCAAAATTTTAAAGATGAAACATTTCTCACTAAAAACTAGAAAAATAAAGGCAACTATAATCAGGTAGGTGTCTATTTCTAATCCCTTCCCTCCACTTGGGTCATACAAAGCATATAAATGAAAAATAAGAAGGGTTAGAAATGGAACGGAAAACTCCCCTGGATTTGCTCGGAATGAGCGAAGATACACGGTAAACATGGCTCGCTTTGAGATACATGAGCAAACTTTAATTACATGAATTTACTTAAGACGACCAAATGCATCATACTAGAAAAACAACAAGTAATGAAAATAAAGATAAAGAAAATCCTAACTCACTTTCGTAGGAATCACGGTTGCATTTAGCGAATGCAAGAAGCCTTTAAACCACTCGGTGTCCCGGTGGACGAGTGAAGTCTCGTGAGGGTTTCTGAGAACACACCCACAAAGTTCATTCACTACTAAAAATATATAAACTTGGTAAATGTTTTTTTTTTTTTTTTTTTTTTTTTTTTGAAAATGGTTTGCTACAGGGATGAAGTTACGGCATAACTTATAGACTAAGTTACACCGTAAGTAATGTGACGACAATGAGCTCATATCGAGAATAGATTACGGCGTAACCTATAACTAGAGTTACACCGTAATACCTTCCAGTGCTAAATCCATAATTTTTCGCCTCTTAAATACTATAAAAGATCCTTCCAAAGACTTCTCCCGCATTTCTTAAGCTGTGGAAACTCAGTAAAATGATACACAAACATACCAAGCATAAAATCCTATATAATTAAAACAAAACTAAAAATAAAAAGATATGCATGGGGTGCCTCCCACGAAGCGGTTGTTTTGTTCGAGTCTCGAGCTTGACTCCACCCTTATTTATTACGTGAGAGTCCGTCCATCCCTCACTTGAATTCAAGTGTGGGTGAAAATAGCTATAAACACCGTGAGGGTGTGAATTTTCTATGAAATAGGAAATGATGGATTATAGTCATACCTTAAAAGATATGTCATTTCCTCCTTACCATACCCATATTCATTGTGATTTGATGATTGGCCCATTCCATGTTGTTGTCGACTAACTAGCTTTAATGCCACATTCATTTCTTCAACGGCCATGTGTACCCTTTTTTCCATAGAAAATGTTGAAGGATCCTTAGAAAGAAATTGATCGAGCTCCTTCACATCCTTAGTAGGGTCACATTCGGCTTCTTCGTCAATCACGGTAATATCCAAAAGCTTATCACCGAATTCATTTAAAAGCTTATCCAATACTGGGTTGGTAGTTGGAGCTACAAAACAATCATCAGAAGGTGTGATATGTGAGGTCAAGGGTTGCATCACCCACTCTGGGTTAGGTTCATCATGCATGGTAGGTGTTAGTATTCGCCTAAGCCTTTCAACATCCTCTACCGTGATATCCCACATATCATATAAATTCCATTCATCACATTCCTCCTGGACTACCTCTTTCTCCTTTGTAGTGTCGATATTGACATTATCTCTATCCTGTTCACAAATACGAGAAAAAATATTAGTAATAGGAGAAATAGAAAAGTTAAGAAGGTCCTTACTTCCATGGTTCACATCCTCGAATTATTCATTAATACACTCATCATGAGTCTTCTCTTGTTTCATGCGTTGAAGGTTTTCAGCAACAATTCTGAACAATGCATCCAACCCTCTTGCAATCATTAATTCTCTATCTTCAGGTTCAGGATCATGATCAGGAATGTAATGTAAATAATCACTAAAGTTAGATGTGAAACCTGCGAGTGTGACTACTCAATTCTCTATCTTCTTCGACATTGGTTGGTGTATATAATTCATATTCTTGAATGGTCATGTTATCCATGTCCAATTCATCATACTTTTGAGGAGATACATAACCACCATAGGTATATGGTTGAGAAAATTGAAAGAAAGGCTCTAGAGGAGGCGATCTCGTAGAAGCTCTCCTAGATCAAAGATTTCTCATGAATTTTCTATCCTTTTTGCGCTCATACTCCCAGTGTTCTTCTAATGTCATCTTATCAATATCTAGCTCTATTTCCATGATTACCTGAAATGCAATTAAGAAACAAAGAAAACAGCAAAAAAAGGAAAACGAAAACTAAAATAAACTAAAACTATAAAAGAAAAACGTAAATCAAAATCCTAAAATAGCTCCCCGACAACGGCACCGAAATTCTGATGTAGGTTTTCCAACCAGGATTTAATATTTCTAAGTCTCGTCTACCTAAGGCCTACCTATTGCACTAACGAGCAGTGAACCCGATCGTGCGTAGTATATAAGGTGGTAAAGTCGAGGTCGTTCCCAAGAGCTACGTAGATGTGGATCCTATTAAGTCTAATTGTCATGGTTTAAGAGGTTTTAAGTTGAATAATTAATTAAACTAATAAACAAGAAATAAATAGCAAAAATAAAATTAAGGTTGTGAATAATGGAGAGGAAGCGTGCTAACCTAATTATTCATCCTATCATGTTATGTCTATATTTTCTAATTACTTCCTATTGATTCAAGTGGGCGTTCAAGTGGCTAAGACAGTATTTGGTCAATTCGTCATAACCTATCAACAAAGGTTTTTACCCGACTTCAATTCTTACAAACCTTCTCTGCCTACTTACCTAGGGTCTTTTGGTCAATTCTCCTAAGCAAATAAATACGACCGCAACTCAAAACCACCGAAGCTAGGGTGACTACCGACAAACTATGCATGCATACACTAGAAACAATTATAGAAGAATGAAAACATAAACAATACAATCAAAGAATCATAACTAGGCTAGCACTAAAGGTGCTTAGCCAAACATATAGTAAATTAATCCAAAAATAATGAATAAAAAATGAATTGAATTGAACATATTATTTGATACAAATTACTTGATGTAGAACTAATGTTAACGATGAATCGAAGTGAATTCTCTCTTGAAAGATGGCTTGGAACTGCTGGAAATTGCCATGGAGTGATGCCCTAATCGACCCCTAGGAGAGGGGTGAAGAGAGATACTAAAAATTCAGATTTAGGGCTATATTTATAAGCCCCAACAAGGTTACGACATAACCAACTTTAAATTACTCAGTAACCTCGATTCTGGCGTAGTTAAGTTTTAAGGTTATGGCATAACCTCTTCAGCTTTTTGTAATAACAATGTTGCAACTTAGGCCCTTGAGTTCTTTCATTTCATTTATGGAGACCAATACATAAATGTGTCAATTGAGCTCCTAACTTCGTATGTGGGAATATTACGGCGTAACTAAATCACCGGGTTACGTCGTAATTCTTCATCCACGTATACTTATCCACTCCTTAATTCTCTCTAAGGCATAATGAAATTACCACGTTACGCCGTAGCCTTCACATTACTAATTAGGGCGTAACCTTATTAACGATTTACGGCGTAACATTAATACATTATTCTTTGGCCCTCGTAGTGTGGGTTATGGCGTAGTCAATTTTGTCGATTACGCCATAACCTTCTTCAGAAAATATATCTTGGCCTTTTCTTACATCTTTTCCGCTCCAACGCCTCATTATCCTGAAATGTAAATATGAACGAATATAAACGAACTAAGTACCATATTAATACAAATGAGGCAATAAACACGGGAATTTGATATGTAAAATATCAGGTAATTTGATGTTATCAATAACAAATTTTGAAGCTTTGTTTGAACATTTCATCAAGCAAAAGAATGCAAGGGAGGAAAAATGTGGTGCAGGTTCTAGCAAAGTGGGAAAAGATGGTGCAGGTTCTATCAAAGGGAAAAATCGATAAACTGTGATGTTTGTTATGGTCTATCTCATGTGTTACGTTTGCTTTTCGAGTTGTTTAGTTTAATTTGTTTCATTTGCTTGTCGAGTTGTTTCGTTTGAGTTGTTCCATTTGCTTGTCTAGTAGTTTCATTTGAGTCTGTATGAAATGTATGTGGTTGAGAACTCTTGCCTGTTGAATAAAAGGTTTGCCTTCGTGTTTGTTAATTGTGATATTGTTCCTTCCATTCCAGTCTTTATGCATATGTAATCTAGTGATGAAAAATTGCATATTTGAAATACATGGCTATTTAAAAGGGTGTTTGGATATGGATTTAACAAGCAGATGATTAATGTCAAATACCAAGTGTAAAATATATACGAATTACATTACAAAGCGGATTACATTACAAATCGAATTACATTACAAGCATATGATTTAGTCTGTTTAAAGGGGTGTTTGGATATGTTTAAAGAGGTCTTTATGTATATGTAATTTAGTGTTGAAAACTTGCATATTTGAAATACCTGTTTTTAAAGGGGTGTTTGGATATATAAAATACATCTGAATTACATTAAAATCAATAAACATTCAAACATTAAAGCGTATGAATTACGTCGTTACAGTTAATCGATAAAATTTTAGACATAAAGCATACGAAACTATATTACAAACCAACAAACATCCAGCATTAAAGCGTAAGAATTACATTACATATCGATAAAACTTCAAACATTAAAGCATCTGAATTACATTACGATCGATAAAAGTTTAAACATTAAAGCATCTGAATTACTCCAAACTAAGATTGTTCATGTCATTATAAAGGGCATGAAATAGGGCGATTGAATCAACTATGTGCTTGTTGGGATGCATATACACTTCTAGCATTTTCTCGAGTACCTTTATCTTGTGATTCAATTTGATGTAATTTGAGTACTCGCATTTCCGGACTCGATGTTGAAGGTCCCATAATATGTTGGAGTTCATGAAACTCTGCGAATGAGTTAGAGGTGTTGAAGGAGCAAGAGAACCAGGTCATTAAACGAAGTTGTTCCTCCTTCCATATAAAAACCACATCCAAAATCTTTTTTCTCGAAATGTTAAATAGTAAAAATATATATATATATATATATATATATATATATATATATATATATATATATATATATATATATATATATATATATATATATATATATATTTTAACAACTAACAAAATTATTTATATATTACACAAAAAATGTAATTGTTCACCTTTGATCGGAGACATGCATAGTATAGATTACCAGAGATGTCACCTTTATTGCGATTTTCACAGAACTACATCTCCATGTCCACAACGACAAGCAAAAGCTTCAAATTACGCCATCCTAGGCATGATAATCGTGTGTATGTTGGTGGTTGTGATAAACAGATTGAGAAATGCGTTGGTGGTTGTGAGAATAAGATATTAATGAGTTTGTGTGGAAAAGAGCATATCTACTGTCATATATATGGTAAAAAATAGAGCTTTGGTGGAAAGTGTTAGCGCCAAACTTTTGGCGAAAAACTTTGGTGGGAAATAGATATCATCTCGACTCTTGGGACATTCCCTAGACATATGACCACTCGCCACACTTATAGCGACACGCCACCGCCACCACCCTTGGGATATTCCCTAGACATATGGCCACTCTCACCACACTTACAACATCTTACGCCCTTGCTACCACCCTTGGGGCATTCCCTAGGTTTTAGTCCCCAAGTTTCAAAAGTTGTCAAATCTGGTCCACGAGCACATAATTTCAAAAGTAAAATCACCAAAGGTCCTTTTTAAATCATAACTTGTCAGAATTAATCCTTTGGTGAAAAATGTCAAAAGTTTGAGAAAATTACAAGTTTGGTCCTCCAAGTTTAAAATTTGGCAAAATTAGTCCCTGGAATTTTGAAAATGTCAAGTTTAGTCCTTGCATTATTGAAACTTGTCACTTTTTAGTCCTTGGAGTAACTTTTCAGAAATGGCAGCAGTGGTCCTTGAAGTTTCAGAAATTACAAACAAGCCCTTGTATTAATAAACCTTTAATACTTCTTTTTGGACCTTGAACCTAATAGTGACCCCTGCCACAACCTATTTTGAACCCTCCCTTTTATTAATAACCAGTCAAAGCTTTGGTCAAAACAACCAAAACGCACCAAAAACCTTATCACTGTCTTCTTCCTTCACCGCTACGAAACCCGCCTTTACCCATTCCCAGCTCACTTTTCCTCTCCTCACACTCCACCTTCATAACAATCCAAGATACATTATAATCTCTCCTCCCCGAACACTCAAGCCCATCCAATTGTTAAAACTCCATTTCCGCCAAAATGGAATGAAGGGCCATGATCACCTTAAGTCATCCAATGGTGGAGATTTTTATGGGATTTAATCGAGATGAAAGAAAGAGAGTGGGCATATAAAAGGGAGGAAAGAAGCAAGCATAAGGAGTTAGTTTTGTAGTTAGTTAGTTTTCTTAGTTTTAATTAAGCTTTCGGTTTTATTTTAGTCTAGAAATTATCTTCTAGTTCCATTTGTTAACTTTCTTTTCATTTACTTTTAATGTAAACTTTTAATGCAATTTAATTTCATGTCTTAGTTTTATCTAAGTTTATGCGTTCAAGCTTTCATGTTCTTCAATTTCATCTTCATTAAGTTATTGTTTTCCTACAAGAAAAAAATTTTATGTTACAAGCTCTTTTAAGTTCATGTGATTTGTTTAGTTAAAAGTTCTTAATTTTTAAGGGGTGTTTGGGATATGAACAATTTTGGTGTTAAAAGAATTTTGGTCACTTGTTTGTTCTTGAATTAGATTGATAATAGTATAATAAGTAGTTTTGAAGTCATGTCGGTTAATTGGTTTCAAGTTTTGATCATCTTAGTTCATATATTTATATATATATTTTTGTCTATTAGACCTCAACTTTAAGTAAGATTGCTTCAGTGTATGGTGAAAAGCTTGAGTTAATTCAAGTTTGATTATTGCTTTAGTATCTATATTGGTTCATTTAATCTGTTTAGACTTTGGTTCAAATGATTAAGGTCAAAACTAGTTTTACTTAAGTTTTCACATGCTTCCTTTTAGTTCATATAAGCTCCAAGTTAGTTGCTATCTAGTTTTTGGTAGTTTGTAGATAGTGCTTCATATGTTGTAGCTTATCTTTGGATTTAGAGCTTATTGGTTCTTAGTCATTTGGCCGCTAAAAGCCCATTGTGGTCAGCTTTCATCCTTATTCTGACTAATGACAACTCGCCTTTTGCCCCTTTTGCACGTCCCTTTTAAGCTCACATAAGCTCCAAAATAGCTCAAGCTTGCTTTTATATGTTCATTGTCATGAGTAGAATCTTTGTTTTCACTTTTTAGCTCTATAGCTTATTGGTAGATAGCTTTTGATAGCTTGTTTATTGCCCCATGGGTGATTTGGCCTCGCAACCAAACGTCCCCATAGCACCCTTTTTCATATAATTTTTAAGCTTTTAGAGGTTTAGCTTTTGCTTATTAGATGTCTTAGTTCGTGAGTTCTTTGTTTTAAGATTGAGCCGTTTAGTTTTAGCTTTTGTGTAGCTATATAGTCCTTTAGTTTAGCTCATCAAAATGACCCTTTAGTTTTTGTTCCTTTGCCCATTGTAAGGAAGCATCCCAAACAGACCCGTTCCTTTTTTTTATGTCTGCTGCTGTACATAAGTCGTGTACAACGTATTATAGCTTTTCAAGTTTGGTTAATCTGTTCTAGTATTAGTTGTTAAAAGAAAAGCTCAAAATATCAAGAAAAAAATAAGTGGTAAAAGGTGCGGGGTGGGATTCGACCCCGACCTCCCTGCCTTGCCCACGTCCACACAAACTCCTTTGTCCAAGCGCCTTGGGACTTTAATTGGTTATACTTTGCATAATTAATGTGTTATATGCTTTTTAAGTTTTAACTTTAGTAGCTTATTAGGCTTTTTAAGTGCTTATTTCAAAGCAACCACCAAGTTTTCTATTTTTCTTAGGATCGGCATTTTCATAGTACTTTTGTGATTTTTACTGATTTTTCCCAATTAGTTTAGTATTTTAATTATTTAATTAGTGTTAATTAGTTTTAATTAGTAATAAATAATTTAAAACTCAAAAAAATATTCCGCTTTTTCCTAAAATTTTCTTTTATCATATAAGATGTAGGAAAATTAGTTTCACACTCGTAGGCCTTTTAATTCATAAATTTTACGTTTTATCTTGCGCTCCAGCGTAATTTTTGTACATAACGCACGTTTTCATTTTAAGTCACGTTTTTAAGTAATTTAAGTTTACGTTTTAGTTAAAATAGTTTATTTAAGTTATTTTATTTTATAAAATCATAAAACATCATTTTAAAAATAGTGATAGCGTTTATTTAATAGATTTTATCTTTTTAACTTTCTTTAATTTGCATTTAAGTCGCTTTAATTTGTAGATTTTCTCTTTAGGTATAATTATCCTATCCAAATCCTTTACGATCGCTATCATTAGTGATCATTCTATCGTCGATCAAGTGTTTAACACACCATTGAGTCTCCGTGGGACATAACGACCCGGGAATTCATTGTATTCTCTGATCTTCATTGCATTTGTGTTTAAGCTGTTTTCAGTCTGTTAGACTTGACAGTTTAGCACATATTCCATCTTTTGTAAAAGTTCTTTGTAAAGTTATCGGAAAATCCAAAAGTTCATTAACACTTTTCACGAAGTGTTAACAACGCCAAAAATATTTTCATTCTTTGTTTTTATCATCATGTTTTCAAAAATACCAAAATATTCCTCTTCACCCTCTTACCTTTTGATTCTTCATTTCTTACCCTCTGTTAACCTTTGATTCTATCTATGTCTTATCCTCACCCTCTTGGTTGTCAATAGTGTGGTGGTCCTTATAATGGTGGCAATTGCCCCGTTGTAGCATGGTGGAATCGGGAAGCGGTCTGTCTATAACCGGGATCCCTATTCCTACCATAACACGGTGATTTATTCCATCGGCTACCACCTTTGTGATACTCAGCGATTTCTTGTTGTAGTCTTGTGGTGGTTCACACTCCATTCGATTGTCAATCGGGAAACACGCTTGTCTATGAGCGGGTTTCGATACCAATTATGACTACAACACATACCACTCACGACCACATCGGTTGTCTTGTTGTGAGTATTGTGGAGGTCCTCACTCTAGCTTGGATTGTCAAGCGGGAACCCAATTCCTTGTAACAATTACGACTCTTCATATCAAGACCAACCTCCACGGTGCCAAATGATTCAAGCGACTCCTCATGAAACTACGGTGACCTTCTACGAAGACTCGGGTTATTAAAAGAACTTAAGGAGGTCGGCTATGTCCTCCCAAGATAATCCAAATGAAAAATCCATGGAAGTGTTGTTAGCGAAGAAGCGGGTGCTAAATTAGATTCCCAATTGCCTTTGAACAATCTATTAAGGAATCAATTGCAAAAGAAAAGCGGCAAAATCTAGCTCTCGATTCCGTTTCATTCACGATGGCGATGATGATGAAGATATCCTTGATATCCTACAATTTTATAACAGTTCATCAAGTTCATCGATTGAAATTCCTTCCATGAAAAGTCGGGGAGAAAAGACTATGATGGAATTACTAGCGAAGAACAAATGTTAAGTATAAAACATATGTATGCTAGTCCTTCTAAACTCCCTCGATCTGTTGTTATCACACCAAGCTCCCACTCACTCTACGAACATGGGGATGAGCATCTTGACCTTGTTCACGAAAAGAATCGGACGAATTCATAAAGTCTAGTGTTGAGAACCTTGTCCCAATCCCAAGAGAGTCACAGGAATTCTCGAGCATCGTGTGATATTCCTTTCCTCTTGAGTGTTCTCAAGATCATTTTGAAACTTTCTACGATCTTGGCGACGATTGTGCTTCCTATGGAGACATCGAGTGCGTTGAGGCATCACTTCCACAATCGATCTTTGATTCCCTTCTTGAGGAGTTCTCCGGTGAACTCACTCGCATCAATCCACTCTTTGATTTGAGCCGATCCGGGAGGCGAAAGTCTCATTGATAATGATCGTTCACTCACTTTACCTAACGGTCCAATAGAGAATGTTGATCACTTTGTTCCCGAAACATTCAAAGCTACTTTCACCAATCCTCTATTTGAATTCGACTCGAATTCACTTCAATTCTTGAGAATCCACTCTTTGATACTCGGGCGAGGATAGTGATGAGCCCCAATGGAACAAGAGTTCACAAATTCACTTCATGTGAATGATTCTCTTCATAAAGAGTTCTCCGGTGAACTCTCTCATGATATATCTCCTCGGAACATGATCATTTCTACTTTGATCTTGAGGATGATATTAGCTCGGACGAAGGTGTACTCTATCGTATGAGTTTGCCTATTGATGATACTACCTTCACCCTTCCTCCCGATCGTCTACATTTGAGGATGAAGAATGGATCTTGATTGTTATCAAGACCTTTCTTCCTTTCCTCAAATATCTTGTGATTTCCTTCATCTTCACTCCTTCGGGAATGAAGACACTATCTTTGACCCGGCATTTTCATTTATCATTTTTGAGCGGTTCTATGTATATCTCATCGGTGTGGAACTTCGTGTGCTTCAAATGTTTGTCCAAACATCTTGAATGAAAGTCCGATGGAGATTGTCTGTTCCACTTACTTCCCATGAACCAATGAATTGGGGTCGAGTCAAGCTAGCGACTCGGTAATCAAAAAGAGAGCTTAACATGGGTTTTCACCGTGTGCACCACCTTAGTGTGGGGAGTTGCCCATATTCTATAAAAAAAAAAAAAAAAAAAAAAAAATCTTTCTAAATAATGACCTCCTCGCACACGCCCACGCCCACACAAAGAAACTCCTTTGTCCAACTGCCCTTGGGACTTTAATTGGTTATACTTTGCATAATTAATGTGTTATATGCTTTTTAAGTTTTTAACTTTAGTAGCTTATTAGGCTTTTTAAGTGCTTATTTCGCAAAGCAACCACCAAGTTTTCTATTTTTCTTAGGATCAGCATTTTTCAAAGTACTTTTTGTGATTTTTACAGATTTTTCCCAATTAGTTTAGTATTTTTAATTATTTAATTAGTGTTAATTAGTTTTTAATTCGTAATAAATAATTTAAAACTCAAAAATATTCCGCTTTTTCCTAAAATTTTCTTTTATCATATAAGATGTAGGAAAATTAGTTTCACACTGTAGGCCTTTTAATTCATAAATTTTACGTTTATCTTGCGCCCAAACAGTAATTTTTGTACATAACGACGCTTTTCATTTTAAGTCACGCTTTTAAGTAATTTAAGTTTACGTTTTAGTTAAAATAGTTTATTTAAGTTATTTTATTTTATAAAATCATAAAACATCATTTTAAAAATAGTGATAGCGTTTATTTAATAGATTTTATCTTTTTAACTTTCTTTAATTTGCATTTAAGTCGCTTTAATTTGTAGATTTTCTCTTTAGGTATAATTATCCTATCCAAATCCTTTCTGATCGCTATCATTAGTGATCATTCTATCGTCTGATCAAGTGTTTAACACACCATTGAGTCTCAAGTGGGACATAACGACCGGAATTCATTGTATTCTCGATCTTCATTGCATTTGTCTTGTCGCTTTTCGATCTGTTAGACTTGACGGTTTATACGGATCAAAATTTTGGCGCCGTTGCGGAGGCTTTAGCGTGTGTTTAGCCTTTTCGGACTCCATTCTTGCACATATTCCATCTTTTGTAAAAGTTCTTTGTAAAGTTATCGGAAAATCCAAAAAGTTCATTAACACTTTTCCTCAAGTGTTAACAACGCCAAAATATTTTCATTCTTTGTTTTTATCATCATGTTTTTCAAAAATACCAAAAGTATTCCTCTTCACCCTCTTACCTTTTGATTCTTCATTTCTTACCCTCTCGTTAACCTTTGATTCTATCTATGTCTTATCCTCACCCTCTTGGTTGTCAATGGTGTGGTGGTCCTTATAATGGTGGCAATTGCCCAGCTTGTAGCATGGTGGAATCAGAAACGGATCTGTTCATAACCGGGATCCCTATTCCTACCATAACACGACCGATTTATTCCATCGCCTACCACCTTTGTGATACTCGGCGCTTTATCACAGTGAGTACCGTGGTGGTTCACACTCCGCTTCGATTGTCAATCGGAAACACGCTTGTCTATGAAAGGTGTTTCGATACCAATTATGACTACAACACATACCACTCACGGCCACATCGGTTGTCTTGTTGTGAGTATTGTGGAGGTCCTCACTCTAGCTTGGATTGTCAAACAGGGAACCCAATTCCTTGTAACAATTACGACTCTTCATATCAAGACCAACCTCCACAGCACCAAATGATTCAGCGACTCATGAAACTACGATCGACCTTCATCAAGACTCGGGTTATTAAAAGAACTTAAGGAGGAGTCGGCTATGTCCTCCCAAGATAATCCAAATGAAAAATCCATGGAAGTGTTGTTAGTCAAGAAGCGGTCGCTAAATTAGATTCCCAAATTGCCTTTGAACAATCTATTAAGGAATCAATTGCAAAGAAAAAGCGGCCAAATCTAGCTCTCGATTCCGTTTCATTCTCGATGACGATGATGATGAAGATATCCTTGATATCCTACAATTTTATAACATCATCAAGTTCATCGGTTGAAATTCCTTCCATGAAAAGTCGGGGAGAAAAGACTATGATGGAATTACTAGCGAAGAACAAATGTTAAGTATAAAACATATGTATGCTAGTCCTTCTAAACTCCCTCATCGTTGTTATCACACCAAGCTCCCACTCACTCTCACGAACATGGGGATGAGCATCTTGACACTGTTCTCGAAAAGGAATCGGACGAATTCATAAAGTCTAGTGTTGAGAACCTTGTCCCAATCCCAAGAGAGTCACAGGGAATTTCTCGAGCATCCGTGTGATATTCCTTTCCTCTTGAGTGTTCTCAAGATCATTTTGAAACTTTCTCGATCTTGGCGACGATTGTGCTTCCTATGGAGACATCGAGTACGTTGAGGCATCACTTCCACAACTGATGTCGATTCCTTCTTGAGGAGTTCTCCGTGAACTCACTCGCATCAATCCACTCTTTGATTTCGGCCGATCCGGGAGACCGAAGTCTCATTGATAATGATCGTCACTCACTTCTTACCCTAACAGTCCAATAGAGAATGTTGATCACTTTGTTCCGAAACATTCAAAGCTACTTTCACCAATCCTCTATTTGAATTCGATTCTGAATTCACTTCAATTGCTTGAGAATCCACTCTTTGATACTCGGGATCGAGGATAGTGATGAGCCCCAATGGAACAAGAGTTCACAAATTCACTTCATGTGAATGATTCTCTTCATAAAGAGTTCTCCGTGAACTCTCTCATGATATATCTCCTCCGAACATGATCATTTCTACTTTGATCTTGAGGATGATATTAGCTCGGAGGAAGGTGTACTCATCGTATGAGTTTGCCTATTGATGATACTACCTTCACCCTTCCTCCCGACATCGTACATTTGAGGATGAAGAATGGATCTTGATTGTTATCAAGACCTTTCTTCCTTTCCTCAAATATCTTGTGATTTCCTTCATCTTCACTCCTTCGGAATGAAGACACTATCTTGACCCGGCATTTTCATTTATCATTTTTGAGCCGTTCTATGTATATCTCATCGGTGTGGAACTTTCAGTGCTTCAAATGTTTGTCCAAACATCTTGAATGAAAGTCCGATGGAGATTGTCTGCTCCACTTACTTCCCCATGAACCAATGAATTGGGTCCGAGTCAAGCTAGCGACTCGGTAATCAAAAAGCAAGAGCTTAACATGGGTTTTCACCGTGTGCACCACATTAGTGTGGGGAGTTGCCCATATTCTAAAAAAAATAAATAAAAAAAAAAATAAAATAAAAATAAAAATTTCTAAATAATGGCCGTAGTATTTCCCTTTACGTTCTTTGTTTCGCATAACTGCGTACTTTGAATATTGAGGGCAATATTCATTTCTAAGTGTGGGGATTTTCACTAATTTTATCATATAATTATACCAATTCCCCTGCTTTTGGCCAAAATTTTTTTGGAGTAAGTGTTTACACTTTCTCATTTGGTTATCGATCCGCCTTGTCTAATAAACTAAAGGATTGGCTAATCCAGAGCAAACGGCTCTTGGTAAAGATATCTCAAATCCGTTTATATGGCTTGCAATTTGCCCAAATTGTATGGTTCTCAACTCACCATATCCTAAAAAGTGAAGAGTTGGCTAGCCCGCAAGTTTATGGCTTGTGGTAAAGGCGATGGAAAATCCACAATTGGTAATCAGCTCACCAAAGATAATATTGATAATTTATCTAAGAGTTGGCTAGTCCGTATGGTACGGCTTACGTAAAGACAAAATCAAACCATTGAAAGTCGGTGGTTTGCTCAAAATCACATGGTTATCGGTGTACCATGGTTCTTACTTGAACTGAAACATTTGGCTACTCCGTAGTAATGGCTTTTGGTAAAGAGATTAAAATCCATTATGTTTTCTCAAATCATTGCTAGGGACTAGCAATATCTCGATGTGGGGGATTGATGAGTGTCTAAATACTCATCATTTTGTACAAAATAAACACCAAAATCATCCGAAACACTCGAAACACATCAAAATGATCAAAATATCACAAATCAGTGTTTATGTGTTTTAAATGCAAAATATCAAAATCGATGAAAAACATATCAAATTTGCAAAATTGCGGTTTAGTCCCCAAGTTTCAAAAGTTGTCAACACACCCCGAGCACATAATTTCAAAAGTAAAATCACCAAAGGTCCTTTTAAATCATAACTTGTCGAATTAATCCTTTGGTGAAAAATGTCAAAAGTTTGAGAAATTACAAGTTTGGTCCTCCAAGTTTAAAATTTGGCAAAATTAGTCCTCGAATTTTGAAAATGTCAAGTTTAGTCCTTGCATTATTGAAACTTGTCACTTTTAGTCCTTGGAGTAACTTTTTCGAAATGGCGTGATGGTCCTTGAAGTTTCGTAAATTACAAACAAGCCCTTGTATTAATAAACCTTTAATACTTCTTTTTGGACCTTGAACCTAATAGTGACCCCCGCCACAACCTATTTTGAACCCTCCCTTTATTAATAACCAGTCAAAGCTTTGGTCAAAACGCACCAAAACCTTATCACTGCTTTCTTCCTTCACCGCTTTCTCCGAAACCCGACTTTACCCATTCCCATTTCCACTTTTTCCTCTCCTCACTCCACCTTCATAACAATCCAAGATACATTATAATCTCTCTCCCAAACACTCAAGCCCATCCAATGTTAAAACTCCATTTCCGCCAAAATGGAATGAAGGGCCATGATCACCTTAAGTCATCCAATGGTGGAGATTTTTGATGGGATTTAATCGAGATGAAAGAGAAGAGAGTGGGCATATAAAAGGGAGGAAAGAAGCAAGCATAAGGAGTTAGTTTTTTGTAGTTAGTTAGTTTTTCTTAGTTTTAATTAAGCTTTCGGTTTTATTTTAGTCTAGAAATTCTCTTCTAGTTCCATTTGTTAACTTTCTTTTCATTTACTTTTAATGTAAACTTTTAATGCAATTTAATTTCATGTCTTAGTTTTATCTAAGTTTATGCGGTTCCAAGCTTTCATGTTCTTCAATTTCATCTTCATTAAGTTATTGTTTTCCTACAAGAAAAAATTTTATGTTACAAGCTCTTTTAAGTTCATGTGATTTGTTTAGTTAAAGTTCTTAATTTTTAAGGGTGTTTGGGATATGAACAATTTTGGTGTTAAAAGAATTTTGGTCACTTGTTTGTTGTTGAATTAGATTGATAATAGTATAATAAGTAGTTTTGAAGTCATGTCAGTTAATTGGTTTCAAGTTTTTGATCATCTTAGTTCATATATTTATATATATATTTTTGTCTATTAGACCTCAACTTTAAGTAAGATTGCTTCAGTGTATGGTGAAAAGCTTGAGTTAATTCAAGTTTGATTATTGCTTTAGTATCTATATTGGTTCATTTAATCTGTTTAGACTTTGGTTCAAATGATTAAGGTCAAAACTAGTTTTACTTAAGTTTTCACATGCTTCCTTTTTAGTTCATATAAGCTCCAAGTTAGTTGCTATCTAGTTTTTTTGGTAGTTTGTAGATAGTGCTTCATATGTTGTAGCTTATCTTTGGATTTAGAGCTTATTGGTTGTCAGTCATTTGGCGCTAAAAGCCCATTGTGGTCGTCATTCATCCTTTATTAAGACAAACAACTCGCCTTTTTGCCCTTTTGCACGTCCCCTTTAAGCTCACATAAGCTCCAAAATAGCTCAAGCTTGCTTTTATATGTTCATTGTCATGAGTAGAATCTTGTTTTCACTTTTTAGCTCTATAGCTTATTGGTAGATAGCTTTTTGATAGCTTGTTTATTGCCCCATGGGTGATTTGGCTATGAACCAAACGTCCCCATAGACCCTTTTTCATATAATTTTCTTAGCTTTTAGAGGTTTAGCTTTTGCTTATTAGATGTCTTAGTTCGTAGTTCTTTGTTTTAAGATTGAGCGTTTAGTTTTTAGCTTTTGTGTAGCTATATAGTCCTTTAGTTTAGCTCATCCAAACTGACCCTTTAGTTTTTGTTCCTTTCATCGTTGTAAGGAAGTCATCCCAAACAGACCCGTTCCTTTTTTTTATGTCTGCTGCTTTGTACATAAGTCAGTGGTGTGCGTATTATAGCTTTTCAAGTTTGGTTAATCTGTCTAGTATTAGTTGTTAAAAGAAAAGCTCAAAATATCAAGAAAAATATAGTGGTAAAAAAGGTGCAGGGGTGGGATTCGACCCCCTGACCTCCTGCACACTGCCCACGTCCACACAGCAAACTCCTTTGTCCAACTGCCCTTGGGACTTTAATTGGTTATACTTTGCATAATTAATGTGTTATATGCTTTTTAAGTTTTTAACTTTAGTAGCTTATTAGGCTTTTTAAGTGCTTATTTCGCAAAGCAACCACCAAGTTTTCTATTTTTCTTAGGATCAGCATTTTTCAAAGTACTTTTTGTGATTTTTACAGATTTTTCCCAATTAGTTTAGTATTTTTAATTATTTAATTAGTGTTAATTAGTTTTTAATTCGTAATAAATAATTTAAAACTCAAAAAAATATTCCGCTTTTTCCTAAAATTTTCTTTTATCATATAAGATGTAGGAAAATTAGTTTCACACTCGTAGGCCTTTTAATTCATAAATTTTACGTTTTATCTTGCGCTCCATAGTAATTTTGTATACATAACATGCGTTTTCATTTTAAGTCACGTTTTTAAGTAATTTAAGTTTACGTTTTAGTTAAAATAGTTTATTTAAGTTATTTTATTTTATAAAATCATAAAACATCATTTTAAAAATAGTGATAGCGTTTATTTAATAGATTTTATCTTTTAACTTTCTTTAATTTGCATTTAAGTCGCTTTAATTTGTAGATTTTCTCTTTAGGTATAATTATCCTATCCAATCCTTTCGATCGCTATCATTAGTGATCATTCTATCGTCGATCAAGTGTTTAACACACCATTGAGTCTCCGTGGGACATAACGACCGAAATTCATTGTATTCTCGATCTTCATTGCATTTGTCTTGTTGCATTTCATCTGTAGACTTGACGGTTTAGCACGGATCAAAATTTTACGCTTGTTCGGAGGCTTTAGCGTGTGTTTAGCCTTTTTCGACCCATTCTTGCACATATTCCATCTTTTGTAAAAGTTCTTTGTAAAGTTATCGAAAATCCAAAAAGTTCATTAACACTTTTCCCGAAGTGTTAACAACGCCAAAAATATTTTCATTCTTTGTTTTTATCATCATGTTTTTCAAAAATACCAAAATATTCCTCTTCACCCTCTTACCTTTTGATTCTTCATTTCTTACCCTCTGTTAACCTTTGAATATATCTATGTCTTATCCTCACCCTCTTGGTTGTCAATGGTGTGGTGGTCCTTATAATGGTGGCAATTGCCCGGTTGTAGCATGGTGGAATCGGGAAACGGTCCATCTATAACCGGGATCCTATTCCTACCATAACACGACCGATTTATTCCATCACTACCACACTGTGATACTCGGCATTTCTTGTTGTAGTACTGTGGTGGTTCACACTCCGCTTACGATTGTCAATCGGAAACACGCTTGTCTATGAGCGGGTTTCGATACCAATTATGACTACAACACATACCACTCACGGCCACATCGGTTGTCTTGTTGTGAGTATTGTGGAGGTCCTCACTCTAGCTTGGATTGTCAAGCAGGAACCCAATTCCTTGTAACAATTACGACTCTTCATATCAAGACCAACCTCCACAGTATCAAATGATTCAGCGACTCCTCATGAAACTACGATCGACCTTCATCAAGACTCGAGTTATTAAAAGAACTTAAGGAGGAGTGGCTATGTCCTCCCAAGATAATCCAAATGAAAATCCATGGAAGTGTTGTTGTCAAGAAGAAGCGGGTGCTAAATTAGATTCCCAATTGCCTTTGAACAATATATTAAGGAATCAATTGCAAAAGAAAAAGCGCCAAATCTAGCTCTCGATTCCGTTTCATTCACGATGACGATGATGATGAAGATATCCTGATATCCTACAATTTTATAACAGTTCATCAAGTTCATCGGTTGAAATTCCTTCCATGAAAAGTCGGGGAGAAAAGACTATGATGGAATTACTAGCGAAGAACAAATGTTAAGTATAAAACATATGTATGCTAGTCCTTCTAAACTCCTCACCTGTTGTTATCACACCCAAGCTCCCACTCACTCTCTCGAACATGGGGATGAGCATCTTGACACTGCTCTCGAAAAGGAATCGGACGAATTCATAAAGTCTAGTGTTGAGAACCTTGTCCCAATCCCAAGAGAGTCGGGGAATTCTCGAGCATCCGTGTGATATTCCTTTCCTCTTGAGTGTTCTCAAGATCATTTTGAAACTTTCTCCGATCTTGGCGACGATTGTGCTTCCTATGGAGACATCGAGTACGTTGAGGCATCACTTCCACAATCGATGTTGATTCCTCTTGAGGTTCTCCGGTGAACTCACTCACATCAATCCACTCTTTGATTTGAAGCCGATCCGGGAGACCGAAGTCTCATTGATAATGATCGCTCACTCACTTCACCCCTAACAATTCAATAGAGAATGTTGATCACTTTGTTCCCGAAACATTCAGCTACTTTCACCAATCCTCTATTTGAATTCGACCGAATTCACTTCAATTGTCGAGAATCCACTCTTTGATACTCGATCGAGGATAGTGATGAGCCCCAATGGAACAAGAGTTCACAAATTCACTTCATGTGAATGATTCTCTTCATAAAGAGTTCTCCGTGAACTCTCTCATGATATATCTCCTCCGGAACATGATCATTTCTACTTTGATCTTGAGGATGATATTAGCTCGGAGGAAGGTGTACTCTATCGTATGAGTTTGCCTATTGATGATACTACCTTCACCCTTCCT
The DNA here is from genome assembly GCA_022545495.1 of Chrysanthemum lavandulifolium. Lineage (NCBI taxonomy): Eukaryota > Viridiplantae > Streptophyta > Magnoliopsida > Asterales > Asteraceae > Chrysanthemum > Chrysanthemum lavandulifolium. Next base: position 301,661,931 of record CM040239.1, on the reverse strand, counting down.
CCCGTCGTCTACATTTGAGGATGAAGAATGGATCTTGATTGTTATCAAGACCTTTCTTCCTTTCCTCAAATATCTTGTGATTCCTTCATCTTCACTCCTTGGGAATGAAGACACTATCTTTGACCCGGCATTTTCATTTATCATTTTTGAGCCGGTTCTATGTATATCTCATCGGTGTGGAACTTTCGTGTGCTTCAAATGTTTGTCAAACATCTTGAATGAAAGTCCGATGGAGATTGTCTGTTCACTTACTTCCCATGAACCAATGAATTGGGTCGAGTCAAGCTAGCGACTCGGTAATCAAAAACAATAGCTTAACATGGGTTTTCACCGTGTGCACCACATTAGTGTGGGGTTGCCCACATATTCTAAAAAAAAAAAAAAAAAAAAAAAAAATCTTTCTAAATAATGGCCGTAGTATTTCCTTTTCGTTCTTTGTTTCGGCATAACCGCTTGTGATTTTGAATATTGAGGGCAATATTCATTTCTAAGTGTGGGAATTCTCACGAATTTTATCATATAATTATACCAATTCCCGTTTTTGGCCAAAATTTTTTTCGAGTAAGTGTTTTACACTTTCTCATTTGGTTATCATCCTTTGTCTAATAAACTAAAGGATTGGCTAATCCAGAGCAAACGGCTCTTGGTAAAGATATCTCAAATCCGTTTATATGGCTTGCAATTTGCCCAAAATTGTATGGTTCTCAACTCACCATATCCTAAAAGTGAAGAGTTGGCTAGCCCATAAGTTTATGGCTTGTGGTAAAGGCGATGGAAAATCCACAATTGGTAATCAGCTCACCAAAGATAATATTGATAATTTATCTAAGAGTTGGCTAGTCCGTAAGGTACGGCTTCGTAAAGACAAAATCAAATCCGTTGAAAGGTGGTTTGCTCAAAATCACATGGTTATCGGTGTACCATGGTTCTTACTTGAATCAAACATTTGGCTACCTTCAGTAATGGCTTTTGGTAAAGAGATTAAAATCCATTATGTTTTCTCAAATCATTGCTAGGACTAGCAATATCTCGATGTGGGATTGATGAGTGTCTAAATACTCATCATTTTTGTACAAAATAAACCGCAAAATCATCCGAAAACACTCAAACACATCAAAATGATCAAAATATCACAAATCAGTGTTTTATGTGTTTTAAATGCAAAAATATCAAAATCGATGAAAACATATCAAATTTGCAAAATTGCGCTTTTAGTCCCCAAGTTTCAAAAGTTGTCAAATCATATCCCCGAGCACATAATTTCAAAAGTAAAATCACCAAAGGTCCTTTTAAATCATAACTTGTCGAATTAATCCTTTGGTGAAAATGTCAAAAGTTTGAGAAAATTACAAGTTTGGTCCTCGAAGTTTAAAATTGGCAAAATTAGTCCACGGAATTTTGAAAATGTCAAGTTTAGTCCTTGCATTATTGAAACTTGTCACTTTTAGTCCTTGGAGTAACTTTTCGAAATGGCGCAAGTGGTCCTTGAAGTTTGAAATTACAAACAAGCCCTTGTATTAATAAACCTTTAATACTTCTTTTGGACCTTGAACCTAATAGTGACCCGCCACAACCTATTTTGAACCCTCCCTTTTATTAATAACCAAAAGCTTTGGTCAAAACAACCAAAACGCACCAAAACCTTATCACCGTCTTCTTCCTTCACCGCTTTACGCAAACCCACTTTACCCATTCCCAGGTTCTTTTTCCTCTCCTCACACTCCACCTTCATAACAATCCAAGATACATTATAATCTCTCCTCCCAAACACTCAAGCCCATCCAATGTTAAAACTCCATTTCCGCCAAAATGGAATGAAGGCCATGATCACCTTAAGTCATCCAATGGTGGAGATTTTTGATGGGATTTAATCGAGATGAAAGAAAGAGAGTGGGCATATAAAGGGAGGAAAGAAGCAAGCATAAGGAGTTAGTTTTTGTAGTTAGTTAGTTTTCTTAGTTTTAATTAAGCTTTCAGCTTTTATTTTAGTCTAGAAATTATCTTCTAGTTCCATTTGTTAACTTTCTTTTCATTTACTTTTAATGTAAACTTTTAATGCATTTAATTTCATGTCTTAGTTTTATCTAAGTTTATGCAGTTCCAAGCTTTCATGTTCTTCAATTTACATCTTCATTAAGTTATTGTTTTCCTACAAGAAAAAAATTTTATGTTACAAGCTCTTTTAAGTTCATGTGATTTGTTTAGTTAAAAGTTCTTAATTTTTAAGGGGTGTTTGGGATATGAACAATTTTGGTGTTAAAAGAATTTTGGTCACTTGTTTGTTGTCAATTAGATTGATAATAGTATAATAAGTAGTTTTGAAGTCATGTCGGTTAATTGGTTTCAAGTTTTTGATCATCTTAGTTCATATATTTATATATATATTTTGTCTATTAGACCTCAACTTTAAGTAAGATTGCTTCTGATGTATGGTGAAAAGCTTGAGTTAATTCAAGTTTGATTATTGCTTTAGTATCTATATTGGTTCATTTAATCTGCTTAGACTTTGGTTCAAATGATTAAGGTCAAAACTAGTTTTACTTAAGTTTTCACATGCTTCCTTTTTAGTTCATATAAGCTCCAAGTTAGTTGCTATCTAGTTTTTGGTAGTTTGTAGATAGTGCTTCATATGTTGTAGCTTATCTTTGATTTAGAGCTTATTGGTTCAGTCATTTGGCGCTAAAGCCCATTGTGGGTCGCTCACATCCTTATTACGACAAAGAAACTCGCTTTTGCCCTTTTGCACGTCCTTTTAAGCTCACATAAGCTCAAAATAGCTCAAGCTTGCTTTTATATGTTCATTGTCATGAGTAGAATGTTGTTTTTCACTTTTTAGCTCTATAGCTTATTGGTAGATAGCTTTTTGATAGCTTGTTTATTGCCCCATGGGTGATTTGACAGCAACCAAACGTCCCCATAGCAGCCCTTTTCATATAATTTTCTTAGCTTTTTAGAGGTTTAGCTTTTGCTTATTAGATGTCTTAGTTCGTGAGTTCTTGCTTTAAGATTGAGTAGTTTAGTTTTTAGCTTTTTGTGTAGCTATATAGTCCTTTAGTTTAGCTCATCCAAACATTTTAGTTTTTTTTTTTTGTTCATCGTATTGTAAGGAAGCTGTCCCAAATGCATCTGCCTTTTTTTTATATGTCTCTTGTTTGTACATAAGTCGTGTACAATAGATTATAGCTTTTCAAGTTTGGTTAACTGTTCTAGTATTAGTTGTTAAAAGAAAAGCTCAAAATATCAAGAAAAAAATAAGTGGTAAAAGGTGCAGGGTGGGATTCACCCCGACCTCCTCGCACACCGCCCACGCCCACACAAAGAAACTCCTTTGTCCAACCGCCTTGGGACTTTAATTGGTTATACTTTGCATAATTAATGTGTTATATGCTTTTAAGTTTTTAACTTTAGTAGCTTATTAGGCTTTTTAAGTGCTTATTTCAAAAGCAACCACCAAGTTTTCTATTTTTCTTAGGATCGAGATTTTCATAGTACTTTTTGTGATTTTTCTGATTTTTCCCAATTAGTTTAGTATTTTAATTATTTAATTAGTGTTAATTAGTTTTTAATTAAGTAATAAATAATTTAAAACTCAAAAAATATTCCGCTTTTTCCTAAAATTTTCTTTTATCATATAAGATGTAGGAAAATTAGTTTCACACTCGTGAGCCTTTTAATTCATAAATTTTACGTTTTATCTTGCGCCCAAACGTAATTTTTGTACATAACGTGACGCTTTTCATTTTAAGTCACGTTTTTAAGTAATTTAAGTTTACGCTTTAGTTAAAATAGTTTATTTGTTATTTTATTTTATAAAATCATAAAACATCATTTTAAAAATAGTGATAGCGTTTATTTAATAGATTTTATCTTTTAACTTTCTTTAATTTGCATTTAAGTCGCTTTAATTTGTAGATTTTCTCTTTGGGTATAATTATCCTATCCAAATCCTTTCGATCGCTATCATTAGTGATCATTCTATCGTCTCGATCAAGTGTTTAACACACCATTGAGTCTCAAGTGGGACATAACGACCGGAATTCATTGTATTCTCCGATCTTCATTGCATTTGTGTTTAAAAAGCATTTTCGATCTGTTAGACTTGACGGTTTAGCACAGATCACCTAGACATATGGCCACTCTCGCCACACTTGTAACAACTTCTGCCAACACCGCCACCACCCTTGGGACATTCCCTAGACATATGGCTACTCACGCCACACTTAGAACAACGTCGACACCGCTACCACCCTTGGGACATTCCTAGACATATAGCCACTCGCCCACACTTATAATAACACACCGCCCACCGGCCTTGGGAAATTCCCTAGACATATGCGCCACTCTCGCCACACTTATAACAGCTTGTGCCACCACTACCACCCTTAGAACATTCCCTAGACATATGGCCACTCGCCACACTTATAACACTTCTCGCCACGCTACCACCCTTGGGACATTTCCTAGATAGTTTCGAGGCGCCTTGCACGAGCCTTATGAGTACCGTCCCCTCACATGCGAGCTATCACAACACACATTACAGGGCGGGGGTATGGTTGCGGGATGAGGCACGTGTTTGATCACGTAATCACCGATCTTTTATTTTTATTTTTATTTTATATTTTAAACAACCAAAGACCCTGTTGAAGCATTTTTTAATCTTTCTATTTTATTTATTTTTGTGTTTAATGTGATAGCAAGGTTATAAAGTGATTACGTAATACATTAGAGTTTAATAGATTATGTCTACATGTAGTAATTAGTAACTTTCTCATTTATTTAAGTCATTTAACCCGTTTTGGCCCATTTTAGCCCAAACAAGTACATAATACTAAAATGGGTCAAAATGGGTGAAACAGGTGTAATCTAAACAGTAAATTTACTTATTAGCTTACACGTTTGGGCTAATAAGTAACTTTGTCATTATATTACATCGTTTCACCCAATTTAGCCGATACATGTACTAATAAGTAACTTTCTAGCTTATTGAGGTCATTTAACCTTTTTGACCAATTTTAGTCCTAACATGTACACATTATGCTAAAATTGTCAAAATGAGAAACGGTGTAATATAATGGCAAGGTTACTTATTAGCACACGTTTCGGCTAATAAGTAACTCTGTCTTTTATATTACACCCGTTTCACGCATTTTAGCATGTACTAATAAGTAACTTACTTGTTTATTTAAGTCATTTAACATATTTTATTGATTTATTGATGTACATAATGTACTAACCCGACTAATATATTAATTTAATCTTTTTTTTCAACTTTTGTATGAAGAAATGTTTCGCCTACGGGATCTGGGAGCGAACAACCTTACCGACGTAGCCTATACCAACGAAGAGATACTTGCTATGGTTATCAAGGCAACGGAGAAAAGTCGCCAGTAGAGGTAGGATATTGAGCTGGAAGACAAGTTTACCCATAGCTCCTCCAGGTTCATACACTCGGCCCGAGATTGACGAGATGATGGTCGATAAAGACAAGAAGATTGAGGAGGTTGTGAAAGAGACGAAGGTCGTTCAGCACCAGCTCACTTAGATGATGTCGGTGTTACAGAGTAACCCTTAGTGGACCGGGCTTATGAGCGATTCTTCGCATCTGATGTAGGGTCGAGCGGTGGCGGCACGGAGTGGCGGCGTGGAGTGGCGAGGCGGGAGTGGTGATCTCGAGGGTGGTAGCTCGAATAGTGGCGATGAGTGATCGAGGTATATGGGTTATTTTGTGACGATATATATATATCTTTTAGACTATGCTTTTGATCGACTCATCCGTATGCTATTATTGTATACTTTCAACATTTGCCGACTTGAAGATTGCGGATATAGCAACTTTTGTGTATATGGTAGCTGGATCCACAGATTATAACACCCGTTTTGTATAACTTGTAACATTTAATGTATTTGAGAGTGTTTAGCGATTATATATCAGTGTTTTAGCCGTTATAACTTGTTTTGGGATATCGGTATATTGGCATTGGTGGTTTAGAGGTTTTGGTTGTAATAAGAATGTAGATTTTTTCCAAAAAATTTCTAAAAAATCAAAATTGTCGATGTGCAGTCGTCAGCGGCAAAGAAGAAACTCATATAGCTGATAACATGTCGTCAGCATCATATAAACCAATTAATATTAATTGGTATTGTACTGACGACATGTCGCCGGTACCATTGCCATTTCAATTGGACTTTCTTGACTTTATATTAAATAAGTAATATTAGTTCTTATGACTTTCTTGTTGTCGGTAACATAACTAATATGTTTGACTTTCGTTGACTTTTTGCAAATTAAGAAGTTGATTAGTATTATGGCGACGACAGGATGTCGTCGGCACCATATATTCCCAACTACAAAATCTTTAACCGAAAATGTTGTAGGACCCACAAAGTCGTCGGCATGGTTGTCATTTTGTTGTCGGACAAGAACTCCGACAGGCAATTACGACTAACTATTGCCTACGTCATGTCGTCGGCATCATATCTTGCCGACGATAAGACGCCGGCATAGTTAAAAAAATGTTGCCGAAAGAAGTGGCGATTGTACTAGTATGAAGGAACGTGTTGGTCCGATCGTTAGCCCTAAACCGGTTTATAACATCCGATTTTTATTGTGTTTCTTTGTTTGATCTTATTTCAAATCATGTGAAATACTAGTAGTATAGATGTTCGTTTTAGTTTCTTAGACCAATTCTAAATTGAGGATTTTGTCTTGATCGAGTCATCGAACGTGCGGATTAATTAGATGTCATTTGGTTAAAATATAAATAGTTGTTTATTTTAAATGAAATCTTTTATATAATATAATCTTTATAAAATAAAGGAATTACATCATTTGGAGTGATTTTGTCAATTCATTCTTATTGAAAAACAATTAGCTAACGGAGAGCTCAATTTAGCCACGTAAGCAAAATCGTGTGATGTGATTGGTTAATAAAAGTCAAAATTAAATTGGTTTTGGTCAAACATTAATAAATTTTGTGGAAAATTTTGATTGATAAAAAAAGCACACAAAAATATATGGTCAAATTTATGAAAACAAAAACTTAAAAAAAGACGAGGTGATTAATAAAACTTTATTAGTTGAATTTTTAAAAATTATATAGATTTAAGTGTAATATTATAAGTTTTCATTTTTTTAATAATTTTGGATTATAAACAAATACCCTCTTATACTTTATACCCTTTATACTTTATATACTAAAAATACAATGTATACGTTGTTTTAAAATAATAACATATAAATTTGCATAAGATTATAAGTATCAATTTTTTACTATATATCGTTCAATAAGGACTCGGTTATTTCATTTTTAAAGCTTAACCTATGTGGACACGAGTTTACATTTAAATACGGCTAAATTATCGAAAAGGGGAATATAATTATCAAATGAAGCGGGGTTACTTTAATATAAAATAAATATACGTGATTATACTTATAATAATGACTCGTGTAATTCTTATTTATTTATATAAGGATATCTAGAAAGCATTTTTTAAAACTTTAAGGAGTATACTTTAACTTTATCAACGCTCATTATGTGCTATTAAATTTGCATCATGTGTGCAACATAATATCGATGAGTGAAATTTAAATAACAACATCAACATCTTTGTCACTAAATAAAATTAAATCTTGAGTTACCTAACATAAATTTTAACAAATATTTTACCAAATTTTAATGAATATTAATGCATAATGAAAAACCCGTGCATAAGTATTAGTTGTACTTATACCACAATTTTTATGGGCAAATTCTTACATGTGTATATACTGAACTAAAATATTAAAATAAATTTGATTTATATGTAAACTTTATATGTGCATGAAACTTATAACTATCTTTACTATCTAAAATGGAAAAAAGGTCAAAGAGGAAATGTGAAAAGTTGAAAATTGAAATTGAAAGTCAAGGTTTTTAAACCTTTACTCAAACCTAATTCGTGAGTCAATATGGAATGTCCGAATTTTTCTAAAGTAAAATATATTGCAATGAATGTCCAGAATTACGCCTCTTATATATGGCAATGATAGGTCGACATTAAAATGCAAAGCGGGACATTAAAATGCAAGTTGAAACTGTCATACCTCACACCACATATAAGCACACAAAACACACACAAACCCTCATTCTCTTCCTTTCTCTCTTTCTAACACACAGTCACACACTCCCAAATGCTCACTTAGACAGCCGCCACCGCCACCGCCATCGAAACTCCTCTCTCCACCAAGAAGCACCACGGCCGAGACCAACAACCACCAAATCCCCGCCGCCGGATCTATATCACAAACAGGTTTTTTGTTTTTAGTATTGAAGGTTTTTAATTGATTTATTTCTATGTTTGTAGATCTCGCCAGAATTTGTGTAGCCGCCGCCGGAATCTTAGGTTTGTCTATCTTTTTTTTTCGTTTGAATTTTTTTATAGATGTATGTGTTTTTTGTATTTCTATGTTTTTTCGGATCCGCTGGAATCGTAGCCGTCGCCGAATTTGTATAGCCATTTGGGATGCCGAAAAGTTGCAGCCGTGTCCTATTAGAAATAGTTATTGGTGTTGGTAAAGTTGTTTGTAATTTTATTTTGTATTTTCTAGTTTTTTTATATAAATCTATAAAGTATACATGGTTTTGGATTGTATTTTACTTTTTGGAACCGATTGGTAGATCTAATGTTTCTTTTGTGTTTGGTTTTGATCGTTTCTTCGTGATTTGGGAAATTTTTTATAGTTACGAAGATGCTTATTGAGATTTGAGGCTAATGATATTGCTTATTGAGGCCAGTGATGTTTTATATAGTAGTTATAACTCCTTGCATTTATTTTATACTTTATCTATGTATGTCCGTGGTTGTGCTAATATCTTTAAAGAGGTTAGATGATTGATATTTCTTGAAATGGAAATGATGCAACCTTAGGGGGAGTGGGTTCGTAGGGAATCGGGTAGGGATACCCGATCGGCTACCGCCCCCACCTAATCGGTAGGGCAATCGGTGAGGATGTTCGGTTTGTGAGCCGGCGGTGAAGAGGAAGGATTTCAAAATTTTGGAACGTTGACTAGCCTAACTTGCTTGAGATGGTGAAGACATGTTTCTAGAGAGGAAATGAAAAGGGTTTTATTTTTATAAAATTATTAGATTGATTTATATAAACCGACACAAGAGTTGAATACAAAGAAGGAGTGGTTTTGAGATGAGATTGAGATGTATATAAAGGAGAGAAAGGAAATGAGATTGGATGACAAGAACAAAAGTTGTGTTTATTAGGGGTGAGCACAAAACCGAAAACCGAATCGAAACAGAAAAACCGAAAAAGCCGAACAAAAAAACCGCCCATTTGACAAACCGATGGCGGTGGTTTTGAATTTATAAAACCAAATGTTTGGAAGTTTTTTGGTTTCATAAGAAAACCGAACCGAGAAAACCGCCTACCCACCTTTTATATGTTTTATATAATTTTATCTATATAAAAGATTTGCTATTTAATTTTAAAGATTTAAGTATAAAACTTTATCTAATAAAAAAAATGTGTTGTTTACTATCTATACATTAAAAAAAAATATTTATAGATATTACATCTTTGTTTAATAGTGTTCGTTGAAAATTTCCCCTACAATTCTCGTAAGCGAACGAAAAGTGCAAAGCCGCAAAGACGTGCATTTTATATTTTAGATTGATGTTTGGTTGTTTTGTACGTTTTTTTTTTACGCTTTGGATTGCTAGATAATATGCTATTATTGATATTTGTTTAAATATTTTTGCTTGAAGACTTAGAATTGTAAACTTCATATAAGATTAAAACTTGCTTGTTTTCAAGTAAGAAAACCGAATAAAACCGAACCGAACTGATTCAATGTCAAAACCGAAAACCGAACCGAAAACCGAAACCAAACGGTTTGTAGTTTCTAAAACCAAAATATACGATTCGGTTTTTGGTTTTACTGTAAAACCGCCCCACCCCGCCCCATGCTCACCCCTAGTGTTTATTTCCAAAGTCTTTTTTCTTTTCTTTTTTTTGGTGAAAATGTTAAAATGGGCGACATTGAAGCGAGATACCCATATTAATAATGTGTTTATTTTAATGAAGTGGTATGTTTTTATTTTAATATTGTATGTGATTTTATGTATTAAAATATATGAAAAAAATCGGGTAGTATAGGTGACCACCCTCCTACTTAGGGTAGTGTTAGGGTAGTTTTGAGTTGGAGGGTTTTATTGGATAAAGGTGATTTGACAATTCGGTATTAGGTACCACCCTCCCCTTAGAGATTTTATGCAACTTCGCTTGCAATATCAAGAAATGGTGTGATATCACTCTCATGTATATTACAACATCTCATATGGTGTTTGGTTTCATTTAATGTTCTTTAATTTACAAGTGTGATGATTTTATTTTAATAGATCTATTTATATAGTAACATTTTGGTATCTTAGCTTGTTAGGCTAGACACACTGGGCGGCACCTTCGACTGATTTGGAAATCGTTTGTCCCCAATGTGGGATGTTGGTCGAACATCGGTCGTGGTACAAAAAATAACAATCGGTCAATTTTGACCGATTATTACACACACATTTTATTTTTATTTTTATTTTACTTAGTGTTGGTCGTTTCGGTCATCGAGAGAGAGAAAGTCGATGTGACAAGGGATGATCCGGGTCACGATCTGTGTCCAACCTTAAAATCATATATGGTACTCTTTTAAAGTTCAAAGCTCGATTGATGTTGCTTAAACGATGGTTTAGAGTTCACCAATTAACTTTTTGAACGAGTTTAGAATTTAAAAGTTTGAAAGGACAGGAAGATATAATCGACAATTTGAGGGAATATTGATGGATAAAAGATGAGTAATGGTATTATTACCCAAAAGGAAATCTTATATTTATTTCAAATCCATGCTATATGCGAATGTCAATCAGATACAAAAATTATCTTTTTAAATTGTGTTATCAATCATGAGCTACACAAGTTTTTGATCAAGAATTCTCGCCCTCCATGCTTGACATCGGAGAATATATATACTTATACTACATATAAAAAGGTTTACATCAATTTCTTAAAATGTATGACATTAAATGATACGCCTGGGCTAAAGCCCATTGCAGAATCACGACCAAAGAGGGTCATGTCCAAGCTTGTATAGCATAAAGATTATGTCGTATAGTAATTAACTTTATTCTTGATTATGTTTCATTATGTTTTGAGTCTTATTAGGAAATGTTTTATATTGTCTTGGAAAACAAGTTGTCTCATTCGGTATAAATATTTCCGAATCATTCATGAATAAAATATAGTTTTCTGTCAAACAAACTTATCTTTTCTTCTCGATCGTTCTTAAGGAGGTAGCACCCGCTAAAAGAGGTGTCATATCTTGATACAACCTCAACGGTCGTATCAATTGGTGCTCTCATTAAGTCGTATCATTAAATTATGAATTGTTTTATACTACATATAAAGGGTTTTCACTCATTTTTGATTTTGAAAATGTATGCCCATTTTATATTAGGTAATGTTGATAATTATATAATGTTTTTAATTTGGTGAACTTTTGATTTCTTAATCAATTATATAAATTCCTTTGCAAACGAGGTTTTATAAATTATGTTGATATCATAGATATCAAATCGTCTTTTGTTGTGATTTGTTAATCAAATCATACCTAAATATAAGGTGTATATTTCCTTCAAGTAATGATTCATGCATTATTTATTCCTTGCGATGTTTTGTTACTCCGCCTTTATAAGTATCATAATAACCATTCTCGTTGCTATACATTTTGATTATTTCATGTTTTATCGCACCTATAGTTGTTTGTCGTTAGAAAATTCCATTGCTATGCACGGTACTGCTCTCAACATATAAAGAGTGTATAATTTTGTTTAAAACTATTACTCCCCGTCCCATAATAATTGTTCAATTTACTTTTTGAGTCTTTCTTATTCAACTTTGACCAATAATATTTTTATTTGTGTTATATAATACTTAATGAAAATTATACCAACCTGAAATACATTTAAAACCTAATCTATTCGTATATTTTTCATCAAGTATAATATTACACAAATAAAAATATTTATGGTCAAATTGATAAAAAAGACTTAAAAAAGTCAAAGTGGACAATTATTACGGGAGGAGGTAGTAAAATAAAACAAATATAATTACTAATATATCTTCAATTTCAATTAGTATGGTGTATTTATATGTTTTGCACAACTATAGTTACCTATAATTATTTGTTGCTAGAGTTTCCCGTCGCTATACATGAATATCACGTAGAATTACAAATGTATTAGTGAAGCCTGTCAAAGAGTTCGGTCAAAGAGGAGTCTATACCTCAAATGTCGTCTACCAAGAAGTTTTACGCGACGAGTAACGTGCATTGTTTGTTAGTATCTCATAATTGATGTAATGTTTTTTTAGTCTCACTAAATAGTTTTATATGTCGTTTGATACATGTTAAGAATTTTTGCTAGAGTTGAATTACCACATGTTACAACCGTTTGCAATTACATTTTGATTTTTTCATGTTATACGAAATACTTACCACAATATCGCATTTTTGTCTCTCGCTAGGAACCACTGCCGCTAGGCGTAATACTCGCCTAGTATAATTATATATAATTATCTTTAAATACACAATATTCAGATAATGCAGAATAAATTTTTTGTCAAAACCCATACATGCACGGTTATTATAACTGTTATGTGGGCTTTTTATATCTATGTCATGAGCCTCTTTTAGCTTTACAATTCTTCTCATCTTCCATTAATTTAAAAAAAAAAAAAAATGTCATTCAACAGACCTCCATCATTCACCATACCTCCATCAGTCTCTGCCACTACAGCGTCTGAGACCTCTGGAGAAGAACATCCATACGATGGACCTCCATCATTGACATATGGTCGAGGAACTCAATCCTTCATAGAAGAAAATATCACTGAACAGGAAACCCCCACAGATCTTGATCACTCGAGAATACCGTTGAAAGACATAATAAAAGCAACCAACAATTTCGCTGAAGATAATATCATTGAAAAGGATTACGGTTGGATTGTGTACAATGGAGAACTTTCCGGGAAGAAGTTAGCTTTTGTATTATTTAATGAAGGATATATGCTGAACACTGGTCATGTCTTTACGCATAGTTCTCTGCCAAAACATCAAAATATTGTTTCATTAATTGGGATTTGTGACGATGGCAGGGTCATTCTTGTCCTCGAGCATCCCACACATGGGGAGCTTTACAAGTATGTGAGCAGTCCACATCTCACATGGTTGATGCGAGTCAAAATCTGCCTCGATATAGCTTCTGGCTTGCATTATATTCAAGATTATCGTAAAACACATGAGATGAAAATTGAAGATTTGAATATCGATTGTATTCATTTAGATGAAAATTGGCAGGCAAAGATTCAGTTATTCAAACCTAGCTCGTTGATTGAACAACCTCAATCGCTTTTCCACAGTCGGTCAATTGGGGTATTTTGATCCTTTATACAGACTAACTGAAAAGCAGTCAGAAATATACAATTTCGGGGTGATACTATTTGAACTTCTCTGTGCAAGGCCAGCTGTTACCAGTGATGAAGAGGGAGGTACACAGTTTCTTAGAAAGTTGGCGTGCAGCCATTATGAAAAAGGAACTCTAACCGGGATTATAGATCCCGTTCTAAGGGCACAGATGAACAGAGATTCCATGGCTATTTTTTCAGAAGTTGCATATCGATGCCTGAACGAGGATCCATCCATACGCCCAGCAATCTGGGTGGTTATAGATCAACTTGAAAAGTCCTCAAACTTCAAGAAGGTTCTGTAACTTCGAACATCAACAAGTAAGTTACTGCCACTTTATAAATGTCCTTTTCCTTTTCTCTTAAGTAGAATAGTCCCAACTTTTGTCCAAGTACAAGTATTTTTTTCTTTTGAAAGTAGTTGTGACCATGGGTCGGTTTTGTACATAATCTAACCCATATCAAACAGAAAAGTTCCGTCTTAAACGGGTTTGGGTTTTCAGTTTTAGTTTCGACTTGTTGGACTTTTTATTTTAATTGGTGTTAGTTGGGTTTTGGAGTTTTGTTGTTTTTACTTTGATCGTTGGTTGTTGATGCAAACAAGTGAAGAACACGATAGGGTATTTGGATCATTCTTTTGTCGGAAGAAAAACATGTGTATGACATCTAGGATAACTTCCTAACTAAATGTTACTACGTATTTTTATAAAATTGCATATATATCCTTTCAAAATCTTATAATTGCACATATATTCAACCACAACTAATAATTGTATATATATATCTTTTCAAAGCCTTAAAAATTGTCAAATATATCTAAATGATTATTTTAATATATTTAATAGAAAATATGTCTAACAATTATAATTGATATATAAAATGATAATTATACTTTTTTTTTTTTTTTTTTTACAATTACAAAATATTCTTTTATTGATTTGAATTTTATTATTCTATTTGATCTATATATATAGGAGTTTACGCTTAGATGGTGATGTTGATATTCTTATTCAAGATTCATCGATATCGAACGCGTTGAGTCGCCGAACATTGTAGCTCTTTATTTTCTTTAAAAGTGGTTAAAGATGTTTTGTAATCGTAAATTTTATTTAATAAGAATACAAAATATCTTTTAATTTGACAATTTTAAGGCTTTAGAAAGATATATATGCTATTATGAGTTTTGTTGGATATATATATATATATATATATGCAATTATGAGGCTTTGGTGAAATATATACGCAATTCCCCTTAACTTTTTTATTGTCGTACTTTATGTTTAGAAATAAATTTGGTATTAGTTTTCTTACTTTGTTTACTAGTTTTGAGAATAAAGATAAATTTATGAACAATTTAATTTCCCCCCTATTAATATAATGCTTAGGGTTTTGTGATTATTAATAAACATGGTGTTCCAAAAGTTGTCTCTTATTAGAGTTTTGTTCACCTAATGCTTTTGGTCTAGTGGTATGTGACTAATTTATCAACTTAGAAGTTGTGGGTTCTAGTCTCATTCGAGCCATTGTGAGATATTATATATAAGATGTGGGATAGGAGTATAAAGTTGTCATTCAAAAAACTTGGGGTTTTGTTACCTTGAGGTTTATCCTCATCCGTGGTTACCTTTAGTTAAGGGTTTATCAAATTCTCTTATAAGTTATGTGATCAGAGCTTGTTAGTGTCTAGATGGTGGATGGTTTGGATGTTATCAAACGCCACACTGTTGGTGGGGTATGGTCTGAAGAGTACATAAATCATACTTGAAGAACTACGTTATGTGATCTTAGGTGAGGCAATTGATCCACAAGAATCAAGATGGTAGAAATTATGGAGGTCCACGAATTCATCCAACCGTTGACAGATCTTTTGAAAACCATAGACGCAACAATTCCCCGTTCAACAATAAGTATTCCATTAGATTTTTTTTTCCTTTTTTTTTTGTAAAAGGTTTCTCTTTTTTTTTTTTTTAAAGGTTTCTCAGGTAAATGTATTACTCCCAAAAATGTTTAAGTACATAATATGTAGGTGGAATCCCACATTTGACCCCGTATATACGAGAAAAACAAACGCACTATTTGTTTTCAAACTAAACCTAGCATAAGATTGACAAACCAATCTTATGAACTACTATAAAAATGACCACTGACTAGATTACATATGCCTCACATTGAAACCAAATATAACCTAGCATCTAATCTTTCCTTGAGAGTGATATTAAACGCAAATCACAAATGCAAGTTTTTCTTCCGTTCAGCCCGATACCACATCTTCATATCCATCATACTAGTCATATTCATCAACCTCACGTAAACTCGGATCATTATTTCAACCACCATGTCACTTATATGAAGAGGCCATAAACCGCACAATCTTATTATCATACTCTTCAACCTCACTTTTGAATCATCATCTTTCACAATCTTTGAAATTATCGGCATAGAGCCCGATTCCGAGATCACCCGATTATCATTGTTAACAATCTCTATTTGAGTAGGCGTTGGCCCATGTTCTTCCACATTATGCACCTTGTTTTCACTAATAGAACTCAGATGACCAACACCTGTGTCACCCTCCATGCCATCTATACTGCTCAACGCATCAAAGAATTAGAAGTGGGAGTGGTATTGATAACTTGTGTAGCACATGGAGCCTTCGGCTATCTAGAATTCGTCATCTTGTCATTCTCAGGTTTGTAAAAAAGTTGCGACTTCGAACCAATGTGAACATCATGAATCATTTGCCTAGTAGCTTGTGTTTGTGTTGCCACATTGTTCAAGACGCCCAAGGCAATTTTATTTGGAAATTGGTCCAAAACATCGCCAAACACCTTGCATTTTGAACATCAACAGTGTACATAACGTCCCCATCACCCTTTATTTTTAGAACTACCACCACGAGAGTTTCTATCAAGTCAACATCAACATGTGATTCAATCATAGCTCTCGCAAAACTCGACATACCCAATGACTCCATGCCCAAAGTTGAAGTGTAAGTGTCTAACATCAATAGAGTACCAAGTTTTGTTGCTATAGCACTCAGCCCATCCTTAGTAAAGGCGGTAATAGGATCATCGAATTTAACCCACACACGTCCTCCTTTTAATAAAATCGCCTTCAGAGATCACTTTTTCAAAACTAGATGTACATTTTGAATAAACCATGGACTATTTTTAAGCATTGCATCCACCCGTTCAGAGAACTAAACTTTAAAAAAAACAAAAAAATAATAAAATAATAAAAAATAAAAAAACCCTTCAGAGTTCATCATAGTTCTAACTAGCCATGCTTGCTACAAGTGTTCTTGGCATAATTTTCAACAACCGAGAATCGTCACTCTTTACCTAGTAAAACCCATAAACGAGTTACTAAATTGTTCATTCACTTCAAGAATGAAGCCGATGAAATAGCAAGATCACTCCATTATCGGCGGGAGCTACTAGTGTACATAATTTAGCGATTTTTACTTGGTCCACCATTTAAAAGTTTAGCATAGGAGACAACCTCACCATCCTTCCAACACCAAAATTTGGGACCTTGAAATTACCATAACTAAGCCCGATCTTTTTCATAGCATGAAAATGATGGTTACAATCGAGAAGGCTTTGATGGCAAACCATCATCTCCCATAAACACAAGCTTCCCATCAAACATTTTTTTTTTCAAGGTAGGAAAATCCACACTACATGTGTTTAAGTTACCATCAAACACTAATATTTTTAGCGAGGACTTCACACTACGTTTGTTTAAGTTACCATCATTTCCTCTATTCAAGTCATTGTTCGAAATCGCAACAAAAGTATGGTTTGGACAACCAATAGTGGTTTTCAAGGTACGAAAATCCACGTTTAGATCGGCCCGAGACTCCGAGCGATCAACATCATTGAACAAAGGACAATCTATACGCACTAGAATAGTATTTTGTCTTCCTTGGCAACCTTTGGTCTCAACCCTCCCCATTCTCGAAGCGTGTATGTTGATCTTATTCAATGACGAACGAGCCACTCTTGAAGCACTTATCTCCTTTTTCTTGTCCTTTTACATCCTCCTCATTCCCTTCCGAGTCAAAAACCACTTCTCCATGATTACACCATACAAATAACCTTACTGACTCATAACCTAAGACCAATCCAGAAACCCCACAAACATCCACAACAACCGGAAAACAAACCCTAAACTTACACAACCCTAAAATCAGTTTTAAACCCTAAGCAATTACTGATAACCAAACAATTAAAAAGTGAATGATTAAAGTATTAAAAATGAATTAGGACATGAAATATAAATGACCAATCAGCAAGTAACACACTAGGAAGTAAGATCGACCGATAAAACCCTAAATCAACTAAACCTTAAATAAGCAATAATTAATCTTTTGACTAACGATTGGTAAGTAGGAGATTAGGAATGACTTAAATCTCAAACGATTAATTTGGCATTGAAGATCAATTAACCAAATGAATAATCAGAAGGAAAAAAAAATTGGTTGGTTAGGGTTAAGTCGTTTCTCTCTATTATCACTGCACACAGAGAGAGGGTTTTTTGTTTTTTAATATTATATATGGTTACAAAACACTGATCCATTGGAAAAAAAATTTTAAGAAGCCGATATGTTTTTTGATCATTGATAATTATGGAGTTAAGAATTTGGTGTCTAGAAAATTGGTAAAATTTTTACTATTACCTATATTGGCGATCTAATTCTAGGAATCGGATAAGCAAAGTTTTGATTTATATTAGAAACTCTTATAAGTAAGTGCTTTGTGAAGTAGATGACATGGAGGATTATCATTTTTAATTGGGAAAAATCATGGTGTTGCAAAGTTCAAGGTTATTATTATAAGGTAATGGAGGTTATCCACATGGTATAAAAATATGCAAAACAAAAATAAACATTTAAAGACCCCAGACTAAAATCCCAATTTTAAGATCTCTAATAAGAGATGTAACCTAATCTTAAACACATAACCGAGGGTGTTTATATAATTTCTTACTTGTTCTGCTATCCTTGAACTCCAACTAATCGTCTAGCTTCACGAAATCACCTTTTTGATCTTCTTAGTGCCTTTAGAAGATCGATTATGGTTTATAAAGAGGCACTTGTGTCGGTTGCGTCGGTATCCACCAAGACTACAGGTGGAACTAGGTTAGATAGTATGCAACATTGTAGTATCACGAGATCAAATGAAATTGATTAATATATTAAGGGTTAAGGAACCACACGTCTACCAAATATAGAGAGATAAGGGGAGGATCGGTTGAGGTTAGAAGCGTGAACATGAATCTATTTTAGGTTGTTTTCTATATATTAGGCTCCTTAGACATTTTTAATAAAAATAGAACTCTTAATAATTATTCCTATGTACATAATTTTGAAAACATGTCAAACTTACTCCCTCCCATCCTAGGAGGTCGATTAAACATAAAACCCCTTGAGGGTTTTGGTTTTGCTTTTATTACTACTTTAACCCTATGAGTATTCCTTATTCTCATCATTTCGTTTCTTTTTATCTTTTCCTCATTCTAAATTGCTTGTTCTATTAGAGTGCATCGATCACCCATCTTGTTAGCATATAAAGTGTTGGTCATTAAGAGTTTAACGAACCTTGTTATAAGTATTAGAGTGTATTAGACTTGTTACAGGATAACGGGCTTGGATAATCTATTATTGTATTAGTTACGTCAATATTAATGTCCATAATTCAAGCACGACCCATCAAGGCCCAATCCTTCTTTTCCTACACTATGTATAACGCCTCATACTTGATGTATGAGGTGGTGCTTCTCATTTTCTTAATTCCATTCATTTCATGCTCATCTTCCTGTTTCTAGAAGTTACCAACTCTTTCTCTCTCATTCTAAAATCTCTTCTATATCATTATGTCTGATTGATTTTCATTTTGTTAGAGGTCTAACAAGTGGTATCAAGAGTCTGATGATGATCTATAAGTGTTTTTGTTTTCAAAAATGGTTAAAAAAGTGTGTTAGTGTTTTATCGATTTTTGAACAAAAGAAAAAGCTCTCGTCTTTTTTATTTTTTTGACAAGTTCTTACACTTTGATTGATTGTAGTAGGTGTTATAGTATATTTTAGTGTTGTTTAGATCTTATATGTGTTTTTTTCGTATTTGAACATTCTCCGAAAAAGATTAAAAGTTTCAACTTTTATATGTTAATACTTGAAAGGAGGAGTTTTTAAGGATCTAGACACGTTATATTGTTGGTTTTAGCAAACAAATTGAGTATTTAATGTTAATAATATCATCTTTAATCGGTTTAAAAGCGATCGTCATTTCTGCGTATTACGAAGTTTCAAAACTATGTAAAATCTTCTATTTTGCGAGTTTTGTAAAAGTCAAACTCAACAAAACAAGTCAAACCCCTAAGTTGCCAAGTTTTCTTTGGCAAGTTTCTAGGGTTCTTGAGTCTCCAAAATTTTATCTAGTTTTGGATTGACTTTTTCCGACTTTTGACCAACTTTGACATAGGGTTTTACCGAGTTTAGGATGTTTACTAAGATTTCTTCTAGGGTTTTATCAAGATTGTTTAAGGACCATAATACCGACTTTAATTCAAACAAACCCTAATATCCCTACATCATAATTTCACATACTCACGTTTTGAGAATTAAAGCGACTTTAACATAGCTTTAACATACTTAAGATCAAATCATAGAACTTAGATCAATATATATATATATATATATATATATATATATATATATATATATATATATATATATATATATATATAGGGTGAAGTTAAAATAAAAGACAAATATCCGTAAAAGAATAAAATATTTTTTTTCAAAAAAGTTCACGAAAAATTCCCAAAAATCCCACAAGATCGGGTATGTTGGTGCATAAAACTTTGTGAAAACATTTTTATAATTTTGAGTTTTGATACGTTTTTTAATGCACAAAAGCAATTTTGATCATAAAAAAATTTTGATGCACAAAATTTTAACTTGTTTTAGTTTGATGCGCAATGTTATTTTGATGAAAAAAGTCAAAAGAGTTGGGTGCAAAAACCAATTTTTGATGCACAAACAAAAGATTTAATGCGTAACGTATATATTCATAATTTTTTAGGAAAAATATCCACTTTTAGAAAAAGTTTTCACAACTTTTTCATGCACCATCATACCCGATCTTGTGGGATTTTTGGGAATTTTTGTGAACTTTTTGAAAAAAAATCTTTTATCTTTTACGGATATTTGTCTTTTATTTGATCTTTATCATATATATATATATATATATATATATATATATATATGTCTCAAGACCCATCCTAGATAAATATCACTAACTCTTATTGAATATGAATATCTATGGAGAAAAGTTCAATGTAAATCTAATAGTTTCTAAGGATCTAATAAACCAATTTTGGTCATCTATATTTTATCAAAAAAATAAATAAACTTTAATCATTTTTTTTTTAAATTAAGTATCTCGCAAACCGTTAATCGTTACGTAAAATGAATCATACCATTGCGACGAGAATTAAATTATCTTTCTATAGAGGGGCACTTCTATATACTTTTGATGAAGTTTTTATCGATTTTTTTCAGTTACGTCTAGAAAAAACACATATGATTTTTATCACAAATCACATGTGATTTAGATAAAAAAAAATCACATGTGTTTTTTCTAGACATAACTGAAAAGAAAAAAAAACGAAAAAAAATTCCGTCGAAAGTATATCGAAGTGCCTGTCTACTGAAAGATAAAATACTTGTCGCGATGGTGTATTTTACCGATTGCAAGATATTTTATTTTTAAAAAAGATGTGGACGAGGGGGTTTATTTTGATGAAAAAATGAGTGTCTAAAATTGGTTTATTGATTCTTTAGATAAATTTTATTCTACATTAATCTCAACTCGTTTATAGAAACAAATTGTGTGTCATCTAATCACTAAACTACTTATCCGAGTCATTTAAAGCGAGACAATGACTATTTTATCTGAATATCATAACTAAGCGTATTTTCAGAAAATTAGTCCGTCCGTCAAGCAGTATAAGAAAAATGGCATTTGCTAATACTTAGATTTTTTAAAACCCATAAAGAGCGCCTTTTGACAATTAATCAATTAATTCAATTATTTTTATATAATTTTGATAGGGAAACATCGTAAACCTAAACAGTTTTACTTACTATGTTTTTGTGATGGGCAATTGCTTTGGTACATCTTTTTTAGATAGATGAGTATTGAAATAGTTATATATGATGTTATTTTTTTTATTGACTTTCAATGCTGGATGCTTCTGTCTGCAGGTAAAAAGCATCCAGCATATGAAAATTCCATTGGAAGAAATAGAATCAGCATCATTGGAAGAAATACGATCAGCAACTCATAATTTTACCAACCCTGATAAAACTGGTAAAGTGTACAAGGCGGAGCTCTCCACTTTGATGTAGATAGATATGTTGCAGAGAACAAAATCAATAGAGTGTCTATGGAAGAAATCATGGAGTACCCAAGAAGAAAAGGCACAGTTGTTATAAAGAGTAATGATGGTCAATATGGTCAACAAACTGATGAACGACTTCAAACGCTTCTTTACCTATCACATGAAAACCTTGTCAAACTAGTTGGATTTTGTGATGAAGATGATGGGCGTATTCATGTTGTCTATGAGAATGCCTCAAATGGGAGCCTAGATGAATATATTCATAGCCAACATATCATTAAGAAACATAAGAAAGAGAAACATGTTTCCATGGGTAATGCGTTTGCAGTTTTGTCTTGATGCTGCCCGTGGGCTCAACTTTCTCCATAACGGCAACGAAAATCACACGATAAAAGATGGGAAAAGCTCCAACTTTATAGACCGTGGGCTCAACCTTTTCAATATCAGTGACACAATGAATCACATGATAATAGGGAATATTAAAAGCTCCAACATTCTAGCCCGTAGGCTCAACTTTCTCCATAACAGTAACACAAAGAATCACACGATAATACATGGGAATATTAAAAGCTCCAACATTCTAATAAGTCGAGATGGAGTAGGCATGATTGGTGACTTTGGATTGTCAACAAATGAATATAGTGATATACATAGGTTGACAAAGGAGTATGATGTCTATTTCTTTGGACTTGTTCTATTTGAAGTATTGAGTGGAGTGTTGACCCATATTCAGATATCTGAAGATGATCCAAAGTTTCTGCCTGACATAGTCAAACGCGGCTTTGATCAGAAAGAATTAGACAACATTATTGACCCAATGTTAAGGAAAGAATTTGAAGAATATCGTTCTCTGATAGGCAACCGGAGTGCAGAATCCCTAAATTTGTTTGCAAATATTGTATATCGATGCTTTCAGGAAAAGAAAGAATTAGCCCGACAATGGCTGACATTGTGGAAGAAGCGGAGAAAGCATACAAATATCCGTAAGTCTCTAAATTTATGAAAATCATATATATATATATATATATATATGGGAGGGTTAATGAGATCAAACTTAAAAATCTAAAAGTAAGACCCAATATGGACCATTAGATCGTTATATTTGTGTTGAATTAGATTAACATTAAATGAGCATCATTATAGTAATTAAATATAGTTTAAAGGGTATTTTGGAGAATTCAAGTTGACACATGGTCATTTTTTTTTCCAGTTTTTGGCTATTATTTTTATCCAATATGGACCCAATATATGGTATTTTTTTTTTAGTTTTTGGCTATTATTTTTATTCAAGTTGGCACATGATCTCGTACACACTCTGATCCAAGTATTAACAAATACAATACCTAAGATACACCAAACTACCATCTCGTACAAATACATATGTTACAGAAAATATAAACATCCAGAAGGACACAATACCATGCTACACCGAATATATCATGACAACAACCTATGTGAGTATCACCTGCTATATCGTGGTTTCAAAAAAACAACAAAGATATCACCTACACCGGATCAGATCTGGTACATCAGTTAAATCCGGTACACCGGATAAAATCTGGTACATCATAAAAACAACAAAGATATCACCTGCTAGGGATAAACCCACCCTCTTGATATCCAGTACACCAGATAAAACCCACCTTCTTGATAAATCCGGTACATCAGAAAAACAACAAAGATATGACCTACTAGGGATGTGGTCACAAATCCGGTACACCGGATAAATCTACAACGGTCACAGATCTGGTACATCATATAAATACACGATGGTCATAGATTCGATACACCGGATAAATCCACAATGGACACAGATCTGGTACAATAGATAAATCCACGATGGTCACAGTTTGGGTACACCGGATAAATTACATACACCGGAAATATTGTTAGTGTACAAGATCTGTGACCAAATACACTGAAAATATCGTTGTTCCGGGTATTTGTTTATGGTGAAGAACGACGGTCAGCAGTTAGTAACGAAGAAAGCGACGGATTATCTTAAAGATCTTATATGGTTATTGTGATGAGCGAGAGAGATAGTAGAAATATGTTTGGAAAAGTGATAGAAAAGATATTATATTAAAGATATTTCCGGCGGCTGACTTATTTTGAAGATGGAGATAGGCAGTTGAAAACGTGATGAAAAAGATAGAAAAGAGATGAATACAAATACATTTGCTTAGGCTAATTAATATGTAGATATATTTAAGGGTTTCAAATGTCCAAAATACCTTTATGTGGTTATTAGTGAATAGATTTTTATTTAATTAGTGATTATCCGCATGTTACATGTTTATTGGTTGTTTAATGATCTTATTTTTAAAACTTTAACAATGATATATATATATATATTCATGTCCCTAAATAGTTAAGTAAGTATATGAGTAAGTATGTTTCCGTGACTCTATTTTCATGACATTTTGATACATTAAGATGAAGCTTACGATGAATATATCCAAGCTTTTCGGCGGATAGATTAGTTAGAATGTACTCTCTCCGTCTCAAAATATAAGTCTATTTTGACTTTATGAATCTAACTTTTACTCTAAACATTTTTATTTGTATTTAATAGTTGATGCAAAATATATAAATAGATTATGTTTTAAATATATTTTCATTGGTATATTTTTCATCAAGTATTATATAATATAAACAAAAATATTTTAAGTCAAAGTTATATTTAAAATGTCAAAAAGAGACTGAAATTATGGGACAGAGGGAGTATTTCCTTTGCAAGTCTTGTTTGTTGTAGCGGCTTTCAATGCGCGTGTTTGAATTGAAATTAAAACATTAATTAGAATAAGGGTAAAAGCCATAAATGCTTAACATACTTACCAAAAGACCCATATTCAACATATTTTACCTTTTTATCGTCATTCTTCTTATTAAGCTTTGTATTTCTTTCAATTATACATACAGAGCCCAAACCTTTCACATGAAAAGACACAAATACCCTTGTCTTCTTCCCCTAACAAGCCAAACCCATCAAACACGTTAATAGAACATCCACAAGACTAAACTAAACATTTAAAACCCGAACCACATAATATCCTCCTTTTACCTCCGAAGTCGTAGTTCTTGTAAAACACAAAAATCTTGGTAATACATTTAAACTCCGTAGCCAATTTTACGTCGAGTTCATCTAGGGTGACCATTTCAATACCGTGAATGCCACTTTGGGTCCAATCGGGATTCTTAAACTTGTAAACAACAAGTCCAAAGATCGGTAACGACAGACATGTCATCCACCATCAAGAACTTGATTACAATTGATCCATGAAGATGCGACTTATCCCCATTCGTACATGAATCACATAGAAAAGCGAGAAATTTTATCCACCATCTGAGGCAGATGTGAAAAGAACACATAAAGATCAAACCGGAGCATGGTTGGAGGTTGGTGATGTTTATATTCATTTTCTTAGCACGACCGGAACATGGTTGGAAGTTAAGGTTGTTGTTGGATGGTGGTTGTGGTGGTGATGGATTCAGGTCGAAGTTGATGATGACATGTTTGATGAAATGCGTGAATGAAGATTGTGATGATGTGTTTCTTAATATAGTTGAATTATTGTTGGAGGTAGAAGATAAGATGTGAGGAATGTCTAAAATACTCTTAAGAGACCATATTAGTTATGTATAATGAAAAGAAATACAGCGATTAGTAAGAAGAATGACAATAAAAAAAGTAAAGTATGTAGAATGGGTTTTTATTATTATTATTTTTTTTAAGTGCGTAAAGGGCTTTTACCCTTTAGATAATATTATACACTTTTGATCTGATGTATATAAGTTAATTTTAGAGTTAATTGCATTTTGGTCTTTGTGGTATGGTCAAATGCGATTTGGTTCCTAAAACTTTGAAAGTGCACTAGACATCCCTATTTTGATGTTTATGTTGCATTTTGGTCCTTGTGGTATGGTCGATTTATGTAGATTTGTTACGTAGTATGGCAGTGCGGATTGGTCCCAAAACTTTAACGTCATCTAGGCCCACGGACCAAACATGCAGCGGAAACATCAAAATGAGAGCGTTCGATGCACTTTCAAAGTTTAGGACCAAATTTGCAATTTTACCATACCACAAGGACAAAATGCGATTAACTCTTAATTTTATATACATAAAAGGTTTGTTTTATCTATTTCTAAATTTGTAAGTATACGATCCGTTGATCCTCTATTGCAACTTTATGCAAACCTCAAAAGTAGACAGAAGGATTTAAAACCCCGCCATCTTAGTATATGCTCCTCAAAGTATGTGATGTACGTATTACTTACGTCAACCACGCCAGCGATTCATTTATGTGTCTTCAAAATCTAGAGAATTATATAAAACTATAAGATGATATGTACTAATACTAATGTCTTTTTATTACCGTGTTTAAAGTATAGCTGATGACCTTTTATTTCTGGATGGTTGCGTCTATCTATCAGGTTGAAAGTTTAAAAGAAAGGCAAGAAGATGAAACTCAAAGGTAATGCATCTTAATACTCTCGTAAGATTCATATCATTGCACTTTCTAGGAGTTTTGTTTCTCGTTCTTGAAATTTTGATAGTTCTTGCCGGAAATTGAAAATGAGACTTTAAAGTTAAAACTAAATGAAAATATATTGTTATATGATATAAGATAATTTGAGAAAAAAAGATTATTTACGTACGAAGAGATCAATCTCTCCTTTCCAGTTATATTAGATCTTATAGATGAGATTAATTCTAACAATTTAAAAAACACAATTTCATCCTTTTTTTTCAAATATTAATATCTTTCAAATCGTTAATCGTTGAGCGAAAAAAAATATATCATTGCGACGAGCATTTAATTATCTTTCTATAAATAGGCACTTTGATATACTTTCGACAAAAATAATTTCTCGCATTTTTCACGTTTTTTTTCTATTTTTTCGTTTTTTTTACGTTACTGAAATTTGCAGTAAAAAAATCATATATGATAAAACACTAATTTGAATATCACATGTGATATTGTTGTTAAATCATATATGATATGTAATATCACATGTGATATTAGTGTAAAATCACATGTGATATTAGTGTAAAATCACATGTGATATTAGTGTAAAATCACATATAATATCACATGTGATATTACATATCGTATATGATTTAACACTAATATCACATGTGATATTCAATTTAGTGTTTATCAAATATGATTTTTTAATGCAAATTTAATAACGTAAAATAACGAAAACGTGAAAAAATGATTTTTTGAAAATATATCAAAGTTCCCGTCTATAGAAAGATAATTAAATCTTCGTCATGACGGTGTAAATATTTTAAACAACGATTAACGGTTTAAGAGATATTTAAATTATAAAAAATGAGTGACATAATAAAATTCTTTTAATCTCGGCCATTTATTTATTTTTAGATGGATGGTGGAGATGAGTCCCTTTGGTAAGTGAGAAAAGTTTGATATGTAAAATAACTCTACTCATTGTTATATATATAGGGAATGTGTAACCAATGCCCTTAGGGCATTGGTTAAGATTTGTCTTCTTGTGATTTATAATTACATAAGTGGTCCTTGTAGTTGACATAAAATTGTATATTTGGATGGGGACCCACATAAATAGTTGTTAAAAACCACGAGAAGACAAATTTAATCAATGCCCTAAGGGCATTGGTTAGACATTCTCATATATATATTATAAAATACTAGCATGGTATTCGCACGTTGCAGTGACGGGTACCCTGTAATAATAACTTTCAAACGTAGATAAAGATGATGAATTCGGTACGCTATTGTCTGTATTGCTAACTCTTTTTATAATAAAGTGCTTGAGTTATGATTTTAACAATAAATTAGTAGTTTGTTTGGTTTGTATTATGTGTTATAGTAATTGTAATTTTGAGACACAATATTTAAATAATAACATTAATTAAATGTATTGAAAGTTTTGTACCATGTTTGTACTATATGCTTTATAACATGTACAATATTGTTTAAAATCAAGTTTAGTTGAGAAGTAAATACTTATACTATATGCTATATAGCTTGTATTGCTTAATTATAAGAAATTTAATGCTCAAAAGTGTCTTCATACTTTATTAAATGGTAAGATGCGTTGAGTAGTATTTAGATAATAAAAACATTTTTTAGCATTATTAAATGTAAAATGCTTACTTTTATGATTTTTTTGCAAATAATCTAAAACGAGATATGTGTACACGCATTTTGCAGCAGGTGCAAAACATTCATCGCGTAATACTCTAGATGAACACTAATTTAACGTTGTTTATATATTCTGATATTAAATAAAGTTAATTTCATATATGTTCAATTTAAACTTTATAATGACATTTATCCAATTAAAGCTTATAATGCGATATATATATCTAACTAAAACAACATATTTGTCATATATACCTATTAGCTATAATATCTGTGCACGCAGGGGTTTTAACAAAAAAAAATTATTTTGTATTAATACTGAATATTGTATCTTTAAAGGTAATTGCATATAATTATATAGTTATAAGTTTCGTGCACGCACGAAGTTTACACGTAAATCAAATTTATTTTAACATTTTAGTTCAGTATATACACATATAAAAATTTGCCCATGAAAATTGTGATATAAGTACAACTAATATTTAAGCACGAGTTTTTCATTATGCATTAATATCCATTTGAATTTGGTAAAATATTTGTAATAATTTATGTTAGATAACTCAAGATTTAATTTAATTTAGCTGACAAATATGTTGATGTTGTTATTTAAATTTCAATACTGATATTATATTTTACACACGATGCAAGTTTAATAGCACATAATGAGCGTTGATAAAGTTAAAGTATACTCCTAATGTTTTTTTAAAATGTTTTCAAAATATCCTTATATAAATAAATAAAATTACATGAGTCATTATTATAAGTAGAATCAGTATATTTATTTTATATTAAAGTAACCTGTGCTTACAATTTGATAATTATATTTCGTTTTCACTAATTTAGCAGTATTTAAAATGTAAACTTCGTGTCCACATAGGTTGAACTTTTAAAAATGAAAAAAATGAGTCTTTATTGAACGTATATAGTAAAAAATTGATACTTATAATCTTATGCAAATTTATATGTTGTTATCTTAAAACAACATATACATTGTATTTTTAAGATATAAAGTATAAAGGGTATAAAGTATAAGGGGTATTTGTTTATAATCAAAGTTTTAAAAAACATGGAGCTTATAATATTACACTTAGAGGAGGTTATTTTACATATCAAACTTTTACCATCTAAGGGCTAATCTCACCATTCATCTAAAAAGAAATCGATATTGAGATTAAAAGCGTTTTATTATTTCACCCATTTTTATAATTTGAATATCTTTTAAGCAGGTTTATCGTTAGCGAAAATATTTACACCGTCGCGACGAGCATTTAATTATCTTTCTATAGACGGGCACTTTGATATACTTTCGAAAAGAAAAAAAAAATCGTTTTTCACGTTTTTCGTCTTTTTCGTTTATTTTCGTTCTTTGAAATTTGCATGAAAAAATCATATATGATAAAATACTAAATTGAATATCACATGTGATATTAGTATTAAATCATATATGATATGTAATATCATGTGATATCATATGTGATTTTACACTAATATCACATGTGATATTACATATCATATGTGATTTTACACTAATATCAAATTAGTGTTTTATCATATATGATTTTTCAATGGAAATTTCGATGCGTAAAAAATGAAAAACTTGAAAAAAACATGAAAAATACGAAAAAAATCTTTGTCGAAAGTATATCAAAGTGCTATCTATAGAAAGATAATTAAATGTTAAATCATAACGATATATTTTTTCGCTCAGCGATTAACAGTTTGAAAGATATTAATATTGAAAATAAAGGATGAAAGTGGGTTTTTAAATTGTTAGGATTAATCTCATCCATTAGATCGAATAAAAATGAAGTGTGGAGATTGATCCCTTAGTATGTAAATAATCTTTTGTCCTAAAATGATCTTATATTTTACACTTAACTCTATATAATTTTTAAAAATTCAACCATTAAAGTTTTATCAATTACCTCCTTTTTTTTAAGTTTTTGTTTTCACAAATTTGTCACCTATTTTATTATTTCTTTTTTTTTAAGCCAAAATTTCTCACCAAATTTATTAAATTTTGACCAAAATTAATTTAATTTTGATTTTTATTAACGAATCACACATTACACGATTTTTCTTACGTGGTGAAATCGAGATCTCCTATTGACCCAATTATTTTTTCAATAAAAATGAATTAACAAAATCACTCTGAAATGATGTAATTCCTTTATTAGATACTCCCTCCGTCCCATAATAATTGTCCAGTTTTACTTTTTTGAGTATTTCTTGTTCAACTTTGACCACTAATATTTTTATTTGTGTTATATAATATTTGATGAAAATTATACCAAATGAAAATACATTTAAAACCTAATCTATTCATATATTTTTCATCAAGTATTATATTATACAAGTAAAAATATTTATGGTCAAAGTTTAATAAAAAAGACGTTGAAAAGTCAAAGTGGACAATTATTATGAACGAGGTAATAATAAGATTGATTATAAAATTTATTTAAAATATATTCATCATTAAATTTTTATTATACCCAAGAGTTGAAATTATATGCAAAATGAGAAAATATAAAAATTATAAAAGTAATTCTAATATTCACTAAAACAATCATATGATCAAGATTAAAAGAAATCCCACAACACTCCATTTCTAAGTTGACCAGGGGTAGTTTGATCTTTTGACTCGCTTTTTAGTTTTACCCTTTAACTTTAAATTGTCATAACTTTCAAATGATAAACTTTTATGAAAAACCGATTTCACGATAGTTTTCAGAATTTAATTCTCTTTAATTTGGTATGCATTTTGATTTATAAATCTGAATATTTTTTTTAGATTTCAAGTAAGTTATGATTTTCTTGAAATTTTCAACATCTTCGACAATACTTTTATCTAACATAAAGGTTGAATTACGCAAAACTTAAAACTCGAAAGTTGTAGTTTTTTTGCCGTTCTTTACCCAGAAATTTAAATCACTCAATTTTGATTTGATATGAGTGAGATATCACATTTTAGAAATGAAGTTTTACACATATTTAATGTACACAAAGTGTTTGATAAAATGCCTAAAGTGATTTTTCTTATAAAATTATATTTAAATACACTAAATGATGAACATAGTAACTAATGAACAACAACAATCTGATAAACATTGTGACCTTAACTGATGAATATTATAATTTTTTTTAGACAAATGATGAACATACTTTTTATTTTATTTTTTGAAAAAGTGAGAAACTGATAAATATTATAAATTTTTTTAGATAACTCATGAACTGATGAATATTATGATTTTTTTTGTTAGAAAAACTGATTGAACAACATAATCTAACTTATGAATATTGTGATATGATTAACAAAAATAAAGAGAACTGATGAACATTGTGATGAACTGATGAACAAATTTTTTTTATTAATGAATAATATTTTTTATTGATGAACAACACTTTTTATTGATAAACAAATGAACAACTGTTTTTATTGATGAATAACATTTTTTATTAATTAAAAGATTAAATCATGCAATGGTAAGAATCTTGTTAAAGTCAGAAGTCTTAATAAAAAAAAGTAAATATCTCATGAACAAATTTGTTTTTATTGGACAAAAGTAAAATGGGTGAGACTCATGAACAAAAGTAAAATAATAAGGGAGAGAAACTTTATAAACAAAAGTATATTTTGATGAACAGAATAAGTAAAACAAGCGGGGATATTGATGAACAAAAGTAAAATGGACGAGAAAATTGATGAGCAATTTTTTTTTGTTGATGAACATAAGTAAAACGGTTGTGGCTACTAATGAACAAGAGTAAAATAGTTGGTGCTATTGATGAACACAAGTAAAATGGGCAAGACAATTGATGAACAAAATCTCATTTTGATGAACAGAAGTCTGTCTTGTTCATGTGTTAATATTGTGTCATCGTTCATCGGTCTTGAACAAATTTAATTGATGAGCAACACTAATCGATGAACAATACTAATTAATGAACAAAATTAGCGATGAACAAGACTAATTGATGATCAAAACGTCATCTTTACGTGTGATGTCTCACTCATATAATATCGGTTTGAGTAAATAAAAACATGTGGAAAGATTGACCTAAAATCTATAACTTTTATTTCTTATAATTTTCTAATTCTAATTTAATATTGGTCAAATTTATGGTAAAAACACAATAAAACACAATCGTATATTTTTAAAAATAATTAACGATTAAAAACATCAATTTTGAATCTTACATTAATAAAATGATTATGAGCTAAAATGATTAGTGCATTTAACGCAATTTTAACACTAAAAATTTAAGCTAGATATTTCATCAAATACCTTGTGTACAACAAATATGACTAAAATGTCATTTTTAAATGTGATATCTCACTCATATTATATCGGATTTGAGGGATTCAAAATTCTGGGTTAGTGAACCAAAGTCTACAACTTTCGTGTTTTAAGTATTTCATGATTCGACAATTTTGAAAGTACAAAAATAGGGTCAAAAATGACAAAATCATAAGAAAAAAAAACAAACCAAAAAAAAAAAAGAACTCTTTTGATATGTAAAAGAATTAAAATATTTAACAAAATTTATACCAAATTAAAGATGATTAAATTTTAAAAATTATGGTGAAATCAATTTTTTTTTCTAAAAATTTATTGTTTAAGAGATATGTGCATTTAAAATTTGAGTTAAAAAGGAAAAAAAAAATGTAAAATGATTATTTTACTCCTGATGGGATTTTTTGAATATTTAGGGAGGAAGACATCATTGCATGGAGAGAACATTTTACTCTTTTTATTTTGGGGCACTTAAATTGATCCGCCACTATACCCTAAAACTTAAAGTTTGCTTGGTTTTCTCATTTGCGACTATTCTATTACCTTGGATGATCTTTTATAATGTCAAATCATTTATATCAAAGGCAAATCTTTTATAATGTCAATTTCCATTTCTAACCCTTTGCTCAAAAAAGTAGCAAGCGTTTCCATTCATCGTATCCAACAAGGTTTTAACACTCGTGCTCCGCGGCAGGGTGTTTGTGTCTAAGTATTATATTCAATGAATTTACGACAACAAAGAACAATCTAAATATGAAACAATATTCATTAACCGTGTAAACCTACAATAAAAGCACCACAAATGTCATGTACAATTTCTAACCTATCATTACAGAAACCTCGATCTCTGCTATCGACCACAAGAGACTTCACTTAGGAATTCATCAACATGTATCAGGTTCAAGAATTCTCATTTTCTATTGACATTAAATGATGCAGGTGGAGAATTTGAAGCACTTGAAAATTCCATTTAAAGAGATATACTCAGCCACCAATGGTTTTGATGATAGATGCCTGATAGGATGGGGTGGATTTGGAGGTGTGTATACAGCAGAACTCTTCTATGTCGATGTAAGAAAGTATGTCGGAAAGAAAGAATCTCTTGTTGAACTCTATGGCTACCCTAGAAGAAAAGGCAAAGTTGCTCTTAAGCGGAGAGAGATTATGTCTGATCAAGGAAGAAAAGAATTCTGGAAAGAAATCGATGTGCTTTCTCGATTAAATCATCAAAATATAATATCTCTCGTTGGGTTTTGTTATGAATATGGTGAAATGATCATTGTTTATGATTATGCTTCCAATGGAAGCTTTGAAAAGTACATCCGAAACTATCAAAACCTTAAATGGGAACAACGTCTTCAAATTTGTATTGACTTGCCCAAGGTCTCAATTATCTTCACAACCATCACATAATACATCGTGATGTGAAGAGCCCCAACATTCTGTTGGGAGACAGTTTGGAAGGCATGATTGGTGATGTTGGCTTGTCTTTAACCGTTGAGAATATAGATTCTCAACTTCCAAACATTGCTCCGGTAGGCACAGGCGTGTTATGTGGATCCAAAATACTTAAAAAGGTATACTAAGTAAGCGATCGATATGTACTCTTTTGGTGTGGTGTTCTTTGGAAGTGTTACGTGGGAGATTTGCAACAACTTAGGGAGAGTAAAATACCGAGCTAGTCTAGTTGACATGGCGAATGCCACTTACTAAACGACCCAACCATCCCGGATAATTGGTGACTATTTAAGAAAAGATCTTGAGGATGAAAAATTCTTGGATTCGGTCAAAAGTTTGCGTGATAACTCATGAATGCTTGCATAGTCTTGAAACTCATCGCCTCACAATGGTCGGCGATCTGAAGAGCTTAAGAAAGCATTGACGGTTCATGTAAGTCATTAATACTTTTATTGTAAAACCGAAAATCTAAAACCTATATAAAGACTAAAATACCCTTGGAACCAAGAATGATAAAATCGTAAAACACGTTTATAATAAAAGTACGAAATTAAAAACCTAATAAATAAAACTTAACGAATATAATTTCGTGAATGACTTTAATACGACGAAGGGCGTAAATGTTTCGCTAATAAGTTGGGCCGTTTGTTTGTTTAATGGACTCGTGTCTTTTGTTTTGTTTCGCCAAACCGAAGCCCAAGAGGGTGTTTGTTTGTGTTCGTGTGAGCCAGGAGGGCGAAGCCCATGTGGTGTTTGTGTGTGTGTTCGGTTGGACCCAAGCCAACCCAAACCCAATCACTTTCCTATTCTAACTCAAATACTACAACTATAAATACATTACATAATCATTAAATTGGAACCCTAGTTTTATTTGTTCTCTTTTCTTTTCTTCTTGCTCGGCCGAGAGTCTCAAACACACCCTTGGTGTCGATTTTTCTTATTCAAGTGAAGGTATATCGTTTATTCATCTTCCTTTTAACGTATCTTGCATGTATATGTCGAGATATACTTTGTTTAGTCACGTTTGTTTTCTTTTTGTTGTGGCCGAGAGATGCTAACCAAGAAACAAGGAAACCCTAATCTATTTAACTTGTATTTAATAAGGAACATGTAAAGTAATAAGTAATATTGAATCGGGTCATGTATATGTTGAGTTAATGTAAGTCGAGACATGCATGAGGTTGGACCGAGGCATGCATGAGTTTCGAATGGGGTTTAAAACATTATAACTTGTATATGAAACATGTTTAGATGAACTAGAACTTGCGTAAAACATGCTAGCCGAAACCCTAGGTGAACCGAGTACATATGTACATGAGATTTAGACGTGTAATAAATAAGTAAGGGTACGTAAATATAAACCCTAGTTTAATATGTAAAGCGTATGAAGTATACTAAACCCTAATAACTTATGGTCACATGAAATCATAAACGTGTATGATAAAGTGTAAAAGTAAAGAAGGTTATTAATTACGTATTAGGTTAAGTGGAGAGTCATTAAGATTAAATGCATATTAATGAGATATTAAAGAGTAAGAAACCCTAGAACGTAAATGAGAATATATTAGGGTTTGAGCTAAATATAGTAAGTGTTATTTCATGTGTGAGTTATAACTTATAAAACTATTTTCTCATTTAATCATGGACTTTAATAAATGATATAACGAACCCTAATCTACAACATTAATTATAAAATACTTAAGACTCATTAATAAAACCCTAAAGTATAAAGATTACTAATTATGAATACCAAATATTAAAAGATCATTATGGCGATTATGGAATCATTAATAATTTGAACGACCGTTAATGTCTATAGGTTACGTGAAGAGGAGTAATCCTTTGCTTTTCGTCTTTCGCTTTTCGATCTTTGCGTTGGAATAAAGATGCAGATATTCGACCTTTTGAAGAAAAGGTTTCTCTTAATGTTTTCTTTCGTATTAGGTTTTCCTAAGCCTTTGCTATGAATCCCAAATCGATTTGTTTGAGCTATTGCTTATCGAACTTTGATTTACGAATTATGAAACATCGATTTTGAACTATCGATATGAAAACTATGATTTTGGAAATATGAATGATTTTCGATAAAGATGATCCGTATCGGTTATGACATTCGATTTGACCTAAGATAGTTTGACACCGAGCCAAATATTTAACTAGTCATGGGGTTCCATGTCCGTATCGATGATGCTCCTCGATATGACTCTAGGGCGATGAGTGATGTTACGCCACGTCTCGGATGGTGAAGCATATTTGTGAATATGTAGGAAGGGCGTATGGATGCATCCTAGATCCGTTATATGTTATCATTATATGTTATCGATGATTGATGCTGCGTGCGTGCGTCCTTCATAACTCTGGTAGGTCTCCCACAAATGTTGCCTTGTGTGAATATGAATGTGATCGATATAAGTTACGGGCTCGTGGTAGTTGACTATAAACTTCTTTTGAAATTATGACTTATGCTTTGGAAATGATAAAGATTTTGCTATTGCTCATTCACTTTATTTCATATCCGTTATCGTTTAGTATTCGCTTTGCTTTCATATCATTCACTCGGGCTTTTGAAGCTCACCGCACTTTTCTTTTCTTCCGCGGCGGTATCTAAGCATTGGAAGGCGGGTTGCTTTGGGATGAGTGCTTGAGTGGACTTACCTTAGAGATTTTAGCTTTGATTTCTTATGATGCCTTTTAGACTTATTTATTTGGATATTATGTTTGAAGTTTATTATGCTTCATTGGGACCTATGTATTGAAGTCATTTTGACTTGGATTATTTTCCGCATTTATGTTAAGACTTTCTTTTGGTTATGAATGTTTTGCTTTGATATGACACCATTACTTGTGATTCCTTTACCCTTGGCGGGTCGGGGCGTTACATTTATGACCGTTTGTAAGTCTCTCATGTTTTTTGATGTTATGTTTTCTTCGAATGGCCTTCTACCAAAAAAAGTGTCATTTAGTGACATTTGGAAAAAGATTAAATACTTGTAAGTCTAAACAATGTCACTAAAATTTGAAAATGATTTACAAACAATTAAATTTTTATTATTTTTTTATTTTTTTTGGAGAGCATTAAAATCTTATAGTATTATAAAACAAAAGGTCCAATAAGCAGACCAGTGATGACATCTTAGAACCATCAAAACAATACACTTCCAACAAGTTGACAGGAAGAGTAGTGACGTCCCAGGAGTACCCAACCACTTGACACACTAAGGGGGCGTTTGGTATAGGTTTTTAGATGAAGGGTCTGGGCTCAAAGTTAAAAATTAATGTTTGGTTAGTGTTGATGGGTTTTAATAGAAGGAGCCACACCCTCTGCAAGGGTTGCAGAATCACCGAGTGTAGAGTAGGATTTTAGTGCATTTCATTCTCTTTCCTAATCTCTTTTTGTCTTTATTTAATAAACTAATATTTTTATTTTGTCTTTTTTGAAGTACTACTAAAACATATTAATTTAATATCACTTTTTTATAAAATAATAATTTATTTAATTAATAAAATATTTTTCATACCTCACATAAAATATAAATCCAAATCCTAACCCAAATTCAAATCCAAATCCAAATACTAATCCTAAACCCATCTACAAACCAAACGGACCCTTAGGGTCATCAAACTATGATCTTTTACCTACATTTTTTGAAATGTCACTAGAATCTCAGATATATGCGAACAGGTAGACAGTTCCCAAACTTGTTTTACGAAAAGTAGAAATAGCAAAAGACACTTTATTTGCAGTGAGATTTGTTTGATGGGCTTTCACTTCTTTATTCTTGATTTCTAAGATATAGTGTTTCTGAATTTCACAGCTAATAGGGGTCGAAACCATTTTACTTGAGGAGGTCAAGTCTGCCACAAACCACTTCAGCGATGAACAAGTTATTGGGAGTGGAGCATCAGGGAAGGTATACAAAGGAGAACTTTCACTTTTTAAAAGATCTATACGAGTAGCTGTGAAGCGGCTTGATAAGGCGCGTTCATATGAAGAAGGTGCATTCTTAAAAGAGGTTGCAAAGCTTTCTCGTTATGTTCATGAGAACATCATCACCCTTCGAGGCTTTTGTGAAGAAGATAACGAAAAGATCATTATTATGGATCATGCGAGTAACGAGAGTCTAGACAGGCACCTAGATAAGTCAATTCTTACATGGGGGATCCGACTCGAGATAGCTATAGGGGCTGCAAGAGGGCTAAATCACATTCATTCTTTTAAAGAAGACCAGAATACAGTCCATGGAGACATGAAGAGCAGCAATATTTTACTAGATCATAACTGGAAAGCTAGTTTATCTGATTTTATCGTATCTAAAACCCATGGAACAAAAGGCTATCTCGACCCACAATACTTTTCAAGCGGCTCAACAAAAGAGACTGATGTTTATTCATTTGGCGTAGTTTTGTTCGAAATATTATCAGGGAAACTGGCAATTGAAAAGGCCGAAAAGTATTCTCACCACACACTTCGTCAGATCATTAATGATGAATGGCAAAGGCATGCAGGAGATGGGGCCAAAGATAAGAAAGTTGTGTTACTTGCTTGGATGGCTGCACGCTGCTTTGAGGAGAATAAAATAGAAGCACTAATCTTTGATAATCTAACGGAACAAACTGATGCCAAGTCTATTGAGGTAGTTTCAAAAGTTGCTTACCAATGTTTACATAAAGCTCAAGAAGAACGCCCAACAATGGATTTGGTTATACAGGAACTTGACAAAGCCTTGAACATCCATGTAAGCTTTACAAAAGTAGAAAAAAATATATTTTTAATTAAAAAAATAGGAGCACTAACAATATATGCATGTGTTAATATTGAAAGCCAGTTATGTGTCCTGTTTGCGTCATTTTTATCGTTAGTTTTTGAGTTGATACTTGACAAGGGTAGCTTTATAAATTACCAAGGATACTTATATAGGAAAAAATCTATAAATTCATAACGTAGTTTACAAAAAAACTCATTATGCTCTATCTACTTCACTTATTGTCATAATACATAATCGTTTTCATTTAATTCGGTTATTTTACGTCCATTTTATACATTTTAGTAAATCGTCCATTTTTATCCGCTTTTTATTTTAATCATCGGATAAAAGCGGATAAAACCGTTTTATTATCCATGTCAAAGCGGTTTTATCCGTTTTATCCGGAGATATTAAATGAAAACGGATAAAATGGACGATTCTAAAACGCAAAAACGGTAACCGAATAAATGAAAACGATATATATTATGACAATAAGTAAGTAGATAAACATAATGAGTTTTAAAAGTATGTTATGAATTTATAACTTTCCTACTTATATATATAAAATTTCACCTTATCTGTTATATTTCTTAAGTTTGAAAATTAACTGAACTATTGTAAATGTTATTCTTAATACACACACAGGTAGACTGGGAATTTGAGCAAAAGCTGCCTAAAGATAATGAGAATATTATGAAGATGATAAAACATCGGGAGTCCGAAGAAATCACAAAGAAGGATCTCTATCCCATTTTCTTTTCAGGATTCCTCCTTAACAATGGAAAAGTGGTGATTAAATATTATCTTTGATAGGTGTTCAAAAATTAGATAACTTTAGTTAGTTGTATGACGTATCTTTAAAATTCCATAGCTGTACATCTAATTTTGCTTTACATATTAATCTTACAGCGGTTATCACTAAACAAGGATGGGAAAGTGAAAGAAATGATATCAGCAACAAGGTTCTCGTACGAGAAGTGTTGGTCTTCTAAGTGGAAAGTTTTAGAGAACTCTAGGTCATCTTCTCTATCATTTTCTTATCAAAATATTTCAAGCAATTTTTTCCATTTAACCTCCAATTTGTTAAACTTTTTCACATTTTTCAACAATTTTTGTGTGTGTGTGTGTGTGTTCATCAGAAATCATTATTAAAATTTATGTGAAATTTTACACGGTTAATTTGTTAAAAATATGTACAGGTTTGGAACAGTCGCAAAGATATCAAATACTCAAAATCTCAAAATCACAATCGATATAAAAACTCAGTTTTTATCTTTGGGGATCATATATGGAGCTTACCTGGTGTTTAAATTTTGTGATCCAAAATTGGTTTCAAATAAACCACATGTGGACTTAAAATACAAAAGAGCGAGTGGAAAGTTAAATTCATATATTGCAGAGCAGAGGGATGGTGAGTGGATGATGATGGAGTTGTGCCGCTTTAGGAGTGATAATCAAATTGTTGATTTTAAAGTTCAGCTGGAGAGCTTATGGGGACATCCTTGTGGCAGCGGTCCCATCTTTGTAGATGGCATCGAGTTTCGACCCATTGATAACGTAAGTCCAAACAACATATGTATGTATGTTCCTATCTTGTTTAGATAGTTCACATCTAGAAGCATAATCAAAACTCGTTACAAAAATGATACATCAAAAGTTTCCATGTGAGCCTTTAGCATAAGGAGGCTCTGTGTCTGTATAACATTTCCACTATAGTTATTTATGTCCATAAAAGTTACCTTCAAAGTCTAAACGAGACACGCATACTCACTCTCTACATTCACATATGGTAATTCGATTTTACAGGCGGCTCATGAAGAGAGTGTGGGTAGATTAATGAATGCAGAGTCGAGCATTAACCAGGACCAACAATCGCCAAGTGACTTTCAAGAAATAATGAAGAGGTCACTGTATGATGTGTCAACCATTACCAAACAGGAGCTTGACAAGCTTCTTTCAACTGGAGTCCTTATTGACAATGGGGAAAAGGTTTTTCTTTTTTCTAGATTTCTGCTTGTAATTTACATATTGTATTATTGGTACTCACTGTGTTAGACATTCACGAATTTGGTACTCTATATTGAACAGTTCTTTTCGCTAAGCAAAGTCAACTGCAAGAAATGTCATATGCTACCGGCAAAGGCGGTAATAAACAAATCTCCAAATGCGAAATTTACCGAATGCCCATCTTCAGCAATGTCTAGGTTTGTTTTGTACTTAAATGGCCGTAAAATTATATGACGCGTAAATCCGTATGATTGAACAAACTTTATCAACCAGAAGAGCTAGACATAATTTTCAGAAGTTTTAGAAGACGTACTCACACTATTTTGTATGACTGCAGATTTGAAGAGGTTGTCGAGCTGCCACGCCACAAAGCATTAAGTATCAAATGCGATATTGAAACTAAATTGTTGTCCCCAGATACAGCCTATGCATGTTATCTTGTGTTCCAACTTCCAGAAAACAGCGAGGGACTAAAGTGTCCAGTGAAAGTACGGGATCTACTCAAGAAGAGTAACAAAGAAACCACAATTATTTATCTTAAAGCCCCAGGACACGTTGATTTATACAGAGATAAGAGAGTTCCTGAAAATAGAGAAGATGGCTGGATGGAGGTTAGGGTCTG
The DNA here is from genome assembly GCA_022545495.1 of Chrysanthemum lavandulifolium. NCBI lineage: Eukaryota > Viridiplantae > Streptophyta > Magnoliopsida > Asterales > Asteraceae > Chrysanthemum > Chrysanthemum lavandulifolium. The sequence continues at coordinate 301,620,761 of CM040239.1, read as the reverse complement.
GGAACTTGTAAATAATAATGAGACAAAAGACAATTACATTCCCATGGAACTGAAACTGGTATGTCTTGGAGGAACTATGTCGGGCTTAATTATATCTAGCATAGAGTTTCGACCCATATGAAACAGAAGGATGAATCTTTGTGGGAATTAAGTTCTTAAATCAATTTTAGTGTGTTGAGGAATAATGTATTAATTTTACTGAAGGTCACCAGACATTTAAGTTTTTCGTTCATATTGTTATTCCTATAGTTTAATTTCTTGTTTAAAAGTTCTTTAACTTCCAACATTGTTAACAAGTATAAAATCAGAGTATAAAAAGAGTTATAAACCCATGAATCCGCAGCCATATATATTTGTCCGCAACCACCAGTTACAGTCTTCAGTACATAGCATAGCAGCACATGCTGGTACTCCCTCACACTTTAAAATTAATGTCGTGAAAACTATCAATAAAGCCCGGGTCAAACATGTAGTGAGATTGGTTAAGCCGAGTAGATAATTATCATAAGAACCGCTCGATAACCACCAGCGATTGGAAGAATACCGCCAACGCGAATAGAGAAGACATGTTTCATGTACGAAGAGTGCAAACATGGTTCCAAAATGGTAATGCATCCGGAAGATAATTTTAAATTTTTTTTTTTTTTTTTTTTTTTTTTTTTTTAATCTTCCATTTGCTGCCTTGAAGACTTTTAGTAACCCACAATTAACAGATTCTAAAATAATCATACTTTCAGTGATGTATGTCTTTGGTTGCAAGACTTCCTCCTTCAACTCATTGTGTTGCTTATTAAACCTGATTTTTATACCAAAACTCGCAGATGGAGTCAATTTCCAGAAAGTTAGAGAGTAATAAAGTAGAGAATGAAAAAAACTTTATTCGATCTTTTATAAGCTATCCTTCTCAAGCTTTTAGGTATCTTAAGTATAATGAATATTAAGATATCGGAATCTTCCGACTGATGGCAGAAATCCTTGTAAACAAAATAGCTAACCAATTGGAACAATGTAAGATGATCTTTGCCTAGGTAGTCCCTAAAGTGGTCTGTTTGAAGACATAAAATGAACTTCGTTGAGGCTGCAAGAATAGTAATATCAATAAGAGCCACCAATGAAGCATTAGTCCAATAGCTGGATCACTTGTGCATGCGAGAATAGTAATATCAATAAGAGTCACCAATGAAGCATTAGTCTAATAGTTGGATCACTTGTGCACGAGTCAATTGACCGAGGTTCAAGTCTCGTCTTTGGCATTTGCTTCATATAGGTACCCGCCTCCGAAAACCTATGGGCACACTAGAGACTTTGTGAATTAAGAGCTCGGGGTCCGAGTCTTGGCTCGTGCTCACTCCAGGTTGGTGCCCACTAGGCCGGGAGAGTTGCGGATCTATTCCTTGTGGGTGAACAATCGGCGGTGCCAAAAGGCACACAGGGTCAGTGTTCCGCCAATCTACACCTTTATGGAATATCAATAAGAGTCTATTGAAGCTAGTGGATGAGCTTTTAGCTCACCTTTAACATTCAATATGAGCACTTTGAGCGAAAAATAACACCAATAGATAACAATATCGATAAACCAATCAACGAATAACACACTTAAATAGCACAACTGCTCTATTTTGGGCTCTGTTTCACATACAGTAAAACCTCTATAAATTAATATTCGATAAATTAATAACCTCGATAAAATTAATAATTTGTCCGGTCCCAACTTGGGACCAGTACAAATTTAGACTTCAATCGATAAAATAATAAGATAATAATTTTTTTGAAACCCTAGTATATATATATAATAGTCCCAACGAAATTATAAATTAATAATTACTAAAAATTTCATATATATGTATATATGTGTGTGTGAGAGAGAGAGATACACTTCAAAATCCTAAGGTGGTTTAGTAAAAAAATGAATCTATAGTTACTTGTTTTTTGTTAAACTTCAAATATATATTGAGTTTATCTTAAAATCTCCCTAATGCACTAAAGAGTTGGTGCGTTGTCTTCTCGTATTGCAACAAAAAATGTTAATTTTATTTTCATAAAGTGTGAATGTTAATTCATAAAATGTTAATTGGAATTTGTTTTTCAAATATTTATTTCGTCTCTAATAAGTATACATTGTAATTAGCTAGTATATTAGAATTGAAAATTTAATGGTTATATGTAAAATCTCTTTAAATTAATAAATTATTAATTTATCGATATAATAATATCTCGCTAAATTAATAAAATATCCCGGTCCCAACACTATTAATTTATAGAGGTTTTACTGTACTAGTTAGTCAATGGATACAATGCTTCTAGGAGGGTGGCTGGTTTAGCATAGGAGGGATGAGGCCTTCCTTTGGTTGTTGTATGATCTCATGTGTGTAAGGATGTTGGCTATTTGCATTCAATTTGGTAGCTATAGGACTGTCTTAGCAACATTTTGATTAGCATATGTTTGTAAATACTATTCCTGGATGAATGCTTCTCGAAAACAACAATTTTAATCATGAATTCCCTCTGTTTAGTGGTAAATAAAGTCACAATAGTTATCGTTTGTTTTGCGGAATCAGGATATGAAATAGCAAAAAATATGCTCTCCATTTTTTTTTCTTACTAGTTTTTATTGCCAAATTCTAACTTCGGAAACCATTTGGGATATTTTCAACTGACTATGACATTCCTTTTAATAGAATTATCATCATCATCCACAAAGTAGCTTTCCATCAATAGCGACTTTTGATGAAAGCTACTCTTGTGGATGATGATGGTAATCCTATTAAAAGGTTTTCCGCTACTTCTTCTACTAAGAGGGTTAACCCATTCTAAGGTGGGAGAGATTGTTGATTCAAGCGGTGATGAAAGAGGAGGTTGTGAACACTTTTGATGAGTCAATGAACCTATTTGGTGGTGGTCATGATCGTGAAGATGATTATGATGACAATGTGGATCAGGTCTACGATCTTTCAGAAAATTTGGATGCTTTTTAAAGCTTGTTTTGCATCAACTGCACATCAACTAACTAGTAGAATCATGCTACCTATTTCCTGAAGACGTCACATATGAATTATGTGCATGTGAAGTGTTAATATTCTAATCCACTTGAAGCATGCATCTCTTGCACGTTTGGAAAAAAATGGCATGTGACGACTGGGTCAAAATAGGTTTAGTGTTGGTGTAGTAGCTCTCAGAACAGGGTTAGATAATCAACTTCAGCAGAAATATGCAACTGTTCAGCAGTAACAAATAACACTTGGTGGTTACCGGATATCACTTAGAATCGTGTGATCACTTTCCAAAGTAAACTATTCGACCCTAATATGCGGGTATCACGAATATCTACTTGGGATAAGACCAAATGCGATTAGAGAATTAGGCACAATTCTATAACCCTTTCGCTAATAAGTGTTTACGTTTTACGTGTGTGTTCATGCATAATCGATTTCCTATTTATAGGAAAATACTCTTAGCTAGTCAAATGAAATTATAGTATTAATTGGCCCATTAATAGCCTCATAATTATCCCCATTATAGCCGTTAGTGGTTACATGACCAATTAAGCGTGGTCATAATGCGATTATAAGCGCCACTTGAATAGGTCAAAGCCGTTACAAGCGGTGCCTTAACACTAGCGGTGCTTTCACATAACTAGCGGTACTTTCATAGCACCTTCGGTGGAAACATCGCTTGGTGTAAATCTTGCTTTAGTGGAAACACTACGCTTTAGTGGAAACACCACTTGTTCGGTGGAAACCACAATGATACTTTCGCGCCAGCATGCCTTCTACTAGCACTACCAATACAAACCACTATTAGAGTTAGGGTGTTCATTGACCTTATGGGTGTACACTCCGTACCTCCTAACCCATTACAAGGTGTGAACTAATCCCACAAGTGCACTAAATTTTCCAACAATCCTCCCCAAATTTAGTTCACTTCCTTTTCATGAAAAATAAACATTAAACAAAACATGTGCATAAACGAAAATGTCCTGAGGATTGAATTTTCATCTTAGTAAATTACACATTTCAAATATTCGAGAATCAGGGTGTTCTAAGAATTGAACCCTTCAACCCATTTGAATACCTGAAGATAAAATACACACAACTTTTCAAACATTTAAAAGCTCGACACTATACAAGCCATGTGTCCATATCCAAATTTATAAATGTTGTAAAGCTAAAAGTCCAAAGCTTAGGAGCGGCAAAACTTCAACATTTACATAGGTGGTTCCTCTTTATTCATGCTCCACCAAGCACTTTTCAAAAAATTAACCATTAAAAGTAAAGACTTCATCCTCCTTTCGTGAGTTACGAGCACAACCTTGGGATGTAAAATAAAACATGTGCTCCAGTCCACTTGAATGTTGACTTTCCACATTGAACTCGGCTCCCAAGTTTCCTTAGGAGGAGTTGGGTGTCCTAGCATTCGATGACTAAGTTGGACTTAAACCCATCCCTTTAGCGAGACTTTATAACCAAGTCTCTAGCTAAACCCTTAGTCAAGTGATCGGCTAAATTACATTGAGATCTAACAAACTCTATAGATACCACCCCATTCATGATAAGCTCACGAATCATGCTATGTCGACACCTAAGTGTCTAGACTTACCATTGTACATTTGGCTATAAGCCTTAGCCAATGTAGCTGCACTATCACATAGGATAGAAATAGGTGCTATAGGTTTAGGCCACAATGGAATCTCAAAAGCAAGTTTTCAACCATTCGACTTCTTTACCGGTTTGCTAAAGCCACAAATTGATTCCATTGTTGAGCGGTGATACAAGTTTGCTTCTTGGATGCCCAAGAAATTACACCTCCACCAAGTAGGAATACCCGACCACCGGTAGACGAATTGTCTTCGATGTTCTTGATCCAACTTGCATCGGTGTAACCTTCCAACATCGATGGGTAACCAAGATATGAGAGACTATAATCCATAGTTCTCTTCAAATACTTGATACCCTCGAGCGCTTGCGATGATGAGCACTAGGATTACTAGTATACCTGCTCAATTTTCCCACTGCAAAACCAATATCAGGCCTTGTACAAGTCATGGCATACATCAAGCAGCCAATTACCCCAGAATTCTTAAGTTGAGATATAGCCTTGCCATGATTAGGCATCAGCTTCTCACAAGTATTCATAGGTGTACTAACTGGAGTACAATCAAAATAATTGAATTTCCTCAGCACCTTCTCAATATAATGAGACTGAGAGATAGAGATTCTTTTACTTTCATGTTTAATCCTTATACCAAGGATAACATCAGCATCCCCCGTATCCTTCATGGAGAACCTTGATGACAAAAATTCCTTTGTCAAGTCAACCTGATTTTGGTCAGTACAAAGATCAACATGTCATCAACATATAGACAAATGATGACTCCTTTACCAGATTCATCAAATTTGCTATATACACATTTGTCGGCATGGTTAAGAACATAACCACTAGACAAAACCACTTCATCAAATTTCGATGCCATTGTTAGGTGCCCGCTAAGTCCATAAAGAGACTTAATCGGTTTACACCTTGTTTTCATTACGGACATGATGAAGCCACGAGGTTGGTTCATATAAACCTCCTCTTACAATTCACCATTCAAGAAAGTCGTCTTCACATCCATCGATGAATAATCGATTGTGAATAAATGCCATAGCAATCGAGTCTTATGGTCTCGACACGAGCCACGGGGCATAAGTATCAAAATAGTCTATCCCGACTTTTGTTTAAAGCCACGAATAACTAATCTAGCCTTGAACTTTTCAATAGTTCCATCTACCTTTATTTTCCTTTTGAAAATCCATTTGCAACCAAGAGGTTTGCAACACGGTGGTAGATCAACCAACACCCAAGTGTTGTTGCCCAAGATGGAATCCATCTCATCATTAATTGCTTCTTTCCAAAAGCAATATCCACGGGACTTCATTGCTTCTTCAAATATTTTGGGGTCATCCTCAACAATAAGCAATCGGAGTATTAGTCGAGACCTCATCCTCAGTACCTTCAACTAAGTATAGTTGAAACTCATGTCCAAATGACTTTGAGTCCCGACCCTTTTGCTCTTCCCGAGCACGGGTTCAGTTCTTCGAACCACAACCTCATCGGGGACCACCGATGATTCATCATCGAGGACCTCGATACACCGATGTCATGAGTTCCATTAGGAATCCTCGACTTGGTCTAGGGATCGATGAGAATCTATTCTCATCAAAGTCTGCATCCCTTGATTCAATTATTGATTTAACTAAAACATGTTCATTAGGTTCAATAACATAGAACCTAAAAGCCTTGGAATGCTCAGCATATCCAACAAAGATGCAATCAATGCCTCTTTCACCCAGAGTTTTCAACTTTGGATCAGGGAGTCTTATAACAACCCTACAACCCTAGACCCTGAGATAGTTCAGGTTGGGTTTTCTTTTAGTCCAGAGTTCATAAGGGGTAACTATTTAATAAATAGCAAGTTGTTAACATAGCTTCACCCCAGAACCCTTGACTCGATCTGAATAAGACAACATGAAATTAACCATCTCCTTGACACCTGTTTTTCCTTTCGAAATACCATTTTCTTTGAGGAGTATAAGGGGCAGTCGTTTCATGGATAATTCCAACGGACTGATAATACATAGTATCCATGTACTCACCTCCCCTATCAGTCCTTAATCTTTTGATCAAAGACCAAAGTTGTAATTCAACTTCAGTTTTAAACACTTTGAATTAATCTAATGCTTCATCCTTGGAATGTAACAAATAAACATAACAAAACCTAGAAGCATCATCAATAATGTCACAAAGTACTTCTTGTTCCCCAAAGAGGGAGTGGCATGCAAAAACACACAGATCACTGACAAGCTCTAAGAGCTTAGTCTTACGACTAACACCCTGAAAAGGTTTCTTGGTAATCTTGGTCAACATGCAAGTTTTACACTTTTCAGTGTCCATGTCAAAAGCTGGGATCAACCCATCCTTAGACATATCTTGCAACCTTTTATAATGAACATGGCCAAGTCTAGCATGCCACGCAGGGGTAGAGACGGCACAGTGGGTGGTGGTCACAGTGAATTTATACTATCGGTGGTAATAAATACACTATCGGTGGAAATATTAAGCTCGAACATTTGATTACATAAATAACCAAAACCAATAAAACACCATTCTTAGAAAGCAAAAATTTATCGGACTCAATAACTTGTTTATATCCATGATTATTCAAACACTACTTGAAACCAAGTTCTTCCCGATATCAAGAACATGAATAACATCAAACAAAGTTACAATCTTTCCTAAACTAAACCTAAGATCTACACAACCACAACTATGCACCAAGGTCATTGACTCATTTCCCATGTGAAGAATAGAACCATCATTTAATGACTCATAAGTCTTGAACCGACTTCTATCTTTGCACATATGAACTATTACGCGAGTCAACCCACCACGCAACATCATCATCCTGCACATAATGAGATTCGAGATACATATGTAACATAATTAATGAAAAGACTTATTAACCATATTCGACCTTTCGGTGAGTTGGAAGAACCACCACTCCCTGAACCATTAGTGCTGATCCATTGGCTTTACCACCAACTTTAACACCTTTGTAGTCCCTTTTAATGTGACCAGATTGCCACATTTCCATCAAGTAGGTGTTGCTTTCTTGTTAGGATCGCCTTGTGTTATCATGATATTTGCGTTTGCCTTTGTTGTCATTGTACACAGTGGAGTTGTTATGCTCCACCATATGGACAACAGATGGTCCAACAACATTGCTACTCTTTGGCTTGTCCTTATCCCGCATCTTGAGAGATTCCTCAATGCGCAGATGATCGCCTTGACTCAACGAGTTAACTCCTCTTTCTTATGTTTCAAGGTATGCTTGAAATCTTTTCAAGAAGGAGGAGTTTGTCAATGACACAAGAGACTTTAATGGCCTCATCCATGTTCATATTGTGTTGTGTAAACCTTCCAAGTATTCCAAAAGTTCATTGTATTGTTCCATAACCGGTCTTGAATCGGTCATTTTGTAATTTGTGAAATTACTAACAAGGAACTTCTTACTTGATGCATCCTCGACCATATATTTGGCATCCAAGGAATCCATAGTTCTTTGGAAGATTCAAAGTTCGATAAATATCAAGCAGAGAATCGGACATACCATTGAGAATAAGACCTCTGCATATGTAGTCATCATTCTCCCATTTCTCCTCCTCCCGATCCGCTCCACAGTAGCATCATCACCATCATCGGGAATAGGTGTGGTTAGCACATACACCACACTCATGCTTGATGACAAAAGTGCATCTTCTTACGCCACCTCCTAAAGTCCACCCTTCAAACTTATCCACAGCAATGTTTGAAGCCATGTGTTCATTGCGGCGATTGCCATTGATTACACAAAATAGTTTACTTTTATTGTTGGTGTAGTAGCTCCCGAGCGGGTTAGATAATCAACTTCAGTGAAATATGCAACTGCTCGTGAGAAACAAACAAGCGGTCGGTGATAACAAATACCACTTGGTGGTTACGGATATCACTTGGAATCGTGTGATCACTTTCCAAAGTAAACTATTCGACCCTAATGCCTGGGTATCACGAATATCTACTTGGGATAAGACCAAATGCAGTTAGAGAATCAGGCACAATTCTATAACCATTTCGCTAATAAGTGTTCAAGTTTTCTGTGTGTGTTTCATGCATAATCAGATTTCCTATTTATAGGAAAATACTCTTAGCTAGTCAAATGGAATTATGAGTATTAATCGGCCCATTAATAGCCTCATAATTATCCCCATTATAGCCGTTAATGGTTACATGACCAATTAAACGTGGTCATAATGCGATTATAAGCGCCACTTGAATAGGTCAAAGCCATTACAAGTAGTACCTTAACATTAGCGGTGGTTTCACACAACTAGCGGTACTTTCATAGCACCTTTAGTGGAAACAACGCTTTAGTGTAATCTTGTTTGGAAACACCACTGCTTGATGGAAACCACAACAAGATACTTTCACCAATGGTACCTTCTACTAGCACTACCAATACAAACCACTATTAGAGTCGGGTGTTCATGGACCTTATGGGTGTACCTCGTACCTCCTAACCCATTACAAGGTGTGAACTAATCCCATAAGTGCACTAAATTTTCCAACATTTAGTATAGTGCAGTTGTAAGTTAATCATGTGGTTTTTAGTTGTTAATATGGGTGACATAAAAAAAGACATAGCATATACAGTATGATTAGAAACTTATCTACCTAACGAGCTGTGTTAGTTAATTAAATTGGCATGTTGGGGCTATGAGACAAGGATCATCAAATTAAGCAAACTTTAATATGTTAGATTATTGGCATTACATAATTGGTCATTATCTTGAATGTTTTTTCACTTTTCATTAAAGTTTGGATTATAGATGTAAAACCCTAAAATCTAAAACTTGTGAAAAGACTATTTTACCCCTTTAATTTAATATTTATAAAATATGTATAATACGTCAAGCTCATTAAATATACTTTTAACCTAACCTATAAAATAATCAACATACACTTATGTCTAACTTCATATCACACGTTAAAGAGCTCCTAAAGGGACCAAACTATATAAAAACTTGTACCTAACTAACTTGTACACAACATAGTCTAAATACACTTGTAAAATTGGAAAGTAAAAGTTTGTTTTGATCCTCCCTATTACTCCCCATTACTCGGCCGAATACCCACTCCATATATCCCATTTTATTTCATTTAGTTAAACCTACATTTACACATTTCAAAACACTCATAAAACCCTAGCACACAAAGTGACGGCACACATCTTTCTTTCTCTTCTTCATTGGATCACAAAGCTGGTACGAAGGGCGTGGAAAGGGCTTTGATCGTGGGTTCCTGATTCGAAGGAATGGTTTTGGTCGTGGGTATACTAGGTCGAAGGTGGTGTTGTGATCGTGGGTTCTTGTTTCTTTTGGTTCTTGTCTTTCTTCCATTCGATCACACAAGGGTAGCGAATCACTAATCTTTCCATTTCCTCCATGTTGTTTTTAATCGTGTGTGATGAAACCCTAATCATAGCATGCATGTATTCGACTAAGACCTCACATAAAATGATAAATCTCGCATAAAATTATAAAGTTGGCTGCATAAAATATTGAATGAGAAGTCCTATATATTCGACCCATATAAAAACCTATTAATTGAATCTGTTTCGACCTACTCTTGTTCGACCCATATACATGTTCATCTAAAAGGTACTATGCTAAAACGGAATAAATACAAATGTGTATATCTCGAATGATTTTATGTGTCGACACATTTCAAATAGGTCTAGGATTGTCTTTGTTTGTGTCGTATGGATTAAATGGGAAATGAGGCATGTCTTGACTGCAATGACACACTAAAGGGGTCGTATAACTTTGTTTGGGGTTTGGTTCGACTTGCTTAAAAATAGAAATGGGTGTCGACATAGGTTTAGGGTTTCGAAAGGTTCGGTTTTAATAAAATGAAAAGGGATAAATTTTGGTTAATGATAAAACATAAAGGGTTGAGTCGTTAATAAGGTAAAAGAGTGGATTAAATCGTAAACTAAGCAAAACTTGTGATATTTACACTTTTAACCCTATACTTTGGGATAATGACATTTTAGACCCTAAACTCTTATAACTTGTCATAAATGAACCCTAAACTATAATAATAATCATTTGCATCATTTTAACCTAATTTAACATTAATTACATCATAATTGACTAAACTTGCTAATTGTAGAAAACTGCTATTTTTGAAAAGTTACTTATTATAGAAACTTACTAAATCGGGAAACCTATCGAAAATAGAAAGCTGCCTAAAATAGAAAGTCACTTAAAATGGTTAAGTTACTTACAGTGGAAACTTACTAAATAAGGAAGGTTACTATATTTGGAAACTTACTAAAAATAGAAATACTCTCATAAACCCTAAAAGACGTAATCGGGAGTGAAACACTTTAACTACATCTAATAAATGTATATCCTTTCACTTCTGTAGATCCCTCAAAGAAGGAGTGATCTTCCGTGTCTTGTGAATTTATCTGCTTATGTTTTCATTGCTGTTGAATAAGGTACAGATATTATGACCTTATCTCTTAAGGTTTCTCATGATTCTTACACATATTTTGATATTAGCTTTGATTATAATGCCTCTGCTCTGAGCTTTACTATTAGGGCATCCTTATATGACCTTTACTATGCACCTTTTAGATTTGTGAACCTTTAGTATTGAACCTTGCTTTGGACCTTTGACATGAACCTTTCTATTATGACTTTCATTTGACCCTTAAGTTTAATACCCGAGCTGTTTTCCTAGCCATGAAGGTAACATGGCCATATCATTGATGCACCAATGGCATGACTCTAGGCGGTGGAGTGATGTTCCGCCCCGTCCCTTTTTGTGATATTATGCGCGCTTTATATTTTATTATGGCCACTATGATTTGTGCAGGGGCGTATGGATGCATCCTAGATTTGTTATGATATGATATGTGATTCCGTCAATAAAAGGCTTAGGGGTATGTGTATGGATGAAACCTCAATATCGATATAAAAAATAATCACGAAGATAGATTCAAAATTCCTTTAGGAAAAAGAATAATAAATCAAATCCCGTGTGTGATCGTTGATACGGATTAGTCAACCCGAATCGTTTCCCAATGAAGCGTGAATTGCCAACGTCGTTATTGGTTTGGAATTTAATGCTCGATGTTTTGGATTAATGATTTTTATTTTATTAAACTACGGGAAAAAGGAAAGTAATTAAGGGAAATCTAATCTACGGGAAATCCTAAGTGCAAAATTAACTAAAACGTAATAAACAAAACGTATTTAAAATGCAACTATGTCTAAATTATATCCTAAAAATGCCTAAAATTACTTTTACTCTAGAAATGCAAGTTGAAAACTAATTATGAATTAAAATTATTTTTTAGGATTTTTCTGGATTTAATTAGGATTAAAAACTAATTTTTAACTTTTAAAACTAACTTAAAAATCTAAAAATTATGAAAATGAAGGGGAAAAATATGAAACTATTTTTGTAAAATCTAAAATATCCTAAGAGAATTTTCAAAACTATTTTTTTATTTTTCTGATTATTTTTCTATTTTCTATGAATGTAAAATTATTTAAATCTAATTAATTGGCTAAAAATTACAAAATAAGCTAGGAAAATCTAGAAAAATTATTTTTTTTCTTTTTGTAATTATCTTATTCTATGAAAATTGAAAAATTATTTTTTGGAACTTTTTCTGAATTAATTGCAATAAAAGCTATTTAAAAATACCTAAAAACTGATTTAAATAATGAAAAATACTAAACCGTGATGAAAATTAATGAAAAATTCAGTAAAAATCTAAAATATTATTCTAATTTTATGGAAAATATAAAATCTATGGCTTATGTGTGAGAAATAAGAGCTGCAATGTAACTGTTTTGAAATTAAGCACTTAAAAATAAGCAAATAAGCTCTAGAATGCACCAATTGATTACAGAAGCTAGATTATACTATAACTATTCTAAATCAACTAATTACTACTACTCCAACCTCTAATGTCTTGATTTAAGCGATTTGAGTAATTTGAGCTTATGAAATTTAACCACCAAACACCCTTACTTGCGACTCTGCACAAACTTATTCAATAAGCTAAAATGAAAACCGATGTGTAGAACTCAAGTTCACCAAGTAGAACAACAAGCTGGACCAATTTTGAGCTCAAAACAAGCTATATTGAAGCCATTAGAACTTACATAATAAACACATGCACAACTCGATTAATCTTGAGTGTGCATGAAACAACTGTTCTTATTAAGGGGCTTATTTGAAGCTTATTAATTATCACAAAGATTCCACAAAAATTGTTTCTCAAAACTCAACCAGTTGAAGATGTTTATCCCAAAAACTTAATGGATTTGGACTAAAAATGAACCTGTGAGAGATCAAATAAGTTTTGCAAAAACTATAAATCTCACTTTTGACTTTTGTTTTTGACAGAAATGAAAGTTGACTAAACTGAGATTTGAATGTAATTTTTGAACTGATTATGATGTTATATGGTGAAGTAGAACTGAATTAAGCTAGCTTTTACAAATCTAAACCTAAAATCATAAAATCACAACTCAAATCCTAACAGATATGAATATAAGGCAGATTTAAGTTGATTTTGACTTTCTAGATTCTAGAGCACAAGTTACTGAACTACTTGATTATATTAAACCTAAATTTGACTCTAGCAACAATAACTAACAACAGATCTAAGCTCAAGCTCCAAGCAATGATCTGATCCAAACACTACTTAAAATCTGAAAATGCAAATGTAAACTACCAACTAATGAATCCAACTCAATAGCAGCTAATAACTATGATCTAACAATTATAATAGAGCTACCGAATGCAATCACAAAAATATTAGCTAACAGATTATGACTAAGCTAATGATGCAGTTGAACATAAACTAAAGAATCAGATTCTGAAACTTACAAATGTCCAGCTTATTTGCAGCTTATCTCAGAACCAAAGTACCACTAATCTAATCAAATCCAACCCAAATTCCACTCTGCATCACCCAAATCAGATCCAATACCAGCAAATCAAACTATTTCTGCTTCAGTTGACTTTTGTTGACTGAATTTGTAATTTGTTTGTGAATTGAGATTAAACACACATAAACCTTCAATAAGCTATGAAGAAGCTTAAAAAGGTTATAGAAACAGTAGTTTAGCTTAATAAAGAGATGGAGAGTATTTTTTTATTTTTCAAATATTTTTTTCTTATTTTTATGATTTTTCTGTTTTGAGAAGATTAAGTACTAAAAATCATTAACTAAATAAACTGGATATCAAAATTGATTTGAGATACAATAAAACAGTAATCAGAAACTGAATTAAAACAAAACTAAGCAATTTTGTAAATGAGAAATTTGATTACAAAAATTGAAATACAAAAATTAACTAAAACATTGAAATACAAAGATTACTACTACTCTCTACTCTCTCACTACACTACTTTCTCTTTCTTAAAACTACCATATCTGTGAGAAATCCGGGGCTTTATATAATTGAGCTTGAGCCTTGGAAACTTCTGGAATGTGCAATTATGTGTTTCTTTGAGTGGATATCAACCCTTTGATCAAATCCCACGTATCCCAAATGATATCAACCTGGATTAGATCATCCATGCTTGTTTCGACCAATGAGAGAGCAAGGATTGGGAAAGATGCACGCGGATTGATGACACGCACCCCACATGTGTCGGGGTGTCGATGATTGTCTGAAACTACCATTAATTGTGGTTAATTTGACCAATTTGACTCATGGGGTAATTAGGTTCATGTATCTGGGTAAAAGGGGGGTAAAAAGGCGCGGGTTGGTTTTGGTTTTTTTATTATATTTTGAGTGTGTTGACCGGGTTTGGGTGGTTTGACTTGGGTTGGATATTGGGTATACGGGTTGGGATAATATACCGGGTATAGGGATAGATTTGTTGGACCGGGTATTGTATTTTGGATTGGGCTTTTGATATTGAATTTGGACTAAGGATTGTATTTGTACCCATTTATCATATCAAGGACCAAATGTGTATAAGCTGAAACTTTAGGGTCCACACATGTAAAACTGAAAATGTTATTCAAGGGCCAATCTTGTCATTCAATAATAATCCAAGGGCTAAACTTGTAAATTCTGAAACTTGAAGGGTCATTCTTGCCAAAAACTCAAAGATCAGGGACTAATCTTGACATTTCTTCAAACTTGATTATAACTTCCAAAAATCATCCTCAGAGAATAAAATCTTCAAAAATGCACAATCTCGACCTTCCTACTCAACAAGCTCTCTTAATCTCTCGTGCTCGGTTCACGTCCGATTGGCTTCTTTTTGTGTTTTACATATCCGTACTGCACAAGCACAAACTCAAGAAAACAACAGATATTAGCAATAAACGGCTCTTTCTTGGTTATTTTGGGTTTATATTTGATAAAGAAATGATATGTGTTTTTTGCACATATCAAAATACCCCAGACGAGACCATTGTCGTGTCCTCACGCAATGCAATCAACTCACGCTTCTAAAACCAAGGATTTCAATCTCTTTCTACTAAACCTATGAAGAAGTAGCAAAGATTCCTCAAAAGAGATTAAGTAAGCCTTAATTCTAAAAACGCCCCATTTACCTCTTGATTCACATGTATAGATATTACGATTAAGCACATTCCATTATGAATGACGGTTTGTTGAACTTTCATGTCGGTTAATAACTCCAACATTTTTCAAACGACACGTTAGGATCGAGTAGAAAACACAACACGTGAAGTGACCATACGGATAGAATACATCGTCCTCGATTTTCACAAGTCCCAAACTAAGCGTAAAATCGAAATCATTGTTAAATATGACTCTAGATGCTAACACTACCCATGGAAGTTACTTGTGTAATTACCTTTTGTTCCCATTTTCCTATTTTCCTCCAGTTTTTATTTTTGTGAGAATTGAATTTCTTCAAATTTCTCGTTTCGATAACTTTTATCCGATAAAGATATAAAGCTAAGTCGATAATTAGTTATCCATCTTCTCTCGAAACAGTGTTCCAAAAATGAGGTCCACATCAAGGAATTTTATTCACTTATACTTTTGACTTTTCATTTTTCTCATCAATCATTTTTTTTTTTTTTTTTTTTTTGCACTTATACTTTTTACTTATATGAGCTATGAACTACGGAGCTTCACGGGTAATTCCAAGACTATAGGCATCATGAAATGAGGATCCCGGTTGGCTAGACTAAGACCTCACTCAATCCCGGCTAAAGATCCAAGGGTCCGATCTCGACACCGCACTCATAACTTTACTTATTACTTTTCACTTATTACTTGCTTATTTATTTATTACGGATCCTTGATGTGTACCCAATTTTTAAAACAAAGATTCTTTTAAGAAGATAAAGAACTAACTATCGCTTGAAACTCAACATCTCTAATTATTCATTAGGCAGATATGGGGTGAAACAATTTTGTGGGAACAAAAGCCATAAGTACCTTCGATGGGCTCTAAAGAGAACCAACTACTCCACGCTTAGCATCTAAACTCATAAGTAACTCTATCATTTCTCGATCTCCGCAAATTTAAAATCCCAAATAATGAGATCCGTGATGCTTAGCCGATAATTTTAAAATTACCTATGGTTAAGGAACAAGCTAGGGCTCAACACGCTTGGTCAAGTCAAATTCCATTCCTACTCTCACCAATGGAAAGTCAACAAGGTGTCAAAACATATATTACTTAGCAAATGTTTCACAAATAATCTCAAGTCTCGCATTTTTTTTAAAGTCACTTATTAGAAACTAGCAAATTCTTGTTAAAGCTTCGCATATTTAAAATCACTTAGGGAGACTTGCAAATTCTTGGCCTTATGAGCTAGAATCGCATTTTATAGCCTCTTGTCTAAGCAACTAGCAAAGGCTTTTTCAAGAAAACGCATATTTAAAGAAACTTCTAAGCGACTAGCAAGAACTTTTCAATCATAAAACTAGCAAAAGCTTACAAAAATTTTAAATTTTTCACATTTTTGCACAATTTTTCATTTTCTAAGGAAAAACGGGGTTGCGAAAGTATACGACAAAAAATAAGCAAGTGCGGTCAAATCAAATCGAAGATTACCCTACCCCAGACTAGAACGAAACATTGTCCTCAATGTTTAAAGCAAAAGTATCATGAAAATCTAAAAGCCGTTTATTAAGTATGCTAAAAGATAAACGTTAGTCGATAGGATTAGGATATTGGATTTCCATCAGCATCGATCATGAAACTCGAGTGGAGAAAAGACAAACTTCGAGCACGAGAGTCTTCATATTGGTAACATCCTAAACACAACATCACAAACAACCAAACATGAGAAATCGAAGAGGATAACCCCTTCACGTCACTTATTAGAAAATAGATAGAAGATAGAGATAAGCATGGGGTGCCTCCCACGAAGCGCTACTGTTTTTGGTCACCGAGTCGCTAGCCTGACTCGATCCCCGAATTCAGTTGTCCTTAGGGAAAGTTTGGAGATCCGAGACAACCATAGATGGAATGTCCCCTCCAAAATAATGTTTCACACGATGACCATTGACCTTGAAATTTGGGCCATCGGGCTGAGAAAGCTTCACCGTTCCATATGGGAAAACCTGAGCAACGGTGAATGGTCCGGACCAACGGGTTTTGATTTTGCCCGAGAATATCTTCAAGCGAGAGTTAAAAAGGAGAACTTGATCACCAACGTTGAAAACGCGGTTCTTGATTTTAGCATCATGAATCCTCTTAGTCTTCTCTTTGAAAATCAAAGAATTCGTAGGCCCGATCCTAAGCTCATTTAATTCATTCAATTGAACTTTTCGGTGATCACCCGCGGTCTTAAGATCGAAGTTAGCATGTTTCAAGGCCTAGAATGCCTTATGCTCGAGCTCGATGGGCAAGTGACAAGCTTTTCCATACACCAACTTAAATGGGGTGCACCCGATGGGTGTCTTGTATGCGGTGCGGAAAGCCCATAATGCATCATCTAACTTATCGGCCCATGAAGCTCGATTTTCTCCTACGGTTCTTTCTAAAATCCTTTTCAAACCACGATTCGAGACCTCAACTTGTCCGCTCGTTTGCGGGTGATACGTGATGAAAGACGATGGGTAACTCCATATTTAGCCATAACTTTAGCAAATTGTTCATTACAGAAATGGGTACCGCAATCACTGATGATAGCACGAAGTGCTCCAAATCGGGAAAACAAATTCTTCAAGAACTTAACAACCACTCGGGCGTCATTGGTGGGCCCAAGTAGTCGACGGCCACGAGGATATACTTATTACCCCGAGATGATGGAAATGGTCCCATAAAATCGATGCCCCACACGTCAAAAATCTCACAAACTTGAATAGCATTTTGTGGCATTTCATCCTTTTGTGAAATTTTCCCTTGACGTTGGCAAGAATCACAAGATTTGACTAAATCATGAGCATCTCGATATATGGTAGGCCAATAAAATCCGGAATCAAAACCTTCTTAGCGGTGTAGCTTGCACCATGATGGCCACCAAAGGGTCCGTTATGGCAAGCATTGAGAATATCAAGAGCCTCTTAGCCATGAACACACCGCGGATTACTTGATCCGCACAAATCTTAAACAAGTAAGGATCGTCCCGTAATAATGCTTAACATCTTTGAAAACTTTTTCTTTTGTTGGGACGACATCCCTTTCATAATGAAATTGCCCGCATGGTAATTTGCAAAGTCGGCAAACCATGGGGTGTTTGGGTCTTTCTTAGCAATCATCCCAAGTGTCTCAAGAGGAAATGTTTCCGTGATCTCCTTTTTCTCGAGTACACTTTGATGGGGATTCTCAAGTCTAGAAAGGTGATCGGCAGCCAGGTTCTCCGCTCCTTTTTTGTCAAGAATAGTAACATCAAACTCTTGAAGGAGAAGAACCCACCGAAGTAATCGTGGCTTAGCATCTTGCTTTGCCAAAAGATACTTAAGGGCAGAATGGTCGGTATACACTATGGTCTTTGACAAGACAAGGTAGGGTCTAAATTTCTCAAAAGCATAAACAACGGCCTATAATTCCTTTTCGATAGTCGTGTAATTGTGTTGGGCCTCGAGACAATGTCTTACTCGCATAGTGTATGGGTTGAAAATGTTTCGACTTCGTTGCCCCAAGGCGCCCCAATTGCGTAATCACTTGCATCACACATAAGCTCAAAGGGCAAATCCCGATGGGGCAACTAAGATTGGAGCCTCGATTAATTTCTTTTGAGAAAATTAAATGCTTCAACGCATTCATCGGTGAAGATAAGCGGAGCATCCTTTTCAAGGAGATGGGTCGAGGGCGGGCTATCTTAGAAATCTTGGATGAAGCGGCGATAGAAACCGGCATGACCCAAAAACTCGAATACCTTTGACGGTAGTGGGATGAGGAGTTTAGCTATAACGTCGACTTTAGCTCGGTCGACCTCAATCCCAGATTTTGAAATCTTATGGCCGAGGACAATGCCCTCTCGAACCATGAAATGGCACTTCTCCCAATTCAAGACCAAATTGGTGTCTTCACACCGTTTAAGCATGTGATCTAGATGAGAGAGGCAAGACGTGAAATAATCTCCATAAACCGAGAAATCATCCATAAAAACTTCCATAGAATTTTCGATCATGTCATGAAAAATAGCCGTCATGCACCTTTGGAACGTTCCGGGAGCATTGCATAAACCAAATGGCATTCGTCGGTAAGCAAACGTTCCATAAGGGCACGTGAAAGTCGTTTTCTCTTGATCATGCGGATTAATCGGAATTTGAAAGTAACCAGAAAAACCATCGAGAAAGCAATAGAACTCATTCCCCGCTTAACGTTCGAGCATCTGATCCATAAAAGGTAGCGGGAAATGATCCTTTCGTGTAGCATCATTCAATTTTCGATAATCAATACACACCCTCCATCCGGTAACGAGGCGTGTGGAAATCAATTCGTTATCTTCATTGGCAACGATGGTTATCCCTCCCTTCTTTGGGACATAATGGACAGGGCTAACCCATGAGCTATCGGAGATTGGATAAATGATTTCGGCATCGAGGAGTTTAAGAACTTCCTTTTTTATAACCTCGTGAATTTTCGGGTTAACCCTACGTTGTTGTTGAATAACGGGTTTACAATCATCTTCCAGTAAGATCTTGTGAGTACAAAAACGAGGGTTTATACCCTTGATATCAGAAATTTGCCAAGCGATGGCACTCTTATGTTTACGAAGAATATCCAAAGTGCGGTTTCTCCTCATCTTTCAAGTTTTAGCAATGATGACGGAAATTTGTTCGATTCTTCAAGAAAAGCGTATTCAAGATGAGGAGGTAAATCCTTGAGCTCGGACTCAAGGTTTTCGTTAGACGTTTGTACTTCTTTAATTTCTTCAATCGTAATTTCTTTCGGAGGAGTGACGGTAATGGATCTTCATTCAACAATTGTTCAAGATAAAGGATATCTCCCTCCGAATCATAAACACCATCATCAATTCCCGGTGGAATCGATTCATCAATAGCAAGAAACTCATCGATCTCTTCCAAAAGGAAATCACCTCCCTCAAATGGAGTGAGAGAGGGAGAAGAATCGGCAATGATTGGTTCAGAAGGTGAATCAGAAGAAGTAGAATTTTTAGCAAAACCAAGAACTTCTTGAGCGTACTCCTCACAAGAAACATCAATAACGTCAATTCGATTGATGGAAGCATCGTCGAAATTTGAGGAGTACCTCGTCGTTTGATTAATGTTGAATGTGACGGCTTCTTGATTAACTCGTAACATAATCTCTCCTTCGAACACATCAATTAAGGCACGACCGGTCCTTAAGAAACATCTCCCAAGAATAATGGGTACTCGAGGGTCGGCATCGAAATCTACCACAACAAAATCTGCGGGAAAATAGAACTCCCCCACTTTGACAAAAACATCCTCGGCTATACCCTTTGGACGGGTCGTAGAACAATCAGCTAGCTCGAGGGTCATACACGTTGGGGTAAGTGGGGGCAATGAAAGCTTTTCGTAGATTGAGTTTGGCATCAAATTAATACTCGCGCCAAGATCGGCCAAGGCGGAGCATTGAACAATTCCTTGAAAATCACACGGAATGAGGAATTTGCCGGGGTCACCTAACTTTTCGGGAAGTTTCTTGAGGATAACCGCCGAACAATTCTCATTCAGAGATGTCGTAGCAAGCTCATATAGTTTCTCCTTATTCGTAAGCAATCCCTTAATCGTAGAAGCAAGTTTGGGCATCAAGAGAGGGCATCCGCAAAATTGATCTCCACATTCAAGTCTTTGAAGATTTGGAAAACGTTTCCATTTGATGATTCGACTTTTCACGAAGAGTTTGATCTTTAAGGCGAGACGGATATGGGATAGACGGTTTCGGATTAGCTTTCTTCACATTAACGGAGCATCTTCGGGCTCAGAATCTTGGACAACCGTGGGTTGGACATTCACAGTACTCCCCTTATTAGTAGGAAGCACCGGGTCCTTTGTCACCCCGGTCTCACGGTCTACCATACGAGACGGAGAAGAAGTGTTAGTGGTAGGAACCGTAGGTCCATCGTAAGCAACACCACTTTGGGTAGTGATTGCTTTCATGTCACCTCTTGGGTTAGGAATCGTATTACTTGGAAGAGAACCGGAACCCGAGGGTTGAGAATAAGAAGTAGACGGTTGATTGGTTTGAAAGAAACTAGCCATCATATTCCTTATTTCAGTCATCTTCTTATTACTCGTAGCTTCAATTTCCTTTTTGAAATCCGTCCTCATACCGTTAATTTGATTCTGCAAACTTTTAATGGTGTTGTCGGAGTTCTTCATGTAAGTTAGAAACTCGTTGTTCGGAGCAACTTGATGAGTCGGTTGTTGATATTGTTGTTGAGGAGGAGGTGGTTGTTGGTAAACTTGAGGTAGAGGAGCTTGATAGTGTTGATTTCCATGATTAACTCCTCGGTTTTGATTGTTGTTACCATTGAAACGGTTTTGATTATGGTTTTGTTGTTGAGGTTGGTTGAAACCGGGAGGTCCGAGATAATTGTTTGAACGGTAGCTAAGAAGATTTCGATCTCCTTGTGATTGATTGTAGTTTCCTGTAGCAGCATAAACATTCTCATGTGCGTAGCCACCGGCGGCTGTGCACTCGGAATAAGAATGTGAACCTCCACAAGTCTCACAAGTCGGGTGTACCGCTTTTACTTGTTTATTTTGACTAGACAGATGCATTTGGTACATTTTCAACATAGTCGTGTTCAAATCATCAACTTTCTTATGAAGAGCCGTATCGTGAGAAGAAGACGAATTTGATCTAGATGATTCACCCCTTGCGGCGGTAGAATCCCAATAATTGTGATGAGCGGTCATGTTCTCAATAAGATCGTAGCATTCCTCGGGACGTCTTTTCATGAAAGTTCCACCGGCAGCAGCATTGATTGTATCACGATGTCTCAACGTCAAACCATTATAGAACGTATCAATTTGAGTGACAAGCAACATATTATGATTCGGACATCGATCAATTGCAAGCTTATATCGTCCCCAAGCTTCAAACAAAGATTCGTCGGGATATTGTCTGAAATTACTGATATCGTTCCTCAACTTCGTCACCATCGACGGTGGAAAGTACTTTGCTAGAAACTTCGAAACCATTTCCTCGAAGGTATGAATCGAATTCTTCGGGAGTCGATCAAAACAAGAAGTGGCATGATGAGTCAAAGAGTATGGGAAAAGATAGAGGCGAAGGCGTCATCGGAGACCCCATTTTGTTTCATACTACGGTGACGGTTAAGAATTTATCAAGATGCTTGTTTGCATCGTCATCGGATAAACCATGAAATTGACAACTGTTTTTACTTGTTCTATCATATGATGTTTCAAGCTAAAATCGGTAGCTTGAATATTAGTCGGTGCAATGGGTCCTCCCTCCCGTACATCGTGGGTTGACATAGCTCCTCCATCGTTCGGAGATCGGGAGCTACATTTTGATTAACGGGAGGAGGATTAGGACCGGGTTTGGTGGTACGTTAGCGGCAGCCATATTACGTAACTCGGGTGCGTTCGATTACGATTACAAGTCGTCTTGATCGAGGCGAGTGCGCATGCACTTAAAACCAAGGCAATTAAAGAGTCCGATATTCGAAAACACAGTGAACTTAACCAATAATCCCAAGTAAATAAATCACCTCTATAAGACAAACGCATGCGGCGGAGAAGCTTTGTAGGTCGTGTGCTTATTAAAAACCCGCTTCTTTTCACCGCAATTTAATGTCGGGCCGTCCTTATACCCACCACACAGTTTGTTTATCTAATTGAAATAAATCAATTCTAAGCGACACAAAGGCAAGTTTTTGATCTTTGGTTCGGGAACTTATTAATGATAACACCTCCGTTGAGAATGTTATATAATTGGTGTCTTATTTATTAGCAAAAACACAAGAGAAAATCTTTTGTATTTTTAATATGATATATATATATATATACAAAGAAAAGGAAAATATTTTTACTTTTTAATTTTATAGAAAAATAGTAACTTCACGAATGAAGGATCTCGAGTCACTAATCGTCAAACCTCAAACGATATTGTCGTGACACAACCTCCGCAATGCGCGCCAAAATTTGATTCCGTCAATAAAAGGCTTAGGGGTATGTGTATGGATGAAACCTCAATATCGATATAAAAAATAATCACGAAGATAGATTCAAAATTCCTTTAGGAAAAAGAATAATAAATCAAATCCCGTGTGTGATCGTTGATACGGATTAGTCAACCCGAATCGTTTCCCAACGAGGCGTGAATTGCCAACGTCGTTATTGGTTTGGAATTTAATGCTCGATGTTTTGGATTTATGATTTTGATTTTATTAAACTACGGGAAAAGGGAAAGTAATTAAGGAAAATCTAATCTACGGGAAATCCTAAGTGCAAAATTAACTAAAACGTAATAAACAACACGTATTTAAAAAGCAACTATGTCTAAATTATATCCTAAAAATGCCTAAAATTACTTTTACTCTATAAATGCAAGTTGAAAACTAATTATGAATTAAAATTATTTTTTAGGATTTTTCTGGATTTTATTAGGATTAAAAACTAATTTTTAACTTTTAAAACTAACTTAAAAATCTAAAAATTATGAAAATGAAGGGGAAAAATATGAAACTATTTTTGTAAAATCTAAAATATCCTAAGAGAATTTTCAAAACTATTTTTTATTTTTCGATTATTTTCTATTTTCTATGAATTTAAAACTATTTAAATCTAATTAATTGGCTAAAAATTACAAAATAAGCTAGGAAAAATCTAGAAAAATTATTTTTTTGCTTTTTGTAATTATCTTAATCTATGAAAATTGAAAAATTATTTTTTGGAACTTTTTCTGAATTAATTGCAATAAAAGCTATTTAAAAATACCTAAAAACTGATTTAAATAATGAAAAATAATAAACAGTGATGAAAATTAATGAAAAATTCAGTAAAAATCTAAAATATTATTCTAATTTTATGAAAAATATAAAATCTATGGCTTATGTGTGAGAAATAAGAGCTGCAATGTAACTGTTTTGAAATTAAGCACTTAAAAATAAGCAGATAAGCTCTAGAATGCACCAATTGATTACAGAAGCTAGATTATACTATAACTATTCTAAATCAACTAATTACAGCTACTCCTAACCTCTAATGTACTGATTTAACTGATTTGAGTAATTTGAGCTTATGAAATTTAACCAGCCAAACACCCTTACTTGCAGCTACTACACAAACTTATTCAATAAGCTAAAATGAAAACCAGATGCTTAGAACTCAAGTTCACCAGTAGAACAACAACTGGACCAATTTTGAGCTCAAAACAAGCTATATTGAAGCCATTAGAACTTCTGTAATAAACCTGTGCACAACTCAGTTAATGCTGAGTGTGCACAGGGCAAATATGTTCTTATTAAGGGGCTTATTTGAAGCTTATTAATTATCACAAAGATTCCACAAAAATTGTTTCTCAAAACTCAACCAGTTGAAGATGTTTATCCCAAAAACTCAATGGATTTTGACTAAAAATGAACCTGTGAGAGATCAAATAAGTTTTGCAAAAACTATAAATCTCACTTTTGACTTTTGTTTTTGACAGAAATGAAAGTTGACTAAACTGAGATTTGAATGCAATTTTTGAACAGATTATGATGTTATATGGTGAAGTAGAACTGAATTAAGCTAGCTTTTATAAATCTAAACCTAAAATCATAAAATCACAACTCAAATCCTAACAGATATGAATATAAGGCAGATTTAAGATGATTTTGACTTTCTAGATTCTAGAGCATAAGTTACTGAACTATTTGATTATATTAAACCTAAATTTGACTCTAGCAACAATAACTAACAACATATCTAAGCTCAAGCTCCAAGCAATGATCTGATCCAAACACTACTTAAAATCTGAAATGGCAAATGTAAACTACCAACTAATGAATCCAACTCAATAGCAGCTAATAACTATGATCTAACAATTATAATAGAGCTACTGAATGCAATCACAACAATATTAGCTAACAGATTATGACTAAGCTAATGATGCAGTTGAACATAAACTAAAGAATCAGATTCTGAAACTTACAAATGTCCAGCTTATTTGCAGCTTATCTCAGAACCAAAGTACCACTAATCTAATCAAATCCAACCCAAATTCCACTCTGCATCACCCAAATCAGATCCAATACCAGCAAATCAAAACATTTCTGCTTCAGTTGACTTTCGTTGACTGAATTTGTAATTTGTTTGTGAATTGAGATTAAACACACATAAACCTTCAATAAGCTATGAAGAAGCTTAAAAAGGTTATTAGAAACAGTAGCTTAGCTTAATAAAGAGATGGAGAGTATTTTTTATTTTTCAAATATTTTTTCTTATTTTTATGATTTTTCTGTTTTGAGAAGATTAAGTACTAAAAATCATTAACTAAATAAACTGGATATCAAAATTGATTTGAGATACAATAAAACAGTAATCAGAAACTGAATTAAAACAAAACTAAGCAAATTTTATAAATGAGAAATTTGATTACAAAAATTGAAATACAAAAATTAACTAAAACATTGAAATACAAAGATTACTACTACTCTCTACTCTCTCGCTATACTACTTTCTCTTTCTAAAAACTACCATATCTGTGAGAAATCCGGGGCTTTATATAATTGAGCTTGAGCCTTGGAAACTTCTGGAATGTGCAATTATGTGTTTCTTTGAGTGGATATCAACCCTTTGATCAAATCCCACGTATCCCAAATGATATCAACCCTTGGATTAGATCATCCATGCTGTTTCGACCAATGAGAGAGCAAGGATTGGGAAAGATGCACGCGGATTGATGACCTGGCACCCCACATGTGTCAGGGGTGTCAGTGATTGTACGAAACTACCCTTAATTGTGGTTAATTTGACCAATTTGACTCATGGGGTAATTAGGGTTCATGTGTCTGGGTAAAAGGGGGGTAAAAAGGCGCGGGTTGGTTTTGGTTTTTTTATTATATTTTGAGTGTGTTGACCGGGTTTGGGTGGTTTGACTTGGGTTGGATATTGGGTATACGGGTTGGGATAATATACCGGGTATAGGGATAGATTTGTTGGACCGGGTATTGTATTTTGGATTGGGCTTTTGATATTGAATTTGGACTAAGGATTGTATTTGTACCCATTTATCATATCAAGGACCAAATGTGTATAATTTGAAACTTTAGGGTCCACACATGTAAACGAAAATGTTATTCAAGGGCCAATCTTGTCATTCACAAATAATCTAAGGGCTAAACTTGTAAATTCGAAACTTGAAGGGTCATTCTTGCCAAAACTCAAAGATCGGGGACTAATCTTGACATTTCTTCAAACTTGATTATAACTTCCAAAATCATCCTCGAGAATAAAATCTTCAAAATGTATAATCTCGACCTTCCTACTCAACAAAGCTCTCTTAATCTCGTGCTCAATTTACGTCGATTTGGCTTCTTTTGTGTGTTTTACATATCCGTACACACAAGCACAAACTCAAGAAAACAACAGATATTAGCAATAAACGGCTCTTTCTTGGTTATTTTGGGTTTATATTTGATAAAGAAATGATATGTGTTTTTTGCACATATCAATATGCTATGATATGACTTATATGGTGACTGATGTTGTGTGCAACACACGTCTTTCACATTTTAGGAGCTGATCACTCCCTTGGTTACTTATGCTATACGATATGATATTTTTGAGTTAGTGTAGTTT
The DNA here is from genome assembly GCA_022545495.1 of Chrysanthemum lavandulifolium. NCBI lineage: Eukaryota > Viridiplantae > Streptophyta > Magnoliopsida > Asterales > Asteraceae > Chrysanthemum > Chrysanthemum lavandulifolium. The sequence continues at coordinate 301,593,963 of CM040239.1, read as the reverse complement.
ACTGACCTTTCTTTTCTTATCGTCATCCTTTTGATTATGCCTTATGATTTCCCCAATGCATCACATGCTATATTATCTTCATTCCTTATCTTTCGATTATTCGTTTTGTTATATATATATGTTCACTGGGCTTTTTAAGTTCAGCCGCATTTTTTTTTCCTGCAGCAGGTATCTAAGTTAAGAGCTGGGGATTTGCTTTGGGTTGAGTGATGAGCTTGTGTGGAGACTTTGACCTATTCATCTTAGATTCCATTGCTTATGTTATGACTTTATTTAGACTTGGATTTCGTTATTTCTTCTTTTGGAGTATTTTCCTTTTTTTGGACTTATGTATTGTTTAAGTCGTGTTGACTTAACTCCTTTGATTATTCATGTTTAATGTTGGAAAATTTAGTGCACTTGTGGGAATAGTTCACACCTTGTAATGGGTTAGGAGGTGCGGAGGTACACCCATAAGGTCCATGAACACCGACTCTTGTAGTGTTTTGTATTGGTAGTGCTTGGTGAAAGTCTTGTTGTGGTTACCATCGATTATCGGTGTTTCCAGGCGAAGATTTCCTTTGGATCGATGTTTCCACCGGTGGTGTTTCAGCTGAAGTGGTGTTTCACCAGTAGTGTTTACTCAAAGCAATGGTGTTTCCACCGAAGCGGTGTAACCACGATAGCACTACGAAAGTCTTGCTAGTGGTGTTAAAGCTTGCTAAATGGCGGTTACACCGCTAATGACCACGTTTAATTGGTCATGTAACCACTAACGACTATAATGGGGATAATTATGAGGCTATTAATGGGCCGATTAATATTCATAATTCCATTTGAATAGCTAAGAGTATTTTCCTATAAATAGGAGATCTTTTGATGCATGAAAGACACAGAAAACGAAAACACTTATTAGCGAAAGGGTTATAGAATTGTGCATAATTCCATAACTGCATTTGGTCTTATCCCAAGTAGACATTCGTGATACCCAGGCATTAGGGTCGTATAGTTTACTTTGGAAAGTGATCACACGATTCCAAGTGATATCTGGTAACCACATAGTGGTATTGCTATTGTCATTGATTGTCTTAACCTCGCTCGGGCTCACACCACCAACAATCAAAGTAAGCTATTTTGTGATAATCAATGGCTCTTCGCAATGAACACATGGCTTCAAACTTTGCCAAGCTTGATAAGTTTGAAGGGTGGACTTTAGGAGGTGGCGGAAGAAGATGCACTTCATCTTTCACAAACATGAGTGTTGTTTATGTCTTGACTACTCCTATTCACGATGATGGGATGATGCTCTTGTGGGCGGATCGGGAGGAGGAGCAAGTGGGAGAATGATGACTACATATGCGAGAGGTCTTATTCGAATGGTATGTCGATTCTTTGTTTGATATTTATCGAACTTTGAATCTTCCAAAGAACGTGGATTCCTTGGATGCCAAATATATGGTCGAGGATGCATCAAGTAAAGTTCCTTATTAGTAATTTCACAAATTTCAAAATGACCGATTCAAGACCGGTTATGGAACAATACAATGAACTTCTTGGAATACTTGGAAGGTTTACATAACACAATATGCACATGGATGAGGCTATTTCAGGTCTCTTGTGTTATTGACAAACTCCTCCTTCTTGGAAAGATTTCAAGCATACCTTGAAACATAAGAAGGAGGAGTTAACTCTGGTTGAGTTAGGCGATCATCGTGCATTGAGGAATCTCTCAAGGTGCGGGATAATGACAAGCCAAAGAGTAGCAATCTTCTTGGACCATCTGTTGTCAATATGGTGGAGCATAACAACTCCACCGGTACAATGAGAACAAAGGCAAACGCAAGTATCATGACAACACAAGGCGATCCTAACAAGAAGGCAACACCTACTTGTTGGAAATGTGGCAAGACCGGTCACATTAAAAGGGACCGCAAAGGTGTTAAAGTTGGTGGTAAAGCCAATGGATCGAGCACTAATGGTTCGAGGGTGGTGGTTCAACCAACTCACCGAAAGGTCGAATATGTTTAATAAGTCTTTTCGATTTATTATGTTACATATGTATCTGAATCTTTTATGTGCGGGATGACGATGTTGTGTGGTGGGTTGACTACGGTGCAACTGTTCATGTGTGCAAAGATAGAAGGCGGTTCAAGACTTTTGAGTCACTGAATGATGGTTCTATTCTTCACATGGGAAATGAGTCAACGACCTTGGTACATGGTCGTGGTTGTGTAGATCTTAGGTTTAGTTCAGAGAGATTGTAACTTTGTTTAATGTTATTCATGTTCTCGATATCGGGAAGAACTTGGTTTCAAGTAGTGTTTTGAATAATCATGGATATAAACAAGTTATTGAATCGATAAATTTGTTCTTTCTAAATGTGGTGTTTTATTGGTTACGGTTATTTATGTAATCAAATGTTCAGCTTAATATTACCAGCGACAGTGTTATTTCAACTTTTGTGACCACATATGATCGGGCCGATTTTACCCTTTGGCATGCTAGACTTGGTCATGTTCACTATAAAGGATGCAAGATATGTCTAGGGATGGTTTAATCCTCGCTTTTGACATGGACACCGAAAAGTGTAAAACTTGCATGTTGACCAAGATAACCAAGAAACCCTTTCGGGTGTTAGTCGTGAGACTAAGCTCCGGAGTCGAAACACGATGACATGTGTGATTTGCATGCCACTCCTTCTTTGGGGAATAAGTACTTTGTGACATTTATTGATGATGCTTCTAGATTTTGTTATGTCTATCTGTACATACCAAGGATGAAGCATTAGATAAATTCAAAGTGTTTAAAGCGAAGTTGAATTACAACTTGGGTCTTTGATCAAAAGATTAAGGATCGATAGGGAGGTGAGTACATGGATACTCAAGACTTTCGATCTGTTGGTATTATCCATGAAACTCTCGCTCCCTATACTCCTCAAAAAATGGTATTTACGAAAGGAAAACAAGGTCTTTGAAGGAGATGGTTAATTCCATGTTGTCCTATTCAGGACTGAGTCAAGGGTTCGGGGTGAAGCTATGTTAACGACTTGCTATTTATTAAATAGGGTTCCTAACAAAAGGAACAAGGTTACCCCTTATGAACTCGGACTAAAAGGAAACCCAACTGAACTATCTCGTGGTCGGGTTGTAGGGTCATTGTAAGACTCACGATCCAAAGCAAAGACTTTGGGTGAAAGAGGCATTGACGCATCTTTGTAAGATATCTTGAGCATTCCAAGGCTTTTAGGTTCTATGTTATTGAACCTAATGAACATGTTTCAGCTTAATTCAATAATTGAATCAAGGGATGCAACTTTGATGAGAATAGATTCACATCGGGTCCTAGACCAAGTCGAGGATTCCTAATGGAACTCATGACACTGGTGTATCGAGGTCCTCGATGATGAACCATCGGTGGTCCCGATGAGGTTGTGGTTCAACAACTCGAACACGTGCTCGGGAAGAGCAAAAGTCGGGACTCCAAAGTCATTTGGACACGAGTTTCAACTATACTTAGTTGAAGGAACCGAGGATGAGGTCTCGACCAATACTCCTATTGCTTCATTGTTGAGGATGATCCCAAGACATTTGAAGAAGCAATGAAGTCCCGAGATATTGCTTTCTAGAAAGAAGCAATCAATGATGAGATGGATTCCATCATAGGCAACAAAACTTGGGTGTTGGTTGATCTACCACCGGTACGCAAACCTTTAGGTTGCAAATGGATTTTCAAAAGGAAAATGAAGGTAGATGGAACAATTGAAAAGTTCAAGGCTAGACTAGTCATTCGGGCTTTAAACAAAAGTCGAATAGACTATTTTGATACTTATGCCCCGTGGCTCGTATCGATTACCATAAGGCTGGCGATTGCTTTGGCATCTATTCACAATCTGTTATTCATCGATGGATGTGAAGACTGACTTTCTTGAATGGTGAATTGGAAGAGGAGGTTTATATGAACCAACCTCGGGGCTTCATCATGCCCGGCAATGAAAACAAGGTGTAAACCGATTAAGTCTCTTTATGGATGAAGTAGGCACCTAAGCAATGGCATCAAAATTTTGATGAAGTGGTTTTGTCTAGTGGTTATGTTCTTAACCAAGTCGACAAATGTGTGTATAGCAAATTTGATGAATCGGTAAAGGAGTCATCATTTGTCTATATGTTGATGACATGTTGATCTTTGCACCGACCAAAATCAGTTGACTGACAAAGGATTTTTGTCATCAAGGTTCTCCATGAAGGACATGGGGAGGCGATGTTATCCTTGGTATAAGGATTAAACATGAAAGTAAAAGAATTTCTATTTCTCGGTCTCATTATATTGAGAAGGTCTTGAGGAAATTCAATTACTTTGATTGTACTCGATGAGTACACCTATGGATACTTGTGAGAAGTCGATGCTAATCATGGCAAGGTCGTATCTCAACTTGAGTATTCTAGGGTAATTGGTCGCCTCTGTATGCCATGACTTGTACAAGACCCGATATTGGTTTTGCGGTGGGAAAATTGAGCGGTATACTAGTAATCTCGGTGCTCATCACTAGCAAGCGATTCGGAGGGTATGAAGTACTTGAAGAGAACTATGGATTATAGTCTCTCATATCGGTTACCCATCGGTGTTGGAAGGTTACATCGATGCAAGTTGGATCAAGAATAATCGAAAACAATTAAATCTACCGGTGGTGGGTATTCCTACTTGGTGGAGGTGCAATTTCTTGGGCATCCAAGAAGCAAACTTGCATCACCGGTTCAATAATGGAATCAATTTGTGGCTTTAGCATTTCTTGGTAAAGAAGTTTGAATGGTTGAAAACTTGCTTCTTGAGATCCCATTGTGGCCTAAACCTATAGCACCTATTTCTATCCGGTGTGATAGTGCAGCTACTACACCGCTAAGGCTTATAGCCGATGTACAATGGTAAGTCTAGACACTTAGGTGTCGGGCATAGCATGATTCGTGAGCTTATCATGAATGGGGTGGTATCTATAGAGTTTGTGAGATCTCAATGAATTTAGGCGATCACTTGACGAAGGGTTTGGCTAGAGACTTGGTTATAAAGTCGCTAAGCGGATGGGTTTAAGTCCAACTTAGTCACTGAATGCTAGGACACCCAACTCCTCCCGAGGAAACTTAGGAGCCGAGTTCAATGTGGAAAGTCGAACATTCGGTGGATGGAGCACGTGTTTTATTTACATCCCAAGGTTGTGCTCGAACCTCTTTGAAAGGAGGATGAAGTCTATACTTCTTAATGGTTATTTTTCTTTGAAAAAGTGCTTGGCGGGAGCATGAATAAAGAGGAACCACCTATGTAAATGTTGAAGTTTTGCCGCTTGAAGCTTTGGACTTTAGCATTTACAACATTTATGAATTTGGATATGGACACATGGCTTGTATAGTGTCGGGAGCTTTTAAGTGTTTGAAAACTTGTGTGTATTTTATCTTGGTATTCAAATGGGTTGAAGGGTTCAATTCTTAGAACACCACGATTCTCGAATATTTGAGCGTGTAATTTACTAAGATGGAAATTCAATCCTCGTGACATTTTCATTTATGCACATGTTTTGCTTGATGTTTATTTTCATGCAAAGGAAGTGAACTAAAGTTGGGGAGAATTGTTGGAAAATTTAGTGCACTTGTGGGAATAGTTCACACATTGTAATGGGTTAGGAGGTGCAGTGTACACCCATAAGGTCCATGAACACCACGACTCTTGTAGTGGTTTGTATTGGTAGTGCTTGGTGAAAGTCTTGTTGTGGTTACCATCGATTATCGATGTTTCCATCGGCAGATACTTCCATCGGATCGATGTTTCACCGAAGTGGTGTTTCCAGGTGAAGTGGTGTTTCACCAAGTAGTGTTTACATCAAGCGGTGGTGTTTCTCTTGAAGCGATGTAACCACCGATAGCACTATGAAAGTACTGCTAGTATGAAAGTACTGCTAGTGGTGTTAAAGTACTGCTAAATGGCAGTTACAACTGCTTAATGACCACGTTTAATTGGTCATGTAACCACTAACGGCTATAATGGGGATAATTATGAGGCTATTAATGGGCCGATTAATACTCATAATTCCATTTGAATAGCTAAGAGTATTTTCCTATAAATTGGAGATCTTTTGATGCATGAAAGACACAGAAAACGAAAACACTTATTAGCGAAAGGGTTATAGAATTGTGCCTAATTCCATAACTGCATTTGGTCTTATCCCAAGTAGATATTCGTGATACCCAGGCATTAGGGTCGAATAGTTTACTTTGGAAAGTGATCACACGATTCCAAGTGATATACGGTAACCACATAGTGGTATTGCTACTGTCATTGATTGTCTTAACCCTGTTCTGGGCTCACACCACCAACATTTAAGACTTCCGCTGTTGCTTATGTTCATTATGTATGCTTTGATATGTCACCATATTGTGATGCTTCTACCCTTGTCGGGTATTGGTGTTACAATAGATAAATGATTTTTCTTCGTATTGTTTCATTTTGATCATTTACAAAAATAGGTATTGTAGTTAAAGGGATGCTTCTAAATAGATTGTCTTATCAACATTTACCCTTTTTTATACCGATGATTTAGGCGTCTCTAAAGGGCTGTCATAAAGATACGTTAATAGTTAAATATCATCTTGAACAATTAGACTACCCACTGCCCAAATAAAATAATTGATTAGTTGTTTAATCTCTATCAGCATAGTAGGTCGAAATGGTGTTAGTAATAATTAAATAAAACTCTCACCTCACAGATTAAAATATCTATATATGTATTAGTCAAAAGTCTTCGTTTATTCATTTGTTATTCAGGTCTTCTTTTAGCAGAGTGTTATTCCAAGTTAGCATAAATAGTGGATCTGCAACTTATTTTAATGTCCAGCAGAACTGCGTGATCCACCTTTCCCGCTATGAAAAGTCAAGTTTACACTTATTTTATACTAAGTAAATAATATGTACACTTATTACTAAGTAAATAGTGTTCTTTTATCGTTATACACTTATTTTGGAATAATCTTATACTAAGTAAATCGTTTAGCAGCATTAATTTCTAATCAAGACTTTGTGTCTTGCATAAAAAAACTAATTTGAGACTTTGTGTATCATCCAACGTATTTTCTTTCAACATCTCCTTGGAGAACGTTAGTTGGCCTGTTTATTCCCAAATTGCTTTATTGTTTTGCAACTCGATCAAATTCGAAATCCTCTGAAAATATATGTACTCTTTGAGTCATGAGATGTCTCTTTGGTGTTGATTTGTGCTAATCGTGTTTTAAAATATGTATTAGCCAAAAGTCTTATTTTATTCACTTGTTATTCAAGTCTTATTTTAGGAGAGTATTATTCCAAGTTAACATAAAATATGTATTAGTGTTCTAATCTTGTTTTACAGAACTCTTTGTATTTGGATAATATTTATATATCTTGAATAAAGTATTTAAATCAACTACATCAATATATATCCTGATTGCTTAATTATGCTCAACGTGATGTTTGATTAAAAACGTGTCTGAGTGAAGGAATTGGTTTCTCAACTCCTATAGCCAACATATGTAACGAGCTTGTGGCTGCCAATGACTATTTTAAGAATCTCAAACGTGACTTAAGAGTTATAAGATTTGGACCAAAGCACCAGGCTAGTTGCTATAGCTAGGGTGTAGGAGTCGGAGGAATGCACTGCACTAATCTAGAAATATCCTCCATAATCATCAATTAAGGTGTGAAAGATTGAATAGACACAACTAGGTAATAATAATGAGTAGTGCACCCTACGTATCTACGTTTTTCCCATTTATAAGTTTTCACAACAACTTCCTTTCCCTTGTATTTTATTTGATCGACTCATAGGTTAATATTAGTTTTAAATCAAATCTCTCAAAAACCTGATATTTTACTTGTTTTTTATAAAAATACAAAAAGTAATCTCCTGTAGTTTCTTTAGATCATTTCGTCATCATACTCTACGAGCCTATCTCACTATTCTTCTAGAGAACTGTTGGTCCAAAGAATTGAGTAAATCATGATATATTAAAGAACAACTTCATTAATAATGAATAACAATAAATACAAGATTTCTCAATACCAACTAGACTACATGATAACATCCTCAACTTTTTACGGGGATAATTTCGGTATATTATCCCCATTGAATGACAAATAAACTCTCATTGATCCAAGCTATGCTTGTGTTTCAATGAGAGGATGATCTAACAACAAATACTATGTATTGTGTTTGTTTAGAATCATACCTATCTCTATTACAATACGATATATATATAGCAACTAATAATACAAGACATGTGATGATGGTGACATGTGGTCCCCATATGGTCCATCTTCATCTTCCTCTTTGAAAAGCACCAACCATCCTTTTGATGTGTCATCACAATATTCCCACTCTTATGGTAAAGTCTTGTACTTGTTTGACTTCTTCTCTGGAAGTTCCCACCCATATTTTTCATCAGTATGTAGAGATAGCGTCTTGAATCATCGAGACATTTGTCAAAATCTCGGTGTCACCGATGTTGTTTGTAGCTCATATATTTTACTCACCGACACCGTATCGGTGAAGTAAAGAGCACTAAACAACACTCATCGATTTCTTTTATCGATGAGTCACTCACTATTTATTTAGTAAGTTAGGCTATTTTATTTTCAAATCTTGTTCGGGGTGATTGGGTCAATTTATTGGACCCAATGTCTTCCTATTTGAATATACAAATAGCCTAAAGTGGTAGGTAAAGGTGTAAGACGATGGTTCACCGAGGGTTCAGTTGTTCGATGGCGGGGTTGAGCTCAAGTTCGATGAGAGGGTTCGATGAATGAGCTATCAATAGGTGGTTCATTGGTCATGACTGTGTTCGTAATCAAGACCTCATTCACTTTGACAGGTTTGTGGGGTTGAGTTTGAGAGTTTAGTGACCTAGTGACTATGTTCAGTGACCATGGGTTCATTTTAATGCTAAGAGGGACCTGGTTCATTTTAGATACATCAGTGTCCATTCTCTTTTGCAATTCCCTTAAGGACATTTTAATCACTCACCAAGTGGAAGGACCTGGTTCAATTTTTTATGCATCATTATCCACTTTCTTTTGTCACCTAGTATACAAATATGAATTATAACACATTCAAGCTAAGCCTGAAAATACAACCCTCATTTTCAACAGTTACATTCTATCATACACTAAATTGACACACTCAGGGTCAATGATTATCAGTTCTTTAGGTTCTCATTTCTTCAGTGACTCGATTTAAGTCACTATGAGCTCAGTGGCTCGGGTTTCAGGGACATGGGTGTTCAGTGAGACCATGGTTCAGGGTCTCGGGTTTAATTTGGGTTCAGGACCTGATGGTACCAACGTTTCAGTTACCGGGGTTGAGTCACGAGTAGTTCAGTGACTTTTGTTTAGTACATGATCCCTCTCACCCCACGGATTGTTATCAGTATCTCAAAAGACCTCAAAACACACAAACATATTTCATACCCTGAGGATTTCATGAAAATATTTTTTCAACCTTAACACCTCCTGAGTCACGACTTGTATTCTTCAGGACTTCTCAGGGAGTTTCTTGTTCAGGCTAAGTCTGAATTCAAATATACTCCCTGATTCATAGACAAGAGGTGACCCGAAAATCCATTAACTTTCATGCTCAACCCCAAATACACCTTAGCACCCTAATGTTGCAATCTTCAGGCCTGATTTTTTTTATCATACCTTGATTTTTACACAACATACTCACTGAGTTCAAAAGCATTATTTCTGATTCATTCACTCTTCACACCTATGAAAACATCAGCCCCGAAAGAACCATTATCGCTCCCTGGTGTTGCAACCATTGACTCAGCCCCCTAGACTACAACAAAACCGGTATTCAAGCACCATAATATCAACACCATTTTTCATCAACACCTCTAATCATAAACCCCAAATCCGATTCAAAAACCATTTTCTTTCATGGTTTTGATAACATCACCAACAACCACCATTAACCCCTCGTTACCATCTGCTTACCTAAATCCCATCAGTGACTCCATTGCGGTATGATATCCGTATCACACCCTGATACAACACCCATTTTTCATGCTACCACCGACCCACAACTTCGGTTCACAAACCTATGCCTAAAAATCCAAATATACTCCCACATCACAAATTAACATCAAAACCTTCCACTACTACCTCTGCTGCAGTCGGTGGAGTGTGTATATCTTGACGAGAGAGATGTTGGAAGTGGGTTCTTCACCGGAGGCAGCCTTTCTACTGGGTTTTCAGTTTCTTTCACTGAATCTTTGCCGGAGATGTGGATTTTGTGTGTGTGAGTTATTTTTTGTTGGTATTTATCCTTAAAACGAGAGTGATGAGGTTGTGGTTTTTACGGATCCAGGTGTTTTGTCTTGAGTGATTGTGTTTGTTTCTAGATTGAGTGTGTCGATTAGATGAGATTTGATATGTGTATGGATTTTTGACAACTCTGCGGTGGTTGTTTGTTTGTGGAGAGATGAATTAGTTTCGGATCTTGATAAGGGTTTTGATGATGGTTTTTGAGTATCCGGTTTTATGTTTTGCAACATGATTGGGTTTTTGTGGATTTGTTTTGGTGATGAGGGTTAGACGATGAAGGTGAAATAAATCTTGTTCATGAATCGAGGATTATGATGGTGTTGGTTTTAATGTGTTTGGATAAGATTTGAGTGGGTGGGTAAGTGTGAGTTTTTTTGTTTATTGTCAATCTTGTCAAACATCAGTGTCTTCTCCCACTAAAAAATTGCTATACAGTAGCAGTTTTTGAAGGTTAACACTTGATTTTTTTTTACAAATGAAGAATGTTATCAGCAGCCTTGAACGGATCTGAATCACGAGAATAATCCACCCGCTCTGATACCACTGATTGGTCCAAATAATTGATAAAATATTGATATATTAAAGAACAACTTCATTAATAATGAATAACAATAAATACAAGATTTCTCAATACCAACTAGACTACATGATAACATCCTCAACTTTTTACGGGGATAATTTCGGTATATTATTCCCATTGAATAACAAATAAACTCTCATTGATCCAAGCTATGCCTGTGTTTCAATGAGAGGATGATCCTAACAACTAATACTATGTATTGTATTTGTTTAGAATGCATACCTATCTCTATTACAATACAGACATATATATCGCAACTAATAATACAAGACATGAGATGATGGTGACATGTGGTCCCCCATGTGGTCCATCTTCATCTTCCTCTTTTGGAAAAACACCAACCATCCTTTTGATGTGTCATCACAATATTCCCACTCTTATGGTAAAGTCTTGTACTTGTTTGACTTTTTTCTTGAAAGTTCCCACCCATATTTTTCAGTCTGTATGTAGAGATAGCGTCTTCAGGATCACTGAGATATTTGTCAAAATCTCAGTGTCACTGGTGTTGTTTGTAGCTCATATATTTTACTCATGGACACCGTATCAGTATGTCAAGAGCACTAAACAACACTCACTGATTTCTTTTATCAGTGAGTCACTCACTATATATTTAGTGAGTTAGGCTATTTTATTTTCAAATCTTATTCAGGGTGATTGGGTCAATTTATTGGACCCAACAGGCTCCCCCTATTTGAATATACAAATAGCCTAAAGAGATTGGTAAAGGTGTAAGACGAGGGTTCATCCGAGGGTTCAGTTGTTCGGTGGTAGGGTTCATAGCTCAAGTTCGGTGAGAGGGTTCGATGAATAAGCTATCAATAGGTGGTTCATTGGTCGATGACTGTGTTCGAATCAAGGACCTCATTCACTTTGATGTGTTTTGGGATTGAGTGTGAGAGTTTAGTGACCCAGTGACTAGGTTCAGTGACCATGGGTTCATTTTGATGCTAAGAGGGACCTGGTTCATTTTAGATACATCAGTGTCCATTCTCTTTTGCAATTCCCTTAAGGACATTTTAATCACTCACCAAGTGGAAGGACCTGGTTCAATTTTTTATGCATCAGTGTCCACTTTCTTTTGTCACCTAGTATACAAATATGAATTATAACACATTCAAGCTAAGCCTGAAAATACAACCCTCATTTTCAACAGTTACATTCTATCATACACTAAATTGACACACTCAGGGTCAATGATTATCAGTTCTTCAAGTTCTTAGTTCTTCAGTGACTCGATTTTAGTCACTATGAGCTCAGTGGATCGGGTTTCAGGGACATGGGTGTTCAGTGAGACCATGGTTCAGGGTCTTGGGTTTAATTTGGGTTCAGGACCTGATGGTACCAACGTTTCAGTTACCAGGATTGAGTCACGAGTAGTTCAGTGACTTTTGTTTCGTACCTGATCCCTCTCAGCCCACTGATTCTTATCAGTATCTCAAAAGACCTCAAAACACACAAACATATTTCATACCCTGAGGAGTTCATGAAAATATTTTTTCAACCTTAACACCTCCTGAGTCACGACTTGTATTCTTCAGGACTTCTTAGGGAGTTTCTTGTTCAGGCTAATTCTAAATTCAAATATACTCCCTGATTCATAGACAAGAGTTGACCCGAAAATCCATTAACTTTCATGCTCAGCCCCAAATACACCTTAGCACCCTGATGTTGCAATCTTCAGGCCTCATTTTTTTATCATACCTTGATTTTTACACAACACACTCACTGAGGTCAAAAGAAATATTTCTGATTCATTCACTCTTTACACATATGAAAACATCAGCCCCGAAAGAACCATTATCGCTCCCTGGTGTTGCAACCATTGACTCAGCCCCCTAGACTACAACAAAACTGGTATTCAGGCACCATAATATCAACACCATTTTTCATCAACACCTCTAATCATAAACCCCAAATCCGATTCAAAAACCATTTTCTTTCATGGTTTTGATAACATCACCAACAACCACCATTAACCCCTCGTTACCATCTGCTTACCTAAATCCCATCAGTGATTCCATTGCAGTATGATATCCGTATCACACCCTGATACAACACCCATTTTTCATGCCACCACTGACCCACACAACTTCAGTTTGACAAACCTATGCCTAAAAAAATCCAAATATACTCCCACATCACAAATTAACATCAAACCCTTCCACTACTACCTCTGCTGCAGTCGGTGGAGTGTGTATATCTTGACGAGAGAGATTTTGGCAGTGGGTTCTTCACCGGAGGCAGCCTTTCTACTGGTTTTTCAGTTTCTTTCACTGAATCTTTGCCGGAGATGTGGATTTTGTGTGTGTGAGTTATTTTTTGTTGGTATTTATCCTTAAAACGAGAGTGATGAGGTTGTGGTTTTTACGGATCCAGGTTTTTGTCTTGAGTGATTGTGTTTGTTTCTAGATTGAGTGTGTCGATTAGATGAGATTTGATATGTGTATGGATTTTTTTGACAACTACTGCGGTGGTTGTTTGTTTGTGGAGAGATGAATTAGTTTCGGATCTTGATAAGGGTTTTGATGATGGTTTTTTGAGTATCTGGGTTTTATGTTTTTGCAACATGATTGGGTTTTTTTGTGGATTTGTTTTGAGTGATGAGGGTTAGACGATGAAGGTGAAATAAATCTTGTTCATGAATCGAGGATTATGATGGTGTTGGTTTTAATGTGTTTGGATAAGATTTGAGTGGGTGGGTAAGTGTGAGTTTTTTTGTTTATTGTCAATCTTGTCAAACATCAGTGTCTTCTCCCCCTAAAAAATTGCTATACAGTAGCAGTTTTTGAAGGTTAACACTTGATTTTTTTTTACAAATGAAGAATGTTATCAGCAGCCTTGAACGGATCTGAATCACGAGAATAATCTACCCGCTCTGATACCACTGATTGGTCCAAATAATTGATAAAATATTGATATATTAAAGAACAACTTCATTAATAATGAATAACAATAAATACAAGATTTCTCAATACCAACTAGACTACATGATAAAATTCTCAACTTTTTACGGGGATAATTTCGGTATATTATCCCCATTAAATGACAAATAAACTCTCATTGATCCAAGCTATGCTTGTGTTTCAATGAGAGGATGATCCTAACAACTAATACTATGTATTGTGTTTGTTTAGAATGCATACCTATCTCTATTACAATACAGACATATATATAGCAACTAATAATACAAGACATGTGATGATGGTGACATGTGGTCCCCCATGTGGTCCATCTTCATCTTGCTCTTTTGGAAAAGCACCAACCATCCTTTTGATGTGTCATCACAATATTCCCACTCTTAATGTAAAGTCTTGTACTTGTTTGACTTCTTCTCTGGAAGTTTCCACCCATATTTTCGATCGTATGTAGAGATAGCGTCTTCGGGATCACCGAGATATTTGTCAAAATCTCGGTGTCACTTGGTGTTGTTTGTAGCTCATATATTTTACTCATCGACACCGTTTCAGTAAGTAAAGAGCACTAAACAACACTCACTGATTTCTTTTATCAGTGAGTCACTCACTATTTATTTAGTGAGTTAGGATATTTTATTTTCAAATCTTGTTCAAGGTGATTGGGTCAATTTATTGGACCCAACAAGAACTATCAATCCTCTGGACTTTCTTTAATCGATTAGATGCACTACATAAGATTTGTAAAGCTTGCTTTGCATCAACGGCACATCAACTAAGTAGTAGAATGCATGCATCATGGTTATGTTTCCTGAAGACGTCACATATGAATTTTGTGTATGTGAAGTGTTAATATTCTAATCTACTTGAAGCATCTCTTGCACGTTCTGAACAAAAAAAAGCATGTGAAGGCTCAGGGTCAAAATAGGTTTTGTAAAGTGCAGCTGTAAGTTAATCATGTGGTGTGTAGTTGTTAATATGGGTGACTTAAAAAAAGACATAGCGTCTATGATTAGAAACTTGTCTACCTAAGGAGCGGTGTTTAGTTAAATTGGCATGTTGAAGCTATGAAACAAGGATTAGTCATCAAACACATGGTTCATTATATGTCAAATTTTGGCATCACATAGATGTTCATTTAGACCTTTTCAAATATATTATCTATACTTATCATCTTAGTTATGCTTCGGTTTTTGTGTTTGTTTTGGGAGCTCATCATGGGCATCTTCAATATCTTTTCGCTTTTCATTAGAGTTTGGATCATAGATAAATTTCTTCGTATTGTTTCATTTTGATCGTTTACAAAAAGAGGTATTGTAGCTCAAACTTAACATCTTTCTTAGAGCATATGTTTTTTTCTTAGAGCATATGTAAGTATCCAACCTTATAAAGTTTGAGAGTGTTGTTAAGGGGATATATCCAATAGATTGTCGTATCAGCATTTTACCTTTTTAATACCAGTGATTTAGGCCTCTCTAGACGGCTATCATAAAAATAAGCTTATTGTAGTAGTTATATATCATCTTGAACAATTAGACTACCCATTGCTCAAATAAAAATATTTGATTAGTTATTTAATCTAGCTCTATCAATGTGGTAGGTCTGAAATGGTATTAAATAGAAGTATCACCTCACAGCTTAAATTTAGTCAAAAGTCTTCTTTTATTCACTTGTTATTAAAGTCTTTTTTTAGTAGAGTGTTATTCCAAGTTAGCATAAATAGTGGATCTGCAACTTATTTTATTTCCAGGAAGCTGAACTGCATGATCCACCTTTCCCGCTATGAAAACTCATGTTTACAAAGACTGTAATTTATAAAACTCATTCTTATATACTTATTTAGAAGAATAAAATAAAAGATAATTTACAATATATTTAGTATATCAATTTTTTGCCAGTGTTGCTATTTACTAATACGAGACTTTGTTTATCATCCAACGTTTTTTTCTTTCAACATCTGACCCTCAAATTCAAAGCTATATGGAGCCAATTCAGGAGTAAATATGCAGACTAACTATAAAACAATGGCAGCAATTATCTGAAGTTTAGAATGTCCTAATCCTGAATCATCAGGAACTGTCGTAGTCCATATAAGCTCACGACAGATTGGCTGAAGGAACGTCGGCCCAACCATAAGTACCACAATATTGCTTTATATGTAGCACCCATTTCAATTTACCATAAGTATACGGCATTCGTCTTTTATTGTGTTTGCTGCTAGAGCTTATCTTGAAATTAAAAGCTTCGTGAAATATTAAATACCTTTTGAATAATGGGATGCCAAGTTAATATACACGGAGGTTACTGAATTTTTCGCTTTTCATTAACATTTGGATCATAGATTAATAATATTAGTTGTTCTTCATATTTTTTTTTCATGTTGATCGTTTACAAAAGCAGGTATTGTAGCTCAAACTTAACATCTTTCTTAGAACATATGTAAGAGTGTTGTTAATGGGGATGCATCTAATACATTGTCTTATCAGTTTCTTACGTTTTATATGCCGATGATGTAGGCATCTCTAAAGGGCTGTCATAAAACTAAGCTTATTGTAATAGTTATAAATATCATCTTAAACAATTAGATTACCCACTGCTCAAATAAAAATACTGTACTTGATTAGTTATTTAATCTCTATCAACGTGGTAGGCATGAAATGGTATTAGTAATAATTAATAAAACTATCACCTCACAACTTAAAAAATATATACACGAATTAGTCAAAAGTCCTCTTTCAGTTATTTATGTTATTCCGAGTTAACATAGATAGCGGATCTGAAACTCTTTTTTTTATTTCCAGCAAGCTAAACTGGACGACCTACGTACCTTTAGCGTAATACTTATTTTTGAATAATCTGATACTAATAAAATCGTTTTAGCAGCATTAATTACTAATTCAAGACTTCGACAACTTGTTTATCATCCAAAAAAAAATCTAACTCGAGACTTCGACAACTTGTTTATCATCCAACGTATTTTCTTTAAACATCTAATCCTCAAATTCAAAGCTGTAGAAGTTCGAAGAAGCTCACAACAGACTAGCCGCCATTGGAGAACATTAGTTAATAACTTAATATAAGTAATTAATTAAATAATACAATTAACGGATTAATTAGCCTTAGGTATTGACGAGAAATTGTTCTTGCTAAATATCTGGTGGGCTCGGCCACCCAGTTGAGAACTTTAACTGATCGAGAATTTGCGTGGGTCACATCGTCGTCGTTAAAACTCGAAAATGTCTTCGCCAATAGATTTAGTTACGCACGTGGGGCGTGGATGTTTTAACGAGGACATGTCAATCGCTAAAACTTTTTGAAGAGTACATATCCAACTGATTAAGTCCTCGCCTATTGACCTGATTATTGTAGTAGTGCTTGGGCGTATTAATAAAGTTAATTATAATAATTTTGATATTTCTTTAACTCAAATTTGAACTGAAAATAACTATAAACATGCATGTGCATAATAATTGGAACGATGTGGTGTAGCTGACTAGCTGTTCATTACATGCATGATGCATAATCTGTTGCACATTGAACGGCATGTACATGACATAAGTCGGTTTAAACTTAAAATCTAAAAATTGAGTAATATGTTTTACTCAAAATACCTTTTAAGATTTTAATTTTCTGATTGTTCTCATAAAAAAAGTTTGACTTGTTTGAAAAAAAGTTGTTTTATTACTATCGTTAAAGAGTTTATCAATCATATTTAATACAAACTGTATATACTTATCATTTCAACCATAGATATGAACATTCTGTTTTTTTAACGACAATTTTTTCATACCTCTACCATCTATCTCGCAATATAACTCACAAATGCCTCTAACGAGACCCAAACCCAGAACCTCTAGGTTGGTGAGCAACTCCCATACAAATAGACCAAAAGCCTTAGCTTATATATAGCACTCTTTAGAAAAAGCTAGAAAAAAGTAGCAAAACTTACCTGAGTACCTCGTTGGGGTTTTGTTTTATAAAATGGGGACAACGTCTTTGGTTATTTCCAAATTACTCATTCAATCCGTGATCGATATGCAGGTCACGCAATGCACATAGCTACCCCAACAAACCAACATGTGCCCCTTTTATTCATTTACCGAAAAGATTCAAGGATGGATCCCTAGTCCAAAAGTTTGTACCCCCAATCTCAGTTTCGTGAATTAATAGACCCATGTCATAATCCGTGACTTTGAGGGGGTAAATAGTGAATAAAAGCGGTGGAAAGAAGCTTTGGAAAATTAACATACTTTTTTCTTTTTTAAGTTTATTTTATTATTTTATATTTATTTCACGGATGGAATAAAAGTGTTCATTATTATAGCAAAAAAACGTTTATATACAAAGGATGTGTGAATCCCATAGCTAGACCCGTTACATAGAGGGAAAGAATGTGGTAATAGGAATGTTATAAAGCTTAACCCAAACCGGAACATTACACACATCCTCCTTCACAATATTCGCATTCGGTGACAACTTTTTTTGAATTAATGGCACGTTGCGAATTAACCACGGACCATTTCAAGCATTGCATCCATCCCTTCCTTTACCAAAAAATAATAATAAAAGTGTTCATTCTTACTAATGTTTTGAGTTAAAGCACAATAGTTTCTATCTATGGTAACTTAACTTCATGTCAGTTATGACATATCAATTGTACTAATACTCTAAAAGTGTTCATTTATACATTTGGTACATTTAAAAAATCGTTTTGGAGTTGACTTATTTGTATGTTACATCATTTATCGATACATTTTAATTATTTTACATCGTATGCATAAATGTGCCGTGAAACGCTTAACCAACAAATATACCAATTATAATTATAATCACGTTGCTATACACAATACTCGTCTAACAAATTAAAGAGGTAATTCTTTATGTGCCCCGGTCGCCCAAAGTATATATACCTTTCTAGACAAAAAAAAATTGACTTCTCAAAATGCTCTAGGAGACTTAGGCGACTTGAGCGACTTGTCCACCACTTTTTAAATGTTTACAAGTGTCCCATACAAATGCAATAATGTTGACAAGTGTCCCCAGGCGACTTGAGCGACACGTACTTGCATGCGACACTTGTCAAAATTTAAAGTGGTGGGGATAAGTCGCTCAAATCTCCTGGGGCATTTTGCAAAGTCACTTTTCTTGTCTAGAAAAAGTATAAACTTTAAGCGACCGGGACAAATAGATAATTACCTCTAAATTAAATGATATCCCGAGAGTAACATATTGAGTTTGCAAAACTCTATTTATGCAGGTCAGGGGGTGTATATAATCAATATTGTCAAACCACAAAAGACTAGCATCCAGCTATCACTCACTTAACTCCCCTCTTCAATTTCCTAACATTCATAAGCCTTTTCTTGTAAACCAACAAATATAATGTCAATGAAAGTTTGGGAAAATCTCAGAATACCATTTGAAAGGCTAGAAGAAGCAACTGAAAATTTCAAAACGTGTGTCGGAATTGGTGGATATGGTCGGGTGTACAAAGGAGTACTCTCAATCAATGGAAATTACACCAAGGTTGCTGTAAAAAGGTTAAATGAGCAGTTCGGACAAGGGTTAAAGGAGTTTTTGACAGAGATTCAGGTGCTCTCTGGTCAAGAACATCCAAATCTCGTCTCTCTTGTTGGTTATTGTGACGAGGGAAAGGAGAAGATTATTGTGTATGAATACGCAGAGCGTGGAAGTTTGGACCGGTATATAAAGCGTAAAAATCGCGATGCCACCTCTACTAGTCTCACGTGGTTAGAAAGACTCAAAATTTGTGCTGATGCAGCTCGTGGTTTGGATCACATCCATAACCATGTTGGAGAGCATGCGACCATAATCCACAGGGATATAAAAAGCGCAAATATTTTGATTGATGAGAACTGGGTTGCTAAAATATCTGACATTGGATTGTCCAAGTTAAGTGGATCAGGGTTTGGTACGAGTTTCATTGTTTCAAATGGTTGTGGGACATATGGTTACTGTGAACCAGAATACTACACTACAGGAATCTTGAGTAAAAAAAGTGACGTGTATTCTTTTGGAATTGTACTTTTTGAAGTTCTGTGTGGGAGGTTGTGCCTCATAGATAATGATGATGGCTTTAGACTGACAGGAAAATCTGCCAAAGAATACTTCGAAAATGGGAATCTGGACAAGATAATTGATCCTAGTCTGGAAGAACATATAGGCTCATATTACTTGAGCAAGTTTGCAACAATCGCATATAGATGCTTGAACCATGATCGAGAACAACGACCTGGCATGGATGCTGTCAAGAATGAGCTTGAAGAATTGCTGAAATTCCAGGTAAGTTTTATAGCCTGACTTATTGATTTTATTTTTTATTTTTGTTTTGGATGTGTTTTTCATTATACTCGTCATAAAGCGTACAAGTTAACCAAAACAGTGTGTATAGTTTTACTGTTTATTATGGAGAATCTTTTAAAATTACATTTAAGCTATAGAGCAATATATAGTTATGAAATCACAGGGTTATAAAACAAGAGATAAAAGAGAGATAAAACATAAATTGATCGAGCTTTGATAGATTGGCAAACCATAATCTTATTTTGAATATTTTGTGAAAAGATTGTTGAATAATATGTATACTAGTTTAAAACCCGTGTAATACACGGGCAGTATAAATTTATTTTGTTTTCAAAATTTACAACATAGTAAGGACGACCATAAATATAAAAGAAAATTATTTATCTTTCTACCAAGTACATTAATGAGATGTAATAACCACGATGCCTAAACTGGATATGAAAACAATAGAAAGTTACTGCCAAAAAATTATGATCCAGCCAAAACTTAATTAACTTAAGACTTAAGAGCACCAAACTGTCAACACCCAAACATACCTCTTTAATGACCTCATCAAGAACCTCGTTTTAGTATAATGAATAGAATAACACACTTAATATTTAATTAAAATCTAAACAAAATGTGTTTTGGGTCAATCCCATAAAAGATGCAGTATAAATCCAATATACCTTAGTTGCAAGATGGTATTTCGAAACTATTTCTGGATTTAAGCGGAATAGAACCATACGAATAAGGACACTTTTCATCTTTTGCAGGCGATTCAATGTCAACGTAACCATATGCAATGCACTGTCCGTTGACGAACTTTCATTTGTCCTTAAAGTTCCGTTTACTTGCTCTAAAATGTGGCCCATAGATGCATGATTTATACTTAACATACCATGGATAGCAATTCTTCTTACTGCATCGGTAAAATCTTTATTCAGTGACACATCATCATTTACAATCTGCAAGCTTTCATCTTGGAATGCTGCAAAAGGATTACAATTATAGAGTGCCATACGAAGTCCAAGTTTTGTAAAGATGAAACAAAGTTTAAGTTTATGAAAAAAGGTGCAAATAATAATTAGAAAGTTAGAGGTTAGACAATGTGATACCAAGTGACGCCATATGCATCTCACTTATAATGACCCAAAAACACCACTTTAATAGAACCAAACACCCCTTTAAAACTGGACATTTGCTGCAGAAAATACCACTTAAAACCACCCAAACAACACTTTAAACTGCAGTTTTTTAGCAGAGAAAAACAAAACTTTAATAGAGCCAAACACCCCTTTAAACTGCGCTTTTGCAAAAAATACATACACAAATAGATGTTGCCAACATTAAGTTCCACACTAAATGTAGAAGCAGAGTAGATCCAGGTTCTATTAATTTAGATAAGAATCCATTAAAAAGAGTTTGCGTATATGAATCTCAAATGGTCTCCCTTTATGGTCTGTTTTTAATAGGTTGAGCATAATATAAATAAAAATAAGCCAACGTCCGTATATAAATATGACAATGGAATGAGTTGATTAATATAACATTTTATGCATTGTGTTGATCAATAGTATACTAATAAATCAAACGATAAAAGAACCATACCTTAAGCTAATCCACGACCTTTTCTTAGTTTCATGTTGTACTTGAGGATGGCTAGCTCCATCTGTCAAATGAGCAACTTCATGGTTTTTTTACTCAACTTCATTGTTTTCTGAAAGGCAAAATATTATATTGATTATATTCGCTAGCATAATGCTAGGAAATACAACGACCCTCAAACAACACTAAAACAATTACATCCACCAAATGACCATAAAAACCAAACGACCCTAAAAACCTCACGACCCTAGATATGAGATTACAATGACACAAATTGGCAACCCGAACTTCAGTGCTCATTTAAAAATCTTTATTAGTGAATGGTGAATATAACACTTGATATAACGTGTAACATTGTTATACAATTAGGTAAAAAAAAGATATAAAATGTTTTGTAATTGACAGTTAGCACAATTTGAGATAGTTTTTCGAAAGACTTGATCCATCCCGCAACCAACTCAAAACATCAGGCAAGATAGTCTCATTTTCAAAATGTAGGGTCTAACTCTTTAAGGTTGGGGTTGGGTAAAATGACAAGGGTAAGGTGAGGAAAAAACTTATACTAATAGATTGAGTTTTACCGTAAGTGCTATAGATACATCTGCATGGTTCTTTTCCCTGTCTTTTCACCAACAACTTTGACATGTAAAGTGCTACTATGCAATTATCAACGGTGCCTAAGATGAAAATAAGAAGAAAAAAAAAGTATTACAAACAATTATTATGGTAAAGATTAATTAAATAGTAAGCAAGAGCTATAGGCACAAAGTTTATGTAACATCATGGTACAAACCTCGTAAAAAGGTAACAAATTTTAACTATGAATCATATATAGTACAGTCAAAGATTTGTAGCCCTTCAGCTAACATCCAAAGATTTCGGCCGTACTTAATGTTAGCAAACTTACTCGAAACAAATGGATATTGTTGCATCAACAACCAAAATATTTTGCAATGCACTATAAATTTGGTTCATTTTGCTTCCCCTTACTTGTGGCAACAAAGGCATACCAGAAGGTTAAGAATCATAAACCACAAATAGGGAGAGTGATAATGGCTACTCTAGTATTTGCAAAAAAAATAAATAAAAAAAAAAATAATAAAAAAAAAGCTCTAAAACCATAAACCATTAAGCGTTGGTAAAGTGATTCTTACATTGCGAAATTCCAATGCTCCTCCAGCACGGCTGCTCTTTTATAGGTTGAACATTATACCCCATGCTTAATATAACAATGGAAACAATACAAAAAGAATAAACACACCACCTGCTTTTAAACATATTTCTTTTACCTTATATATTTGTAGGTTGAACATGATACTTATGGCATCAGGCACCCTCCAGTCCTCCACTGTCGTTCCCTACAAAAATCCAAGGACCTTGATTAAGAGCAGTGAACATGAAGTTCATAGGATATAACCATTGTTGTTATATTTTTTTCATCTCCAACTTCAGAGTCCATTAGGAAAACTTACATTAATGTAAAGAAGTTACAACAAAGAAATTATGAATAACAAAGATTCTAATAATCATCTAGGGTCTAGAATCTGTACCTTCAACATTTAATATTTGCAACATCCAAGCTTATAAATAATAAGCATAACAAAGGCTTTTAATGTAAATTATACTCGATCTTTATAAAGTCCTTCCGAAGATAACATGTGATCATCATTTACAAAAATTTAATCCAACATTTGAAACTTTCTTTTTTATTCAGACATTACATCAAACAGTTGTTGTTCATCCAACATAAAAAGATGCTAATGAAGCTAAAAGACATGGTGTATGCCAAAAGGTGAATGTTGAAAGAACTTTGACCATCTTTTACTTTATGACCGCATCAATCTTTGCTCATTGAGAGCTAAACTAATACAGTAATACTACTTAAGATAATTAAACAAAGAGGGATCTTTAAATATCAATATTTTTCACTTAACGAAGTCCTCTAAATAAATCAAATAAACCAAAAGCTTCCATTCAAGAATGTCATTATACTTCAAATTCAAACAAAGAAAAAATAAACTAACAACACAAAATTACAACTTATGTACATTTATAAAAATCGATATCATGTGTTCTGGAGAAGATCGTTGCATTATAACAAAATAAGAAAAACTACCACAAATTCAATCGAAAGGTTAAATTGAAACCAGAGTTAAATTAGCTACATACCAAAGAAAAATACTCGATGAAGAAGTCAAACGACAGATGAATGAATACATTTGAATGAAAGAAATTTCTTTTGATATGAATTTAAATTTTAAAAACTAATAAAAAGCTATGCATGTCATTGGTATTTACAAAAGGCTGTAGAGAAAACGACAGTCAAGAAACAGTGTAGTAAAAGAAAAGATAAAATAAAGTAAATATATTAAAACAAAAAAGACAAAAATAAAAGATATATGACATCATCAATTAATATTTTTTATTGAAGCAACCAATAAAAAACTTCCACCTAGTAGAAGATGACTTATGCAAAAACCCTCTTTTAATAGTAGTAATAGATTTTAAAAACTAATAAAAAGCTATGCATGTCATTGGTATTTACAAAAGGTCAGAGAAAGCGACGGTCAAGAAACAGTGTAGTAAAAGAAAAGATAAAATAAAGTAAATATATTAAAACAAAAAAGACAAAAATAAAAGATATATGACATCATCAATTAATATTTTTTATTGAAGCAACCAATAAAAAACTTCCACCTAGTAGAAGATGACTTATGCAAAAACCCTCTTTTAATAGTAGTAATAGATTTCAATTTTCTCTATTTTTATATGAGTCGATATAGTACACCTTGATATGCATAGTATACACGTCACTACACGTTAATAAGGGTGTTTTTGGTATGCAATAAATGAATGACAATCGGTATCGATATCAAAAAATAACCGGACCCTTGAGTTTATCCACAGGCACGCGGGTATCCACAAAGTTTCACCCTGACGGGTATCTCATAATAACCATGGTATACCCGTATAAAAACACCCACAAACCTATATATTTTTATATCTGTAATTAAGATTTTTTTTAATTATATATAAGTCTCAATTTAGATGTTAAATAATTATTGAAATAAAAGATGGTATGGGATGCATGTGTTATACAAAGATAGGCAAAAGTTCAATATATATTTCAAATTTATCATATATCCAATGAATCAATTATAACTATTTATTTTTTAATCAAAACAAAAAAAATAAAATTTCACAACTTTTTTAAAAAATTAAAAATCTCGCAAAACGTTAATTGTTACGCAAAAAAAATCATACCAACGCGACGGGAATTAAATTATCTTTCTATAGATATGCACTTCTATATATTTTTAACGATATTTTTTTTTTCAAAATTTCGGCCTAGAAAAATCATATGTGATTTGTGAAAATCACATGTGATTCGATTTTTACAAATCACATATGATTTGAAAAAATCATATATGACTTGATTTTTACAAAACACATATGATTTTTGAAAATCATATATGATTTTACAAATCATATGTGCTTTTTCTGGTCAGAATTTTGGAAAAAAAATGTTTGTCAAAAATATAGATAAGTGCATATCTATAGAAAGATAATTTAATTCTCGTCGTGATGGTGTATTTTTTATAGTTTGAAGATTTACAGTTTGCAAGATTGGTTATTTTTTAAAAAATGGTGAAAATTGTTTTTTTATTAATTTTAATAAAAAAATGGATAACTAATATTGATTTATTGATTTATGCTAAATATAAGATTTATATTGACCTCAACTCTACAAAGATATGTTTTGAGGTTTTATCGTTGTGTTATTGTTTTAACTTTTATGTTACCTACTTAGGTCTTTGTGTCAATCTATTGAAAAATCCAGGCGTTTATCGGATATGTTATATGATGTTTTTTTGCACATTTTAATATTTTTTGTTGTTTATGAAGTATATTTATATAATTTTTTAATTAGTGTTAAAACTCATGAGTTTATTCACGGGCATGGATATCCGCAAGTGACATGCATGATAGCGGGCATGAGTGGGGGGTAAGGGGCATCCACACCCGTCATTAAGATATACTTTCAGAATTAGCACTACTTATAATACGCACGGGTTTTTTTTCTAAGGTTTTAATTGTGTATAATTATCGATTTAATTTATTAATTTTGTTCACAGGGTATAGCAAGAGCTAAAAATGTGCATTTATACAAATCTTATGTTGCACACATCTTGTCACAATTACATTTCTTTATATAATGAATTTTCAAATGCTTACTCTTATTTTGGTGCTTACTAAGGGACAAATCCCAATCATTTATTTAGTTTGATTTAATGATGGGGATAAACATAATATTTAACTTGGAAACCTAAGTCCATGTTTTTTTTCCTCATTTTTCTTTGTCTTTTTGTCTTATTTATTTATTAACATTTTTTTTTATTATTATTTTTTTTGTTGAGAATTCACGTTATTATTCTAAATTCATGTTTTATTTTTTTTTCTTGTTAGTTCATTTTTTAATAACTTTTTATTTTTAAATTCACGTTCTTTTTATTCAAGTTTTTTTTCGCTTTATGCGTTTTCATACGTATTCGACGTTTTCTGCATTTTTCATCCGTTTTAAATGCGTTTACATCCGTTTCACGGCGTTTCGTGCGTTTATATATGTTTAAATCTGCTTTCGAGCGTTTTGTCCGTTTTCATACGTTTTCATCATTTTCTTACGTTTTCGCCGTTTTCATCCGTTTCATCGTTTTCGTCATTTACTTACGTTTCATTTGTTTCATACGTTTTTGTCCATTTTCTTACGTTTTCGTTCGTTTCATACGTTTTCCGTTTTCTTCGTTTCGTCCATTTTCATACGTTTCGGATGTGTTTTACGCTTTCATACGTTTCAATCTGTTTTCTTATGTTTCGTCCTTTTCTTACGTTTGGCCGTTTCATACGTTTTGATTGTTTTTATGTTTTCATGTATTTTCGTCCGTTTTAGACGTTTTCATCGTATTTTACGTTTCATGTATTTTGTCCGTTTTATACATTTCGACCGTTTCGAGACGTTTCATACGTTGTCATCCGTTTTTACGTTTCGTCCATTTTAGGCGTTTTAATACATTTTGAACGTTTTCATCCGTTTTATCGTTTTCATACGTTTTCATCCGTTTTATCGTTTTGTCCGTTTTATACGTTTGTCTATTTTCGACGTTTTTATCGTTTTCATTTGTTTTATCGTTTTGTCCGTTTTAGACGTTTTCATTTTGATATTTGTAAGTGACACTTATTTATCTCTTGTAATATAACACTATAAGGAAGATGAAAAGTATTACATTCTTCATCATGTATGTGTTATCAGTTGTGATACTCAACTAAGAATGTGATGGTTGTGTTTTTGAAAATATATAGGAAGATTTTTGTGTTTTATGATATTATAAAATATTAGAAAAGTTGTTCAACTGAAAACAAGAGATGTTATGATACTTTTGTTAGACTTGATGTTGATTTTTCTATTTAATAGATACATTGTGCATGTTTCGATAGGTTTTATAGCGGGATTTGAAAATATCTATGGTTGAATCAGCAAAGTAAATAAGCTATGGTTGAAGATAACACATATCTTTATAAACAAATTGAGGAAGCTCAAACACCTGTGATATCACAGGTGATATCACCTCACTTGTGATATCACACGTGATATCGTGTGTGATATCATGTGTGATATTACCGGTGATAGCATGTGTGATATCATAGTTTATATCACTTGTGATATCACCGTGATATCATGTGATATCACAAGTGAGGTGATATCACGCGATATCATGTGTGATATCACATGTTTGAGCTTACTCGGTTTGTTTATAAAGATGTGTGCTTTTCAACTATAGCTTCTTTAGTTTGGCGATTCAACCATAGATATTTTAAATCCCGCTATAAAACCCATCGGCTATGCACAATGTATCCATTAAATAGAAAAATCCACTACAAGTCTAACAAAAGTTTCATAACATCTCTTGTTTTCAGTTAAACACATTTTCTAATATTTCATATTATCATAAAACACAAAAATCTTCCTAAATATTTTCAAAAATAAAAATAAGAAAAATGAACAGAATCAACACAGTAATATAATAAGTGATGTTTATTATCATTTCTTTCATATATACTTGGCAAAATACTAAATTCTTATCACATTTGGTATGAATTTAATGTTTCACATTCTTAGTTGTATCACAACTGATAACACATACATGATGAAGAGTGTAATGCTCTTCATCTTTCTTACAGTGTTATATCACAAGAGATAAGTAAGTGTCACTTAAAATATCAAATGAATAAAAAAGAAGCAAACTATGAAAATAGAGACTTGACATATTCTCAAAATCAAACAAGTGTTGCATTAAATTAGCATTTTTTTTTAACAAAATAAGAATTCACCTAAAGAGACTTTAACCCTTTTATTTCTACTAAGAGTATAATATCACAAGTGATAGATAACATTGGTTGCATTAAAAAAGATATAAGCTTGTCAATTGCGATGAAAGACACAAAAACTATCTTATAACTGAAAATTATAAAAATATTAGAAAACATATAGGTGATAATATATAAAAATATACAGAGCAACGAAATATCTCGGTGATATTAAATGTTAAAAACGTGCTTGTTTGTTTATGAAATATCACAAGTGATATTAGACATTAATTTTTTAATAAAATATCGAATTGATATTAGACATGTAATATAATAAAGTTTAATAATAAGCATGAAAGCGTGAAAATAGACGAACGTATAAAAGCGCAAAAACGCGAAACGGACAAAACGTATAAAACCGAATGAAAAGCGTATAAAATGTATGAAAGCGGAAAAGCGTCTGAAAACAAGCGAAAGCGTCTAAAATGGACGGCGTTAAAAACGGACAAAACCGTATAAACCTATGAAAACCGATGAAAACGTAAGAAAATGGACAAAAGCGTGAAAAGCGACGAAATGTATTAAAGCGGATGAAAACGTAAGAAAGCAGAAAAAGGTATGAAACGGACAAAACGTAAGAACACGACAAACGTAAGAAAGCGAGCGAAATGTGAAAGCGGTAAACGTAAGAAAGCGGGCGCAAGCGTATGAAACGGACAAAACATAAGATAACAAGAAAGCGTAAGAAAAGCAGACGAACAGACAAAAATGTATGAAACCGGACGAAAATGTAAGAAAGCAGAAAACGTATGAAAGCGGACGGCGTAAAAACATCACAAAACGGACGAAAACGTATAAGCGGACAAAAGCGTAAGAAAGCGGACGAAACGTAAAAGCGAAGAAATCATAACAAGACCGACGAAACGGACGACGTATGAAAGCGAGCAAAGCGTAAGAAAGCGGAAAGCGTAAGAAAGCGGACGAAACGTATGAAAATAGACGAAAATGTATAAAAAGCGGAAAAACGGATAAAAGCGTAAATCGTTATGGCGGCGAGCGAAAAAAAAACGTGAAATTAAAAAAAGTGATTAAAAATAAACAAATGATGAGAAAATAAATAAGAAAGATAAAAAGAAAAGAAAAAAACATGGACTTAGGTTTAGACATATTAAATATTAGGTTAATCACCACCATTAGATCAAACTAGATGAAAGGTGAGGATTTATCCCTTAGTATGCAAAGATTTTAGAGTATGCAAAATAAAGTGCCTCTTCTTTATATATATAAAAAAAATATCAAAAAAAAAAAAGAGAAAAAAAAACATGGTCGGGAATCAAAATCATATACTACATTTCAAACGTGCAAATATCTTTCTTCATATAGATTGACATAACCAATGAGAAGAACTAAAAGGTCATTGATCATAAAGATAGACGATCAATCCATGAATCAGCATCCATTATTGACGCTCTGATATGCTTATTAGTCAATCTCTACGTACTCAATATACCCTTAAGTCCGAAGCTCCAAAACAAAATCATCTTCAGTAAATTAATCATAATGCTGATTTCGTTTTTACCCAAACAATACTTGAATTGATATATAAAGTACCATGCAATAAAAAAATTAAATAATAATAATAATAAAAAATGCTTTTGGTTTGTACCTCGAAAGCTACTTTGTACCTAAAAGAATATAGGGCAAATCGCACAAAAAAGTATCAAACTTACCCCCAATTTCAATTTAAGGTACTCAACTATTTTTTTCTCAATTTAAGGTATCCAACTTATTTTTGATTGCAATGTCGGGAAGTTTTTACCTACACAAAAGGTTACAGGTTACCATCATCATACTTCATCTTCCCCAACCAACTTCCGACCAATTTCCGGCCAATTTCCGGCCAACAACTTATATTTTTGTTTTATTTTAGTTACTATTCCAATATACACATCTTCACATCATTTGATTTATACAATTACACGTCAAAACATTATCTCCAAAATTCGTATAAAAATGATTTTTTTCCCCTCCTCTTGTACCACCACCACCACAAATTAGTCATAGTTCAAAAACTTATGCAAGTGCCAAAAACATAGCTCGGTTGCTTCCAAACTGGATGAACAAGCCTAAAAAATCTTCACACACGAAAGCATTAGTACGTAGTGCTCAAACTCACGGCTCTTTTGATGGATTGTTTTCAAGTCCTCCGATAACTTCAATATGGAATCAACAACAACTGGAGCAATATTTCGGATGTATCACAATCGGTTTCACCTGAAATAAGTTTATTCCAAGATGAAAGTAACCGAATATCCAAGATGAGCAATTGCCATCACTTAGTTTCCTAGAGAAATGGCTTCTTGATGATGCTACTGCTCAAGAACAAGAAGATAGCCTTATGAATCTTTCTTTAGAAGAAACTAATGGCTTGTTTTAGCTTTTCTCCTCTCTTGGTTTTTGGAGTATTTGTTTATGGACCTTTAACTGTGGTAATTAAGGTACTAGTAATATACAAAAGGGTGTCTGGCAAAACTTTGGTAACCGCAAAAAGTTGATAACGGGCAAAAACTTGAGCAAGTTGCTGGAAAAAAACAAGTCATATGTTCTAAAAAATGTGGTAACCTGCTGATTGCATAAATATGACCTAGTAACCTGTCAATTGTCTAACATTGCAACTAAAAATTACTTGGGTACCTTAAATTGAGAAAAAAAAAGTTGAGTACCTTAAATTAAAATTGAAGGTAAGTTTGATACCTTTTTGTGCGATTTGCCCAAGAATATACAATAATACAATGGATCCGAGTAAAAAAGCTTCTTGACAATCCTTCTACCCCCTTCAGATAAGAATCACATCCAAACATCTTTTGTGTGTTTTTAATCCTTTATTTCACTTAGTATATATATTGCGTTTCTGAGTGGCCTGAGACGGAACTTCACTAGCTTGTTGTGTTTAGGAAGTTGCACGCTCTTGTTCCTAGAGTCCAAGTACTTATAGATATTTTCAGGCTTTCAGTTCCACATGACAAGTCGGCATCAATTATTGCACAAATCTCATTCTTGAAAATTTTATTTTGAAAAAATAATACAGCATTCTGGATAATAGGGATGGCGAGACAATCGGTCTTTGTAACTATGTACATTATATGGACAAAGGACTATACCCATAGAAGAGCTTATTATTATTGCAATCTTAATCGTATCCTTCATAGATTTATGCGTTTTAATCACCGATATTTGGCAACTTTTAATGTTGGAGAGTTACCACTGCAATTCTTTATTACTAGTAATAAAATAGTAATGTCAGAAAGTTACCGTAGAAAACGATAAATAAAACTGTGTCGATGGTTGTTATCGAGTTCACATGATTTTAAAAAAAAGAAAATTACTTCAGATTTCTCACCAAGCTTCCACCCAATCAACTTCGTACCACTGTTTTCCCTGAAAATTGTTAGATACGCTTAAAAGGTTAGTTAATGTAGCAAAAAAACCAACAATTATTCTTTTGTCCACCCCATTTTTCAAATAATATTACGACTCCATTTAGCAAAAATGGACTATTCTTAGATCTTCACTTAAACAGTACACTTCAATTAATCAAGATAACATCAAGGAAACATATGATGTCTATAACAATCACATTTGACCCAAGTTATCTATAAACATAGTTAAGCATCTAGCTTTACATATTAATCAAATTCAATTACCTCAAAAAGCTTGTACTATTTCTAAAATGCATTTTAAACATATATGATTCCCATAGTAGCAATAAATGATGCATTGGGAACCAAAGTAATATTGACATAACAAATTTCATAAAACCCGTGTCAACCATCATATTACCCTAAAAACATATACCATCAAAATCGTTCAAGATTTATTCCTTTTTGTATCAAAGAATCAATCTTTTCACTTAAATATTGAAAACCCATGTTAATTAATCAAAACAACAATCAAACCAACAAAAAATAACAGACTTGTTGAAGTAAAATATGTTCACTTCTTGACAAATTATAGAAGTCGTACCACTCCTTTAAGGTCCCATGCTGGCAACTATCAAGGTGGAGCAGCAACCTACTTCTTTGTCTACAAAACACAACATATCAATAAAAGTATTATTTATGATTTCAGACCTGTATGCATGTATAATCAGATGTGTGCAAGTTAAAAATAGGAAGGATTCCATCAGAATCACCAGCAGCAAAGATTCTCTCATGTGAACTAACTGTCATAGATCGATACCCTTTTGTGATAACGCCTAGTACTACCGATTCACGTTCAAAAGTTTTAGCACTAACTGCAGATATAATCAATGAACGAATCAGTACCTAAACAATGTATTTAAATCCAAATTTGAACATAAGAGCACCGATACAATATTCAAATACCATTAACTTCATTAGCAGTCCCGAACATAAGCTCGGGCCGAAATGCTGTTTTCCCTCATTCACACTGCAAAAAATAAAAATAAAAAACTTATAAAAAAAATCCTTCTTTACTACGGAGTACTATATAAAAGAAGCATAAAGAGATACAACGAAAGTGCTTTGGTCGAATTAGATGCCCTTTTGTGATAACGCCTAGTACTACCGATTCACGTTCAAAAGTTTTAGCACTAACTGCAGATATAATCAATGAACGAATCAGTACCTAAACAATGTATTTAAATCCAAATTTGAACATAAGAGCACCGATACAATATTCAAATACCATTAACTTCATTAGCAGTCCCGAACATAAGCTCGGGCCGAAATGCTGTTTTCCCTCATTCACACTGCAAAAAATAAAAATAAAAAACTTATAAAAAAAATCCTTCTTTACTACAGAGTACTATATAAAAGAAGCATAAAGAGATACAACGAAAGTGCTTTGGTCGAATTAGATGCAACCTTATATGCATATGATTTAATTGGTTATCTTACCTAAATACCACAATCTATTTAAGTAGCTAACTTATGCTAATTGATCATCAACATTTTGAGATAGTTAAAAAATCATATTTTGAACCAATTAAAACAATAATAATAATAATAATAGTTATCACACCTATTCAAATTCAAAAATCCATAAATTCATTCAGAATAATAATAGTAATCAAGATTATGTAAGGATGACTAAATAATGGTTTAAAACCCTAAATTAAAATAAACTGATTAATCAAAATAAGAATACCCGAAAGAGATGAGAAGCAACCCTTAATGCTAATTTAATTGTTCCTATCCGAGAGTCATTACCTTTGGTCATCTTTATAGATTTGTAGTTTCAATAATGGGGTTTTTTGGAATTGTCGTGGGGTCTTGGGGAAATGATTTGAAACAGAGTGCTTGATACCCGAATAATATGAAAAGCGTAGAGTTTCTATCAAAACTCAGATGAGGTTTTTTTTTTTTTTTTTTTTTTTTTGGTTATATATTTACTAATTCAGTCAAGAAGTATAGATGTTAAATTTCTAGCCCATGCGTATTTTTTACTTTTTTACACATAAATATATAAAAACGTTTTTTTTAATTGATTTGGGTCAAATCGGGAAATATTCAAGGTTTCTTAATTAAGCATACTTAAAAAAGATGAATAATAACTAAAACAATATTACTAAATAAGGAAACATTCTTTTTCCGGAAATACAAAAGTCCCCACGAGGGGTTTTCTTTTATTATACAAAATATTTAGGAACCTTTTGAATTTAATTGGGTCTACATCAGGGAACATAACCAGTTTGATGTTAGCAAAAGTCAGCCCCTTTTTGTATGTCTAGATCAACAAATAGTCTTTTAGGGGTTGAATAGACATACTTCTTTCAACTATTAAGACAAACTATACAGAGCTTTTGTGTAATTGGGTAAAAAGACAACCTCCTGTTTTCTGATTTTAATCCTTGTTGTATTTAGTGGATCTCATATGAGCAGATCCTATAATTGCTTGCAGTAAACGCATGTAGTCTCTCATCTTCGTCATGCTAGTTTTTTCTCAATTAAACCACCATTAAAAAAATGACCTAAATAGAAGCATCAAAAACTTGCTTAGGTCATGGTTTTTAATTTTGTAGCTTGGATGTTGTTCTAGAAAGCCAATAAGAGCTAAAATTGTTGGGTCAATTCAGTGCCATTAAGTCTCTCAATAAGAATTGAACATAAAATAATCCGTACATAAGTTTGACGCCGATGATAAGTTCAGCACCAGCTCCTTCAAAGTTCTTGAAGAGAAAGTCTTCACTTCAGCGTTGAGGCGATTCAGCTACCGAAGCACAAGATTCAAATAAGAAGTTCTGTTTAGTGAGAATGACATGCCTGAACGATGTTTGATATCCTTGTCAAAAAAAAAGTGAGCAAAGATTCTCAAGTTCCTAGAAGGTCAAAGGCGAGAAAAAGATTTCCCTTATACAATGGAATAAGGTAAATCTTTTTGGCAATGATTACCTTCCAAAGTAGGTAAGAAAGTACAAACAATGTCAACAATTATTCTCTAATGAAGAGTTTATTCCTTACCTAGTATGGCTGCATTATATGGGATTTCAACCACCCATTAGATGCTAAACACGTGTAAAGTAAGAATCGTTTTGAAACCCTAATTCTCTGCCATAAAAGAGAATGTCTGTAAATGAGTAAATGTATCTCTTGCACTTAATTTGAAACACATTAAAAAGCATTTACTCCTCTAATTGAACTAAGTCTGCTGAACATTCAGTGGTTAAGTTTTAGTTCATATTTAAACCAACGCTTTGGCTTTGTGTTTAAGTTAGAGATAACCTCAAATTGTCATTCAACTAGGACTGTTATTTCGCAAACAATCCTTGTCAAATTCTTTGATTCATTCAAATAAGAATTCAGTTAAACATTGAAATCTTTGTTGTGTCATTTGTTGAAATTGTTTTAAGTATTGTTGTATAAAATGGTTTAAACCTTAAATATGTTTGCATGGTAATTGGTTTAACTTAGTTCTTTATTTCTAATTACTTAATTGAGAATAACAAGTGGTATCCGAGCGGTTTGATTTATAAAACTTTTCAAAAAAGACCGATCAAAGTTATTAAAACCAAGAACCTAGCATAGAAAAGAATAATGTTCCTCAACTTCCAGATGCAAAGGGTGGTTGTTATGTCACTGTTGCTCCTAAAATAGAGGAGGAAATATTTACAAAATAGAAGAAAAGATTCATGTGTCAAATTGTTGGTATGGAACCCCATTTCATTAGAATATTAAACAATGGTCCATATGTTCCTAAAACTACAGCTCGTCTAGACTATTCAGAGCTTCAGTGGAACAATGACAAAAGCAGAGTTGACAGTCTTAACCAACGCCTCAAGAGTATCACCATTTCATGCTTACTTGATGATCTCATGGAATCCGTTATTAATTGTCCCACTGCTAAACATGCATGAGAGATCTGATTCTTAACCAAGAACGACATTCTGATGTCAAAGAAAATAAAGTCATGGACTTGAAACTTGCCTACAATACCTTTAAACACATTAAAGGTGAGGCGGTTTCTCAAACCTTTTACCAAATTTAGAGTTCTCATGAATGAACTGGTAAATGATGGTGTCACTATTTTTAAACATGAAATTAAAGTAGTATTTTTTAATAACCTCCTAAAAAAATAGCTAAGTTTTAACTAAAGTTTAAGAAACTTTAATCATGTTAGAGATCTTGAATTAGCCACCCTCTTTGGAAAATTCAAGTATAGAGAAAGGATCATTAATAAAATTAATGGAACTGACTCCAAGAAAACCCTGACCACAACCAGTTCATGACTTTCATGATAAGCCAATTGATGAAGAGGATCTAAGAAGTAGCCAATAATATTTGGATGATCTAAATGAAAGATTTCAAGAAATGGATCTCTTAGCCAATTCCAAGAGATTCTTCAGGAATAATCCTCCAAGGTTCAGTGGGTCTAAAGCAAACAATTAAACTGAGTGTTTTAAATGTGGTAAAACTAGGCGCTTTAGAAAAGATTGTATTCAAAAAATCCTCACCATCCTATACATCCCCTTATCAAATCATATTTCAACCAAAGCTCATCATCTCAAATTCTTCAAACACTCAATTTGAACCTAAGTTTCAAAAGGACCTTTAGGCCAAATACAAAAAGGTTAAAGCAAAACCGACCCTTTTAAATGAAAATGGTTCAACCTCTAATTGCTCTCAACCCTCTCAGGCCAAGAACAAAGGTCTGGTTGCCGAGTCTTATGACTGGGATAAGGAAGACATATCATTAGATGATGATGATGATGAAATGGTTCAGGTCAAGGTACTCACAGCCTTTGATGATGTTGAAAAGGTTATTGTGGGAAAAGAACATGCTAGCAATGGTGAATGGGTTGACATTACCATAAAAAGGATACACACTCTTCTTGAAATAGAAGATAATGATGCTAGAAATCACAAACATATAAACATAAACATTAATATAAACACATATTTTTCCGAGTTCTCTAGCGAGTCTTTCCTAAAAGGAGAACCATAAGACCGTAACTAGGTACGAAACCTAGATCGCCCCATACATCACAAAAAGCAATTGAGTGGGTTTTTTGGCCGGAAAAACACATTAAAAGCATGGCAAACATAATTAACAATTAATTACGCTATTTTATGTATTTAATGGACAATATATAATTCTAATTATCAATATAATTATAATTAACAATTAATTCTAATTAACCTTTAATTCTAATTAACAAATTTAATTTCAATTAACAAATTAATTATAATTAACAATTTAATTTAATTTTTGTGTGTCTTGTTATTTTTTATTAATAATTGATAAGTATTGCATATAGTTTGCAAAACAAAAATAAAACGAATAACTAATTAGATTTCATGCAGCCTTTTAAGCATGTTTATTAAAGCGTGTAACCCAAAATCGCAAAAACGAGATGGCTCGTGATGCCCTTTGTTGGGATTTTATAATCTAGTTAACCAAGTAGCATAGCAGTGCATAGCGGAATTAGGATATAATTTATGCAATTAGGTTAACACGTAAATAATAAACAATAATAAATAAAAGGTAAATAGAAAACTAACCTTTGGCGTCAACTGCATGCTATCAAATGAACAAGAAAAGCAAAGAACCCAAGTATCTAAAATAGATACCTCTACGAGTATCACACACAAATACTTAAACCAAGTACGTTCGATTAGAGCTAGTCAATAACGTTTAAAACCAATCAACCCTTTAAATTACTTGAATACCACGAACAAGAAAAACCCCAAGAACCTTTCTTCTTTTCTTCCCGAGAACCAAACTGCCCAAGATGCAGTTTTCTTTTCCATCCGATATCGGACAGAAGTTGTCCGATATATCCTTCTGTTTTGTCCGAGATATACGCCAAACAGAAAAACCCAAAAGTCTTGTTGAAACAGTTCGACCATGAACAAGAACAAGACTACACCAATTAATCAAAACTATTAAACTCTAATTCAACGATTGCAACGTTTAGGGTTTAGGAAAGTAATATGACGTGTATCATGATTGAGGTTAACTGATAGATCGATTATATTGAGGTGTTAGGGAAAGTAATATGACGTGTATCATGATGCAAGGGTATATGTTTGTTTATATAGAGTATTGAACCAACCCATAGCTTGGGCTTTAGACTTGATCGACAAGCAACCAAACCCAAACACTCCCTATACCCGATCAGTTATTGGACAAGGCCCAAGGCACCAAGTCGACCCACTTTGAACTTGAACAAGTCCATGGGTCATGAATAGGATCGGGTATACATGCATGCAAGAAACGGGTTCAATATATTCAAGTATTAAACGATCGTCACGTACTCTCGTGTTTAACGTGTGTGCCCCCATAGGCTCACACACTTCTAGTCGTTTACGTGTGTTTTAACTCCCACAAACCAACATTAACCTTTTAATCAATAGATGAACTTGTAGCCAACATGTTAAACTACTTGTATTTCAAATTTTGTTTTAATCAGAAACAATGAATATTTTATATGAATTTTATAAGTAAACTGGATTTTTAGAACGACAGCAAAGGCCTCTATGCCCAACGATATGTGTGTGGCCATCAACCTAGAGGATGTGGGTTAAGTCTCGTTGGAGACATATGAGATAAATTATGTAAGATAGGTATTGTAGGTCATAAAGTTTGCCGTTTAAAAAAAATTAAATAAATAAAGTTGGATTTTCAGAAAAATGGCATTTGCTAGTGCTTTGATTTTTAAAAAACGCATAAAGAACTGCCTTTTGACAATTAAAATTAATTACTACAAATTTTGCTATATAATTTGATTACGGGGACGTAGTAAACCTAAAAAATTCTACTTACTATCTTTTTTTGTGATGGGCAATGACTTTGGATCATCTTAAAAGGGTAAGATGGACATTAATATTAAGATAGAGGAGCATATTGATATAGTTACACATGATCTTATTTTCTATCGACTTTCAATGCTGTTTGCAGGTACAAAACATCCGGCGTATGAAAATTCCATTGGAAGAAATACGATCAGCAACATTAGAAGAAATACGATCAGCAACTAGTGATTTGACCATTCCCCATAAACCTGGTAAAGTGTACAAGGCGGATCTCTCCCACTTTAATGTAGATAAATATTTTGGAGTGTCCAAGGAGGAAATCTTAAAGTACCCGAGAATAAAAATCACAGTTGCTATTAAGAGTATAGATGGTGGACATGGGCAACGAACTGAAGAACTACTTCAAACGCTTCTTTACCTTTCACATGAAAACCTTGTCAAACTAGTTGGATTTTGTGATGAAGATGATGGGCGTATTCATGTTGTCTATGAGTATGCCTCAAACGGAAGCCTGGATGGATATATTCATAGACAACATACCAATTATCAGAAATATTATATCACTAATCCGACCCGTATGAGAAACATTTTTCCTTGGGTAATTCGTTTGCAGTTTTGCCTTGATGCTGCCCGTGGGCTCAACTTTATCCATGATGGTAGTGGAAAGAATGACACGATAATACATGGTAATATAAAGAGCTCCAACATTCTTATAAGTCGAGATGGAGTAGGCATGATTGGTGACTTTGGATTGCCAACAAATGAATATAGTGATACACATAGGTTGACAAAGAAGTATGATGTCTATTCGTTTGGCCTTGTGTTATTTGAAGTAATGAGTGGAAGGTTATCACACTTTAAGATATCCAAAGATGATCCAGAATTGCTGCCTGCAATAGTCAAACACGGTTTCGATAAAAAAAAAAATAAACGACATTATCGATCCAATGTTAAAGCAAGAATTCGATACGTACCGTGCTTCTCTTATAGGCGACAGGAGTGCAGAATCCCTAAATATTTTCGCAAATATTGCATATGATTGCTTTAAGAAAAAAGTTGAGCTTCGCCCGACAATGGCTGACATTGTGAAAGAACTGGAGAAAGCAGAAAGAATTCACGTAAGTCATTAAGTTTATGACAACTATATACGTATTTATGCCCCTATATATGTGTTGTAATATTCACATCAACTAAGCAGACAATTCATTTACGTGTCCTAAAAATTACAGAGAATTATATAAAACTAGCTAGAGGTAACAATGATATGTACACTGATGTCTTTATTTCCGTTTAAAATATATATAGCTCATTTCTTTTTATTTTCTTGATGGCTGCATCTATTTATTAGGTTGAAAGTTTAAAACAAAGGCAAGACGATGAAGACAACTCAAAGGTAATGAATCTTTATATTTACAAAAGAACTGTGTCACTGCACTTTCTTAATTCTTAGAGTTTTGTTTATCTTGGACGTTCCTAAAGTTTTGAAGGTTGTTAGTGAAAATCGAAAATGAGCCTTTGAGTCAAGGCTAAATGAAAATTGTTATCTTCTCCTATAAAGAACATTTTCTTAGCATCTTTTAATGTAAAACCAAAAAAATTAACCGTAACGTACATTTGGACATGTCTGACACAAGATTATTAGAAGATAGTGCTTATTTTTACTTAGAATTAATATAGGGTTTGTTTGTCACACAATTTTCGATGTTCATCAATCTTCAGTAAAAGTTTTCGAGATATTCTATATGAAGTTGAGAAAAATGGTGAAGCGAGGAAGCAAAATCACATCTTTCTTACTTTTTAAAGTTTTAAAAAAAGTGAACACTTTTTGAAAGACTCCTAACTCTTATAAGTCTAGAGTTTGGGACCCGAAAACTGAAACTTTCAGCGTCACTTTGCACAACTCTCCTAATTTATTGTAAAAGTAGGCCCAACTCTCCTAATTTAACAATGAGCTAATTCCCAAAGTAGTCAGTGGCCCAAATCACATTAAAAAAATAATTTTCAAAACAGCTTATTGGGCAACCTCCTATATGTTAAACACGCATCTCACTTTTTTTCACTAAAAGAAAAAAATAAAATCGTCCAAGAATATCAAGTCACTTGATATTTTTTTTACACACCTGTACTTTGTGTGTTTAAAAAGTGAGACACATATCAAGCATATAGGTAGCCGCCCAATTGCCAGAACGCCCTAGGCTATTTAAGTGGCTAGAAAAGGTAGCGCCATTAGGCCGCTGGACTACTTTGTAAATTTTCTCTTAAACAAATTGTCATCATGTCAAATATTCAACCAAAATTTTATTTTATTCATGTTGTAAATTACACCGTTAGTCCTTGAGCTGTGGTACATTTAGGTATTTAGTTCGAAAAACGGAGAATGTCCTCCATTACTCCCCAACATCATAAAATTGCTTCGGCAATGATCCAAAACATTAACAGTCGTTAAAAATCTTTTTAAATTTTCATCTTTTCAGCATCTCCTATCGAAACACCCTTTTAACTCATATATGCACATACTCACACACATTAACCCAAATATTTCTCTTCTTCAACCTCTCAACAACCACTACCACCAAAGACGTCGCCCCCAAACCTACACCACCACTATCGTCACCAACACCGTTGCCCCTTCATCTCCGGCAAGCAAAACACACACGAAAAAACCCCGTTATCTTCATATCTTTCTAAATTCATCCAAAAACCCATAAAAAATATCATCATGTTCATCTTCATTTTTTAATCATCTATTCCAGTGAATACCCACTTAAAAAACCAGTTCATTTCACAAAGTACATTGTCGGGCCATCATCAAGTATAGTTATGAAAATGAACCAGTATCCTAAACACAAATTTGACAATATATCAGGCTATAGAATTCTCATTTTCAATCGACATTGAATTAATAATGCAGATGGAGATTTTGGAACACATGAAAATTCCATTTAAAGAGATATACTCAGCCACCATTGGTTTTGTTGATAGTTGCATGATCGGATGGGGTGGATTTGGAGGTGTGTACAGAGCAGAACTCTTCCACGTCGATGTAAGAAAATATGTCCGAAAGGAAGAATCTCCAGTTGAACTCTATGGCTACCCAAGAAGAAAAGGCAAAGTTGCTCTTAAGCGGAGAGAAATTATGTCTGATCAAGGAAGGGAACAATTCTGGAAAGAAATCGACGTGCTTTCTGGATTAAATCATCAAAATATAATATCTCTTGCTGGGTTTTGTTATGAATATGGTGAAATGATCATCATTTATGATTATGCTTCCAATGGAAGCTTTGAAAAGTACATCCGAAACGTTCAAAACCTTAAATGGGAACAACGCCTTCAAATTTGCATTGACGCGGCCCAAGGTCTCAATTATCTTCACAACCATCACATAATACATCGTGATGTGAAGAGCCCCAACATTCTGTTGGGTAGTGGCTGGGAAGGCATAATAGGTGATGTTGGCTTGTCTATCACTATTAACAGTACACATTCTCAGCTTATAGTTGATCCAAGTAGGCACCCCTGGTTATGTGGATCCAAAATACTTAAAAAGAGGTATATTGACTAAACAGTCTGATATGTACTCTTTCCGTGTGGTATTACTGGAAATGTTGCGTGGGGAATTTGTGGAACGTCCGGCCAAAGATAAATCCCGAGCTATTCTAGTTGAGAAGGCGGAACAACATTTAACAAGCTGTTGGGTTTTACTAATCATAACAATTACATAAACAAGTAAACATCATCAAAGCATGCAGCGGAAGTAATAGGAATAATACTTGTAAATTAACTAACCGAATTAAAAGTATGTGCGTACCTTTTGCGAATCAATACAATTAGGGTTTATGGAAAAACCCCAAACTAGGATCAAGAACAAGAAACCCTAAACCCTAATAAATTAGGGTTTGTGAATGTCGATCGACACCTATGTCGACCCACCAATGAAATCAACCACCAAGATTCACAAGCTCAAGCGTGCTTGTTCTTCGTTCTTGTACACACGTACTAATAGCGATTTGATGTGAAAAGCTAGTTTCTTGATCACGAAACAAACCAAATACTTATTCTTAAGTTAAGCAAATCGAATCCCTGGGAAGGAGAGTTCGACCGCCATACAAAAGAAAGAGGAGAAGGAGAGAAATTAGGTTTGCAAGTCACCAAGATTAGGTTTAGAATGAACACAATAGGATTGTATTTATAGTTAACCAATCTTGGAGAACAAGTTAATGTGTGGGTTGGGTTGGGAACCCCAACCGATCGGTCAATCAATCCCAAAGGATTCTAGATCCTTCCGACTTATAATTTCATCTCTAGTCCTTTAAGTTTACATTTAACGACCGTTAGTCAAACCTCGTTAAATATTAACCACCGTTAAGTATTTATTTCGTGACTAATAATTAATAATAATAACGTTTTATATATTATAATTATTTACATCAATTCTCATACGTAATGTGTGCAATCACGAAGTCTCGAGTTCGAATCCGGTCATACTAATATTAATAATTATCCATAAACCTTCGGCTCCCACTGGATATTACTTAATATAGTAATGACATTGGTTAGTCTAGCTTCCACACGCCCAACGCCCCGGATCAAATCGAGTATGGTCTCTGAAAAAACCATTTAATGATTCATCATTTTACTTATCCTTTTGTTACTAATACTACATTAACTATGAATATGGATCAAGTCATTTCATAAGTTAATATTTTGTTTCGTTGTATTCGATTGAACAAGATTACCAAATCATCTGAACGTATTCGAGATAGATCTTGGGTAAGGCCTTACAAACATCTTGCCAATCCTACGAGGGCCCAAATATAGTATTATACTTTGAAACAAATTCAAAGGAACAAATTCCTTGACTACAAACATAACTCATGAACTTTGTAACACTTCCGAAAATAGCCCTTATAACTACCGATTCTGGATAGCGTTAGACTATCTTACACAAATGCACTACATTCATAACAGATTATCTCGGTATCTCAAGTCGAGGATAAACACTTCATGATATACTTAATGACAAAGATCCATAAAGTATCATCATGTAAAGTTGGGATGAGTCCTATATTCAATTCATTGAATATCATGTGAATTGGCATGTCTCACGCATCAATATACTTAAAGTATATTCTACCAAAACTCGATTTGTCTTAATTCAATGACATTCCACATCATTGATCGACAACGGACTTTTAGAATAACATAAGTTATTCATGGATTAAACATGCAAATATAGGATATAATATTAAGAAAATGAAAAATAAACATAACCAATATTTTATTTCATTTAAATAATATTTGTTCATAACATCCCTTATCCAAATACTAAATAGATCAATGCATGATAATACTTGTTAATGAATTATGCCTCAAGTAATGACACTCATACTTGTTGACAAGGCATAATTTCAACTAACTTTGATCTATCGAATTTTGAGAATACTTATTTCAAGAATTCAACTAGTGAAGTTCTTGTATGTGTGCATTCAAAATATTTTGATATTGCCATAATATTTCATAAAGTGTGTAACATCCTCAACCACTAATTTATGACAATCAAACTTTCAAACAATTTTAAAGTTTAAAGCATTCTAATTCTTTATTGTATAATGCAACTATGCTCTTGGTTGAGCACAACTAGTTCACATGGCCATCCACAAGGATGAAATCCTCCATGACTAGTATTGAGTGTCATCTCAATTATACCAAGATCATTGTATACAAACAACAATATGCTCTTTAAAATTTAAATAAACTTCAATATCTGATGTGTAATGTTTGATGCCTTCAAACTTTCAAGTTTGTTGGCTATGACAATTTCGCAACAATTCTTTGTATTGC
This sequence comes from Chrysanthemum lavandulifolium, assembly GCA_022545495.1. Classification (NCBI taxonomy): domain Eukaryota; kingdom Viridiplantae; phylum Streptophyta; class Magnoliopsida; order Asterales; family Asteraceae; genus Chrysanthemum; species Chrysanthemum lavandulifolium. The sequence goes on along the minus strand of CM040239.1, from coordinate 301,549,765 downwards.
TCATCCATAGAATTTTGAGAGCAAATCCAGATCGAGGAATGTAATTCTAGATTCAAACATATTCCATTAGAATATTCATTACACTAGTTATCTAATAACTTCATTAGATATCAATGTTGTCAGATCATCTTGCATTCAAGCATGATACAACAATAACATGATGTACATGAAAAATCCTTATGTCAAACGAAGATTTAATTCATGTTCTATATATCCATTTTCCAAATGATATATCATGTTCTTTTAGACTCATTTATTTTACCGCACATATTTATTAATAATAAACATATATTCCAAGGTTGTATATCTTATTTTCTAAATCTTTCAAGTGAAGTTCCATTCCAAACTTAACATTTAGCTTAGATGGAATGTTACTACCCACAACATATAAGATTTAAAGAAAATAAGCACAATACTCCCACTAGCTTTCAGGAATACTTAGAAATTATCTTATTTTAATTTTTTAAACCAAACTTTGATTTAATAGTTAAACATAAGAATCATCTCCTTGATGCATGCATGTATCCATTCATGGATTCTTGCATTTTGTACATTTACAAAGATTATGTGAATTCATAAAACTCCTTTCGATTACTTATCGTCCTCGCAAAAGCAATCACACAAGAATGAGTTTTAATATTCCATTGTCATTTTTCATATCAATGAAAATAAGTATGACAATCATCATCTTTATATATTTAATGTGTCTAGGAAAGAATATTCAATCACAGTTAATTGGTTAAGTGTGATTAATAATCTTGTCACAAGCCATGCATTAAACACATGTACAATTTTGTCCATATGATTTCTACACAAAGAATTTAAACCACTAGGGTTTTCCTTCCTTTGAAGAAACTCATCTTTATTAAGATAAACCAAGTTTACAAAGTTGATTATCTCTTTGACAAACATCTTAACATTCATAGTATGAATAATTTACCACAATTCAATATTAGGTAATATATCATTATGATTAACGGGTTTACCATGATCACGTAATTCATATTTCTCATCATATCAAATATCGAGATATCCTTATGGATCTATGAATGAGAATTCCATCATTTTGAGGTATATCATATATGACCTCATCATGATATTCACTAGTGTGCTTTAGAAGATTATGTGTTTTGTAATTGTAATTTAATCTCTTCAAGATCTAAACAAAACTCCCACTTGCTTTTGTAATTTAAATACTATCTATAAATACTTTAGCAATTAGAACAACACTAAATTGTTTTCTTTTGGGATATTACAAATCACTTAACAGTTCGTAAACCAATAATAACCTACTCCATAAGTAGTTTTAACAAATCAGAACTTCAATATAAGAATCAATGTGATTCATCACATTCCATACTAAAATGGTGTCTTATTAATCTTCTAGGTTTGAGTTTATTAAGTATATCCAATCAATACTCAATTTTTAACCTTGATAAATTTTAGAAGAAAAGAAGATATAGTTATCTTGAATCAAACAATGTGACAAAAGTTTGATTCTTCTAACTGAACATTCCATATACATACAGAATTTCATTAGAATTAATATTGTAAGACAATCTAACAATATGTAAGATAAACATATTCCTTTTGGCCTACCTATTTACCAACTAAATCAACTTAATGGTATAATAGAATATCCAAGCCAATTGCATGTTTTATAACATAAGTATTCTTTGACCAAGTCAAAAGACGTAACAGTTATAGTATCTTACTTTATATTATAAGTCTTTAAAAGACCACATGTTTGTGAGTTTATACAGAAACACATAACCATGTATAATTTAAAGTTATTATGAACACCACGCCATGGTTTCAATTAATTAATTTTCAAGTTAATATACTACTCTATCTATTTATGTCATTCTAAAAATACATAAATATTTAAGATAATATTACTTTATTTATTTATGTCATTCCAAGAAGTGTCCAACTTAAGAAACTGCAAATCATCCACGCCTGATCCCACAACAAGTGGTGATTTACTTTGAGATTACAATCTAGCCAAGATCTCACTTAAACTAAAATTTAACTTCACGTGTTTCTATATTTTGAATGACATAAGACATAAAAGTAGTCTATGTTATAATCTTGACACATGTTCTAAACAAGTCAATCTTATTAGAACGTTAATCTCTTATCTTACGATCAAGAGAATCCATTAATCATATCTGTATGTGTTGTTCCTTTGCACACAATAAATTCTTCTCCCACTTGTGCATAGAACAACACCATATAGCAGATAAACACCATGACATTCGTTTGTTTATGTGAGCAATATGATAGTGTCATAGATATATAAGCATTACAAGTAGATGTAGGAGCACTTAATTATCAAGGAAACGTTCATGACTATCCTTGAGAATATGAATGTCTACATTTTGAACGTAATGTATTATTTCAAGAAAATCTAGAAATAATCGAGTTACTACCAAGATAACAAATCTTGTAACTCTCATCTGAATTAGACAACGTTACAATAATGTCTTATTCAAGAATACACCACAATACTCCCAATTGGATTTGACAACATTGTAAGTGTTTCATTAACCATTGAAAATAGCGTTATTACGTTGCTACCCCTTTGTAAGACCATTCGTAACAATTACTTAGGTACTAAAAGAGTGTATTCTACTCAGTATATGATGAATCATCCATCATACTATTAACTTGAAAAATTGAGCATGCAATTTCTTCCTTAATAGGTCTACCATCACTATAATGATGTATAGCACCTTTAATTAGTCAAAACAAAACAACTAGATAAAATATACTAGTTTGTCTTTTACCAATTTTGCGGTAATTAGTCTAGCTTCTAATTTAATAACTCATAAAATGTCAAACATGTTTTCTAGTTGACCAAAATGTCATATAAGAATTCAATCACCAACAGAGGGTAATGAAATCTCTTAAGGAAAACATGGTGTGCAATTTTCTTAACTATTAAAGTTGCTATGAGTTATATTAGAATTTAGACAATTCTAATGTTCCTAACATACCTTTCTCAATCATGAAAAGGAATAGGATTGAGTCACACTCTTCTTCCATGGAAAAGAGTTTATGTTTGTCTTTAGTAAATTTTTCTTGATCAAACATTCGTTTGAAAACGTAACTAGATCAATTTACCAAAGCCCAAACTACGCTTACGGTTTAATGTTGCATTAATACAATCAAAAGAATTAACAAAATTCAATTTTTAGTATTTTCGATAATTAAATCTTTTAAGAAAATAAAATACCCTTTGGTCAATATTCATATTAACCATAGAATTTTCCTTGAATCTAGGACCCTCATTATCATAGTTTCACCACATCAGTTGATCTGCTAGTGATGAAAGTATAGAATAGGTAATTGTCGAAGAACAATAATTGACAAACAAGTTTGCAATTCCTAGAAAATATGGGATTTACAATTTTGCCAAAACAATTAATGCAAAACGTAAGCATGTTTTATCCCATCTTATGCCTTAAGTCATAGGTCTCACTAACTAACTTAATTAAGTTGTCTAATTTAGAAACTGCAAATCATAAAGCTGAGGTCTCACACAACAAAATAATTCACCTTGTTATTGTAATCTAGATCAAGGTCTCACATAACTAAATTACAACTTCAAGTGTTTCATATCATTAGATGGCATAAACTTAAATTTAAAGGGTACAATTTTTGACGTGTAATCAAAACTTATGTATAAAGCATGCATACAACTTTATAGCATAATATTTGCGAAAAACTTACTTGTATTTTAATTGCTAAGATTAAATTCTACAAAGTTTTAATCGATCGTTGAGAAACTTACAACTTTGCACTAAGATGCTTCGTACATAGAATGGTTATACTAGGTAGCTCCAATCGAACTCGCAGGGGCGAGGGACCGTGTAGCGCAAAGCATAACCTTAGACATCCATTCGGTGAGAGCGTGCTCACTTCTTAAACAACCCCTTTATAGTTTGTTCTAGTGGGTGAGCCGTTCTAACCATTTAGTACAATCGCATCAATCGATTAAAAGTTCAAGAATAATTCTTAGATAACAAATCGGTTTCGCCATTATTTAGTCCATTTAATTTTCTATTCATAAAAACCCTTTTGCTTACTAACATGTCAAACAATTATATAAACAAAAAGCATTTTAATAAAATTAAACACACTCAAATAATATAAACATATAACTAAACAATTTAACATATGTAAAAACAATTAGCCACATGCATAATTATTTCAATAAACTCTAATAACAATTCTAGGCGTAAATAAATACATTAACTAGGACTTTCATCTCGCAAGAAGATGAGCCACATACATCGACAAGTCGATTGCGTAAGCCGAAGTTAATAGTATACCAATTAGCACATAACGAATTTTATTAGTTATAATTGAGGTCTTCCCCAATTCAATAATTATTAAATAAATTAAAACATGTGTGTATCACTTAACAATTAATCAATAAAAAAAAAACAATACTCCATGGCAAAACATGCATGTTCCACCATGGATTACGCATAACAATTATCACCCAAGATACGCATATTACATGTCACATAACAATTATTCATTAATAAACCACATAAATTTAGCATGCAATCCTAGGGTTTCTACAAGTTTTTCAAAATTAAAACCTAATTAAATAAAATAAGTGTCGACCCTATCAATAAAAATTAGGGTTTCAATTCAAAACCCTAGAAACCATAAAAAGCATGCATATAATCATAAAGATCCAATTTTATGTGTTTGATAATTAATTACAACATATTAACGACTCGTGATGCCACAAGGGTTTTACTAATCATAACAATTAATAAACAAGTAAACATCATCAAAGCATGCAATGAAGTAATAGGAATAATACTTGTAAATTAACTAACCGAATTAAAAGTATGCGTACCTTTGCGAATCAATACAATTAGGGTTTATGGAAAACCCCAAACTAGGATCAAGAACAAGAAACCCTAAACCCTAATAAATTAGGGTTTGTGAATGTCGATCAACACCTATGTCGACCCACCAATGAAATCAACCACCAAGATTCACAAGCTCAAGCGTGCTTGTTCTTCGTTCTTGTACACACGTACTAATAGCGATTTGATGTGAAAAGCTAGTTTCTTGATCACGAAACAAACCAAATACTTATTCTTAAGTTAAGCAAATCGAATCCCTGGGAAGGAGAGTTCGACCGGCCATACAAAAGAAAGAGGGAGAAGGAGAGAAATTAGGTTTGCAAGTCACCAAGATTAGGTTTAGAATGAACACAATAGGATTGTATTTATAGTTAACCAATCTTGGAGAACAAGTTAATGTGTGGGTTGGGTTAGGGAACCCCAACCGATCGGTCAATCAATCCCAAAGGGATTCTAGATCCTTCCCGACTTATAATTTCATCTCTAGTCCTTTAAGTTTACATTTAACGACCGTTAGTCAAACCTCGTTAAATATTAACCACCGTTAAGTATTTATTTCGTGACTAATAATTAATAATAATAACGTTTATATATTATAATTATTTACATCAATTCTCATACGTAATGTGTGCAATCCCAAGTCTCGAGTTGAATCCGGTCATACTAATATTAATAATTATCCATAAACCTTTCACAAGCAACCAACCATCCCAGACATCGGTGACTATTTAAGAAAAGATCTTAAGAATGAAAAATTATTGGATTCACCAAAACGTTTGCGGCGATAACTCATGATTGCTTGCATAGTAATCGATGGTGATGAAACTCATCGCCTCACAATGGTCGACGTCTGAAAGGGCTTAAGAAAGCATTGGCGCTCATGTAAGTCACTAATACTTTTATTACCGCTTGTAAGTTTCTCATGCTTGATATTATGTTTTAATTTCCTCAAAGGCCTTCTACCAAACATCACAATAGGTCGATGTGAGTGTGTTGTGTGGTATATTATTGTTTAACTGGGTAGTGGACTAGTGGGTGTGTCGTTGATGTTTTACATGACCACACCATACCATTACTACTACGTCTAAAAGCGAGTCGAAAAATGTCAAGGTGTTTCATAAAAGGAAAAATGGTAGCTAAAGATTCGCACCTACATATAGTAAAAGAGTGTGGAAATAGATTTTTGACCTTTTGGCATTTTTTCTTCTAATATAGTGTCACCAAAACTCTTACCTTTCACCTAACCTATTCAATATTATGTCGTTATTTTACTCACAAATCAATAGGGTCCGAACCTTTTCGCTTGAGGAGATCAAGTCCGCCACAAACCACTTGATGAGGAACGTGTTATTGGGAGCGGAACATCGAGCAAGATATACAAAGGAGAACTCTTATTTTCTAAGAAACGAGACCAAGAGTCGTGAAGAGGCTTGATAGGGCGCATTCTTATGAAGAAGGTGCATTCTTAAAAGAGGTTGTAAAGCTTTTTCGTTATGTCCATGAGAACATCATTACCCTTCGAGGCTTTTGTGAAGAAGATGATGAAAAGATAATTATTATGGATCACGCAATCAACGGAAGTCTAGATAAGCACGTACATAAGTCAACTCTTACATGGGACTCGTCTCAAATATCTATTGGGGTGCAAAGGCTAAATTACATTCACTCTTTTGAAGAAGACCGTAAAAGCAGTTCATGGGGACCTAAAGAGCAAGAACATTTTACTAGATCATGACCGAAAGCTAGTATTTCGATTTTATAGTATCTAAAAGCCATGGAACATTAGGCTATCTCGATCCACAATACTCTTCAAGTGGTGTGACTAAAGAAGCAGATGTTTATTCATTTGGCGTAGTTTTGTTCGAATTATTATCGTGAACCGGCCATTCATAAAGTCGAAAAGGATTCTCACCCCACGACTTTGCAAAATTATAGATGCGAAGATGGAGTCAAAGATAAGAAAGATGCGGAGATGGAGTCAAAAATCGAAAGTGTGTACCTTGCTTGGGTGGTCGCGTCGCTATGAGGAGAAAAAGTACATGCACTAATCTTTAATGATGTAAAGGAACAAACAGATGCAAAGTCAATAGATATACTTTTGAAAGTTGCCTACTGAGTGTTTGCAAAGGATCAAGAAAAAGCGTCCAACGATGGCTTTGGTTATACAGAACTAGAGAAAGCGTTGAACATTCATGTAAGTTTTACAAAAGTAAAAATATACTTTTTATTGAAAAGGAGGAGCACTAACAATATATATGCATATGTATATACAACTTTTACCTTAAGCATTATATTTCTAGATTTGAAAGTTAAGCGAACTAATGTAAATGTTATTCTTAATACACACATGTAGATAGGAATTTGAGCAAAAGGCGCCTAAAGATAATGAGAATATTATGAAGATGATAAAACATCGAGAGTCTAAAGAAATCACAAAGAAGGATCTCTATCCCATTTTCTCTTGAGAATCCTCCGTAACAATGGAAAAGTGGTGATTAAAAATAAAATTCTTTGATTGATGTTCAAGAAATTTACAAAATGTCTTTGTTAACTTTTAGTTGTGTATCTTTAGAATTTCATAACTCTACATTTGATTACATTTTATTTTTAATCTCAGGTGGTTATCATTGAACAAGGATGGAAAAGCGAAAGAAATGATATCGGCGTTGGGATTTTATACACATAACAATTATATATAAACATGTAAACATCATCAAAGCATACAGCGGAAGTAATAGGAATAATATATGTAAATTAACTAACCGAATTAAAAGTATTTGCGTACCTTTTGCGAATCAATGCAATTAGGGTTTATGGAAAAACCCCCAATTAAGATCAAATACCAAGAAACCTTAAACCCTAATAAATTAGGGTTTGTGAATGTCAACCAACACCTATGTCGACCCACCAATGAAATCAATCACCAAGATTCACAAGCTCAAGCGTGCTTGTTCTTCGTTCTTGTACACACGTACTAATAGCGATTTGATGTGAAAAGCTAGTTTCTTGATCACGAAACAAACCAAATACTTATTCTTTAGTTAAGCAAATCGAATCCCTATGGGAAGGAGAGTTCGACCGGCCACACAAAAGAAAGAGGGAGAAGGAGAGAAATTAGGTTTGCAAGTCACCAAGATTAGGTTTAGAATGAACACAATAGGATTGTATTTATAGTTAACCAATCTTGGAGAACAAGTTAATGTGTGGGTTGGGTTAGGGAACCCCAACCGATCGGCCAATCAATCCCAAAAGGATTCTAGATCCTTCCCGACTTATAATTTCATCTCTAGTCCTTTAAGTTTACATTTAACGATCGTTAGCCAAACCTCGTTAAATATTAACCACCGTTAAGTATTTATTTCGTGACTAATAATTAATAATAATAACGTTTTATATATTATAATTATTTACATCAATTCTCATACGTAATGTGTGCAATCCCGAAGTCTCGAGTTCGAATCCGGTCATACTAATATTAATAATTATCCATAAACCTTTCAGCTCCCACTTGGATATTACTTAATATAGTAATGACATTGGTTAGTCTAGCTTTCACACGCCAATGCCCCGGATCAAATCAAGTATGGTCTCTGGAAAAACCATTTAATGATTCATCATTTTACTTATCCTTTTGTTACTAATACTACATTAACTATGAATATGGATCAAGTCATTTCCTAAGTTAATATTCGCTTCTCGTTGTATTTTATTGAACAAGATTACCAAATCATCGATCGTATTCCGGATAGATCTTGGGTAAGGCCTTACAAACATCTTGCCAATCCTACGAGGGGCCCAAATATAGTATTATACTTTGAAACAAATTCAAAGGAACAAATTCTCTTGACTACAAACATAACTCATGAACTTTGTAACACTTCCAAAATAGCCCTTATAACTACCGATTCTGGATAGCGTTAGACTATCTTACACAAATGCACTACATTCATAACAGGTTATCCGGTATCTCAAGTCGAGGATAAACACTTCATGATATACTTAATGACAAAGATCCATAAAGTATCATCATGTAAAGTTGGGATCATCCTATATTCAATTCATTGAATATCATGTGAATTGGCATGTCCTACGCATCAATATACTTAAAGTATATTCTACCAAAACTTAGATTTGTCTTAATTCAATAACATTCCCACATCATTGATCGATAACGGACTTTTAGAATAACATAAGTTATTCACGGATTAAACATGCAAATATAGGATATAATATTAAGAAAATGAAAATAAACATAACCAATATTTTATTCCATTTAAATAATATTTGTTCATAACATCCCTTATCCAAATACTAAATAGATCAATGCATGATAATACTTGTTAATGAATTATGCCTCAAGTAATGACAATCATACTTGTTGACAAGACATAATTTCAACTAACTTTGATCTATCGGAATTTTGAGAACACTTATTTCAAGAATTCAACTAGTGAAGTTCTTGTATGTGTGCATTTCAAAATATCTAGATATTGACACATAATATTTCATAAAGTGTGTGACATCCTCAACACCAATTTATGACAATCAAGCTTTCAAACAATTTTAAAGTTTAAAGCATTCTAATTCTTTATTGTATAATGCAACTATGCTCTTAGTTGAGCACAACTAGTTCACATGGCCATCCACAAGGATGAAATCCTCCCATGACTAGTATTGAGTGTCATCTCAATTATACCAGCATCATTGTATACAAACAACAATATGCTCTTTAAAATTTCGTAAACTTCAATATCTACAGTGTAATGTTTGATGCCTTCAAACTTTCAAATTTGTTAGCTATGACAATTTCGCAACAATTCTTTGTATTGCTCATCCATAGAATTTTGAGAGGAAATCCGGTGAGGAATGTAATTCTAGATTCAAACATATTCCATTAGAATATTCATTACACTAGTTATCTAATAACTTCATTAGATATCAATGTTGTCAAATCATCTTGCATTCAAGCATGATACAACAGTAACATGATGTACATGAAAAATCCTTATGTCAAACGAAAATTTAATTCATGTTCTACATATCCATTTTCTAAATGATATATCATGTTCTATTAGACTCATTTATTTTACCGCACATGTTTATTAATAATAAACATATATTCAAGGTTGTATGTCTTATTTTCTAAATCTTTCAAGTGAAGTTCCATTCCAAACTAAAACTTAACATCTAGCTTAGATGGAATGTTACTACCACAACATATAAGATTTAAAGAAAATAAACACAATACTCCACTAGCTTTCGGGAATACTTAGAAATTATCTTATTTTAATTTTTAAACCAAAACTTTGATTTAATAGTTAAACATAAGAATCATCTCCTAGATGCATGCATATATCCATTCATGGATTCTTGCGGTTTGTATATTTCAAAGATTATGTGAATTCATAAAACTCATTTGTATTACTTATCGTCCTCAAAAGCAATCACACAAGAAATAGTTTTAATATTCCATTGTCATTTTCATATCAATGAAAATAAGTATGACAATTATAATCATTATATATTTAATGTGCCAAGGAAAGAATATTCAATCACAGTTAATTGCTTAAGTGTGATTAATAATCTTGTCACAAGCCATGCATTAAACACATGTACAATTTTGTCCATATGATTTCTACACAAAGATTTAAACCACTAGGGTTTTCCTTCCTTTGAAGAAACTCATCTTTATTAAGATAAACCAAGTTCCAGAGTTGATTATCTTTATGGACAGCATCTTAACATTCATAGTATGAATAATTTACCACAATTCAATATTAGGTAAATGCATCATCATGATTAGCAGGTTTACCATGATCCTGCAACTCATATATCTCAGCACATCAATCGATTATCTGAGAATCCTTGCGGATCTATGAATGGGAATTCCATCATCTTGAGGTCTATCAAATTTTTCCTCATCATGATATTTACTAGTGTATTTTAGAAGATTATGTGTTTTGTAATTGTAATTTAATCTCTTCAAGATCTAAACAAAATTCCCACTTGCTTTTGTAATTTAAAGACTATCTATAAATACTTTAGCAATTAAAACAACACTAAATTGTTTTCTTGTGGGATATTACAAAACACATTGACAGTTCGTAAATCTTGTTCGTTAATAACCTACTCCATAAGTAGTTTTAACAAATCAGAACTTCAATATAAGACTCAATGTGATTCATCACATTCCATACTAAAATGGTGTCTTAATAATCTTCTAGGTTTGAGTTCTTATTAAGTATATCCAATCAATACTCAATTTTTAACCTTGATAACTTTTGGAAGAAAAGAAGATATAGTTATCTTGAATCAAACAATATAACAAATGTTTGATTCTTCTAACTGAACATTCCATATACATACAGTATTTCATTAGAATTAATATTGTAAGACAATCTAACAATATTTAAGATAAACATATTCCTTTTGGCCTACCTATTTACCAACTAAATCAACTTAATGGTATAATAGAATATCCAAGCCAATTGCATGTTTTATAACATAAGTATTCTTTGACCAAGTCAAAAGGCGTATGATTATAGTATCTTACTTTATATTATAAGTCTTTAAAGACTTCATGTTTATGAGTTTATACAAAAACACATAACCATGTATAATTTAAAGTTATTATGAACACCACGCCATGGTTTCAATTAATTAATTTTCAAGTTAATATACTACTCTATCTATTTATGTCATTCTAAAAATACATAAATATTGGTGATTTACCTTGAGATTACAATCTAGCCAAGATCTCACTTAAACTAAAATTTAACTTCACGTGTTTCTATATTTTGAATGACATAAGACATAAAAGTAGTCTATGTTATAATCTTGACACATGTTCTAAACAAGTCAATCTTATTAGAACGTTAATCTCTTATCTTACGATCAAGAGAATCCATTAATCATATCTGTATGTGTTGTTCCTTTGCACACAATAAATTCTTCTCCCACTTGTGCATAGAACAACACCATATAGCAGATAAATACCATGACATTCGTTTGTTTATGTGAGCAATATGATAGTGTCATAGATATATAAGCATTACAAGTAGATGTAGGAGCACTTAATTATCAAGGAAACGTTCATGACTATCCTTGAGAATATGAATGTCTACATTTTTGAACGTAATGTATTATTTCAAGAAAATCTAGAAATAATCGAGTTACTACCAAGATAATAAATCTTGTAACTCCCATGAATTGAACAACGTTACAATAATGTCTTATTCGGTAATACACCACAATACTCCCATCGGATTTGACAACATTGTAAGGGTTTCATTAACCGTGAAAATAGCGTCTATTACGTTGCTACCCCTTTGTAAGACCATTCGTAACAATTACTTAGGTACTAAAAGAGTGTATTCTACTCAGTATATGATGAATCATCCATCATACAATTAACTTGAAAAATTGAGCATGCAATTTCTTCCTTAATAGGTCTACCATCACTATAATGATGTATAGCACCTTTAATTAGTCAAAACAAAACAACTAGATAAAATATACTAGTTTGTCTTTTACCAATTTTGCGGTAATTAGTCTAGCTTCTAATTTAATAACTCATAAAATGTCAAACATGTTTTCTAGTTGACCAAAATGTCATATAAGAATTCAATCACCAACAGAGGGTAATGATATCTCTTAAGGAAAACATGGTGTGCAATTTTCTTAACTATTAAAGTTGCTATGAGTTATATTAGAATTTAGACAATTCTAATGTTCTAACATACCTTTCTCAATCATGAAAAGGAATAGGATTGAGTCACACTCTTCTTCCATGGAAAAGAGTTTATGTTTGTCTTTTAGTAAATTTTTCTTGATCAAACATTCGTTTGAAAACGAACTAGATCAATTTACCAAAGCCCAAACTACGTTACGGTTTAATGTTGCATTAATACAATCAAAAGAATTAACAAAATTCAATTTTAGTATTTTCGATAATTAAATCTTTCAAGAAAATAAAATACCCTTTGGTCAATATTCATATTAACCATAGAATTTTCCTTGAATCTAGGACCCTCATTATCATAGTTTCACCACATCGGTTGATCCGCTAGTGATGAAAGTATAGAATAGGTAATTCTTGAAGAACAATAATTGACAAACAAGTTTGCAATTCCTAGAAAATATGGGATTTACAATTTTGCCAAAACAATTAATGCAAAACGTAAGCATGTTTTATCCCATCTTATGCCTTAAGTCATAGGTCTCACTAACTAACTTAATTAAGTTGTCTAATTTAGAAACTGCAAGTCATAAAGCTGAGGTCTCACACAACAAAATAATTCACCTTGTTATTGTAATCTAGATCAAGGTCTCACATAACTAAATTACAACTTCAAGTGTTTCATATCATTAGATGGCATAAACTTAAATTTAAAGGGTACAATTTTTGACGTGTAATCAAAACTTATGTATAAAGAAGCATGCATACAACTTTATAGCATAATATTTGCGAAAAACTTACTTGTATTTTAATTGCTAAGATTAAATTCTACAAAGTTTTAATCGATGCGTTGAGAAACTTACAACTTTGCACTAAGATGCTTCGTACATAGAATGGTTATACTAGGTAGCTCAATCGAACTCGCGGGGCGGAGGACCGTAAGCGCAAAAGCATAACCTTAGACATCCATTCGGTGAGGCTGTGCTCACTTCTTAAACAACCCTTTATAGTTTGTTCTAGTGGGTGAGCCGTTCTAACCATTTAGTACAATCGCATCAATCGATTAAAAGTTCAAGAATAATTCTTAGATAACAAATCGGTTTCGCCATTATTTAGTCCATTTAATTTTCTATTCATAAAAACCCTTTTGCTTACTAACATGTCAAACAATTATATAAACAAAAAAGCATTTTAATAAAAATTAAACACACTCAAATAATATAAACATATAACTAAACAATTTAACATATGTAAAACAATTAGCCACATGCATAATTATTTCAATAAACTCTAATAACAATTCTAGGCGTAAATAAATACATTAACTAGGACTTTCATCTCGCAAGAAGATGAGCCACATACATCGACAAGTCGATTATGTAGCCGAAGTTAATAGTATACCAATTAGCACATAACAATTTTATTAGTTATAATTGAGGTCTTCCCAATTCAATAATTATTAAATAAATTAAAACATGTGTATCGCTTAACAATTAATCAATAAAAAAAAACAATACTCCATGGCAAAACATGCATGTTCCACCATGGATTACGCATAACAATTATCACCCAAGATACGCATATTACATGTCACATAACAATTATTCATTAATAAACCACATAAATTTAGCATGCAATCCTAGGGTTTCTACAAGTTTTTCAAAATTAAAACCTAATTAAATAAAATAAGGGTAATCGACCCTATCAATAAAAAATTAGGGTTTCGAATTCAAAACCCTAGAAACCATAAAAAGCATGCATATAATCATAAAGATCCAATTTTTATGTGTTTCGGTAATTAATTACAACATATTAACGGCTCGTGATGCCACTGTTGGGTTTTACTAATCATAACAATTAATAAACAAGTAAACATCATCAAAGCATGCAGCGGAAGTAATAGGAATAATACTTGTAAATTAACTAACCGAATTAAAAGTATGTGCGTACCTTTTGCGAATCAATACAATTAGGGTTTATGGAAAAACCCCAAACTAGGATCAAGAACAAGAAACCCTAAACCCTAATAAATTAGGGTTTGTGAATGTCGATCAACACCTATGTCGACCCACCAATGAAATCAACCACCAAGATTCACAAGCTCAAGCGTGCTTGTTCTTCGTTCTTGTACACACGTACTAATAGCGATTTGATGTGAAAAGCTAGTTTCTTGATCACGAAACAAACCAAATACTTATTCTTAAGTTAAGCAAATCGAATCCACAGGAAGGAGAGTTCGACCGCCATACAAAAGAAAGAGGAGAAGGAGAGAATTAGGTTTGCAAGTCACCAAGATTAGGTTTAGAATGAACACAATAGGATTGTATTTATAGTTAACCAATCTTGGAGAACAAGTTAATGTGTGGGTTGGGTTGGGGAACCCCAACCGATCGGCCAATCAATCCCAAAGGGATTCTAGATCCTTCCGACTTATAATTTCATCTCTAGTCCTTTAAGTTTACATTTAACGACCGTTAGTCAAACCTCGTTAAATATTAACCACCGTTAAGTATTTATTTCGTGACTAATAATTAATAATAATAACGTTTTATATATTATAATTATTTACATCAAGTTCTCATACGTAATGTGTGCAATCCCGAAGTCTCGAGTTCGAATCCGGTCATACTAATATTAATAATTATCCATAAACCTTTCACAAGCAACCAACCATCCCAGATTACTGGTGACTATTTAAGAAAAGATCTTAAGAATGAAAAATTATTGGATTCAGTCAAAACGTTTGCAGCGATAACTCATGATTGCTTGCATAGTACTGATGGTGATGAAACTCATCGCCTCACAATGGCTGACGTCCTGAAAGGGCTTAAGAAAGCATTGGCAGTTCATGTAAGTCACTAATACTTTTATTACCGTTTGTAAGTCTCTCATGCTTGATATTATGTTTTAATTTCCTCAAAAGGCCTTCTACCAAACATCACAATAGGTCTGATGTGAGTGTGTTGTGTGGTATATTATTGTTTAACTGGGGTAGTGGACTAGTGGGTGTGTACGTTGATGTTTTACATGACCACACCATACCATTACTACTACGTTTAAAACTGAGTCAGAAAAATGTCAAGGTGTTTCATAAAAGGAAAAATGGTAGCTAAAGATTCAGACCTACATATAGTAAAGAGTGTGGAAATAGATTTTTGACCTTTTGGCATTTTTTTCTTCTAATATAGTGTCACCAAAACTCTTACCTTTCACCTAACCTATTCAATATTATGTCGTTATTTTACTCACAGTCAATAGGGTCCGAACCTTTTTCGCTTGAGGAGATCAAGTCTGCCACAAACCACTTCAGCGAGGAACGTGTTATTGGGAGCGGAGCATCAGGCAAGATATACAAAGGAGAACTCTTATTTTCTAAGAAACGTAGACCAGTAGCTGTGAAGAGGCTTGATAGGGCGCATTCTTATGAAGAAGGTGCATTCTTAAAAGAGGTTGTAAAGCTTTTTCCTTATGTCCATGAGAACATCATTACCCTTCGAGGCTTTTGTGAAGAAGATGATGAAAAGATAATTATTATGGATCACGCAATCAACGGAAGTCTAGATAAGCACGTACATAAGTCAACTCTTACATGGGGACTCCGGCTCGAAATATCTATTGGGGCTGCAAAAGGGCTAAATTACATTCACTCTTTTGAAGAAGACCAGAAAACAGTTCATGGGGACCTAAAGAGCAGCAACATTTTACTAGATCATGACTGGAAAGCTAGTATTTCTGATTTTATAGTATCTAAAAGCCATGGAACATTAGGCTATCTCGATCCACAATACTCTTCAAGTGGTGTGACTAAAGAAGCAGATGTTTATTCATTTGGCGTAGTTTTGTTCGAATTATTATCAGGGAAACTGGCCATTCATAAAGTCGAAAAGGATTCTCACCCCACAGCACTTTGCAAAATTATAGATGCAGAAGATGGAGTCAAAGATAAGAAAGATGCAGGAGATGGAGTCAAAAATACGAAAGCTGTGTACCTTGCTTGGGTGGCTGCACTCTGCTATGAGGAGAAAAAATTACATGCACTAATCTTTAATGATGTAAAGGAACAAACAGATGCAAAGTCAATAGATATACTTTTGAAAGTTGCCTACGAGTGTTTGCAAAAGGATCAAGAAAAACGTCCAACGATGGCTTTGGTTATACAGGAACTAGAGAAAGCGTTGAACATTCATGTAAGTTTTACAAAAGTAAAAAATATACTTTTTTATTGAAAAAGGAGGAGCACTAACAATATATATGCATATGTATATACAACTTTCACCTTAACTGTTATATTTCTAGATTTGAAAGTTAACTGAACTAATGTAAATGTTATTCTTAATACACACACAGGTAGACTGGGAATTTGAGCAAAAGCTGCCTAAAGATAATGAGAATATTATGAAGATGATAAAACATCAGGAGTCTAAAGAAATCACAAACACTACTACAAAAAGAACCATCAAGACCCCCATATGGAGACCGGATACAAAAAAAACGGGTCTGAAAACCCGAAATCCACCCCTCTGAAAATAACTGGACCGGTTCTTACCGAGAAAACCGGTCTTGATTCAGGAAACAAACATAGACCGGTTATTTTTATAAAAACCGGTCTATAAAAAGTAAAATGAGACCGGTTTTAGGATTTAAAACACGTCTGTATGATCTAATTAATAGAGACCGGTTATTTCCTAAAAAACCGGTCTCAATATACATTTAAATTCTTTCCGTTGGTCCAGATGACAGATGACGAATTTATACACAAAAAAAAACACATTCAAATCATTCTAACACACATTCAATGCCATTTTAAACAAACAACTACCTACTCAACTTCTTTTTAATTTTCAAACACAAATTTCATATCTATTAAATGCATCTTATTCTTCATCAAAGGTATTAAATGCATCTTATTTATCAAGTTTTAATTTACTAATATGGATTACTATTTTATTTTCTTATAGTTTGTATGTTAATTCAATTCTTTGAATCTTCATTTATATGTAGGGTTATTTGCGGAGATCATGTATGCCGAATATGTTTAGGATAACTTGACTTACGATTCGTTAGAGTAAGGTATTATTTTCAATTACTTTTAAGCAAACACATTTTTTTTTAAACATCCATATAGTAAAACTAAGTAAGAGAAACATAAATCAATATATAGTTTAACACCCGTCCGATATTAACCTACTAGAGGTTAATCTTGGATTGTCCCCATTTGGGACTACTTTTATAACATATTGTTTCATTTAGGACGTGAATGCTTATTATTAGATTGAGTGTTGTTTTAGAAAAAATCGATATCATTTTTCCCTTACTCCTACGGTATGCACTTATACGTATACTTGGGGAGTTAAGGAAATCTTTGTCGATTTTTTTTAAATAATACTCAATCTAATAATAAGCATTCACATCTGAGACAATGTGTTATAAAAGTGGGTTAGATTGACCAAACGAAAACAAAATCGTACGTAATCATGAGATGCATACGCCTTATTGTATATCTTATATTTGTGTTACGATGGATGCGTCATACATGGATGTACAATATAAAGCGAGCTACCCCGAATACATGGAAAAGTTGTGCGATTTCATGAAAGCTGCTGAGGATGACCGGGTGATGAGCGGAAAAGATGAAATTTTTTGTCCTTGTAAGAAATGTAGAAATGGTGTATTATATGAGAGCGCTAAAGATGTTAAAAACCATTTAATAAGAGATGGGTTTACGAGAGGGCACACTTGTTGGGATTTTCATGGTGAAGAAAGAGTTGCTAGTAACGCGTCAGTTTCTGAATGTAATAACAATGATTTGCCAATTAATAATGATCGTAGTAATTTGAATGACATGTTACATGATTTGGATGGTGATTTTTCACAAAAGGAGCACGCTAAATTTGAAAAATTATTTGTTGCCGCTGAAAAAGCGTTGTTTGTCGGTTGTAGAAAACTTACTGTGCTTTCTGCGGTGATAAAGTTGTACAAATTAAAAGCATCATCTGGTTGGAGTGATATAAGTTTCACAAATCTGTTAGAGTTTTTGCATCAAGAAATGCTCCCCGAAGACAATGAATTGCCCATATCAACTTACCAAGCTAAAAAACTAATGTGCCCCATGGATTTGGAAATTGAAAGAATAGATGCATGTCCAAATGATTGTATGTTGTATAGAGGCAATGATGAGGATCTACATGTGTGTAAGGTATGTAAAACATCAAGGTATGTGCAAATAAAACAAAAAGGACCTAACGGTGATGTGACCAAGAATGGTCCTCCTGCTAAATTATTGTGGTATTTTCCCATTATACCAAGACTCAAGCGATTATATGCAGATGCCAAGGAGGCAAAATTGTTACGTTGGCATGCCGAGGAGCGTAAAAAAGATGGAAAAATGAGACATGTAGCTGATTCTCTTCAATGGAGAAATATCGATAACTCATTTGATAATTTTGGAGGGGATATTAGAAATATACGGTTAGGACTTAGTTCAGACGGAATAAATCCATTTGGAAACATGAGTAGTCGTCACAAGACTTGGCCGCTTTTTATGCAACTACAATCTTCCACCTTGGTTATGTATGAAACGAAAATACATCATGATGTCATTGTTAATTCAAGGCCCAAAACAACACAGGAGCGACATTGATGTGTATTTGAAACCTTTAATAGATGACTTGATAACGCTTTGGGATCTTGGAGTAGAAGTGTATGATGCATATTCGAAAGAGTATTTCCAACTACGAGCCATGATTTTTGCACCATTAGTGATTTTCCGGCGATCGGCAATTTATCGGGATATAGTACAAAGGGAAAATGGCATGTCCTGTTTGTGAAGATTCTACCCACTCTGTTTGGTTACGACATTGTAAGAAAACGATATATATGGGACACCGAAGATCGCTTTCAAGGAATCACCCGTATCGTAGAAAGAAAGAGTTGTTTGATGGTAAAATAGAGCGTCGAGTGATGCGACCGCCATTGGATGGAGAAGCTACATTTTCTCGAGTTAGAGATTTGAACATTGTTTTAGGAAAAGGAAAAGACAACACTGGTCCTCCTAAAGGTATTTGGAAAAAGAAATCTATTTTTTGGGAGTTAGAGTACTGGGAGCATTTGCAAGTTCGACATTGTCTTGATGTTATGCATATCGAGAAAAATGTTTGTGCAAGTTTAGTAGGCCTCTTGTTGAACATTCCGGGGAAAACAAAAGATGGTGTTAATGTTCGAAATGACATGGAAGAAATGGGAATTCGACCAGAGCTTGCTTCTAAAGTGATTCTTGGAAAGCGTGGTACGTATTTTCCACCGGCGTGTTATACCATGTCTAAGATCGAGAAAACTAAGTTTTGTCAATGCTTTCATGGTATTAAGGTTCCATCCGCTATTCGCTAACATAAAGAAGTTGGTTTCGATGAAAGACTTGAAGTTATCGGGTATGAAATCACATGATTGTCATGTGTTGATTACACAAATGATTCCTATTGCAATTCGTGGAATACTCCCAAACCACATTCGACATACCATTACAAAGCTTTGTTTGTTTTTTAACATGATTCACTCAAAGGTGATTGATCCTGAGGTGTTAGATAAATGGCTACATGATGTTATATTAACGCTTTGTCACCTCGAGATGTACTTTCCACCTTCGTTCTTTGATGTCATGGTTCACTTGGTATCTCATATTGTAGGAGAAATAAAGGCTTGTGGTCCCGTCTTCCTACGATACATGTATCCATTTGAGAGATATATGGGTTTCTTAAAAGGGTATGTTAGGAACCAAGTCGACACGAGGTAGTATTGTTAAAGGATATCTTCCGAGGAGGTGATTGAATGTGGTACAAACTATTTAAAAGATGTTGGAAATATTGGCATTCCACAAAGTCGGCACAAGGGTAGACTTGGAGGGGTAGGCACACTTGGGCGCAAAGAAGAGTCGATGCAACCAAATGATTTACACGAGGCACATTTTACAGTCTTGCAACATATGACATCTATTGCTCCCTACATATACGAGCACCAAACATATTTAAAAAATGAAAACAGTGAAAGGGACAAGATTTGGTTGGCTAAGAAACACAATGAAACTTTTTCACATTGGCTATAAGAAAAAGTGAGGAATACACTACCAAATGTCGATAAACCAGTGGAGGAATTGGGATTCGGCCCGACACGTGTTGTCAAATATGAAGGTTACGAAATTAACGGGTATACATTTTACACTAGACAACAAGATCAAAAGAGTACAATGCAAAACAGTGGAGTAACAGTAATAGCCTCAACGAGTTACCTCCATTTTCTACCGGTATTGCACCTTTAGAGTCTGTTGTTCTTGATAATACTACCTACATAAGATCCGACCACGATGAAGGAATGCTCGTGGATGAATCCCTTGAATCATAAAGGTAAGAAAAACACTTATTGATTCGACATTCATAAACTCTTTTTACTGATTAACTTTTTATATAGTTAACTAACGGATATGTCATTTTTTTATTGCAGATTCAAGTATGCAATATTCTTGTACATATTAAAAAAAGGAAAAAAAAAAAAGAGAAAAAGAAAAAAAAAAAAAACCTTATTTTCTTGAGTGGGAAACGAAAAAAAGCTAGACACTTGGCGGGGGAAACAAAAATTTTAGACTTCACAAGCGGGAAATAAAAAAAAATGTGCACTTTACCAAACTCAACACAACAATACCCATTTACCTTTCCATTTTGTGAATCTCAAACACACAAATCCCCTGATTAAAAACTCTCTAACCGCACACAACCCTTCAATTCACCCTCAAAACCCTAACCACTACCATACCCACCATCTCACAAATGGTAAGTTTCGGATTATTCAATTTTTTTGTTTGGGTTTATGTCACGTTGTGCTAATTATCTATGTGTAGGCTATAATAGTTTGATAACATATGTTTATATATGTATCCATGTAGATGTATGTGTAGGATGAGTTAAATTAGGTGATGTTTGGGATTTTATATAAAAAGCTGTCATTTGCTACTTGAAATTAGGGGGTGCTGGGATTATTTTTTAGGGCTTTTAATTATTTAAGGGCTGTTTTGGTGTTCATATCATGTCTATTATAATTATAATCAGATTAAGGGGTTATTTGGGCGTTTATTTTATGTTTAAAGTTTATAATATGCTGTATTTTCTGTATAAAGTACATACTTTTAGATCCATTATCTTTACTTAGCTATAATGATTTTGTCATATTATTGTTTAATCTCAAGCTTTTTTTGAAGTTTAAACTATAAAGAATGTATGTTATCAACTAAAAAACAAAACATAAAGGGAATATACTAAAGTAGTAATTAAGAACTCAGCCAAACTAAATTGGGTCTGTTTTAGTTAACATTCAAATCTTTCATTTGTTGAACATAACTCGTGAAGATAAGTACAAATTAAGTCCCGATAAGGAATTTTCCGAATAATGCATAATGTTATTGTTATGGAAAACGTAAGAAACTATCGAAAGAATAATCATACAAATACATTGTTCAGTCAAGGAGTTGTTTGGCTACTTTTTTTTATGCAAGTGTGAATTTAGGGGTGTTATCGGGTCGGGTTGTCGGGTTATCGGGTCGGGTTGAATCGGATTTTTGGTTTTGAAAAAGTGACCCGCAACCCGACCCAATAAGTAATCGGGTTATCGGGTAAAAGCTTAATTTGTGCTTATTAGTGGATCCCATTAGCTTACTTAGGATACCTTAGTGCTTTTTAGGTAACATAGATTAGGTGTACTAGTTAGTGGCTTAATCATTGCTCATTTAGTGCTTAATCTTTGCTTATTTAGCCCATTGTAGCCTTTGTCACATTTAGAGTAGCTTATATTCCAAACCGCTTCTTTACGCCTTGCAACTGTTTTGAATCGACTTATTATCTGTTTTCATGTACAAAGTTTTTACAAAAGTTGTTTTTGTTAAACTTACTATTAGTTTCAAAGAAAAAAAAATCAAAAAATAAGTGCAAAAAAGTAGATGTAGCGTGATTCGATTGTTTGCGATTGTCTATCTAGATTAGTTATCGATTGTGTAAATTTTAGATTTATTTTATATACTATTGTTTTCTTTTTAGGGGGCTATACAAGTTGATGCAATCAAGTTCTAGCCGTTGTGGTCTATTAAACCCATATTTGATTCAAGGAAGTGAGTGCCTTAGCAACACTACGGGTGTAAAAGATTACTTGACGAGAGCATTCAGTTCTACCTACGACATTTTCCTTGCGCCATTTATAGAAAAGTATGCACGCTACTATCTCTAAACTGTTTATGTGGTTATGTGCGTATATGGCCAATAATTTTGTTTCAACTTTATCAGGGGAACCATTGGGTCTTGTTTGTTGTATGCCCTAAACAACGTATGTGCTACATCTTGGATTCATATCGAACAAGAACAAGAAAAGGACCGAGCGAAGCTATTGGCTTAAGTTGCTTGAATAAGTTCATTGCAAATTACAAAGTTGTTGAGGTAAATTATATCACTATGATTAGATACATGCAAACAAGTTGTTGTTTTATACAACTTTAACATGTACACATTTTGGTTTATCGAATCAGTAGTGCAATCAACAAGTGGAAAATGGGAATGTGGGTACTATGTACTTAAATGGATGCATGAATTTGTAATAGTTCACGTAATCATTTTCCAAACATTGTAAGTACTATCCTAAATATTGATTTTAGAATATGTAAATGAAAACTGATGCAACAAGTATGCTTTGTTTTGTTTTCTTTTATAGCTCTTAACATATCTTGTATACCTTTTTTACATGTAGATCCCTTGGCATGACAATCGTCCATTTTCCATGAATCAGATTGAAGACACTGTCGAGAAGTGGCATCAATTATGTCCAATTTGATTATCATTATTGATAGGTAGTTGTTGGTTATGCCATTGTCTTTTGTTTAGGCATTTAGTATTTAACTTAAGATAATATGTGCGAACTCCTTTTTTGTAGAAGGCATTTGGAACGTACATACGTTTAGTGCTAGAACTCGTTGTTATCTAAGTTAAATTCTGGAATATGTATTGACATTTATGATTTAGTAGTTAAATTTATGGAATGTCGGATGTATTTGGTAATTCATGGATCAAAAGTTGTTTGTGCATTGCTTGAAATTGGAACATGAAATCTCAAATCTGGAAACTTGGATTTGTACAGGAAAGTGGTCTAGTGATTTGTACAGGAAAGTGGTCTAGTTAAGAAAATCTGTTTTTGAGGAAAAGGCAATAGAGACAGGTTTTATTGATAGAAACAGGTCTATGTATATAAAACAAGACCCGTCAAACATTCAAAAACAGGTCTCGATATTGATAATAGGACCGGGTATATATCATGAAACCGGTCTCATTTATGATAAGCAAGACCGGCTTTTAAACCGGTCTCGATATGGTTTTCACATGGAGAGCCCCCCACTTAGAGACCCCATCAAAAACAGGTCTCGATGGATTCTACAACAGGTCTCGAAAGCACTTATTGTAGTAGTGAAAGAAGGATCTCTATCCCATTTTCTCTTGTGAATCCTCCGTAACAATGGAAAAGTGGTGATTAAAAATAAAATTCTTTGATTGATGTTCAAGAATTTACAAAATGTCTTTGTTAACTTCATTAGTTGTGTATCTTTAAAATTTCATAACTCTACATTTGATTCTGTTTTATTTTTTTAATCTACAGTGGTTATCACTGAACAAGGATGGAAAAGCGAAAGAAATGATATCAGCAACTGTTGGGATTTTATACACATAACAATTATATATAAACATGTAAACATCATCAAAGCATGCAGCGGAAGTAATAGGAATAATATATGTAAATTAACTAACCGAATTAAAAGTATTTGCGTACCTTTTGCGAATCAATGCAATTAGGGTTTATGGAAAAACCCCCAATTAAGATCAAATACCAAGAAACCTTAAACCCTAATAAATTAGGGTTTGTGAATGTCAACCAACACCTATGTCGACCCACCAATGAAATCAATCACCAAGATTCACAAGCTCAAGCGTGCTTGTTCTTCGTTCTTGTACACACGTACTAATAGCGATTTGATGTGAAAAGCTAGTTTCCTGATCACGAAACAAACCAAATACTTATTCTTTAGTTAAGCAAATCGAATCCCTATGGGAAGGAGAGTTCGACCGGCCACACAAAAGAAAGAGGGAGAAGGAGAGAAATTAGGTTTGCAAGTCACCAAGATTAGGTTTAGAATGAACACAATAGGATTGTATTTATAGTTAACCAATCTTGGAGAACAAGTTAATGTGTGGGTTGGGTTAGGGAACCCCAACCGATCGGCCAATCAATCCCAAAAGGATTCTAGATCCTTCCCGACTTTTAATTTCATCTCTAGTCCTTTAAGTTTACATTTAACGATCGTTAGCCAAACCTCGTTAAATATTAACCACCGTTATATTTATTTCGACTAATAATTAATAATAATAACGTTTATATATTATAATTATTTACATCAATTCTCATACGTAATGTGTGCAATCCCAAGTCTCGAGTTCGAATCCGGTCATAGTAATATTAATAATTATCCATAAACCTTTCAGCTCCCACTGGATATTACTTAATATAGTAATGACATTGGTTAGTCTAGCCTTCACACGCCAATGCCCCGGATCAAATCAAGTATGGTCTCCTGGAAAACCATTTAATGATTCATCATTTTACTTATCCTTTTGTTACTAATACTACATTAACTATGAATATGGATCAAGTCATTTTATAAGTTAATATTCATTTCTCGTTGTATTTTATTGAACAAGATTACCAAATCATCGATCGTATTCCGGATAGATCTTGGGTAAGGCCTTACAAACATCTTGCCAATCCTACGAGGGCCCAAATATAGTATTATACTTTGAAACAAATTCAAGGAACAAATTCTCTTGACTACAAACATAACTCATGAACTTTGTAACACTTGAAAATAGCCCTTATAACTACCGATTCACGGATAGCGTTAGACTATCTTACACAAATGCACTACATTCATAATAGTTATCCGTATCTCAAGTCCGAGGATAAACACTTCATGATATACTTAATGACAAAGATCCATAAAGTATCATCATGTAAAGTTGGGATCATCCTATATTCAATTCATTGAATATCATGTAATTGGCATGTCCTACGCATCAATATACTTAAAGTATATTCTACCAAAACTCGATTTGTCTTAATTCAATAACATTCCCACATCATTGATCGACAACGGACTTTTAGAATAACATAAGTTATTCACGGATTAAACATGCAAATATAGGATATAATATTAAGAAAATGAAAAATAAACATAACCAATATTTTATTCCATTTAAATAATATTTGTTCATAACATCCCTTATCCAAATACTAAATAGATCAATGCATGATAATACTTGTTAATGAATTATGCCTCAAGTAATGACAATCATACTTGTTGACAAGACATAATTTCAACTAACTTTGATCTATCGGAATTTTGAGAACACTTATTTCAAGAATTCAACTAGTGAAGTTCTTGTATGTGTGCATTTCAAAATATCTTGATATTGACACATAATATTTCATAAAGTGTGTGACATCCTCAACACCAATTTATGACAATCAAGCTTTCAAACAATTTTAAAGTTTAAAGCATTCTAATTCTTTATTGTATAATGCAACTATGCTCTTAGTTGAGCACAACTAGTTCACATAGCCATCCACAAGGATGAAATCCTCCCATGACTAGTATTGAGTGTCATCTCAATTATACCAGCATCATTGTATACAAACAACAATATGCTCTTTAAAATTTCGTAAACTTCAATATCTACAGTGTAATGTTTGATGCCTTCAAACTTTCAAGTTTGTTAGCTATGACAATTTCGCAACAATTGCTGTATTGCTCATCCATAGAATTTTGAGAGGAAATCCAGGCTGAGGAATGTAATTCTAGATTCAAACATATTCCATTAGAATATTCATTACACTAGTTATCTAATAACTTCATTAGATATCAATGTTGTCAAATCATCTTGCATTCAAGCATGATACAACAGTAACATGATGTACATGAAAAATCCTTATGTCAAACGAAAATTTAATTCATGTTCTACATATCCATTTTCTAAATGATATATCATGTTCTATTAGACTCATTTATTTTACCGCACATGTTTATTAATAATAAACATATATTCCAAGGTTGTATGTCTTATTTTCTAAATCTTTCAAGTGAAGTTCCATTCCAAACTAAAACTTAACATCTAGCTTAGATGGAATGTTACTACCCACAACATATAAGATTTAAAGAAAATAAACACAATACTCCCACTAGCTTTCAGGAATACTTAGAAATTATCTTATTTTAATTTTTTAAACCAAAACTTTGATTTAATAGTTAAACATAAGAATCATCTCCTAGATGCATGCATATATCCATTCATGGATTCTTGCAGTTTGTATATTTCCAAAGATTATGTGAATTCATAAAACTCATTTGTATTACTTATCGTCCTCGCAAAAGCAATCACACAAGAAATAGTTTTAATATTCCATTGTCATTTTTCATATCAATGAAAATAAGTATGACAATTATAATCATTATATATTTAATGTGCCAAGGAAAGAATATTCAATCACAGTTAATTGCTTAAGTGTGATTAATAATCTTGTCACAAGCCATGCATTAAACACATGTACAATTTTGTCCATATGATTTCTACACAAAGATTTAAACCACTAGGGTTTTCCTTCCTTTGAAGAAACTCATCTTTATTAAGATAAACCAAGTTCCAGAGTTGATTATCTTTATGGATGACATCTTAACATTCATAGTATGAATAATTTACCACAATTCAATATTAGGTAAATGCATCATCATGATTAGCAGGTTTACCATGATCCTGCAACTCATATATCTCAGCACATCAATCGATTATCTGAGAATCCTTGCGGATCTATGAATGGGAATTCCATCATCTTGAGGTCTATCAAATTTGTCCTCATCATGATATTTACTAGTGTATTTTAGAAGATTATGTGTTTTGTAATTGTAATTTAATCTCTTCAAGATCTAAACAAAACTCCCACTTGCTTTTGTAATTTAAAGACTATCTATAAATACTTTAGCAATTAGAACAACACTAAATTGTTTTCTTGTGGGATATTACAAAACACATTGACAGTTCGTAAATCTTGTTCGTTAATAACCTACTCCATAAGTAGTTTTAACAAATCAGAACTTCAATATAAGACTCAATGTGATTCATCACATTCCATACTAAAATGGTGTCTTAATAATCTTCTAGGTTTGAGTTCTTATTAAGTATATCCAATCAATACTCAATTTTTAACCTTGATAACTTTTGGAAGAAAAGAAGATATAGTTATCTTGAATCAAACAATATAACAAATGTTTGATTCTTCTAACTGAACATTCCATATACATACATGATTTCATTAGAATTAATATTGTAAGACAATCTAACAATATTTAAGATAAACATATTCCTTTTGGCCTACCTATTTACCAACTAAGTCAACTTAATGGTATAATAGAATATTCAAGCCAATTGCATGTTTTATAACATAAGTATTCTTTGACCAAGTCAAAAGACATAATGATTATAATATCTTACTTTATATTATAAGTCTTTAAAGACTTCATGTTTATGAGTTTATACAAAACACATAACCATGTATAATTTAAAGTTATTATGAACACCACGCCATGGTTTCAATTAATTAATTTTCAAGTTAATAAACTATTTATGTCATTCCAAGAATACACAAATATTTAAAGTAGCATTAGATTACTTTATTTTAATTATGTCATCCGTTGAAGTGTCCAACTTAAGAAACTGCAAATCATCCACGCCTGATCCCACAACAAGTGAAGATTTACCTTGAGATTACAATCTAGCCAAGATCTCACTTAACCTAAAAAGTAACTTCAAGTGTTTCTATAATTTGAATGACATAAGAAATAAAGGTAGTCTATGATATGATCTTGACACATGTTCTAAACAAGTCAATCTTATTAGAACGTTAATCTCTTATCTTACGATCAAGAGAATCCATTAATCATATTTGTATGTGTTTGTTCTTTTGCACACAATTAATACTTCTCCCACTTGTGCATAGAACAACACCATATAGCAGATAAACACCATGACATTCGTTTGTTTATGTGAGCAATATGATAGTGTCATAGATATATAAGCATTACAAGTAGATGTAGGAACACTTAATTATCAAGGAAACGTTCATGACTATCCTTGAGAATATGAATGTCTACATTTTTGAACGTAATGTATTATTTCAAGAAAAGAAATAATCTGAGTTACTACAAAGATAATAAATCTTGTAACTCCCACTGAATTAGACAACGTTACAATAATGTCTTATTCAGTAATACACCATACTCCCACTAGATTTGACAACAATGTAAGTGTTTCATTAACCAGTGAAAATAGCGTGCTATTACGTTGCTACCCCTTTGTAAGACCATTCGTAACAATTACTTAGGTAATAAAAGAGTGTATTCTACTTTGTAGATGATGAATCATCCATCATTCTAATAACTTGAAAAATTGAGCATGCAATTTCTTCCTTAATGGGTCTACCATCGCCATAATGATGTATAGCACCTTTAATTAGTCAAAACAAAACAACTAGATAAACTATACTAGTTTGTCTTTTACCAATTTTGCTGTAATTAGTCTAGCTTCTAATTTAATAACTCATAAAATGTCAAACATATTTTCTAGTTGACCAAAATGTCATATAAGAATTCAATCACCAACAGAGGGTAATGAAATCTCTTAAGGAAAACATGGTGTGCAATTTCTTAACTATTAAAGTTGCTATGAGTTATATTAGAATTTAGACAATTTTAATGTTCCTAATATACCTTTCTCAATCATGAAAAGGAATAGGATTTTAGTCTCACTCTTCTTCCATGGAAAAGAGTTTATGTTTGTATTTTAGTAAATTTTTCATGATCAAACATTTGTTTGAAAACAGAACTAGATCAATTTACCAAATCCCAAACTACGTTTACAGTTTAATGTTGCATTAATACAATCAAAAGAATCAACAAAATTCAATTTTAGTATTTTCGATAATTAAATCTTTCAAGAAAATAAAATACCCTTTGGTCAATATTCATATTAACCATAGAATTTTCCTTGAATCTAGGACCCTCATTATCATAGTTTCACCACATCGCTTGATCTCGCTAGTGATGAAAGTATAGAATAGGTAATTGTCGAAGAACAATAATTGACAAACAAGTTTGCAATTCCTAGAAAATATGGGATTTACAATTTTGCCAAAACAATTAATGCAAACGTAAGCATGTTTTATCCCATCTTATGCCTTAAGTCATAGGTCTCACTAACTAACTTAATTAAGTTGTCTAACTTAGAAACCGCAAATCATAAAGCCGAGGTCTCACACAACAAAATAATCCACCTTGTCATTGTAATCTAGATCAAGGTCTCACATAACTAAATTACAACTTCAAGTGTTTCATATCATTAGATGGCATAAACTTAAATTTAAAGGGTACAATTTTGACGTGTAATCAAAACTTATGTATAAAGAAGCATGCATACAACTTTATAACACAAAATTTTCGAAAAACTTACTTGTATTTTAATTGCTAAGATTAAATTCTACAAAGTTTTAATCGATGCGTTGAGAAACTTACAACTTTGCACTAAGATGCTTCATACATAGAATGGTTATACTAGGTAGCTCAATCGAACTCACAGGGGCGGAGGACCGTAAGCGCAAAAGCATAACCTTAGACATCCATTCGGTGTAATGCACTTCTTTTAACCCCTTTTAGTTTGTTCTAGTGGGTGAGCCGTTCTAACCATTTAGTACAGTCGCATCAATCGATTAAAAGTTCAAGAATAATACTTAGAAAACAAATCAGTTTCGCCATTATTTAGTCCATTTAATTTTCTATTCATAAAAAACCCTTTTTGCTTACTAACATGTCAAACAATTATATAAACAAAAAAGCATTTTAATAAAAATTAAACACACTCAAATAATATAAACATATAACTAAACAATTTAACATATGTATAAACAATTAGCCACATGCATAATTATTTCAATAAACTCTAATAAACAATTCTAGGCGTAAATAAATGCATATATTA
The DNA here is from genome assembly GCA_022545495.1 of Chrysanthemum lavandulifolium. Lineage (NCBI taxonomy): Eukaryota > Viridiplantae > Streptophyta > Magnoliopsida > Asterales > Asteraceae > Chrysanthemum > Chrysanthemum lavandulifolium. The sequence goes on along the minus strand of CM040239.1, from coordinate 301,519,043 downwards.
ACTAGGACTTTCATCTCAAAGAAGATGAGCCACATACATCGACAAGTCGATTAAGTAGTCGAAGTTAATAGTATACCAATTAGCACATAACAATTTTATTAGTTATAATTGAGGTCTTCCCAATTCAATAATTATTAAATAAATAAAACATGTGCGTATCACTTAACAATTAATCAATAAACAAAAAACAATACTCCATGGCAAAACATGCATGTTCCACCATGGATTCCGCATAACAATTATCACCCAAGATACGCATATTACATGGCACATAACAATTATTCATTAATTAACCACATAAAATTAGCATGCAATCCAAGGGTTTCTACAAGTTTTACAAAATTAAAACCTAATTAAATAAAATTAAGGGTAATCGACCCTATATAAATAAAATTAGGGTTTCGAATTCAAAACCCTAGAAACCATAAAAAAACATGCATATAATCATAAAGATCCAATTTTTATGTGTTTCGGTAATTAATTATGTCACACCCCAAAAATGGCGCAGCGGAATGGCATTTACGGGGTATGACTTCAAATTAAAGAACATAAGGTGTCTAATAGAGAAGTACTGAATGTAATACATTAAAGATAATAGTCATGAAACTCCCACAACCGGGATAAGTACTAAGTCTGATAATCCATACATAAGTCTTCAAAGCCGAACTACATCCCAAGAAAATAACCTAATCCAACTCCACGGATACAACCCGGGAAGGTCTTTATTTAAGTCTTTCTAAGCCAGGCCAATACTCAACCTCCTAATGGAACTTCATTCATAACACCTGAAATGGTTACTCGAAAACGTCAACATAAAGTTGGTGAGCTCGTAGGTTTGAGAGTTAAACCACGAAGCTGTGAATAATATAATGTAGGACAATAGTGAAAATGATGACAATATACATGCACTTAGTCACAAAACAAACAGTATCGCGTCAACTGAGCCCAATATGTCCATATGTCCAAAACCATGTGGGAGCTACCCGATAGATCTATCATCACGTAGGCCCTCCGCAGAGAGTTATGCTACGCATTATGTACACACAAGCAAGATATTGTTACAACATATAATCGCATCATATCACATATATGTCCAAAATCAAGTAAAACCGTAAATCACAAAGATGAAAACAGTTTAAAATATCATTTGAGTACCATTTCCCCAAGGAAAACAAGTTAAAAGTGGGCTACGAGAACTCACCTCAAACAGTGTAATGATGAAATCAAGTGTGTGCACGAAATTCGAGGTGCGCTACTTTAACCGCAACCTAAAGTAATGATATGTCTTAGGTTCAAAAAAATCGTTGTGTATGCAATTATACACTTTAGAATATCACCCGTACATGTTTGTTGTAGAGTTTAGTGATTAAAAATGTAGTTACGTTAAACTCGTAGTTAGAAAATACCTTTTTATAACATTTCTAGCTTATCTCGAAATTTAAATATACTTGCTTTGTTATTTAATATTTTTGAAAACTTCCATTGTGCCTAACAAGTATGTATAACATGCTACTACTTTTGTTCAAGTCATTTTGGCTAAAACCGTACTTAAAATGTCCAAAATTCATTTTTAAAAATTCTATCAGCTTTTATATTAGTTGAAAAGCTGTCAAATAATTACATTTCGTCAAAAACTTTATTAGGCCATAACTTTCTCGTTTTAGGTCCATTTCTTAAGTTCTATATATTCCCCCGAAGGTATTTAAGTATACTAACAAGTTCTTAGTGTCCCGACTAGTCTAACCAACTTTTAATGTCCGTTTATCATTTGAAAACTTTAACAGCAACGTTTTGCTTCAGGAAAATAGTTTTCGTCACCTAACTTAAAACTAGCATAACTTCTTCGTTATAAGTCCGTTTTAACCCGTTCAAGCGACCACGTTTTCGTTATTAAGTCTATTTCATATTTATTTAGTCGAATATTACTCAAAAACCACTGATTTTTCTGTATTTAGTCGAATAGAACAACCTATATTTTATTTAAATGTTAAACGCGTTTCTTAGCTTCTATTACCAAAAATCAACTCCATATCAATCCCAAAACTATTCTAACTCTTCCACCAATTCCTAAATAATTAAAAATAGTGATTTAACAACTTAGTTAGCAATATGTAAAGTTTAATTCATCATAATTATAAAATTACGCAAACATGTACGTGGTGATATCATAGTGTATGTAAATCATAAGTCATGAAATTTATATAATGCAAAGTGTGTAAAGTTTATAAAAATGATGTAGTGACTTACTTGAGCTTAAAAGTGTATGTGAAGAACTAAGAACACTAATGTACCCAAGTTACTACTCCAAAACCTTTTGTAAATTAATTAGTAACCCACATAAGCCTCAATAAGTACCCATCAAGCTTAAATTTATTTCTTTCTCCTTGCTTGTTTTTCATGGGGTCTATAACGGTGAGAGTGAATGAAAGAGTGATATTTGTTTTGCAATTCTAGAAATGAACCACAAGGAGTTTCTTTTATAGCTAGCAAATGTATGAAAGTAAGTATTTGTTTATTATCTATATAAGGCTATATAAAATACAAAGAGGGTGGCGTTGGTTTTGTTCTCACCAAAAGAAAGGAGACCAATGAGTAGTCAATTCATGTTTGTGCTTGTTTCATAGACAAAGGTCAAAATCAAAAGTGAAGCAAAAGAAACAAAGTATGGCTAATAGTATTTGTTTAATGACTAGGTTTAGCTAGGTTAATAAAAAAGATGTATGTTGGTGCTTTGGGGTATTTTCAGCCGAACAAGGGAAAAAGGGGAGGACATGCTTGTCTCTACTTTACTCAATTACACCATGGTTTCATTTTGTGTTTTGGTCCAAGCCTTGGTCTAATTTATTTTAATAATACTCTAATGTCTAGCTAATAATGAAAGTAGGGTGGCTTGTTGTCTAAGGTGTATGTTATTGTGTATAAAATATATTATGTGAGTGTATTGGGTAGGAAAAATTAGGTATTGGGTATGAGTTTTGCGGTTGAAGTTAAATATACACATTTAAGGGTTTATAATAAAAGAATTATATAAAGTGTAAGAAAATAGATTTTTGCAAGTTTGTAGGGTTTTAGGATGTGTAGAAATGCATTAAAATAATCGTTGGGAGTATTGGGTACACTATGTGTTCATGCAAATTGTGAAAATGTTTATTAAATTAATTAATCGTACGTAAATAAAAATGCAATTGTCCTAGAAATAAATTTATGAATTGAAGAATTGGCAATGTACTAAAAAAGATAAACATGTAGACTAAATCTTAGTCTAAAGTCACAGTACACAAGAGGGTGTTTCTTGTCTACGCGATTCAATTAAACAATTACACGTAATGGTGAATGTGAAATCTTCCAAAATATAATAGATTTTGAGTTTGAGGTTGAGTAAGGACTTGAAAATTTGCGGGTTGTTATAAATTACATCATATTAACGGCTCGTGATGCCACTGTTGGGATTTTATACACATAACAATTATATATAAACATGTAAACATCATCAAAGCATGCAGCGGAAGTAATAGGAATAATATATGTAAATTAACTAACCGAATTAAAAGTATGTGCGTACCTTTTGCGAATCAATGCAATTAGGGTTTATGGAAAAACCCCCTATTAAGATCAAATACCAAGAAACCTTAAACCCTAAGAAATTAGGGTTTGTGAATGTCAACCAACACCTATGTCGACCCACCAATGAAATCAATCACCAAGATTCACAAGCTCAAGCGTGCTTGTTCTTCGTTCTTGTACACACGTACTAATAGCGATTTGATGTGAAAAGCTAGTTTCTTGATCACGAAACAAACCAAATACTTATTCTTTAGTTAAGCAAATCGAATCCCTATGGGAAGGAGAGTTCGACCGCCACACAAAAGAAAGAGGAGAAGGAGAGAAATTAGGTTTGCAAGTCACCAAGATTAGGTTTAGAATGAACACAATAGGATTGTATTTATAGTTAACCAATCTTGGAGAACAAGTTAATGTGTGGGTTGGGTTAGGGAACCCCAACCGATCGCCAATCAATCCCAAAGGATTCTAGATCCTTCCGACTTATAATTTCATCTCTAGTCCTTTAAGTTTACATTTAACGATCGTTAGCCAAACCTCGTTAAATATTAACCACCGTTAAGTATTTATTTCGTGACTAATAATTAATAATAATAACGTTTTATAAATTATAATTATTTACATCAATTCTCATACGTAATGTGTGCAATCCCGAAGTCTCGAGTTCGAATCCGGTCATACTAATATTAATAATTATCCATATATGGAGCTTACCTGGTGTTTAAATTTTGTGATCCAAAAATCATTTCAAGTAAACCATATGTGGACTTAAAATACAAAACAGCGAGTGGAGAGTTAAACTCATATATTGCAGAGCGGAGGGATGGTGAGTGGATGATAATTGAGTTGTGCCGCTTTAGGAGTGATAATCAAATTATTGATTTTAAAGTTCAGCTGGAGAGCTTTTGCGGACATCCTTGTGGCAATGGTCCCATTTTTATAGATGGCATCGAGTTTCGGCCCATTGATAACGTAAGTCCAAACAATATATGTATGTATGTTCCTATTTTGTTTAGATAGTTCAAAAATAAAATAGAATAAAAAAGTTCAACATTCACACATATAACATAGTCTATTTCTCGTTCCTCATATTTACTTTTGGTTTTATCATGTGTCTTAATCTCTTTGATACGCATATGAGGTAGACCTGCTAATGAAAACTCATTACAAAAATGTACTCTTTTGACATAAGGAGGCTCTGTGTCTGTATAAAATTTCCATAATAGTTATTTATATCCATAGAAGTTACCTTCCGTCTATTATAAAAGTTGAAAAGAGACACGCATACTCAGTCTCTACATTGGTATATGGTCATTCGATTTTACAGGCGGCTCATGAAGAGAGTGTGGATAGATCAATAAATGCAGAGTCGAGCATTAACCAGGACAAACAATCGCCAAGCGACTTTCAAGAAATAATGAAGAGGTCACTGTATGATGTGTCAACTATGACCAAACAGGAGCTTCACAAGCTTCTTTCAACTGGAGTCCTTATTGACAATGGGGAAAAGGTTCTTTCTTTTTTCTAGATTTCTGCTTGTATTTTACATATTGTATTATTGGTACTCACTGTGTTAGATATTCACGAATTTGGTACTCTATATTGAACAGTTCTTTTCGTTAAGCAAAGTCAACTGCAAGAAATGTCATATGCTGCCGGCAAAGGCGGTAATAAACAAATCTCCAAATGCCAAATTTACCGAATGCCCATCTTCAGCAATGTCTAGGTTTGTTTTGTACTTAAATGGCCGTGAAATTATATGACGCGTAAATCCGTATGATTGAACAAACTTTATCAACCTGAAGAGCTATACATAATTTTCAGAAGTTTTAGAAGATGTACTCACACTATTTTGTATGACTGCAGATTTGAAGAGGTTGTCGAGCTGCCACGCCACAAAGCATTAAGTATCAAATGCGATATTGAAACTAAATTGTTGTCCCCAGATACAGCCTATGCATGTTATCTTGTGTTCCAACTTCCAGAAAACAGCGAGGGACTAAAGTGTCCAGTGAAAGTACGGGATCTACTCAAGAAGAGTAACAAAGAAACCACAATTATTTATCTTAAAGCCCCAGGACCCGTTGATTTATACAGAGATAAGAGAGTTCCTGAAAATAGAGAAGATGGCTGGATGGAGGTTAGGGTCTGTGAATTTGTCCCATGGAACTGAAATTGGTATGTCTTGGAGGAACTATGATGGGCCTAACTGTATGTGGCGTCGAGTTTCGGCCATTATAGAACATAAGACTATATCACATGTGTAAATTGAGATTTTATTTCAACTTCAGTATGTAAGGGCGTGTTTGTTTTTTTAAAAAAATGTCTGACTCGCTCTGACATCTTACCAGTCAGACGCGGTCAGACCTTTTTGTTGTTTGTTTTTTCATAGCGAGTCAGACGTGGTAAGATCTTATATCTCTGACTCGGTAAGAGGTGGTGAACACATCTTACGCCTCTTATCAAAACCCTTTCATAACAAATCCTTCCTTTCATCAAAACCCTTTCATCAAAACCCTTTCATCATCCCATTCATCATCTTCAAACCATCACCCCACTGCCGCCACCTCCGGTCGGCGGCTACCTCTCACCGCCGCCTTCTTCTCCACTTATAGCCACCGTCATCTCCATCTATAGCTACCATCTTCACCACCTCTAAGGTATGCTATTTTTTTCTCTTTACCTGCTTTCCTTGTTATTTTTTGTAGGTTTTAAGTGATTTTGTTGTTGGGTTGGTTGTAAATTGATATGGGTAGATTCGTGTATGTTTATGGCTGAAAAATTGTTTCTTTGCTTGCTGAGTTTGTGGGTTTTTTCGTGTATGTTTATGGCTGAAAAATGGTCTCTTTGCTTGCTGAATTTGTGGGTTTGTTCGTGTATGTTCATGGCTGAAAAATGGTTTCTTTGCTTGCTGAGTTTATGGGTTTTTTCGTGTATGTTTATGGCTGAAAAATAGTCTCTTTGCTTGAGGAATTTATGGGTTTTTCGTGTATGTCTATGGCTAAAAAATGGTCTATTTGCTTGCGGAATTTATGGGTTTTTCGTGTATGTCTATGGCTAAAAAATGGTCTATTTGCTTGCGGAATTTATGGGTTTTTCGTGTATGTCTATGGCTAAAAAATGGTCTATTTGCTTGCGGAATTTATGGGTTTTTTCGTGTATGTTTATGGCTGAAAAATGGTCTCTTTGCTTGAGGAATTTATGGGTTTTTTCGTGTATGTTTATGGCTGAAAAAAGATCTCTTTGCTTGAGGAATTTATGGGTTTTTTCGTGTATGTTTATGGCTGAAAAATTGTCTCTTTGCTTGAGGAATTTATGGGTTTTTTCGTGTATGTTTATGGCTGAAAAATGATCTCTTTGCTTGAGGAATTTATGGGTTTTTTCGTGTATGTCTATGGCTAAAAAACGGTCTCTTTGCTTGCGGAATTTATGGGTTTGTTCGTCTATGTTTATGGCTGAAAAAGGACTCTTTGCTTTCTGAATTTATGGGTTTGTTCATGTATGTTTATGACTGAAAAATGTAGAGTTCTGATAATGGCCAAAAATAAAGCAAAGAACCTGTACAACAAGTGTAGAGTTCCATTTATTTTATTAAACAAGTGGCAGTTATAATTCTCATAGGAAAAGTAACCCTTAGATTTTATATGAGTATTTGTTCTTTCCCATTGTTGACAAGTTCTGGCCATCTAAAGAATTACATGTAAAATGACCATAAGTAATGTGAATCGGTTTAGTTCAGCGACTCCAAAGCGTTAATTGGGCCGTAAATAATAATGCAATCACAATGGTTTGTTCGACTATGTAACCATTTTAAAGAAAAAAATTGGTTAAAAGATAGCAAACATATATCGGTTGAGGAGAAGATGTTTATCTTCCTTATGGTAATTGGTCACAATGAACGATTTTCTGTTATGAAGCGTAGGTTTCAACACTCAAGGAAACGATTCATAAGTGCTTTCATGAAGTATTAGCTCAAATGTTGGTATTTGCCAAGAAGTTATAAGACCAACAACATTTAATCCAAATCCAAACATTCCGAAACAATAGAAGGGAGCGTCGAATGTTTAAGGTAATCACAAATTTATAACTAGTGTGTCTCTTGGTTTGATTGTATTTTAACAATTTGTTGTTCTAAATTAGGGAGCCGTTGGTGCACTTGATGGAACCTCATACATGCTTGTTGTTCCATCTCATAAATGTAATATATACAGCAAGGTGATTGTTATCAAAATGTTTTGGCAATTTGTGATTTCAACATGATCTTCACGTACATTGTCGCGGATGGGAAGGTACGGCACACGATCGAGAATACTAAATGAAGCTTTAGTAGATCCAGTTTTTGAGTTTCCGATTCCCCCTGCAGGTATTTAAGTTTGGAATTGTAATATATATGAAAACTTAGATATCAAAATATCCAAAAATTAATATGTTTGTTTTTTTACAGATAAATATTATCTATGTGATGCTGCCTATAAGCACACGCGTGGGTTTATGGCTCCATACCGCAATGTCCGGTATTGGTTAGGAGACTTTCGTCGGAAACGTGCAATGAGCAAAGAAAGAAAAATTCAATCACGCTCATGCAAAACTTGAACGTAATTGAGCGGGCATTTGGAGTCTTAAAGCGCGTTTTCCAATCTTGAAGAGTATGCCCAAATTTTCTTTGGTAACACAAAGAGATATTACTATTTCATGTTTTGCTATTCATAATTTTATTCGAAAGAGGGTCTAGATGATGATTTGTTCTCTCAATACGATCAAAGTGACGTACATGATAACGAAAATGTACATGATGATAATGACGGTGATGTTGAAGTTGTTCAACCAATTGGGAGTGACGCGGATCAACAATACATGATAAACTTACGAGATCAAATCGCGGCACAACTTATGCAAAGCTAGGTTTTAAATTATTTGGTATTGGTTAAGTTACTTAATTGTTGTTTCATTGCGTTAAGCTTATGTTTTATTTTAAGACGATTTATGTAATAGTTTTTATTATGTTAAACTTTGGATATGTATTAAGATAAGTTATTTAATGATTTATAATTGTGTTAAATCTATGATAAAAATGTTTTGTTTCAAGTTTATACTATCTACTTATTAATCGTATTTGCAATAGTTTAATATATACTTAAAAAAGAGAAAATTAAAACCATTCAGACAATTATAAAAAAACAAACAACACATTTTCATTCAGATTCAGACATTATAGCCACATCTTACTAGTAAGATGTGGTAGTCAGATTCAGACATAAAACATCTAAATGAAACAAACACACCCTAAGTGTTGGGAATGACTAATGAGATCGGCAAATTGAGATGTTGTATTTAATTAATTAAATGTCACCACTTTAATTTATGTTACTTAGTTACTCCTATATTGAATTTACCAAAAGATGTTAAAAACTTTAATTTGATGCTTGTATTTACATTTAAAAAAAAAAAAAAAAAAAAAAGATTAGGCGATCAAAGCATGTCCAAAAGGCATTACGAAAAGCGAAAACCACTATTCTAAATTAACAAACTGCTGCTTTTATCTATTTCTATTCATCCAGAATTCCAAATACTCTTGCTTTTTTAAATCAATCTATTGTCATAGACAGCAATCATAGAATCCAATTGTACCGTCGACACAAGTACCTAGGGATGGCAACGGGGCGGGGAATGTCGGGGATTGTATTTACCATCCCCATCCCCGTTTTCACTCTCCATCCCCATCCCCGTCCCCATCCCTGTCGGGGAATTGCTTTACATCCCCATCCCCGCCTCCAATGGAGATCGGGGATCCCCGTGGAGATTCGGGGATTTTCAATCCTTATAAACTAACATAAATTTTCCACCAACTCATAAAAAATATAAAGAATTTTAACTCATAAAGTATTTCAAGAAACGTGCGTACATCACACATACTTAGATTCATTACAATTTCAATTCAACTTTAAAGCATCCTTAACATTGTAACATCACATATAATAGAAAAACAATATGTATCATGTGTCTATTCGGACAAAATAATAAGTAATATGTAGTTTGTGCTTATGCTTATAATTCAAAAGGTACTTGATTCTATAAATATCACATATAAATATACAGATACTCATAGACATATATACATATACATATACAAGTTAATCGAGTATGGATATAACATATGAATTCTAAATACTTATACACTAGAAAGATCGAAGTCGAGGTCGGGTTCGGGGATTTATGTTATCCTCATCCCCGCCCCATCCCCGGTTTCATATTTTGGGGATTCCCCATCCCCGGTCAACTCGGGGATTCCCCAGTCAAAATCGGGTTTGGGAATCGGGTCCCCATCATATACGGATTTTTTTGCCATCCCTAAGTACCACGTATGAAGCAATCAACATATACCCTAAGTATTAAATACCCAATACAAGTTCTGTATTTTCCAACTTAGAGAAGTAGAAAATCGAGAATAAAAAAAGGTATAACCCCCAGGGGTGTCAATTCTCGACACGACACGATAAACGAAACGAACTCGACACGAAGTTAAACAGGTTTGGGTTGAGGATAAACAAGTTTGGGTCAAAAACGGGTCAACCCGTCTAACCCGTTTAATAAACGGGTCGTGTTTGGGTTGAGTAAGTATTAAACAGGTCAACCCGTGAACCCGTTTAAGTATAAAAGATCTTAAAAATTAAAATGTATAACCTGGTTTTTATGTTGGATGTGGATTAATTGTATTTTGTTATTTACTTAGTATGAGTGAATTATAATTTTATATCTTAAATATCATAAAAATCGATGCTTATAATTTAGAAATTTATTGCATAGTTATTTGTATGCTATTTTTATCATATTGTAGATCCTTATATCATTTTTGCATTTAAACTAGTTAAATCGACAAACCATCAACTTTATTCACTGCTTGACCTATTTACTTAAATGGGTTAAACGGGTCACAAATGGGTAACACGTGTTATGCAGGTCCGGGTTAGGGTTGAGTTTCTTGACACGATTAATAAATGGGTCGTGTTTGGGTAAAGGCTATACTAACCCGCCAACACGCGAACCCGAATAGGTTAACACGAACACGACTCGATTGCCACCCCTAATAACCCCCATGAAGGCATGAACCAATGGTCTATAACCACGCCACCATAAATTCTAGTCTTCACCACATAAATGATAACCGCATATTCAACACAGATGTTTTTGTTTTTTTTTTTTTTTTTTTTTTTTTTTTTTTTCGAACAAAGAAAATGTGAACAAAATCCCTGGAAACATAAGAAATGGTATCATTGGAGGAAATAAAAGCTGCCGTTTGGGATTGTGGTAGCCAAAAAGCCCCGGGTCCGGACGGCTTTTCGTTTATGTTTATCAAGAAGTATTGGGATCTCTTACACCTTGATATTCAGACTTTTGTTAACGACTTCTTCTCATCTGGTATATTTCCTCTAGGCTCGAATTCGTCTTTCTTTACTTTAATCCCAAAGGTTCCCAACCCTTTGTATATTAAAGATTACAGACCTATTTATCTTATTGGTGTTCATGACAAGATTGTTGCTAAAATATTAGCAAATCGGTTATCCAAAGTTATCGACTCGATTATCAGCCACGAGCAATACGCTTTTATTTTGGGTCGTCAAATTCTCGACGGGCCTCTTATTCTTAGTGAGGTTATCGAATGGTATAAAAAACGAAAAAAGAATATGATGTTGTTCAAAGTTGATTTTGAAAAACTTTGATTCGTGGTGGCGCTTTTTAGATCATGTTATGGATAAGTTGGGGTTTAGTGCTAAATGGCGTCGTTGGATCAAGGCGGGTCTTATATCTTCTAGGGCTTCTATTCTTGTTAACGGAAGTCCCACCTCGGAATTCTCTTTGAAAAGAGGGTTAAGACAAGGTGATCCTTTATCACCTTTCCTTTTTATTATTGTTAAGGAAGGCCTCAACATCATTCTAAAGGACGGGTTGGCGGCTAATATGTTTCGGGGGGTTAGGGTTAGCCCTTCTAGTTTCCATTTATCTCACCTTTTCTACGCGGACGATGTTATTATTTTATATGAATGGAACCATAATGATATGGATAATATCACTCGTATTCTGAATGTGTTCTACCTTGCTTCTGGTCTAAAAATTAATATTAGCAAGTCCAGTCTATATGGTGTGGGAGTTTCCTTAACCGAAGTTGCTCGGATGGCAGCAGGTACTGGTTGTTTTTCGGGTTCTCTTCCTTTTTCTTACCTTGGTTTACCTATAGGGTTGGATATGGGTCGTATTGAGAGTGGAGTATCTTGATTGATCACTTTAAACCTAGATTGTCGGGATGGAAAGCTAACTTGCTTTCATCAGGTGGTCGCCTCACCCTTATTAAATCAGTTCTAGGAAGCCTTGGTATATACTACATGTCTATTTTTAAAGCCCCTGAAGCCGTTACTAAGCAGTTAGAAAGTCTTCGTGCTTCGTTTTTTTGGGGTGCGATCGATGAAAAAAAGAAGCTTTCTTGGATTAGATGGTCTAACATCTTAGCTTCTCATGATAAAGGAGGTTTAGGCGTGGGTAGTCTCAAGGCTTTCAATATTTCTCTTCTTTTAAAATGGAGATGGCGTTTTTTAAAGTTTCCTTCTACTCTTTGGGTGAAGGTTATCAAATCTATCCATGGTGATGAAGCGGGATTTGAGCTAAATGGGTGGCAATCAAATGGTATTTGGTCGCGTATTGTTGGTTCTATTTTCCACATTCATTCAAGTGAAATTGTTCCCTTGAGTTCTATTCATTTTGAAGTTGGAGATGGCTCTTTAATTCGTTTTTGGAAAGACCCTTGGTTTGGAGACGTGCCTCTTCGTTTCAGCCGCTTATTTCGATTGGAAAAGGACCAGAATTGCCTTATTAAAGATCGCTTCGTTAATGGTTCATGGTCGTGGGATTGGCGTAGGCCTCTTAACGGAGGTAGAACGCACTCTGATCTTAATGCTCTTCTTTCAGATATGAGCGCTTTGTCTCTCTCCGATGGTGGTGATGGGGTCGTCTTGTCCCTTTCCTCAGATGGGATCTATTCTGTCAGTGATGTTGTAAAGCATATTGATGACTGCTTGCTTCTTAATTCTCTCCCATGCATTAGGTGGTTCAAAGTTATTCCTCGGAAGGTCAACATTTTTATGTGGCGTCTTTTTCCTGGATAGGCTGCCTCATCGCCTTAACCTTTCATCTCGGGGCTTGGATATCGATTCCATTATGTGCCCGTTGTGTAACAATCATGTGGAATCGAATGCCCATGTTTTCTTCTCGTGTGATATTGCTTCTATCGTTTGGAATCTTGTGCGGGGTTGATGTGATGCTAAATTCCCAACATTTCTCTCATGTGAAGATTGGGACAATTGGTTTCTCCATTGGCGTGCTTCAAAGGATGCGAAAGTTCAAGCTTATGTGATTTTTGCATGTACTTGTTGGGTGCTTTGGCGTTTTAGGAACAGCGTTGCTTTTCCTTCTCAAGTCATGAGGAAATGCAACATCTTTGATAACATTCGTTTTTTTTTTTTTTTTTTTCATGGTTAAAGTCTAGAGGTAAAATGGCTATTAGTTGGACTGATTGGCTAAATCGCCTATGTAATTCTAGCGTCTTGCTATTCTTTTTATTATATGCCGCCGTTCAAAAAAAATAGATGGTTTCAAAAGTGTTCCATTTTTTTACTTTTTTATTTATTTTTTTCATTACGTGCCTTTTTAACAATTTGTAGACGGGCTGAGAATGAACACTTTAGTAACCTGGAACTAACAGATTCTAAAATAATCATACTTTCGAACCCAAAAATAATACAAAAAACTTCGAAGACAAAAAAACTTCTAAAATAATCATAATTTAGAGCACAAGGTGGAACTAGTTAAGCTTCGCCGGTTCACGCTGGCTTCCTCGTTGAGTCTCGCCTTTCGACACCGACACCGTTTCAACTATAAAAAAAAACCACCTTAACTTAGACCCTATAAATGCTAAACCATTACATGTTACTTTTCTCACATACAATTCAATTAAAAATAACATTATTCTCTATAACGCAACTAAAAAAAAAAAAAAAGGTCTCAAAATCTTAACGGGCGGCTATTTCACGAACCTCCTCACGCCAAACCCACAACTAAGGGTGAGCAAATGGACCGGACCGACCGACAAAACCGATCGGACCGGACCGAACCGACGGACCGATGGACCGCGGTCCGTATCGGTCTAGGGTTTTGCCGGATTCGATCTCGGTCTCGATCCGTCCGCACCACAAACCCGAATTTAGCCTTGTTGGACCGGACCGACCGAGACCGAACCGGACCGGACCGGACCGACCACATTAGGTCTCGGTCTCGGTCTAGGGTTTTTGCCGGATTCGGTCTCGGTCCGGTCCGGTTTTTCTTGGTCCGGTCCGGTTTTCGACCGATGAGCACCCCTACCCACAACGATACGGGGGTTCGTCAAACCCGTCTAGCCCCTTGTCACAAAATTTTAACTCGTCGTCGCCATATGGTTCGCAATTGACCCCGGGGGCAATTTACCTTAATCAACAATATGCGTTTGTGGATTCGCAAATCACCCCAACAACGATTTCCGGCACCTCGCTTTTTAACCCATCAAAACCTCCAACGCTTCCTCAATCTCAACCACAACAACAATTTGAATCACAACCATCAGGTTCACAATTCAAAGTACCAGAAACACGTGAACCGGCCAAATCACGAGGAAAAAAGACGATGGCAACAAAATCAAAAGAAGCCGTGGATTTGGACGCGGACGATGAAGATGACATGGAAGAACTAGGTACGCGTGTGAATAAGAAGTAGAGCAAGGAAGAAGAAAAGTTACTTGCGGAAATTTGGATAGAAATTTCCCAAGATAAAGAAATTGGAAATGACCGTTCCGAAGAATACTTTTGGAACCAGATTTTGGAGATGTTCAACGTCCAGACTGACCGTGAGCCGCGTACCAAAAATATGCTCACGGGTAAATGGACGAGGATTAATGGTGATTGTCAAAATTCAATGTTGTTTATAAACATTTGCAGCGTAGAAGTGGTGAAAATGACACTGATCATCTCGAGAATGCGAAGACAAACTTTGAACAACGCTTTGGTTCGAAGCAATTCATGTATGTTCACGTTTGGGAAGTTTTGAAAAATTACTTGAAACGGGATGTCGAGGACCCAATTGACATTTCATGTCTCGAGGATATATTTTGCCCTGACAAACGACCTCGTCCCGACGGCGTCAGAAAGAGTCGAGCTTCAAAGAAACAAAAGTCGACGGATACGTCGAGCGCGGCGAGCTCCGGGGGGAGTCAAACGAGTTCTTTTTTTGGACAATTATACAAAAAATATTCGCAAAAAGCCGACGTTCAAATGGCCGCGTACGAGGCGAGGATACAGAAAGAAGTGAAGACCTTAGAGACGGAGGAGATGAAGTTTCTCATGATTGATCCCTACCAGAACACACCGGCCAAAGCCGCTATCATTCGCAGGAGACAAGAACAAATCATGAAAAAATATCAAATCGAAGAGTAATGTATTATTAATATGTGTTGTATTTTTTTTTTCTGTATCGTTTTTTTCCGTATCGTCATTTTTTTGGTATCGTTTTTTTTCCGTTTTGTTATTTTAAGTTGCGTCTAATTTTAATACGTTGTAATGTATTTTTATTTTTAATGAAATGAATTTAGTTTATTTTGAAATTTGAATAAAAAAATATAGTTGTAAATGGTGGGCCCTAAATGAGTAAGTTGAGGTTAGTTGTGATAAGAGGATTAATTATGAAAGTTTGTTAAAGTAATGTGGTATCCCGTGAACCCCAAATAAGGAGTTTGGGCTAGCCACGACACCTTGCGCTCCTATAAACAATCTTCAAAACATACAATGACTGAAGAATGATATGTCATTACCTGCTCTGAGAGTTACGGTCGTTAGCGATTCTTAGCTTGCTCTAGTTGTGGTCCCCATCTCTTAAGATTTTAAAGTTACAAAACAATCATTAATATACACATAGTTATAAGTGCAAGAATTATCCTCAACTTGTTTAGTGTATTGATTTAAATTACTAATGATACAGGTTTTAGGAGTTTGCTTGTGATATACAAACATTCGCATATAAATTAAACAAGCACATAGTCGTAAATTCAAGAATTATCTTGTACTCGTTAGCATGATTTGTGCAACAATCACCATTATTCACCAAGCATACTCGTCGGCGGTGGGGATCCAAGGATTTTAAGCGTGTGGCGTGAATTTTTTTATTTCAAGTTCTAACTACACTGAGTAAAAAGTACAATTTTTAAAAATCATATAAGTTAGCTGGGTTACCTCGATTAATTTAATCAACTAGGCATCAAACAAATAAGAATTAAATCACATTAAAAGCTGAAAAGTATATGCCATCTAATAAACTCTTTAAATATCTTATAATTTCAAATCCTAAAGACACGAAAAAAATCAAAATACCAGAATATAGCAGTAGTTTTCAGACTCTAGTTTGGGCCAAATCTAGTTTTCTTTTCTCTATTAAATGGGCCTAAAGTAGTTTTCAGCTTTATAGCTTGAACCATTCCCATCAGGCATTAACCGATCTTTTTTATATAATAAAAGAATTACATCATTTTAGAGTTATTTTGTAAAACCCTTCTCACTATAAAAAAAATTGGACCAATAAAAATGCTTAATTTTGCCACATGGGCAAAATCAAACGACGTAATTGGTTAATTGAAAGTCAAAATTGAATCTAATTTGGTCAAATAATGATCAATTTCGTTTCACAAACAAATTGCGGATAAAAATCAGTGTGTCAATTTTGTGAAAAAGAAAAGTTAGAAGAAAGCGGGGTTAACCAAAAATACTTTTGTGGATGATATGTAACATTTATACCAAAAGAGAAAAAAAACCCAGCTTAGTTGCAAAAGTGCTCACCGTCATCCCCAAAACTCACACACTAAACACATTTTTTTCACATACGCATTCAATAAACCATCAGAACTATGATAAAACCCAAAATTGATGGAGGGGTTTTGAACATCTTGATAAATGGGTAAAAGTTTTTATTAGGTAATATACACAAAAAGTAAAATCCTAACCAATTCTCAAAACCCTAAAACAATAAAACCTTCATTCGTAAGGCACACAACACCACCATATGCTCCAGTAAATTTAATTCAACCAAAATCATCGACAAATTGTGGTTTTAAATTCATCTTATGATGATATTGATGTTGTCGATATGTACTATGATAAGATTATCGAAGGTATGTTTTTTTATGAATTATTTAAGGTCTTTAATTTTAAATACTATGTTTATTCAATTGTTATGACATAGATATAACATAGACATCAAGAGCAGGTAAACTAATGAAGTCGCAAAATTTTAGTTCTTGATTTCCCGTGATCTCATTAACCGTAAAGTCTTTCGAGGTAAATATATTTAAGTTGTTTAATATTGATCTTCTCACCTTAAATCTTTGTAGTTGTTTTAGGTGGCTTTGTTCTATGAGATCAGACACCTATTGAAGCAAAAGGTGTTGGCAGAAGAATGCTTGACATGATGCATAATATTATTGATAGTTCTGAATTGGGAGGTAAGGTATTTGCATACGATGGTGAAAAGACGCTGTTTACTACGGGCCTTTTTCACTCGATTATACTTGAGTTACCTGTATTGTTGGAGAATCTATCATAGACAGGTAGATAGTGTTTGATGTTTACATCTTTTCTGATCCATTTAAGTTTGTTTATTTTCACTAATTATCATTTTTTGTCTCTTTAGAACTGTTCGTGGAGGCAGCCCAAGGGACAATGACCCCAAAAGATCAAGGCGTCAACCTGAGTCAAAGTCATACAATGTGAAGATAAGCTTTGCAACTAAGTCCCAATTTGGGCCATCTTCAATGCCGCCAAGAATCTGAATAGTTTAGTGAACTGTAAGGGTCTTGGAAGTGCTCATAAGACGACATGTAAGTCATACAGTTTAAATTGACTATTAATATACAGTGTTTCTTATTATTAACCATAATAATGGGGTATTAAAGGTTCTTTTTTTGTTGTTGTTGTTATTGTTGACGATCCTACTATGCAATAAAGTTTCTGATGAATATTCTATAATATAGAGTATGCTTTTAGACTTATGAAATGTATAAGTAAATTGTGTGCTCTGTGTTTCCAACAGAGTAGTTGTTTAGCATCGACATATTAAAGATTTTTGAACACTTCATGTGTGAATGAGACAATGGATGCACTTTTGAATAACATATATGTAGGATCTAATTAGTCCGCAAAACTTAGTTTGAGTGTTTGATTAAGGGTCCTCTATTTATGTAGACACGTCTATATAAATAAAATCTCTATATTACAACTCTGAAGCCGAATAAAAGCTCGAGCTACTTTTAACAAACATACCGGTTGTGTCATTTTACCTCTCATAAATTGTAAACAGACAACATTATAAGATAATACTATCTACTGCTGGGTTTTAAAAAGTGTGAGGCGCTCCATTGCGCTAAGGGTCAAAAAGCCGAAGCGCAAAGCGACAGGGCGAAAGCGCACGCCTCATGTAGGCGAGGCACATACTTTTTACGTACATATTTTCATTATATTTACTACATTTTGATACACATAACGCATTAACATAAAAAAGAACCAAGCCTTCTCATAGTTAGCCGAATTCAACGAAAAATTGAATACGACCAATGGATTTGTTAAATTGTCGCAAGATAGTGTGGCTTTTCGTAAGTGAAGAGTTTTAGATAAGTTATGGGTATAAGTGCAAAAATTAAACATATCTATACATATATATGAGACTACATATGCCACGTCACTAATGCTGACTAGGCATTTTAATGTTGACATGGCACATCATGATGAGGTGGAAATGCCACCATGGCACTACATCCAGCTACATACAGAAAAAAATATAACAGTTGCAGGAATCGAACTCTGGTTTCAGGGTTCAAACAGAAAGGCCTCAACCAGTTAGGCAACCCACATTTTATTGTTCAAAGTCCTCTTACCAAAGTGGTATTCGTTCTCAAACTTTACCAACTTCAATCTTATCAAATAAATATAACTGAAACCCTACTGATTCGGTCAAACATTAACTTCCCCCTCCCCATTCCTCTCGGCCTTCCCAAAAAAAACACCCCAATTCACAAAACGCATGTTTGAGCTAATCAATCAAAGATTAAGCTAAACTATACCATGTTTCAATATATCATTTATATGAAAAAGAAGAACAACTGATGATGGGTTCTTGCTTAAGGAATTTATTCTTTTCCAGTAATGAAACCACCACCTGTTTGAGTTGCGTATGTTTTCGCAGGCTAAAATGTGATTTGGTATCACTATTTTTTTTTCAATTTATAAGTTTCGATGTAATTGGACTTATGTGTATATAATTGTGAAGTTTGGTATTTCAAGTAGATCATGCACTAACCTGTTCATATATGTTTGATTGTTTTGTTTAGGTGGTAACGACAAGCACCCACTTGCATATAAATGGTACAATCTAATGAGGATATTCTAGGTAAGAAAATGAAGGTTATTTCATGATAAAATGTAAATATAGGGAATAATTTATAATTGGTTATGTTGAATGAATTATTGTATGTTCACGTTAGGATTGGATGCCATTACTGTCGCTTTAGTTTACACTTTTTGCGTGACAGGAACTGACTACTTTGGGGCAGCTATTAAGATGTGGTCTTGGAACTACGGTACTACCTATTTAACCATGGTTGAAATGTTACTTATATGGTTAATTTTATAGTCAGTCTGTACATTTGATAGGTGGTGCTGGTTACGGGATAGTAGCACCAGATGTCGATAGATCAGGTTGTTTTTGTAAACTACAGTACTTCGACGCCATCAAGGAAAGTGGTTGGTCCTTATGCCATGTGTCTTGGCTGGTGGTCCTTATGCCATTTGATCTAATCTGTAGATCTCTAACGCAAAATCACATTCAACGGATCTAACAGAATTACATATGTTCACCACAAGGGCCGGTAAGGTAATTTATACAGTCTTGTGATTTTTGGCTTGAAAGTTTTCGTTTGGGGAACCACGTTGCTCATTTATAGTTAGCCTAATATTCAATAGTGTAGCAGATGGGTGTTTGTGGCTGGTAGCTGACGGTGGATAAGAGTAGATGGTGATGGTGGTGGTGGTTGGGGGCGAATTGAGGTGAGTGGTTAACCATTCAGAAATATGTAATTGAGTGTAAATCTAAAGGATTTGGATATACTATTTGATCGATATCACGTTCTTCATCAATATAAGCTCAGTTTTTTACAAAACGACCATCGTGACTAGAGTCGACCCTATCGACAACAATGTGAACGGCTTTGTTCTTGAGCCATCCAGTAGTTTATTGGGCCCCAATCGCCATTACCATGAGCATGAGGCTATCGGTACGTGTTTTTAAAACCGTTCTATTTTAAAATAACATTTCATATACAATATGCAACTTTGTTTATTTACGACAGTTTTTTGCATAGATGTGATTGGGTCTGTTATCGCTATTGGTGATATTGTCCCAGTTCAGTACTTCCGTCTACTGCTGGTCCTAAAATCCGTAGGACGGTTTTCGTTGAAGATCATGAGTAAGTATACATATACAATACTAATATTATTATTATAAACACTATATACAAATTTAAGTATACTGTCAAATATGAATTTGTATATTTCAGGGGAACTCACTTAGACCGTACGTTTTGGAACAATTGGGCTAAATTGTTTGGTGAGTATGCGAGCAAGCGTGAAACAATGAGGCATGTAGTATTCATACTACAGCTCGGACAGGTTAAGTATTGGGACGGTAAGTTATCTCTTTAATTTAAAAAAAAAAAAAAAAAAAAACGTGAATCATATATGAATTACTTTAGAGTGATGTGAATATTAACCATTCACACGCGTTAATATAATGTGCAGGTACTCATGCTGTTCACGATGCTTTATTTGGCTCAAGGATTTTCATCAATCGTAACATACCTGAGATCACTTCAATCAGAACAAGGTTAACATATCCAACATTACTAATTACATGAATAATGTATTATCAGTACTGTACTCATGAATGACTATTGTTTTTTTTTTCTTGATCGATGGTTTTTTTTTTCTTGATCGATGGTTCGTTTTGCAGTTTTCGCTCCACACATATGGCATTAAGTCATTAAATTGGCTTTCCAAGTACAAAACTTGAGGGCTGAATATATCCTTGAACTTAAAGCATCTATCCCTTTAGACAGATTTGACAAAATTATCCAACAAGAGGCATTCACTTGTAATAAAATATCCTTTTTTTAGTATAATATCAGTCTATTTTTCATGTTGGAGGTAATAGATAAAACTGATAATTAACACCATTTCAGAACGCATGTCCACTAGAAGAACTGTACATAATTACAATATGGATGATACAAGAGTGTTGAGGACTACATATCGGTGAGTTTTATTCTACTGATACTCTTAAACAGCAATGTGAAAAACAATAGCATTGCCTTGGGTTGGCAGTGCAAAACTTTAGTTAGTAAATCAGTTCATTGAACACTAGGATTACCTGAAGTTGGCAATGAAAGTTTTTATCACTCGCCATGATATTTATCATCGATTAAGAGCTGAACTTTTTTTATCTTTAACTTGCATACTGTCAACTTAATTTTAACTTTTTACGAGTTAAAGTTTTGATAAACAAATTAAAGTAATGAATTGTCATTAGGTGCGCGGTGGAGAATAGATTGGACCAGCTCAAGTATGCAAGGCAGCTGAATATGATGTTATTAGGTTGTAAGAGGGAGGATGAGGGTCAAGATCTCAATATTTGATATCGTTGTGGGGATAAAAGTTTGTGACCAAGTTAGAGAATAAGTTTATCATTTTTTTTTAACATGGTCTCTATGATTTCCATTATTGCACTCTGTTTACACTATAATCATAAACCAGGTTCCTGCGGATGGGGTTTTAATATCCGATCACTCTCTTTCTATTGATGAATCAAGTATGACCAACGAGAGTAAAATTGTGAGTGTCATGGAATTTTTTTATGTTACCTGTTTTATCTCGGTTTATTTTAGGTAGATAACACTGGTTTCCAATGGTTGTACATGTTCACAAAGATAACAATTCGTCATTTTTTATGTTTAGGTGCAATGTGGCTGATGGCTATGGTACCATGCTGGTATGAAATATGCTATCTCATCTTCTTCCAAACTATTTATGCTTTTTTTTTGCCTTTAGTAGAATCTATTCAATCTGTGATGACATTTGATCTTTTGTATTTGTATATGGAACAAAAATCTGAGTCCCCTCCCCCTTTTTGTAACAATGTGTTCACACGATCATTTAAATACAGAAGATAATGGCGGGAAACGTCATTACAGGTTCGTTTAATATACATACTTTAAGCTTCTCCAATTGGATAATAAATCATATCTTTTGAAGCTATAGTAGTTGTTGTTCGACTCTGATTTTTATTAGGTGAGCTTAAACGGGGTGGCGACATTTATTGGTATTGTTGGGCTTGTGGTAGCTGTATTTGTTCTTGTGGTGCTTTTTGCTAGGTAATGTAAAGTTGCATCATTACCATACTACCAAATCTTTTTCAAATATTGAGATCTGACTATAAAATCTTTTATATATGTTCTTTACTGGACATTCGAGGAATCCTGATAAAACAGTGCAATTGATTCATGTCAATATCTGCAAGTTATGTACAGGTTAGTTTGCATGGATGCCACATTGTCATGGCGAAATTAACGAGGCCAGGAACTTCTCTTTACATGTAGCAAGGTATTGCTTTTTTCTTTAATTTCTAGTTTCCGATAATAAGTGGTTCACGAGTTTAAAGATTCAATCTGATCATCTGATTGCTTAATAGTTATCAGATCATGATACATCAGCACACGTTATCAAAGTTGTATTATTTGAAATTAAATTAGGCAGACCGGTAAGTGGCCAAGTTATGTAATACGACCATTAGTATAACTCTTAATTTACTAAATATGATCTGATTTGGTATGGCAATTGCAAGTTCCTTCTACTCTGAAGGCTTGTGAAAACATGATTAGTTGAACAAAGATGGTCCAAGACATCCTTGAATGGAATGACTTTCAGGTACTTCCCATGCTTACTTATCTTGCTAAATAATAAATAAATTGGTATGTGAGTACAGAAGTTATTTTTTGTTGCGACAACTGGAAAACTTGCATGCACTAGACAACTTGATAGAATTATCATTGATTAAGCACATTGTGTGAGCCAGTGGGGGCATGATTTCAAACCAAATTAACAGGTGATAGCTGGGTTAGATTATGCACATTACATCGAACTTTGAAAATATTATAGAATTTTTTTAACAATAACGGTGATACATACAGGTTCTGGTATATTGAAGAAAAAGTTTCCGAAAACACCAGTATTGGCTTTAGTGTTAAGACATATGTTGTGCAGGCTCTTGGTCTGGTTGACTGTAATTTTTCGCCAAAGTTTTAACCGCCCAAACCTCAGGTATGTGTAAAGTCACATATGCCTCTAGACATTATAATGTGTTAAACTTCTAAATATATGCATGTTTTCAGTTGTCCCTAACATAGAATAAATGTCTGGAAGACATTGACAAATTTATCAAGGAAAATCATTCTGATATAGTAGGGTATGGGAAATGATGTGAGTAGAAAGTTTTATCGTGCAAACTTTAGGATATGATTTTTTGGGTTCATAATTTTTAAACCTCAAACTTGAACTCAAAAAATGATATCCATAAGTTTGATCTAACCAAACAAATTTCTTTATTCAGATTATTATTTGCTCTAAAATAAGTAGATAAAGAGTTTCTGAATATGTAACATCTAATAAAATGCGGCATAAAAAGGTCGGTCAGAAATAGTGTCTTTGTGCTCAGAAGTTGCCATAATCAAATTAGCATTAGCACATGTTATGTTTTTGGCAATTTCAAAAGGTTCTTACGGTATATTTGAATTGAATTATTTGTTAATTAAAATTAAAAAACCTTTAAGGTCTGTTGATAAAAAAAAATCATCAACCTCCTTAAACATGCCAAAGATGGTGTTCTTTATGTGCGATAAGTATTGTTGTTTTCTTTCTTTTTGAAGAACGAATATTGTGTATGTGCTTTTTACGTGCGAGAAATACTAAAAAGATTTGATGTTACAGGTGGAAAAGAGGCGGATATATCACATGTTCTAGAAGGGAATTGTCTAATTGAAGAAAAAAGCAGCCTGGTTAAATGTATCTAAAATATATAATTACTTGCATATGTATTTGTTCAAGATTAATTTGAACATTCTTATGATATTGTCTTGCAATTTTGTAAACCTACTTCACATTTCTATTAAGTTTTTTTTGAAGTGGTTTTAATTTTGGATGGGATATGAATTGATACATATTTATCTATGTTCGCGGTTTTAGATTTATATCTTCTTTTTTGGCATGTTATATAACAAGGCTTAATATTTATTTGTTGGTTTATATTATCGGTTATCATTATCAAGTAAACTTATGAAACTAGCCCGCCCATCCGGGCGGGCTATGAAGCTAGTCTAATATATAAAGAAATTTTTTTTACGTCCATAAAATTGAAATAAAGAATGAGTACTCTAGCACTTTTTTTAAACCATAGATTGCATGAATAAATGTATTTTATCCTTTAGTTATGTACTTTCACGGAGAGTTGTGCTACTACCCATATCAAGTTCTTCCTAACACTTATGAGTGGACTGAATTGGGTTATATTGGGTTGTATTTTATCTCAAATGGTTCTAAAGTAATTAGCTAAAACGGAACGGGTCAACCATGATGACACAAGTAAATTTTAAAGCATACAACCTCCTTGCACTTAGTGGTGACAAAAATTTATATTATTAGCAGTCACAATGGATGTAGCGCCACTTAAAGAAGAATCAGGACACTGTCTTTCAACATCTAAAACATGTAAATGATCTATTTTATACAGGATTTCAAGTACACCAGCATGAACATAAAAGCTGCAAGTATGGCCTATTTGTCCATGAACAGGTAAACAATCTATCAGTATAGGATATCTATTTTTTTCATTATTTTTCAAAGTTCGATAACAGTAGACAAAAAATAAGGAACCATGGGATTTTTTTTTATAGAATATCCTTCTTTCCAAGAACGCATGTTGTATATTGCAGTAAGAAAACTACAGTGTGCAAATCTATATTTACATCATATTAAGATGAAATATTCTCTTTTACTGTATTATGTTGCAACTCGCAATGTTTATGGGTCAGCTTTGACTTTTCGTACCTAACTGTTAATTTTGTTTGGTGAAATATGTTGTCATGTGTTACTTTATCTGCTGAAATTTGTCAGACATTGTTTTAGTTTGCATTAGGTCACTAGGAGTCTTAGATGGGCTAAACTGTGAAATAATTGTAGGGTTCTAACATCATGTAGGGTAGGTGATGCTGGAAGTTTATGACGCACAATGTGGTGATGTAGTTAGAAAATTTTCTGAGTATCATAAACGTCTTTGTGTATACGTTAAGCAAGTAAGGGGTGCTCAGAGACTTGAGAATGGGAGTGGTCGCCAGTTTCGCCTGTTTCGAGACAAGCAAGGATAGAAATATCAGTAAGGCATGCGAGTCACTTGCGGTTCTGATGGTTGTAAAGAATAAACTATTTGATGCATATGAAGAAGTGGTATCTTTATGAACCTACAATTAGAGACTGCTAAATTAGGAATTGATGTCGATGGACATATACCTGATGGAGTCCGAGATGTGATTATTGATTGTCTCAAAAGTCCCCCTCAGTTGCTTGTTGCAGTAACTATTTACACTCAAAAGTTGAAATCCTTGATTGCTAAAGAAATATAGATTATTGATGTTACAGTTGTTGCTGAAACATTAAGGTAAAACTGAAAATGCTATTAGTTATTTAGTAATCAATTCATATTATATTTTTCTGTCTGCACTCTCTACTAATTTACTAATAGTGTTTGGTTCTAATTTTCATACGAGAATAATAAATTAATGGATGCCTCTCCTGATCTAGGCTCGCCATTACAGCTTAAACTTTTTGGTAATGGTAATATCGGGCACGACGCTTCAAAAGGAACTCGATACCATCTTTTTGAAAGACAGGTAATAGCCTCAGATTATGCCTTCTTTAGCTTCTATTATGTATGTGTATAAGATTATTCTATTCCATCTTAATTTCTTTTCTTATATGTTGATAGATATAGCTATTGGCAATTTATGATACTTTTTGCTATGTGTCATGTTTGTGTTTGCGGAAAGTACATGTTCAGAAATTTGTAGCTACTGAAGATCAACTCAACAAAGTTGCAGAGGCTAGAAAATTGTGCATATACTTTGGCATGAAGAAGGAAGAATTTGGGTTGATTGATCCTCCTAAACTAATAATAATGGATAAACTAATAGTAATTATCACAGCGATTTACTAATATTTTTTATTTTTAAATTGGTAGGATCTTATACTAATATGAACATGAACGTGACAAACAAAAAATACTTTTGAGTTGTGGTGCAAGTGTGTAACAATTGTAGCTTGATCCCATCTATCATTTGAGCAGTTGAGTTACTGATTATTCTTTTTAAGTTTTATAGAACACTGAACATTTCATAAGAGATAGTCATATATAAACGTTTATATATACAAGATGTTTGAAAAAAATAAAAGGCATAACAATAACTAAACTATATTTGCTTCATGTGAGGATTATACATAATGTAACCCAACTTGGGTTATGTACACAACATTTCTTATTTTTAAACTAGTAAGCTACTTATGACATGTTATTTTGTTTGTATTTTAATCCATAATAATATGTAAATAAAAATTAAGAACTCCGTGCGTGCACGGGTATTATAACTAGTTAGTAACATAACAATAAAATTAAATTAAAACTTACAACCTTATGAAAATTCTCACTACTTTACATATTAAAACCATATGTGGCACGTGCCACACCTAGCCCATGGCTAGGTCCGCCCCTGGTCGTCCGATTGATCACCGGAAATGAGCCAGTCACAACCCTAATAATTGACCCATAATCAAGTAAATACAGATACCTAAACTAGCTTACTGATTAGTGATTACTGACTGGGTCCTTTAACCAAAATATGCTTGCTCCGCAAAACAAGCATGAGTAAACAAAGATGTTTCAACTATAAATATGAGTAGAATTCAAAACAAGCGAGCTTCCAGCAAAGTAAAACTATCCTTTTACCTTCGAGTAGTGGTATCTAGTTATCTACCAATAGAGTACTTAGTCTTTATGTCATATTACACTACTGTTGTCTCTTCAAGTATTTTAGTCAAACAGTTTTAAAATTCTACTCTCTAGCTACACCGATTTTTGTTAAACATTTTTATACATATATATATATATATACGGTTATTTCTAAGCTCACAAACTCCACCTAGTTTATTAAACAATTTTATAACAAAACAGTTATGATTATTTGTAAGCTCCAACTACACCTACTAATTTAGTCAAACACTTCATACGACTAATGGTTACAGTTGTTTCCAAGCTCTAAACTACACATAAATTTTTGAAGCACATTTATGCGACTAACATTTATATGTAGTCTCGTTTCTAACCTCTAACTACACATAAAAATTTCAATATCACACAATTAATAACATTAACGAATAATTACAACGAGCTGGGTAGCCTGCGCGTTGTCGCGGGAGTGTTTTTGCCGGAGATAATTCGTAAATGCTCTTTGTATAGGTTTGTTGTTTTATGTTTGTTTATGCAAAAATATTGAATATATTTCATTTGTTGCTAATTTGTTTTTCGTGATTGATTGCATAATCCATGTGTTTAAAAGTAATTGTTTTCATTTTTGTTATGTTGTGCTATGCTTTGCGTGCTCGTTTTTATAGAAGTGTGTCAGCAAAAGGAATACATTTGATATTAATTGTTTGTAAGAGGGATTTGAAACAGTTAAATATTCGAAAGTCATTGAAAGAATGGGTACCTAAATATATATGTCGAATATAATATCGGTAAATCAAATATACAATTTAGCTATTAAACTATTGTCAGTGCATAAACGTTTGCAATATGTTTATACCATGTTCCCCGCCTTCGAATGTCACGGTTATTGTGATGCATAAAAACCTGTGAAATTCCAGAAAAAAAAAAGTTAAATCTTGCAATCAAGTATACAATATCATCAAGTGTTATAACATTTACCATTGTAGATAATTTTTAAATAAGATACAAAATTGGTTTTATTAGATGTTTTTTTGGTCAAACTGGTAATGGTACTAAAATTTGTGTATCAGTTTATTTTTTTTCTTTTTTTTTTTTTTTTTTTTTTTTCGGTTTGGTATACGATATAATTTTTTCGCTTGTTTTCTTGTATTTTCTTTTTTTTTTTTTTTAATAACTACAGGAGTATTTTTTTGGAGTAGTCTTGACAAAAATGTTATGGTATGTGAAATGGTGGATAATTAATGCTTGTTCATGCATGGGTAAGCAAAACCATAATTAGCAACTGTTGTTATGGGTGGCAATCAAATCAAATGGGCTAATAAGTCATATAGAAACAGAGATTAATAATCATAACCAAAGAATAATTTTCACTTTAAACACACACATATAGAGAAAAAGTCACTGTTTTTAAAAAATAATAATAAAAAATAAAAATAAAATAAAATAAAATAAAAAATTACACCAATGCCTTTCTGCAAGGAGTTAGCTGCTGCTGCTGGTGGTTCAAGTTTGGTTAGAGACATGATGGTTGTGCAATTTCAGAGGGAGGTTACTGTTACGATGTTGGATGAAGCAGAACTAAGAAAAAAGCCCATGATATAAGGTCTCGTGTGGCTGAAAGGGATTGTGTCATTGGAGAGTTGGAACTTCTGTTTCCTTTTGATTCTTCTTTGCAAAGCATTTCACAAGTGACAAATTTGCAAACTGAAGATTTGACAGTAATCTCAATGATTTTGGTGAATGTGATGAAGAAACAGAAGAGAGCAGGGGAGCTTCTATCATTCATTGAGAACCTGAAGTCTATGATATACTAATCTGGTTTCTTTTGGTGTTTTTGAAATGTATTATGGGTTTAAGGTATGTTGTAAATGGCTAGGGTTGTGGGGATATGTTGACCAAAACCTACTAAGGTTTATGTTTATGGATCTTTTAATATATGCTATTTTTTGTTTATGTGTTAGTAGCTAATGAACTTGAGATTTATGGTGTCTAAGTAATTTTACTAGAACATACCTGTGTTTTGAAATACGTTGTAACATGATGGCATGCTATGATGGTGTTGTTGCCATGTAGTGTTTAATTGATCTTGCCAGCCGTTGATTTGTTCCATAAGTGGTTGGCTCTAGTTCCGGGTCAATGCGCGACCTGTTACAATAAAGTAACTGTTACTGTATAAGAACTAAAATTAAATCTTAAAGCTTTCATCAATATGATCACTGAAATTTAAGTTTAAACGTAAAGGGTGATTCAAATGGAAATTTCGAACTTGAATGTGACAACAAAGAATAGGAAAAGCAGAAGATAGGACATAATTGTGTTATGAAAGGTAATGTATTAGCATGCAGATAATCAGTTTTATAGAATCAGTTGGTTAAATATGGTAAATGTAAGTGTTTGCTGTTTTAGATTCATGATCGGGTATACATGGCAAAAAAGAAAGTATTGTATTAGTAACTGATGGCGAACAAAAAAGAAAGTATCATAGATAGTTACATAACCATTTTAAATTTCTAAAGTAATTATATCACTTTTGTTAATCATATTATCGGATACTGTTGTTGACATTGCCTATTCTATGTTGGTAAACTATAAGTGAACACACATGCTATAGAAGTGCGTATATTTATTTGGGAACATTGCGATCATAAGTAAATTTGTGTGGGTTACATTTTTTGAGTAATTTTTGTATCTGGTAGATAGTTTAGTATACAGTTCAACATAAAAGACAGATAAAAGTTATACCATTTGAAAGAGAATATGTTCCATGTTTTTTCCATTGTCTCAGACCAAGAAAGTAGAAAAAGGTTCTAGCCACATATGTGTGAATGGTTGAGTGGCTGCAACAATAGTAAGAAACAAAAAATGAATATATGTAAAGATATATGGAAATCGAGTGCAGTGTTTGGACTGAACTAAAAGGACGTATGCAAATAGTAAACAATTTGGCTGTTACTTTTGAATGATAAGGTCGGATATTGTATAAGTGGAATGCATACAATGACAGGAGCACATGTGAGCAAATTGTTCTCGTCTGTGGAGGAGAAGTGCATGTAAAAAATAGTACTTGGTTTAATGTGTGTATTTAAAATAGTTTAGTTACATGCCATCTCTTATCACTAAGGGGGAATTCTAGACATGATTTCATAGATGAGGTGAAGCAAAATGGTTGTGGCACTTACGTGTTTCGTTTAAAGTTTTAAAAGTGGTATGTATCTGTAATTGACGAGTTACATTGTGATTTAAGCTGTGGTTGCAAAATAATACATTCAACAAAACATATAATAAAAGACGTTTATGAATTATTTGTGTCAGATACCTTCAAAGTGAATCAAGACTAAATCTGCAAAAAAATAGTAGTGAATTCGTGTATTTTGTTTTCATGCAAATTGTATTCAATGTTTAATTATGTGTTATACATGTGGCTAGTGTGTTTTTTACTATGCAAAAGATACTGATGTGAAATTCTTTATAGCCTTACTTTTGCTATTTAAGAGAGTCAAAGTGGACATTTTATTTTCATAACTCATGTCATAACTTGTAATAAATAAAGAAGAAAATACAATTTCTAGGCGTCCTAAATGTGATCGACTAAGAGTAGAAGCTAATTCAATAAGCGGTCCGAGATGCTAGTGTTGTATTGTCGCTCAAGTCATGGGTCGATATTCAAATGTCACAACAAATGAAAGTGCTCTGCACTAGCTTGGTAAGTGTTACTCGTGAAAGGTTTACTTCTATTCAAGAGTTAGAAACAGTTGGGAACACTTATGCCAAGAAAACTGTAGAATATCTAAGAGAAGTTCAGGAAAGAGATGAACAAAAGGTCATGAAAATGCGCATTTTGGCAGCTAAATTGGAGCTAAATGTTCATAATCATGATGTGTTCATTCAGAAACTTAAGGGCCTAATGGATTGGTAAGTGTGTGTGCACAACTGGGGGAAGCTGATGTTGGTCATGATGTCTTGTTTATGTTGGTGTTTGCATTTGCAGTTATGTACTTGTCCTGAATTTTATTGTGAGTGTTGTTGTAATATTTGGCTCTAGCCTTTGGTAGGGGATTGTAAAATATTTTATCAAATAAAAGCCAGCGTTTGTGTTAACTAATTTTACGTTGTTTACCTTTTACTATGTTTTCATTCCATGATTCATTCTGAAATAACATCCTCTTTACTCCTTCAGGATTAATCTGTTGAAATGCCTTTCTTTAGGAACTTTCTTTGCATGTTACTTGTTAGCCTTAATAGTTTTATTAAAAGTGATGGTCATTCACATTTAGGAACTTTGTAACTCGTGTTAGATATCGTGCTAGAATAGTCAACGGGCTCGTGGATTGGACTAAGCTAAATGGGCTTTAGTTTAGTTAAGATAGCATTGAATAATGGCGTGTAACCCATGTCCAAACCCAAGTCCACGAAGCCCAAGCCAAGCCCATTGGAAAGCCTTTTAGGTTTTCATGTCTTGTACTATAAATACCCCTCAAATGGTCATTTGAGGGGTGTGCTTGAAAGTGTGTGTGTGTGTGTTTTTCCTTTGGAATATACAACATCTTGTGTTCATCTTTATCTCACATATACACGAATTTATATCTTCAAGTCACCATCTTTCTCATCTTATTTCTAAGCTTTGTTTGTGTTTGTTTCACGTGGGTATACTTGTATACGTGTTGGGTTTGCTTGGTAAAGTGATAAGGTTGATATAACTAAGGTCCTACAATTGGTATCAGAGCTTCTTCTTATCCAAAACAATTTCACCAAAGGAACAGTTGAATTATTTTTCACCAATAACATAATCTCTTCTACCAAAACGCGATGTCCGATAAATGTTGACTTTCTTGAAGCGCATAGTCTCGTAGTCTAGATATCGAGGCAAACTTGAAGTTCTCTTCACCGACGATCTCGGCATTTGATCTTCTTGTAGCTCGAACTTCAACCAGAACGGTCTAGTTAAGTTATTACTCCTCCTAACTAGTGAGCCTTTTTTCTTTCTTATGCTCCTCCTCGGACCGACAACACTCTTCCAACACGCCTTTAATCTTCGACACGCAATGGAGAAAGTAAACTCTTGAAGCACAATGGTTGTCGCTCGGGAACATCGTAACAACATAACTCACTTAGTATTGCATCCAAGTTGGTAAAACCCCGATGTACACCACACTACTTCTCCTTCTTCGCCTTAAGCACAAATCCTTCGTAATCCAATCACGGAAGATGAAATACCAACTTCTCCTCCCGATGGTTGCGAAGCTATCGGAATCATCATAATGTTGCGTACATGCCGATACCTTCTTGATGCAATATTAACATCATAGCTTGATCATAATTTTCGTGAGAATATGTCGACAAATACTCTCAATACTACTTCTCTCAAACCAACTCGTAATCGAACCTCCTTTGAATTCACCTGCTAATTGTAATGACCACATATGGAGATAACCCGACACGACTAACTTGAAAAGGAAGTAAACATCCCAACTTTGTGACTTCATCGCTTGTTCTAAATTTTTGAACAATCCACAACGCCGTATGACATCGAAAGCACTACAACGTAACTCCTTAAAGTGATGGTTACACACCGAAAGCACTACAACGTAACTCCTTACCGCTATAACCGCATTGTCAAATTTCATAATGTGCTCCAACAAGTTATCTTGAGACATGCATCCAACCAACCATCATTCCTATGTTAAAATTTAAGTTATTAGTGAAACAAGCATTTAGAGGTCGCTATTCTACACCAACTAACAACAACCAAAGGATTTCATCAAACACTCGCAATGGCAAGTTGCACGTACCGGTGTGAATATGGGTCGTCAAGGTCAAATGGTTGGAGTTATTGGGAATCGTGAGGATATGCTACCGGATTTCGCATGGGTAATCAGCGGTTCCTAATCGGTAATCGATGGGTCGAATGTTGGGAATAGAGCAGTTGGGAAATCGAATGGGAATGTTGCAGCCCAACCGTTGGGAATTATGGAAATGTGAATCAGTGGTAATCGTGTCACGTGTTATAACCGTCAAGGAGTGGTCACATGGCAAGAAATCGTCCCACTAAACCGCACAAGAAGATCGGTGATTTTCAAAAAAGCCGCTTTGTTAGCGATAAGCAAGCGGGGTTACGCTTAAGTCTTGAGGAAAATGACTTTTCGCTATTGTGGATGAATTGAAGACCTCGAGGAACTCAATGCAATGCATCTTCATGGAAAATCTTCGTGAAGCTAAGTATGACACGAGTCGACTCACCTCCGCCTATGACGCCAACGCAAAGATCTCGAGGTACCAATCATTGATCCATGCTATAACAATGTCATATTTGATGTGTTTACTCATGACAAACAAAGATTCTCGTGACATCGCACCTACTTATGATACATACCGACAATCCGAGTTGTAGCAATACTAACTCGAGACTCCGGATGTGGATCCTAGTGAGAGACGTGTGGCACAAAATATCGAGATCGATGAGGAAACACGTGCTTATTTTGAATCATTAATTAACAACGTGGCATTGAAATTGAGAAAGTTAAAAGGTCAATCGCGATGTTAAGGCCGCGAATGCCAAATTGACCGAGCTTGAGAGTTACAAGGAGAACGCAAAGCCTTTGAATTTCGTAAAAACAAAGAATCGAATTAGAAATTGGTTATCGAAATTTGGTTTCTCAAGAACAACTTTTGCAAATCAAGTATAACACACTGATGTGAATTTGAACTTAAAATTAAATCTTTAAACAAGGAAATTTCATTTAAATAACCAACTTTCTAAACAAAAGAGATGTTTTCTAATCTTGAAAAAGAGAAGAAGCAGCTGATTACCGATTTTTCAAAACGAGAAGATTCTCTTGATGAAATTCTTGATAAAAATGAAAAAATCCAAACTTTGGAAAATTTGCTTCTCAAACGGGTCATTCTCGCTCAAACAATCAAGATGCTTTCTAATCAAGTTAATCCGCGTTTTCATACTAATAATAGAATGGCACTTGGTAACGACCCTTCTTCGCTCCTCAAGAAAGCTCGAAATCTCGAATGTGTTAAACAATGGAAATGTTTTGCATAAACCCATTATTGTTCGTGATTCTCTTGAAACGTTGGAACTATCTAAGGAGAGTAGATCAAAAATGAAACAAAAGAATCCGGAAATCAAACCTATTGATTATGACAAATGGAACAAAATTAACGGAATTACTTTTGTTAATCAAAAAGAAAAGTCAAAGTTCTCCATCACAACAAGTGTTTCAAACAAAGAGTCAACACCTGCTTCAAAATCTGTTTCAAAACCAGCTGTTGTCTCAAATTCTCTTTCGAACATTGAACAAATGTCTTCAAACAATCCTTTTAACACAAGTGATGCGAGAAGTATTTTAGACAATGTGAAAACTAGAATTGTGGATCTTCAAGACATCGTTAAAACTAAAACCACTATTACACCTAACAACCGGTTCTCTAGTTTTGACATCGAACAAAGAAAGTTTTTGAAACTCAAATTGCCCTCACCGAATGCCATCGGTGCAAGGGTAATTCATTTTGAACAAGCGTTTTGAAAGAAACAACGACTTTGTCAAGGACCATAAATCTCGGTAAAGCGTTAATGACCTGTTGAACAAATCAAAGTTTTGGAAACTTTAAATGACTCTCTTCAAGATGTTCGACTCATCGATATTATGTCCATCATTTTGCAAACATATTCATTGAAGATCATGAAAGACTCGGTCCGAGACCTCCAAATTGTTTCAAAATATGAAAAGCACTTGAGAAAATTGAAAAGAAAATATCACATATTTTAAACGACTTGATCGAAAACCGAGGAATGCAAGTATGACAAACTGTCGTATGAGCGTGCCTACAATGACATGAAAGCAAAAATGATCTTTTGAGGGCTCACCGAAAGTCAAAAGGAAAGGTAGTGGAAACTGTGATTACAAAACCATTGACCGAGGAGAAAGCAAATGTTCCCAAACCGGTTTCAAAACCAAAATGTCTGCTTTCTATGCCTCCTCCAAAAGTCAATGAGAAAATGTTTCATCAAAACCAAATACCCACCTACCTTGCCTAATCAAAATGTTGATAAAGGAAAAGCGGTTATAGAGAAACCAACAGCTTAGCTCCCGGACTTTTTAAGATGAGTACCACTAATGCGTCTCGCCCACATCTAAAACATATGGATCAAACGACATAAGTTTAGAAAAGCACTCTAAAGAGACTAGGAAAGCTGAAACCACTTCTAGATAAACATGTGAATCCTAATGAGTGTGCCTTACCTTCTACAGACTAGGAAGCACCTCTAGGAGCAGCAGACTAAAGCCTAAGAGCAATACAAGGAACAATAGAGTCTCGCTTGCCTCTAAGAGTAGTCGCTTGAATAAAGAGAAGAAAGTAGAAGAACACCCTAGGAGTTTACCGCTTTGTAATAAGAAAGACATTTCATCCGAATGTAATGAACCTATGAAATCGCTAAGTTTAATGAATCATGAATGCTTTGTTTAACTCGCACGAAATCTTTAACTCTTGCTCATGATGATTGTGTTTCTAAGAATGAGATTGTTAAGCCTCATTAAGAAGAATGTTCCCAAAAGAACTTATGCTAAACGAATAGAAGACTAGTCGCGAGACTTAGGCTTTACACTCTTGATAGAGAGCATAATGTTTACTTTAGGGATGACATTTGAAACCCACGGTAGAACTTTCACACTCGAGAATGGTAGAATGAGTACCGCACTGCCTTACCAATAGATGACTTCTATGAGTGTGATCGAGATTTTACCTCTAACCCAAAGGAACCAAAATCGAAACGGTTTCAAAATCTTCTTCTTCCGTGATTGGCGTGTTATCGAAATATGTCTTTGGATCGTCGACTCGGGTTGCTCCAAGCACATGACCGAATCAAGTCACCGATCAATTTCGTCTGAAATTCATGGGAACCGTGACGCTTTGGAAATGATCATGTAGCAGCTATCATGGGCTATGGAGATCTACCTTTGGAAATTATTTGATCACTCGGGTTTACTATGTCCAAGGGTTGGGACACAATTTGTTCTCGGGCAGCGGATTACGGATGCGATTTAGAGGTTGCTTTAGGAAAATGCTTGCTTCGTTAGAAACTTGGATGGCAATCGATCTCTTAACGGGAATCGTGATACAAACTTGTATGCTATCGACATCAATCAAATGGCCTCTTCATCACCAATATGTCTTATGACACGAGCATCCGAACACAGTCCGGTTGTGGCACGTAAGGTTATCCCATCTCAATTTTGACACCATCAACAATCTTGCCAAAGACAACATCGTCAATGGACTTCCAAAGTTCAAATACACCAAGGATCACTTATGTCCATCATGCGAACAAGGAAAAAGCAAAGAGCATCATATAAACCCAAAACCGTACCTAGTTCGAAGCAAAGTTGCATATGTTGCACATGGACTTATGTGGCCCAATGAGAGTTGAAAGCATTAATGGGAAAAAGTATATTCTTGTTATCGCCGATGATTATTCAAGATATACATGGGTTAAGTTTCGAGATCAAAAGACGAAGCACCGTGCATCATCATCACCTTTTGAAACGCATTCAAGTACTTCTTCAAACTCCGAAGGGTTGTAAGAATGCATAACCAATCGAATTCACTAATCGAGTTAAGAACTTTCTTTGAAGATGTTGGAATTACTCATCGACATCACCGTTAGAACTCCACAAACAGAATGGGGTAGTTGAAAGAAGAAATAGAACTCTTGTGAAGCCGCCGCACGATGCTAATCTATTCTAGTGCACCGTTATTTCTATGGGTCGATCTTGTTGCCATGCTTGTTTCACTCGTAACCGATCCTCATCCATCCAAGATTCAATAAAACCCCATATGAAATAGTGAACAACGAAAACCGGATATCTCTTACTTTCACGTGTTTGGCGCTTTGTGCTATCCTACGAATGATGAGAAGATCTTGGAAAACCGAAAGCAAAGGTGATATTGGAATCTTCATTGGATATTCGATAACTCGAGGGCATCTGTGGTGTATAACGTAGGCTAAGGAGGATCATGGAGACGATGAATGCGACGTTGACGAACTTTCTAAAATGGCTTCGAGAGACTCGCCTAGAACCCGCACTAAACCGATGCACTTCGGACACATCGATTCGGGACTCGTACCTCAAAGAGCTCAATCAACTTCGCTTGACAAACCTAAAGAACAAGAATGGGAAACTTTCTTGAGTTAATGTTCGATGAATACTATGGTGGAACTCGACAAATGCATCAAACCATCATTCCACCGCACCCGCCAAAATCATCCTCCACCACCAACAAGATGCATCTACAACGGTCGAAACCAATGCACCAACTCCATCAACATCATCTACATCTACTCCGCTTATTGCACCTATTCTACCAAAGGTTGATGAGCAAAACCAAAACCATAACGATGCAACGTTAGATGAAGACTTATTTGAAAACCCGCTTGCTACTAATCACCGAATCTTCTTCAATCTTACGAGAACCATCTAACTCGCATACGCTTAACCAACGGTATCCTTCTACTACGAAGTGGACAAAAGACCACCCAATTGAACAAGTTATTGGTGAACCATCAAGGCCAATTCGGATTTAGACGCCAACTTGCCACCGATTGCGACTTGTGCATTTACCTTTGCTCAATTAGTAATCTAGAACCAAAGAACATTCGCGAGGCAATGGCGCATCCCGCATGGATAGAAGCAATGCAGAGGAACTTCTTCAATACCGCCTACATGACTCGTGGGAAAAGGTTCCAAGACCCATTGACGCTCGAGTCATTGATCTTAAATGGTTATGGAAGAACAAACGGATGAAGAAATGACCGTAATTGCAACAAAGCTCGTCTTGTGGCCAAAGGATACAGACAGAAGAGGAATAGACTTTGAAGAGTCATTCGCGCGGTAGCAGACTAGAAGCGATCAGATATTCTTGGCCTATGCACTCACAAAATATCACGGTTTATCGATGGACATTAAGACCGCGTTCTTGAATGGAACTCGAAAGAAGAAGTGTACGTGAGTCGCCCAAGGCTTCATAGACATGGAACATCCGACTACGCCTACAAACTCAAAAGGCAATCTATGGATTGAAACAAGCTCCGAGAGCGTGGTATGACGAATCGTCCTCTTTCCTTATCCAAAACAATTTCACCAAAGGAACAGTTGATCCTACCTTGTTTACACAAAATGCAAAACGACATTTTGATTGTTCGTGATTTATGTGGACGACATCATCTTTGGGTCCACTAATCCGAATCTTTCAAAACATTTTGAAAATCTCATGAAAAGTAAATTTGAAATGTCCATGATGGGGAACTAAAATTCTTTCTTGGTTTACAAATACATCAGTCCCTCGTGGAATTTTTATAAATCAAGCTAAATACACAACCGAGATTTTGAAAAATCATGGTATGGATAATCGTGACTCGGTCGGAACACCAATGGTAACTTCACCAAAATTGGAGCCGATTTGTTTGGGAAACCTATTGATCCAAGAAATATCGAGCATGATTGGTTCTCTCATGTATCTTATCGCTAGTCGACCGGATATTCATTTTGTTTGCTTGCTTATTAGCACGGTTTCGTGCTAAGCTTCACCGAATCGCACCTCAAAGAGGTTAAACAGATCTTCGGTGCACCAAGACATCCATTCACATGGGACTTTGGTATCCGGGAACTGGATTTGATCTAATTGCCTTTTCGATGCGGACCACGCAGTGATCAAGTTACAAAGAAAAAGTACATCCGAGGAGCACAATTTTTGGGTGAAAAGCTAGTCACCGGTCTTCAAAGAAACAAGATTGCATCAGCACTATCAACCGGGTCGAGTATGTGTCTCTATCTGCGTGTTGTGCTCAAGTTCTATGGATGAGAACACAACTCACGATTATGGCTTTACTTTCGATAAAATACCTATGTATTGTGACCGAAAAGTGCCATAGCCATATCATGCAATCCTGCTCATCACTCAAAGACTAAGCATATCGAGTCCGCTACCATTTCATCAAAAAGTACGAAAATGGTATCGTTGAATTATTCTTCGTGAAGATCGATTACCAACTCGCCGATCTATTAACGAAAGCCCTTCCAAAAGAAAGGTTTGACTATTTAGTTCGACGAATTGAATGCGAAGCCTAACCCCGAGGAGTTAGAACGCCTTCTCGAATCTTCTTGAAAATGATTTTTCCAAAAGCTTATTTGTAAATATTTTGAAAAACAAAATACAAAATTTGAAAACCAACAAAAGCAAAATATAAAAATATAAAACTTTCAAAAATACAAAACAATAGAAAATCAAAATCCAAAAATATTCTTCTCACGACATGTCTCTTGTATAATCGATATTCAGACGTATCTAGAAATGTCATTCAACAATGATACGGCATGTACAGATGCTTGAGCGAGAGTTCTTTAATTTGTTTTCTAAAACATGTCGCTTCTCAAAATTTCTTCAATAATGGCTTTCGATACATCAAGACGAAACCCGGACCGAAATGATGACTTTTGATTATTTTCAAATCAAAACTCGTGCTTTGATCGAAAAATGAGGTGTACGCTTGAAGGCACTACATTTAAAAATGGTGAGAATCATCATCATCTTGAGCACCTTTTCAAGATTGTTCAAAAGATTTTCAAAATCTTTCAAAATATTTTGTGCTCAAGATAACTCCTCTAAAACCCTTTAATTGAATATGCTTTATTAAAGGGGGAGTATAAAAACAAAATGTTCCAAATTCATGCTTAAATCAAATCCGCTTATCTCCCAAAAGATTCTAAAATGTTTTAATCCGTTGATATCAAAATATCACTAATATGCTATTTTTGAGGGAGGAGACGTGATTAAAATGTGATCAAAATCGTTGTTTGAATCTCAAATGAGCTCGACTCGACGGAACCAATGAATTGACGAGCAATTATGTACCATCTCGAGAAACTTTCTATGGACTTGACCAGACGGGTAATAATTTCAAGCTAGTTCTCTAGTGATGTAAACGTGTCTCGAATCGGTCTAGTTCATTTAAAGTCGATCAATTCAAAAGTGCGAACTCTACCCTCTATGTGCGTATCACAAAACTTATGAGCGCATGTGAAGGGGGAGTGTTTCGAAAATATAAAACTCACTGAGTGTTTCAAACATGTTTTCTATCATAAACACTCGAGAGATTTTCAAAGAAAATGGTTTTATGGCAACAATAGGACACCATGGAGTTATAAGGTGACTAAGGATAGGAAATTGTCCTATGATCCGCCAGAGTCGGAGGGATCTACCCAAGGACATCACAAATAGTTAGTATTAGAAGTCCTTAGGAAGGATTGAAAAAGGAGTAATGTGAGAAAGGAGAAAGAAGGGGTTGAAGAATTAAAAAGAAAAGTAATGAGAAAGGGTGAAAGAAATAGCCCTCCATATTCAACCTTAGGGCGTAAACCGGGTTCAATCCATCTCTCTCGGTTGTCACTTAGTTGACACCGGTATTGAAGACAAAGACGCTATGGACCCAAAGGACGCACCGCACTAAACCTTCTAGCCACTCAATTCCTCTTAAAAGGATTTGTTTCATTCTCACCGGGAACCCTACATAATCTATTGACTTTCTCTTAGAGATTGTTGATATTGAAGAAGAGACCTCTCCCTAGTCTCCGCCAGAAACCAAAATGCACTATTGAGTCTAGAGCCACGAGATTCATCAAAAGATCTCATAAGAACACTTGACAAGACATCGCTTGTTGTTCATCAATAAGGGCACAAGTGATATATTATAGAGTCCCACGCAGATCTTAGCAATCTTCCGTAACATTTATGAGAAGTTTCACGTCTGTGATTCTTCGCGATTGAATGGAAACTCCGCCAGGTCAACATCAAACAGCCTCGACAAGCAGTCACTTCGGTAATTCTCCGTGGATTACGCTTAGTGTGTCTCAAACGGTCTACAACAGGGGTGATGCTTGTGTACCTCAACGACTCATCCGAATCGTAGATGTACTTCGCATATCGCGTTATCTCACTTGTGGGACTCAGTTCAGAACGGCCTCGTAAGAATTAGAGTCGTGTTTTCACACTATGTCATTAACACCTCGAAATTCAAACTTGTAAGTGCCGAATCCGCTTATTACTAACCTGCTTTATGTTTTACTTCTTATGGAAGCTCCGAGCGGATGGATCGTGCGCACTTGCCACATGCTCATACCAACAACACATGAAAGTTCTCATCATAATCAAAGGAGATGATTCTTCGTCAATGTCAAAGAATCTACAAAGTTTAAAGACTCGAGAACTTCATCATTGGAAACTCAAAGTCAAATAGAAGTGTGAGCATGGTGGAGAAAGGCGTGGAGACACCTAACCAACGAAGTTGACAACGGCAGACAACCACATTATCTCGATCACAAAGCATGAAGGAACAAAGAATCAAGACTATTCAATATCTACGCACAAAGTCCTAGCTCAAGAAAAGTAGAGACCTAATCAAGTGGAGCATCGTTTGAGTGACCACCCCTTAGGGGAGATTGTTAGCCTTAATAGTTTTATTAGAAGTGATGGTCATTCACGCTTAGGAGCTTTGTAACGTGTGTTAGATATCGGGATAGAATAGTCAACGGCTCGTGGACCGGCTAAGCTAAATGGCTAATAGTTATGTTAAGCTAGCCTTCTATTATATGTAATCCAATCCAAGTCCACGAAGCCCAAGCCAAGCCCATGGAAAGCCTTTAGGGCAACATGTGTCTTGTACTATAAATACCCCTCAAATGGTCATTTGAGGGGTGTGCTTGAAAGTGTGTGTGTGTGTTTTTCCTTTGGAATATACAACATCTTGTGTTCATCTTTATCTCACATATACACGAATTTATATCTTCAAGTCACCATCTTTCTCATCTTATTTCTAAGCTTTGTTTGTGTTTGTTTCACGTGGGTATACTTGTATACGTGTTGGGTTTGCTTGGTAAAGTGATAAGGTTGATATAACTAAGGTCCTACAATTGGTATCAATCGCCTAACAATGGTTTAGGAGTGTTTGGTTGAAGTTTTTGTTTGTGTAGTATACGCGTAGTTTCGTTCTCAAAGTTTCACGCTTAAAGCTTTAATTTTTGCACTCAAAAATTCAAGATTCTTGTGGTTTAAGGTTTATTTGGTGCTAAAGTTTCAGTTTTTGCAAAAGTTCAAGCTTTACGCGTTTTGGTTAAGTTTTGAGCTCGTTTTGAAACTTTGGTCATTTCTACTGTAACTTTTCTAAGCACTTTGGGTGAAAAAGGTCAACATTTTTGGGTTATTCGAGTGTTTTTAAGGATATCCGCAAGAGAAATCGGTTGAATCATTGAAAATTTTTACGAGTAGGTCAAAACCCTAGTTCTACTCGTAAGAAAGTCAACTACGATAGTTTTCACTGTAACTTTTTGGTGAAGAATCTTCGTGCTATAATCGCTACTGCTTCTTCCTCACTTGGATAAGTGTGTGGAACACTTCGACTTTGGATATCTCTTACATCGTGATAGTGTAAAGGATTTTTGGGCAAAACCCTAATCTTACGCATAAGTTTCGACTTCACGTAGAATACTTTACGCATAAGCATTTTTCTACGCCTAAGTTTTTCTTACGCATAAGCTAAATCTTACGCTTAACTTTTCTACTGTAACTTTAAACCCACGATAAGATCCCACGCCTAAGAATCCTACGCCTAAGATCCCACGATAAGATCCTACGCCTAAGTTTCTACTGTAACTTGTGTTTCACTTAAGCTCTTTCTACGCCTAAGCTCTTTTGGCGGAAAACTTGAGTAAAATTTAAATTTTGAGAGACTAAACGCTCAATTTTACGAGATTCAAATTTTGGTTTAATCGAGAAAATTTTGGTCAAAATTCAAATTTTGGGCCTAAATTCAAAATTTTCGGTCAAATTTGGCGCCAAAATTGTCATAACTCAAATTTTCTTACGACCTTAGAATTGATTTTTATAGTGAATTTCAAATTTTGGGCGAAAATTTTAAGAACCGAGTTTATGATACGACTTTCGGAAAACCTCAACCGAGCTTAATCATCATCAACCACAACTCCTTTATCGTTGAATCGATCCTACATCAACTTTATCAGATCATAACTTCATCAATGGCAACTCAACAAGATATTCATGCAGCCGGTGCCGAAAACCGTCCTCCTATGTTGGAAAAAGGTGGTTATCTTCAATGGACAAGTCGAATGCTTCGTTACATCAAGACAAAACCTAATGGAAAATTGATGATCAAATCCATTCGTGATGGACCCTTCATACCTCGACAAGTCCAAGACCACGAAATGCCGATGCAACACCTCCCACCCCACCATTTTTTCGTTTCAAAAGAATCGGAATACTCAAGAGGATCAAGAAAGTCGAAGCGGATGACATGGCAATTCATATTATCCAACCGGGTCTACCAAGAGACATCTTTGTCAGAGACAGCCAGAAACCGCTTCGATATGTGGGAACGTGTTAGACGACTTTGTCATGGAACCGAAATTGGTCAACAAGACACGAGAACAAGTTGCTAATCGCTTGGGAGAAGTTTACATCTACTCCGTGAGAATCCATTGAATCATACTATGGAAGGTTTTGCACTTTAATGAATGAGCTAATCGAAACAAGCTAACACCCGTAACTATCGTGAGCAACATCAAGTTCTTGAACAATCTACCGTAAGAATGGGGACGATATGTCACTATTGTCAACCAAACAAAAGACTTACATCAAGTGAACTTTGATCAACTCAACGATTTTCCTCAAACAAAATCAAGTCAGTGAATGAAGTCGCAAGAAAGATTAGCAAAGAATCATGATCCATTGGCACTCATTGCAAAGACTCAAACTCCAAAGTGAATACACAACAACAACCTTCATCATCTTCCAGCTAACAACAACTTGCAAAGAATACATCCTCAACAACAAAACTATCCACCGAACAACAACATTACGTGAACAAGGAATCACCGATCTTGAAATGGAACAAGAAGAAGCGTTGTCACAAGCATTTGCATTCTTGGGTAAAGCATTTAGAGGTCGCTATTCCACACCAACTAACAACAACCAAAGGATTTCATCAAACACTCGCAATGTGCAAGTTGCACAAATGGTGTGAATATGGGTCGTCAAGGTCAAATGGTTGGAGTTATTGGGAATCGGCAGGATATGCTACCGATTTCGTATGGGTAATCGTGCGGTTCCTAATCGGTAATCGATGGGTCGAATGTTGGGAATAGAGCGATGGGAAATCGAATGGGAATGTTGCACCCGATCGTTGGGAATTATGGAAATGTGAATCAGGTAATCAGTCACGTGTTATAATCACAAGGAGTGGGTCACATGGCAAGAAACTGTCCCACTAAACCGCACAAGTAGATCGGTGATTTTCTTGAAAGCCGCTTTGTTAGCGATATAAGCAAGCGGGGGTTACGCTAAGTCTCGAGGAAAATGACTTTTTCGCTATTGTGGATGAATTGAAGACCTCGAGGAACTCAATGCGACTGCATCTTCATGGCAAATCTTCGTGAAGCTAAGTATGACACGGAGTCGACTCACCTCCGCCTATGACGCCAACGCAGATTCGAGGTACCAATCATTGATCCATGCTATAACAATGTCATATTTGATGTGTTTACTCATGACAACAAGATTCTCGCGACATCAAGACTACTTATGATACATACCGACAATCCGAGTTGTAGCAATACTAACTCGAGACTCGGATGTGGATCCTAGTGGAGACGTGTGGCACAAAATATCGAGACCGATGAGGAAACACGTGCTTATTTTGAATCATTAATCAACAACCGTGGCATTGAAATTGAGAAAGTTAAAAGGTCAATCGCGATGTTAAGGCCGCGAATGCCAAATTGACCACCGAGCTTGAGAGTTACAAGGAGAACGCAAAAGCCTTTGAATTTCGGAAAAACAAAGAATCGAATTAGAAATTGGTTATCGAAATTTGGTTTCTCAAG
The DNA here is from genome assembly GCA_022545495.1 of Chrysanthemum lavandulifolium. Lineage (NCBI taxonomy): Eukaryota > Viridiplantae > Streptophyta > Magnoliopsida > Asterales > Asteraceae > Chrysanthemum > Chrysanthemum lavandulifolium. The sequence goes on along the minus strand of CM040239.1, from coordinate 301,474,311 downwards.
AACAACTTTTGCAAATCAAGTATAACACACTTGATGTGAATTTGAACTTAAAATTAAATCTTTAAACAAGGAAATTTCGATTTAAATAACCAACTTTCTAAACAAAAGAGATGTTTTCTAATCTTGAAAAGAGAAGAAGCGGTTGATTATCGATTTTCAAAACGAGAAGATTCTCTTCTTGATTAAATTCTTGATAAAATGAAAAATCCAAACTTTGGAAAATTTGCTTCTCAAAACGGGTCATTCTCGCTCAAACAATCAAGATGCTTTCTAATCAAGTTAATCCGCTTTTCATACTAATAATAGAATGGCACTTGGTAACGACCCTTCTTCGTTCCTCAAGAAAGCTCGAAATCTCGAAATGTGTTAAACAATGGAAATGTTTTGCATAAACCCATTATTGTTCGTGATTCTCTTGAAACGTTGGAACTATCTGAGGAGAGTAGATCAAAAATGAAACAAAAGAATCCGGAAATCAAACCTATTGATTATGACAAATGGAACAAAATTAACGGAATTACTTTTGTTGATCAAAAAGAAAAGTCAAAGTTCTCCATCACAACAAGTGTTTCAAACAAAGAGTCAACACCTGTTTCAAAATCTGTTTCAAAACCAATTGTTGTCTCAAATTCTCTTTCGAACATTGAACAAATGTCTTCAAACAATCCTTTTAACACAAGTGATGCGAGAAGTATTTTAGACAATGTGAAAACTAGAATTGTGGATCTTCAAGACACTGTTAAAACTAAAACCACTATTACACCTAACAACTGGTTCTCTAGTTTTGACATCGAACAAAGAAAGTTTTTTGAAACTCAAATTGCCCTCACCGAATGCCATCGGTGCAAGGGTAATTCATTTTGAACAAGCGCTTTTGAAAGAAACAACCGACTTTGTCAAGGACCATAAATCCGTAAAGCAAGCTAATGATCGTGTTGAACAAATCAAAGTTTTGGAAACTTTAAATGACTCTCTTCAAGATGTTCGACTCATCGATATTATGTCCATCATTTTGCAAACATATTCTGTTGAAGATCATGAAAGACTCAGATCACGAGACCTCCGAAATTGTTTCAAAATATGAAAAGCACTTGAGAAAATTGAAAAGAAAATATCACATATTTTAAACAACTTGATCGAAAAACCGAGGAATGCAAGTATGACAAACGTCGTATGGCGTGCCTACAATGACATGAAAGCAAAAATGATCTTTTGAGGGCTCACCGAAAGTCAAAAAGGAAAGGTAGTGGAAACGTGATTACAAAACCATTGACCGAGGAGAAAGCAAATGTTCCCAAACCGGTTTCAAAACCAAAATGTCTGCTTCAATGCCTCCTCCAAAAGTCAATGAGAAAATGTTTCATCAAAACCAGTCACTCCACCTACCTTGCCTAATCAAAATGTTGATAAAGGAAAAGCGGTTATAGAGAAACCAACAGTTTTAGCTCCTGGACTTTTTAAGATGAGTACCACTAATGCGTCTGCCTCCACATCTAAAACATATGGATCAAACGACATAAGTTTAGAAAAGCACTCTAAAGAGACTAGGAAAGCTGAAACCACTTCTCTAGATAAACATGTGAATCCTAATGAGTGTGCCTTACCTTCTACAGGACTAGGAAGCACCTCTAGGAGCAGCAGACTAAAGCCTAAGAGCAATACAAGGAACAATAGAGTCTCGCTTGCCTCTAAGAGTAGTCGCTTGAATAAAGAGAAGAAAGTAGAAGAACACCCTAGGAGTTTACCGCTTTGTAATAAGAAAAACATTTCATCCGAATGTAATGAACCTATGAAATCTGCTAAGTTTAATGAATCATTGAATCTGCTTGTTTAACCGCACGAAATCTTTAACTACATTCATGATGATTGTGTTTCTAAGAATGAGATTGTTAAGCTCATTAAGAAGAATGTTCCCAAAAGAACTTATGCTAAACGAATAGGAAGACTAGTCGCGAGACTTAGGCTTTACACTACCGATAGAGAGCATAATGTTTACTTTAGGGATGACATTTGAAACCCACGGTAGAACTTTCACACTCGAGAATGGTAGAATGAGTCTGCACTGCCTTACCAATAGATGACTTCTATGAGTGTGATCGGGATTTTACCTCTAACCCAAAGGAACCAAAATCGAAACGGTTTCCAAAATCTTCTTCTTCGTGATTGGCGGGTTATCGAAATATGTCTTTGGATCGTCGACTGGGTTGCTCCAAGCACATGACCGAATCAAGTCCGATCAATTTCGTCCGAAATTCATGGGAACCGTGACGTTTGAAATGATCATGTAGCAGCTATCATGGGCTATGGAGATCTACCTTTGGAAATTATTTGATCACTCGGGTTTACTATGTCCAAGGGTTGGGACACAATTTGTTCTCGGTCAGGCGCCTGTGATGCGATTTAGAGGTTGCTTTTAGGAAAATGCTTGCTTCGTTAGAAACTTGGATGGCACCGATCTCTTAACGGGAATCGTGATACAAACTTGTATGCTATCGACATCAATCAAATGGCCTCTTCATCACCAATATGTCTTATGACACGAGCATCCGGAACACGGTCCGGTTGTGGCACGAAGGTTATCCCATCTCAATTTCGACACCATCAACAATCTTGCCAAAGACAACATCGTCAATGGACTTCCAAAGTTCAAATACACCAAGGATCACTTATGTCCATCATGCGAACAAGGAAAAGCAAAAGAGCATCATATAAACCCAAAACCGTACCTAGTTCGGAGCAAAGTTGCATATGTTGCACATGGACTTATGTGGCCCAATGAGAGTTGAAAGCATTAATGGGAAAAAGTATATTCTTGTTATCGTCGATGATTATTCGAGATATACATGGGTTAAGTTTCGAGATCAAAAGACGAAGCACCGTGCATCATCATCACCTTTTGAAACGCATTCAAGTACTTCTTCAAACTCCGATAAGGGTTGTAAGAATGCATAACCGACACGAATTCACTAATCGTGAGTTAAGAACTTTCTTTGAAGATGTTGGAATTACTCATCGACATCGGTGTTAGAACTCCACAGCAGAGAATGGGGTAGTTGAAAGAAGAAATAGAACTCTTGTGGAAGTCGCTGCACGATGCTAATCTATTCTAGTGCACCATTATTTCTATGGGTCGATCTTTGTTGCCCTTTGCTTGTTTCACTCGAACCGATCCTCATCCATCCAAGATTCAATAAAACCCCATATGAAATAGTGAACAACAGAAACCGGATATCTCTTACTTTCACGTGTTTGGCGCTTTGTGCTATCCTACGAATGATAGAGAAGATCTTGGAAAATTGAAAGCTAAAGGTGATATTGGAATCTTCATTGGATATTCGAGATAACTCGAGGGCATTGTGGTGTATAACGAAGGCTAAGGAGGATCATGGAGACGATGAATGTGAAGTTTGACGAACTTTCTAAAATGGCTTCGAGAGACTCGCTCTAGAACCCGCACTAAACCGGCGGACTTACGGACACATCGAGTTCGGGACTCGTACCTCAAAGAGCTCAATCAACTTCGTGTGACAATCCTAAAGAACAAGAATGGGAGAATTTCTTTGAGTTAATGTTCGATGAATACTATGGTGGAACTTCGACAAATGCATCAAACCATCATTCCGCTGCACCCGCTCAAAATCATCCTCCACCACCAACAGAAGATGCATCTACAACGGTCGAAACCAATGCACCAACTCCATCAACATCATCTACATCTACTCCAGTTATTGCACCTATTCTACCAGCAGTTGATGAGCAAAACCAAAACCATAACGATGCAACGTTAGATGAAGACTTATTTGAAAACCCGTTTGCTACGGAATCAGCTGAATCTTCTTCAATCTTACGAGAACCATCTAACTCGCATACGTTTAACCAACGGTATCCTTCTACTCTGAAGTGGACAAAAGACCACCCAATTGAACAAGTTATTGGTGAACCATCAAGGCCAATTCAGACGAGACGCCAACTTGCCACCGATTGCGACTTGTGCATTTACCTTTGCTCAATTAGCAATCTAGAGCCAAAGAACATTCGTGAGGCAATGGCGGATCCGCATGGATAGAAGCAATGCAGAGGAACTTCTTCAATACCGTCTACATGACTCATGGGAAAAGGTTCCAAGACCCATTGGCGTTCGAGTCATTGATCTCAAATGGTTATGGAAGAACAAACGGGATGAAGAAATGATCGTAATTCGCAACAAAGCTCGTCTTGTGGCCAAAGGATACTGAGACAGGAAGAAGGAATAGACTTTGAAGAGTCATTCGCGCGGTAGCTAGACTTGAAGCGATCGGGATATTCTTAGCCTATCACTCACAAAACATCACGGTTTATCGATGGACATTAAGACCGCGTTCTTGAATGGAACTCGAAAGAAGAAGTGTCGTGAGTCGACGGAAGGCTTCATAGACATGGAACATCCGGACTACGTCTACAAACTCAAAAAGGCAATCTATGGATTGAAACAAGCTCCGAGCGTGGTATGACAAATTGTGCTCTTTCCTTATCCAAAACAATTTCACCAAAGGAACAGTTGATCCTACCTTGTTTACACAAAATGCAAAACGACATTTTGATTGTTCGATTTATGTGGGCGACATCATCTTTGGGTCCACTAATCCGAATCTTTCAAAACATTTTGAAAATCTCATGAAAAGCAAATTTGAAATGTCCATGATGGGGAACTAAAATTCTTTCTTGGTTTACAAATACATCAGTCCCTCGTGGAATTTTTATAAATCAAGCTAAATACACAACCGAGATTTTGAAAATCATGGTATGGATAATTGTGATTCGGTCGGAACACCAATGGTAACTTCACCAAAAATTGGAGCCGATTTGTTTGGGAAACCTATTGATCCAAAGAAATATCGAGCATGATTGGTTCTCTCATGTACCTCCTTTGCTAGTCGACCGGATATTCATTTTGTTTGTTTGCTTATTAGCACGGTTTCGAGGCAAAGCCTACCGAATCGCACCTCAAAGAGGTTAAACGGATCTTCGGTGCACGAAGACATCCATTCACATGGGACTTTGGTATCCGAAGAATCCGGATTTGATCTAATTGCCTTTTCGGATGCGGACCACGCGGTGATCAAGTTCTGACAAAAGTACATCCGGAGGAGCACAATTTTGGGTGAAAAGTTAGTCACCGGTCTTCAAAGAAACAAGATTGCCTTGCACTTTCAACCGCTGAAGCTAAGTATGTGTCTCTATCTGCGTGTTGTGCTCAAGTTCTATGGATGAGAACACAACTCACAGATTATGGCTTTACTTTCGATAAAATACCTATGTATTGTGACTCGAAAAGTGCCATAGCCATATCATGCAATCTGTTCATCACTCAAAGACTAAGCATATCCGTGTCCGCTACCATTTCATCAAAGAGTACGTCGAAAATGGTATTGTTGAATTATTCTTCGTGAAGATCGATTACCAACTCGCGATCTATTAACTAAAGCCCTTCCAAAGAAAGGTTTGAGTATTTAGTTCGACGAATTGGAATCTGAAGCCTAACCCTTGAGGAGTTAGAACGTCTTCTCGAATCTTCTTGAAAATGATTTTCCAAAAGTTTATTGTAAATATTTTGAAAAACAAAATACAAAATTTGAAAAACCAACAAAAGCAAAATATAAAAATATAAAACTTTCAAAAATACAAAAACAATAGAAAATCAAAAATACAAAATATTCTTCTCACGACATGTCTCTTGTATAATCGATATTACATGACGTATCTAGAAATGTCATTCAACAATGATACGGGCATGTCTGGATGCTTGAGCGAGAGTTCTTTAATATGTTTTCTAAAACATGTCGTTTCTCAAAATTTCTTCATAAAATGGCTTTCGTATACATCGATGCGAAACCGGACTAAATGATGACTTTTGATTATTTTTCAAATCAAAACTCGTGCTTTGATCGAAAAATGAGGTGTACGCTTGATGCACTACATTTAAAAATGGTGAAAATCATCATCATCTTGAGCACCTTTTCAAGATTGTTCAAAAGATTTTCAAAATCTTTCAAAATATTTTGTGCTCAAGATAACTCCTCTAAAACCCTTTAATTGATTATGCTTTATTAAAGGGGAGTATAAAACAAAAATGTTCCAAATTCATGCTTAAATCAAATCCATTTGTCTCCCAAAAGATTCTAAAATGTTGTTTAATCCGTTGATATCAAAATATCACGAATATGCTATTTTTGAGGGGAGGAGACGTGATTAAAATGTGATCAAAATAGTTGTTTGAATCTCATAATGAGCTCGACTCGAGATGAAACCAATGAATTGACGAGCAATTATGTACCATCTCGAGAAACTTTCTATGGACTTGACCAGACGGGTAATAATTTCAAGCTAGTTCTCTAGTGATGTAAATGTGTCTCGAATCGGTCTTGTTCATTTAAAGTCGATCAATTCAAAAGTGCGAACTCTACCCTCTATGTGCGATTTACATCAAAACTTATAAGCACATGTGAAGGGGAGTGTTTACGAAAATACAAAACTCACGAGTGTTGCAAACATGTTTTCTATCATAAACACTCGAGAGATTTTCAAAAAAATGGTTTTATGGCAACAATAGGACAGTCATGGAGTTATAAGGTGACTAAGGATAGGAAATCGATCCTATGATCCGCCAGAGCCGGAGGATCTACCCAAGGACATCACCCATAGTTAGTATTAGAAGTCCTCGGTATGATTGAAAAAAGGAGTAATGTGAGAAAGGAGAAAGAAGGGTTGAAGAATTAAAAGAAATGTAATGAAAAGGGTGAAAAGAAATAGCCCTCCATATTCAACCTTAGGGCGTAAACCGGGTTCAATTCATATGCTACTAGTTGTCACTAGATGACACTTTGGTATTGAAGACAAAGACGTCATGGACCCGGTGGACGCTTCGCACTAAACCTTCTAGCCACTCAATTCCTCTCAAAAGGAATTTGTTTCATTCTCACCGGGAACCCTACATAATCTATTGACCTTCTCTTAGAAATTGTTGATATTGAAGAAGGAGACCCTCTCCCTAGTCTCCGCTCGGAAAACCAAAATGCACTATTGAGTCTAGAGCCACGAGATTCATCAAAAGATCTCATAGGAACACTTGACATGACATCGCTTGTTGTTCATCAATAAGGACACAAGTGATATATTCTAGAGTCCCACGCAGTCTTAGCAATCTGCCGAACATTTATGAGAAGTTTTACAACCGTAATCTTCAATGATTGAATGGAAACTCTGCCGGGGTCAACATCAAGCGACCACAGCAGTCACTTGGTAATTCACCGTGGATTACGCTTAGTGTGTCTCAAATGGTCTCGATCGTGGGGTGATGCTTCGGTGTACCTCAACGACTCATCCGAATCTGTAGATGTACTTGGTATATCGTGTTATCTCACTTGTGGGACTCCGGTTCAGAACGGCCTCTGTGAGAATTAGAGGCGTGTTTTCACACTATCTTGTTAACACCCTCGAAATTCAAACTTGTAAGTGCGGAATCCGCTTATTACTAACAATGTTTTATGTTTTCTTCTTATGGAAGCTCCGGAGCGGATGGATCGTGCGAGACTTGCCACATGCTCATACCAACAACACATGAAAGTTCTCATCAAAATCAAAGGCAGATAAAAGATGATTCTTCAATGTCAAAGAATCTACAAAGTTTAAAGACTCGAGAACTACATCATTGGTAACCAAAGAAAAATAGAAGTGTGAGCATGGTGGAGAAAGAAATGGAGAATGACTTGAGACACCTAACCAACGAAGTTGACAATGGCGAACAACCACATTATCGATCACAAAGCATGAAGGAACAAAGAATCAAGACTATTCTATATCTACACACAAAGTTCAAGCTCAAGAAAAGTAGAGACCTAATCAAGTGGAGCATCGTTTGAATGACCACCCCTTAGGGGAGATTGTTAGCCTTAATAGTTTTATTAGAAGTGATGGTCATTCACATTTAGGAACTTTGTAACGTGTGTTAGATATCGTGCTAGAATAGTCAGCGGGCTCGTGGATTGGGCTAAGCTAAATGGGCTTTAGTTTAGTTAAGCTAGCATTGAATAATGTGTAACCCATGTCCAATCCAAGTCCACGAAGCCCAAAGCCAAGCCCAAGCAAAGCCTTTAGGTTTTCATTGCTTGTACTATAAATACCCTCAAATGGTCATTTGAGGGTGTGTGTGTGTGTGTGTGTGTGTGTTTTCCTCAAGGAATATACAACTTATTGTGTTCATCTTTATACTCACATATACACGATTTATATATCATCAAGTCACCATCTTTCTCATCTTATTTCTAAGCTTTGTTTGTGTTGTTTGTTTCACGTGGTTATACTTGTATACGTGTTGGGTTTGCTTGGTAAAGTGATAAGGTTGATAAAACTAAGGTCCTACACAATCCGGTATACTAACTTGAATCTCAAGATGTGAATCCTAGTGAAGGATGTGGTACAAAATCGTGATGAGACACACGCTCTTATTTTGAATCATTAATCAATAAATGTGGCATTGAAATTAAAAATAACAAAACTTCAATCGCGAAGTTAAGGCCTCGAATGCTAAATGGATGAGCTTGAGAGTTACAAGGAGAATGCAAAAGCCTTTGAATTTTGAAAAACAAAGAATGCAATTAGAAATTGGTTATCGAAATTTGGTTTCTAAAGAACAACTTTTGCAAATCAAGTATAACACACTTGATGAATTTTGAACTTAAAAATTAAATCTTTAAACAAGAAATTTTGAGAAATAACCAACTTTCTAAACAAAAAAAAATGTTTTCTAATCTTGAAAAAAAAAATTGATTCTTCAAAACGAAATTCTCTTCTTGATGAAATTGTTGATAAAATGAAAAATCCAAACTTTGGAAAATTTGTTATAAAGCGGGTCATTCCTTAAACAATCAAGATGCTTTAATCAAGTAAACCCAACACATACTACTAATAGAATGGCACGTGAAACAAACACAAACAAAGCTTAGAAATCTCGAATGTGTTAAACAATGGAAATGTTTTGCATAAACCCATTATTGTTCGTGATTCTCTTGAAGCGTTAGAACTATCTAAGGAGAGTAGATCAAAAATGAAACAAAAGAATCCGAAATCAAACCTATTGATTATAACAAATGGAACAAAATTAACGGAATTACTTTTGTTAATCAAAAGAAAAGTCAAAGTTCTCCATCACACCAAGTGTTTCAAACAAAGAGTCAACACATTTCAAAATCTATTTCAAAACCGGTTGTTGTCTCAAATTCTCTTTCGAACATTGAACAAATGTCTTCAAACAATCCTTTTAACACAAGTGATGTGAGAAGTATTTTAGAAAATGTGAAAACTAGAATTGTGGATCTTCAAGACAACTCGTTAAAACTAAAACCACTATTACACCTAATAACCGGTTCTCTAGTTTTGACATCGAACAAAGAAAGTTTTTGAAACTCAAATTGCCCTCAATTTGAATGCCATCGGTGCAAGGGTAATTCATTTGAACAAGCGTTTTTGAAAGAAACAATGACTTTGTCAAGGACCATAAATCCACAGTAAAGCAAGCTAATGAAAGTGTTGAACAAATCAAAGTTTTGGAAAATTTAAATGATTCTCTCTTGAAGATGTTTTGACTCATCGATATTATGTCCATCATTTTGCAAACATATTACATTGAAGATCATGAAAGACTCGATCGAGACCTCCAATTGTTTCAAAATATGAAAAGCTCTTGAGAAAATTGAAAAGAAAATATCTCATATTTTAAACAACTTGATCGAAAACCGAGGAATGCAAGTATGACAAACTGTTGTATGGCGTGCCTACAATGACATGAAAGAAAAAAATGATCTTTTGAGGCTCACCGGAAAGTCAAAAGGAAAGGTAGTGGAAGCTGTGATTACAAAACCATTGACCGAGGAGAAAGCAAATGTTCCCAAACCGGTTTCAAAACCAAAATGTCTGCTTCAATGCCTCCTCCAAAAGTCAATGAGAAAAATGTTTCATCAAAACCACCCTCCACCTGCCTTGCCTAAACAAAATGTTGATAAAGGAAAAGCGGTTATTGAGAAACCAAAAGTTTTAGCTCCTGGCCTTTTTAAGATGAGTACCACTAATGCGTCTGCCTCCACATCTAAAACATATGGAACAAACGACATAAGTTTAGAAAAGCACTCTAAAGAGACTAGGAAAGCTGAAACCACTTCTCTAGATAAACATGTGAATCCTAATGAGTGTGCCTTACCTTCTACAGGACTAGGAAGCACCTCTAGGAGCAGCAGACTAAAGCCTAAGAGCAATACAAGGAACAATAGAGTCTCGCTTGCCTCTAAGAGTAGTCGCTTGAATAAAGAGAAGAAAGTAGAAGAACACCCTAGGAATTTACCGCTTTGTAATAAGAAAGACATTTCATCCGAATGTAATGAACCTATGAAATCTATTAAGTTTAATGAATCATTGAATCTGCTTGTTTAACGGCAAGAAATCTTTAACTAATGTTCATGATGATTGTGTTTCTAAGAATGAGATTGTTAAGCCTATTAAGAAGAATGTTCCCAAAAGAACTTATGCTAAAAGAATAGGAAGACTAGTCGCGAGACTTAGGCTTTACACTCTTGATAGGGAGCATAATGTTTACTTTAGGAATGACATTTGAAACCCACGGGTAGAACTTTCACACTCGAGAATGGTAGAATGAGTGATGCACTGTCTTACCAATAGATAACTTCTATGAGTGTGATCGATTTTACCTCTAACCCAAAGGAACCAAAATCAAACGGTTTCCAAAATCTTCTTCTTACGTTATTGGCGGGTTATCGAAATATGTCTTTGGATCGTCGACTCGGGTTGCTCCAAGCACATGACCGAATCAAGGCTGGCGATCAATTTAAATCGAAATTCATGGGAACCGTGACGTTTGGAAATGATCATGTAGCGACTATCATGGGTTATGGAGATCTACCTTTTGAAATTATTTGATCACTCGGGTTTACTATGTCCAAGGGTTGGGACACAATTTGTTCTCGATCAGGCGATTACGTGATGCGATTTAGAGGTTGCTTTTAGGAAAAATGCTTGCTTCATTAGAAACTTGGATGGCACCGATCTCTTAGCGGGAATCGTGATACAAACTTGTATGCTATCGACATCAATCAAATGGCCTCTTCATCACCAATATGTCTTATGACACGAGCATCGGAACACATCCCGGTTGTGGCACGAAGGTTATCCCATCTCAATTTCGACACCATCAACAATCTTGCAAAAGACAACATCGTCAATGGACTTCCAAAGTTCAAATACACCAAGGATCACTTATGTCCATCATGCGAACAAGGAAAAAGCAAAAGAGCATCATATAAACCCAAAACCGTACCTAGTTCGGAAGCAAAGTTGCATATGTTGCACATGGACTTATGTGGCCCAATGAGAGTTGAAAGCATTAATGGGAAAAGTATATTCTTGTTATCGTCGATGATTATTCAAGATATACATGGGTTAAGTTTCGAGATCAAAAGATGAAGCACCGTGCATCATCATCACCTTTTGAAACGCATTCAAGTACTTCTTCAAACTCGATGGGGTTGTAGAATGACAACGACGAATTCACTAATCGGGAGTTAAGAACTTATTTTGAAGATGTTGGAATTACTCATCGGACATCGGTTGTTAGAACTCCACATCGAAATGGGGTAGTTGAAAGAAGAAATAGAACTCTTATGGAAGCTGCTGCACAATGCTAATCTATTCTAGTGCACCGTTATTTCTATGGGTGATGTTGTTGCCAACGCTTGTTTCACTCGTAACCGATCCTAATCCATCCTAGATTCAATAAAACCCGTATGAAATAGTGAACAACGAAACCGGATATCTCTTACTTTCACGTGTTTGGCGCTTTGTGCTATCCTACAAATGACGAGAAGATCTTGGAAATTGAAAGCTAAAGGTGATATTGGAATCTTCATTGGATATTCGAGATAACTCGAGGGCATTCGTGGTGTATAACGAGAAGAACTAGGAGGATCATGGAGATGATGAATGTGAAATTTGATGAACTTTCTAAAATGGCTTCGAGAGACTCGCTCTAGAACCCGCACTAAACCGACAAACTTACGGACACATCGATTCGGGACTCGTACCTCAAAGAGCTCAATCAACTTCGTTTGACAATCCTAAAGAACAAGAATGGGAGAATTTCTTGAGTTAATGTTCGATGAATACTATGGTGGAACTTGACAAATGCATCAAACCATCATTCCACCGCACCCGCTCAAAATCATCCTCCACCACCAACAAAGATGCATCTACAACGGTCGAAACCAATGCACCAACTCCATCAACATCATCTACATCTACTACGGTTATTGCACCTATTCTACCGGTTGATGAGCAAAACCAAAACCATAACGATGCAACGTTAGATGAAGACTTATTTGAAAACCCGTTTGCTACGGAATCACCGAATCTTCTTCATCTTACGAGAACCATCTAACTCGGATCGTTTAACCAACGGTATCCTTCTACTCGAAGTGGACAAAAGACCACCCAATTGAACAAGTTATTGGTGAACCTTCAAGGCCAATTCGACGAGATGCCAACTTGCCACCGATTGCGACTTGTGCATTTACCTTTGCTCAATTAGCAATATAGAACCAAAGAACATTCGCGAGGCAATGGCGGATCCCGCATGGATAGAAGCAATGCAGAGGAACTTCTTCAATACCGTCTTCATGACTCTTGGGAAATGGTTCCAAGACCAATTGACATTCGAGTCATTGATCTCAAATGGTTATGGAAGAACAAAGGGGATGAAGAAATGAGCGTAATTCGCAACAAAGCTCGTCTTGTGGCCAAAGGATACGAGACATAGAGGAAGGAATAGACTTTGAAGAGTCATTCGCGCGGTAGCTAGACTTGAAGCGATCGGGATATTCTTGGCCTATCGCACTCACAAAATATCACGGTTTATCGATGGACATTAAGACCGCGTTCTTGAATGGAACTACGAAAGAAGAAGTGTCGTGAGTCGACCCGAAGGCTTCATAGACATGGAACATCCGGACTACGTCTACAAACTCAAAAGGCAATCTATGGATTGAAACAAGCTCAGGGCGTGGTATGACGAATCGTCCTCTTTCCTTATCCAAAACAATTTCACCAAAGGAACAGTTGATCCTACCTTGTTTACACAAAATGCAAAACGACATTTTGATTGTTCGATTTATGTGGGCGACATCATCTTTGGGTCCACTAATCCGAATCTTTCAAAACATTTTGAAAATCTCATGAAAAGTAAATTTGAAATGTCCATGATGGGGAACTAAAATTCTTTCTTGGTTTGCAAATACATCGGTCCCTCGTGGAATTTTTATTAATCAAGCTAAATACACAACCGAGATTTTGAAAAATCATGGTATGGACAATTGTGATTCGGTCGAACACCAATGGTAACTTCACCAAAATTTGGAGCCGATTTGTTTGGGAAACCTATTGATCCAAAGAAATATCGGAGCATGATTGGTTCTCTCATGTATCTTCTTGCTAGTCGACCGGATATTCATTTCTTTGTTTGCTTATTAGCACGGTTTCGAGCTAAGCCTACCGAGCGCACCTCAAAGAGGTTAAGCGGATCTTCGGTGCACGAAGACATCCATTCACATGGGACTTTGGTATCCGAAGGAATTTTGATCTAATTGCCTTTTCGGATGCGGACCACGCAGTGATCAAGTTCTGACAAAAGTACATCGGGAGGAGCACAATTTTGGGTGAAAAGCTAGTCACCGGTCTTCAAAGAAACAAGATTGCCTTGCACTATCAACCGCAAGCCGAGTATGTGTCTCTATCTGCGTGTTGTGCTCAAGTTCTATGGATGAGAACACAACTCACGATTATGGCTTTACTTCGATAAAATACCTATGTATTGTGACTCGAAAAGTGCCATAGCCATATCATGCAATCTGTTCATCACTCAAAGACTAAGCATATCCGTGTCATTACCATTTCATCAAAGAGTGCGTCGAAAATGGTGCTTGTTGAATTATTCTTCGTGAAGGCGATTACCAACTCGCCGATCTACTAACAAAAGCCCTTCCAAAAGAAAGGTTTGAGTATTTAGTTCGACGAATTGGAATCTGAAGCCTAACCCACGAGGAGTTAGAACGTCTTCTCGAATCTTCTTGAAAATGATTTTCCAAAAAGCTTATTGTAAATATTTTTGAAAAACAAAATACAAAATTTGAAAAACCAACAAAAGTAAAATATAAAATATAAAACTTTCAAAATACAAAAACAATAGAAAATCAAAAATACAAAATATTCTTCTCACGACATGTCTCTTGTATAATCGATATTACATGCGTATCTAGAAATGTCATTCAACAATGATACGGGCATGTACGGATGCTTGAGCGAGAGTTCTTTAATATGTTTTCTAAAACATGTCGTTTCTCAAAATTTATTCAAAAATGGCTTTCGTATACATCGATCTGAAACCGGACTAAAATGATGACTTTTGATTATTTTCAAATCAAAACTCGTGCTTTGATCGAAAAATGAGGTGTATGCTTCATTGCACTACATTTAAAATGGTGAGAATCATCATCATCTTGAGCACCTTTTCAAGATTGTTCAAAAGATTTTCAAAATCTTTCAAATAGGTTGTGCTCAAGATAACTCCTCTAAAACCCTTTAATTGAATATGCTTTATCAAAGGGGAGTATAAAACTAAAATGTTCCAAATTCATGCTTAAATCAAATCCGTTTGTCTCCCAAAAGATTCTAAAATGTTTTAATCCGTTGATATAAAAATATCACGAATATGCTATTTTGAGGGAGGAGGCGTGATTAAAATGTGATCAAAATAGTTGTTTGAATCTCATAATGAGCTCGACTCGAGCGGAACCAATGAATTGACGAGGAAAGTTATGTACCATCTCGAAACTTTCTATGGACTTGACCGGACGGGTAATAATTTCAAGCTAGTTCTCTAGTGATGTAAGCGTGTCTCGAATCGGTCTTGTTCATTTAAAGTCGATCAATTCAAAAGTCACGAACTCTACCCTCTATGTGCGATTTACATCAAAACTTATAAGCACATGTGAAGGGGTGTTTACGAAAATACAAAACTCACGGTGTTGCAAACATGTTTTCTATCATAAACACTCGAGAGATTTTCAAGGAAAATGGTTTTATGGCAACAATAGGACGAGTCATGGAGTTATAAGGTGACTAAGGATAGAAATCGAGTCCTATGATCCGCCAGAGCCGGAGGATCTACCCAAGGACAATACCCATAGTTAGTACTAGAAGTCCTCGGGTATGATTGAAAAAAGGAGTAATGTGATAAAGGAGAAAGAAGGGTTGAAGAATTAAAAAGAAATGTAATGAAAAAGGGTGAAAAGAAATAGCCCTCCATATTCAACCTTAGGGCGTAAACCGGGTTCAATTCATACTACTACTAGTTGTCACTAGATGACACTTGGTATTGAAGACCAAGGCGTCATGGACCCGATGGCCTTTGCACCTAACCTTCTAGCCACTCAATTCCTTTCAAAAGGATTTGTTTCATTCTCACCGGGAACCCTACATAATCTATTGACTTTCTCTTAGAGATTGTTGATATTGAAGAGGAGACCCTCTCCCTAGTCTCCGCTCGGAAAACCAAAATGCACTATTGAGTCTAGAGCCACGAGATTCATCAAAGATCTCATAGGAACACTTGACATGACATCGCTTGTTGTTTATCAATAAGGACACAAGTGATATATTATAGAGTCCCACGCAGATCTTAGCAATCTGCGAGAACATTTATGAGAATTTTCACAACTGTAATCTTCAATGATTGAATGGAAACTCTGCCGGGGTCAACATCAGCGACCACGGCAGTCACCGGTAATTCTCCGTGGATTACGCTTAGTGTGTCTCAAGCGGTCTCTGATCGTGGGGTGATGCCTCGGTGAACCTCGGCGACTCATCGAATCAGATGTACTTGGTATATCGTGTTATCTCACTTGTGGGACTCCGGTTCGAGAACGGCCTCTGTGAGAATTAGAGGCGTGTTTTCACACTATCTTAACACCCTCGAAATTCAAACTTGTAAGTGCGGAATCCGCTTATTACTAACTTGTTTTATGTTTTCTACTTATGGAAGCTCGGGGCGGATGGATCGTGCTGATTCTCCACATGCTCATACCAACAACACATGAAAAGTTCTCATCAAAATCAAAGGCAACAAAGTAAAAGATGATTCTTCGTCAATGTCAAAGAATCCTCAAAGTATAAAGACTAGAGAACTACGTCATTGGTAAATCAAAGTCAAATAGAAGTGTGAGCATGGTGGAGAAAGGCGTGGAGACACCTAACCAACGAAGTTGACAATGGCGGAACAACCACATTATCGATCACAAAGCATGAAGGAACAAAGAATCGAGACTATTCTATATCTACACGCAAAGTTCAAGCTCAAGGAAAGTAGAGACCCAATCAAGTGGAGCATCGTTTGAATGACCACCCTTAGGGAGATTGTTAGCCTTAATAGTTTTATTAAAAGTGATGGTCATTCACATTTAGGAACTTTGTAACTCGTGTTAGATATCGTGATAGAATAGTCAGCGGGCTCGTGGATTGGACTAAGCTAAATGGGCTTTAGTTTAGTTAAGATAGCATTGAATAATGGCGTGTAACCCATGTCCAAACCCAAGTCCACGAAGCCCAAGCCAAGCCCATTGGAAAGCCTTTTAGGTTTTCATGTCTTGTACTATAAATACCCTCAAATGGTCATTTGAGGGTGTGCTAAAGTGTGTGTGTGTGTTTTTCCTTTGGAATATACAACATCTTGTGTTCATCTTTATCTCACATATACACGAATTTATATCTTCAAGTCACCATCTTTCTCATCTTATTTCTAAGCTTTGTTTGTGTTTGTTTCACGTGGGTATACTTGTATACGTGTTGGGTTTGCTTGGTAAAGTGATAAGGTTGGTATAACTAAGGTCCTACATTACTGCAAGTAAAGCAGATGATTAAATTTGCATATATGAATGTAACTTTTTAAAGTAACAATTACTATTTATTCAGATGGGATAATAGCCAACAATAACAGTTTTATGTGCAAAAATTAAATATACCTTATTATTACCATTGAAAGAAGTATATCCGCAACATAACCGATTGTCTTATAAAATAAAAGATCACGATATTCTTGGCCTATTAAATGCTATTTTATGACACATAGATCTGCATGCAACATAAGATTTATGTCTCATAAAATAGCATTTAACAGCTCAAGAATATTGTGTCCTTTCTTTCTTTTTAATTGTACAGGTCTCTTTGTATCAAAGACATTTCTTCGAAATAAACTGACATTAGACAACATTGTTGGAAAAATAACCTACATCATCAAAATAATGGATAATCATATTAGATACGTGTCTTGTGGTAAGTATGATCATACATTAAACATCCAAAGAATTGTGCGATTAATGGTTCTAAGGAGGATTTTTTCTGTAATGTGATATGATTTAATTGGTAAATTAGACGCACCAGCAGAAAATGTACGTGTTTGCTTTATAAAACAAGAAAAAAAAACGACGATATTCCTGGGTTGTTAAATGCTATTTTGTGATATATAGATCGCTTGGTTCATTAGATTTATGTCTCACAAAGTAGCATCTAACAGCTCAGGAATATCGTTTTGTTTTTTTATCGAATGGGTGAAGATCCATGTTATGTCTTCTGCTAGTGTGGAAAGCTGAAAATACAGGGTCAGTAGCTGTAATACATTTAAAATATATATTTTAATAATCGGTTAATGTGTAAAATGTATATTAAAAAGGAAACTTTAATGTGATTATTTGAATCTACAGAAGCATAGAATAAATTAAGCAATTACCTTGTTCCAGTGAGACCGTGCACCTGTAATTTTCATGTCAACTGCTGCCAATTTCAGGTGGTTGCATATACATACCTACAGTAATAACAAATATGAAATTAGTATATGTCAATCTATCATTCACATCAGTTACAACCCAATGTAGGTGTAATAAAAAGGCATGTACAGTTAACATTAGAGGTTGTAAGATCCAATAGAAGGAAATCATTCCAAGGGGGATGTTGACTCTCTTGGAGTGAGTGACGTTCTCAAAAGAAAAATAAAGTTTAGTTTCTAGAACAAAGTATTCAAAAGTATGTAAAATAGATAACTGAAGATGCCCGGAAAAGTAATTTATGACTATGGTCATTTCTGAGGAAAGGTGGAGGAGCGAACAATCTTACATTTGAAGAATTATTTATTTGGCATGTTAAATATGGGCTTCTGTAAAAGGTTTCATTTTCTTAGGCAAAGGTGTAACACCCCAAAATGGCTCAGCGGAAGCATACAAGTATTGGGGTGCTACTAAATTGATATCACAACATAAGTATAGAACAACAAATTTTCATAAAGAAAATTTTATTCATTTCTTAAAACAATGTTTACATTATTGATCCGTAGTGAAAAATGCCCATTATAAATAGGTGGTCCCAATACGTAAATCGAGTCGCCTATGACCATGCCATGCCTTTGCCTTGCGCCCAAAATAAGTTATCACCTCAAAACACAAGATACATGCTAAAGGGTCACCACGCTGGTGAGTTCATAGGTTTATTTAAAAGGCACTTCAAGATACCATTTCACATTTGGTTTTGATGATCATTACGTCTTGCATAATGTCATAAAATGTATGATTACATTTCATAAAGGAATTTCTTAAAAGAATTTCTTAAAATAATTCCATAAAAGAATTTCATTAGTGGACCATAAAAAGAGTATATGCACATTACAATGAATATAATGCCATATATTATAAATCTATTACGCCAAAGACTAAGTTCATGCAACCGGTTACGACAGCTTCGATGCAAAGGAAGTCATACAAATAAGGAGCCCATGGCGAGTGTTTATCCCAATACAATCGATCCCGACATGCTATATGTTTCGCCTTGACCCAAGCGGGGTCAACCGAACAGGGGAGTCACCCCCAATAGATCTATTTATAACATTCGCTCTTCCCAGCAGGAATTGACGGTTCATGAAGAGGGCAATTTGGGATCTAAAGACTTAGGCTAAGCTGCGTAATATTCTAAGACAAACATTTTGGTATGGTCCATAAAACATCTAAGTATGATGTATCTTAAAACATATCAATCAAAAGGCATAGTATGCATGGAAATGTACCATTAAAATCATTTAAGTAAAATGAGCATGTATCTTCCCCCAAAACAAGTATAAAACAGATTAAAAGTAGGGGCTATGAAACTCACCTTGCCCATGTGCAATATGAAGTCTAATGGGAATTAAATCAAGGAGTGATAGTGCACGGCTCCGACACGCAACCTAATTAATACGGCAATTTAGTCTTTATATTTAAGACTCGATAAAGTTTAACTAACTTTATAAATTTTAATTGTTGTTGTTGTTGTTGATGTGGCATCATTTATCTTAGAACAATTTACAAGGAATTGGGTGAATTTCGGCTTAGGAAGGATGACATGGAAGGAATTTCAAGGAAGGAATTTCGACTTTGGTTTAATGATGACCAAATGATAATACTTAGAAGGGTACATGAAGAAAAAAGATATCAAGGATGAACAAGACTTTGGTTTGATGATAACCGAATGACGATGTACGAAAAGTATGTACATTTGTTATGAGACATTATCGGATTAATTTGATATCATGAATGAAGAAAGTATATTTATATATACCTATATTTATGTCGCTACTAAAAGGTTTAAATACATTTAATGTGTTATTGATATAATTGTGTACATTTTGAAAGAACGGTTATGCAAAAGAAATAATCAAGCTTGAACTTAGAAAATTTATGTAAGGGTCGATATAATCATTTCAAATTGTTAAGACAAATATATAATTATTTATAAAAAATTGAGGTTGACCCGGATGGATAACCGTTCCATCCGAGGTGACTATCGTCAAAATTTTCATAAAATTGTTTCTTACTGAGAGTAAATAATAGGGGTTTGAATTTGTAAGTATATATTTACCAATTCTATGTTTTTATCAATTTTTTGAATATAAAGATTTCCATTTGAGTTATATACTTAGATTTCAATTTAAAATCGAGGCTTGTATATAAGAGAAATAGTTAATCATATGCCTTTGTTATAGTAATGTAATAAATATGTTTGTATATTTAATAAATTGATAAAAGTTATATATTATATTTATTAAAAGAGATAATTATTGAAAGTTGTATGATATGTTTCATCAAGTTTATTGCCCGGTTTTAGTAGTCGAAAGAGTATGTTTACAAGTTTATATTGAGAAGCTTGTCAATTAGATGTATGTCTCATTTTAGCCTTAAGTCTACGATACACTGAGAGTCGCTTTGTAATTAGATTGAGTCGAGTGTACTAGGATGTAATGGTTGGCGAGTTGATGAATTGAAGGAGACGGGATTAAGTCGAGGATACTCGAGACCACTTACTACTACACACGCCCGAGTGGGTCTGTTAGAATACAAACCGACGGAATGGGCTTCGCCCAACACAACACCCTTTGATCCGGATTGGGCGTGGCCCATTCGATAATGTAACACCGCTTCTATGTTTCTATGTCTTAGTTTTCGAAAATATACTTAGACGCAAGGATAAAGTGAAAGTCGAACCTTAACACAAAGAAGATTCTTACGAGTATTTCACGACTAGCTCACGGGCTAGTGTTTAAACGATGAAACAAACACCTCGAGGTGTCTCGTTGTGACTCGAGGCAAAAGCATAGATGATAGGTTTGAATTAAAATGTCCATTTGATGAAATAAATCAATGATAAAAGCATGCTAATGCTAACTCAAGACATCGCACCCTTTTGGTTTATCACACAACATATCGAGGATACTTAAGACTTACTACTTAGTTTTCTCGACCGCTCGGGTACAACTCGACTCGGATGGAGACTGGACACCATTCACCCTTATAAGTATGGTGACGGTACAAATTTGACACAGATCAGGAAAATAAATACCCTCGAGAGGTATTTCTTAGTGACAATAATCACAATTTAGTAGAGGGATATAATTTGAAAATCACATGAGCTATGCTAGCTTCAATATATATGTCGAAACCAAATGTGCCGTCAAGCCAAGACTTAAGCCGAACACCTCATTGAGTTAGTAAACTCGATTATAAGCCAAGGAAGGAACTTAAGCTTAAGAAGGTAAGAACTACTCAAAAGCCGAAAATCAAAACAAGAATAGTATTTTTATTTCGACAGTAGCAATAATATTATTAACCCGTTACACTTTTAAACCTTTTTCTCTTATATCCCTTTTAGAGGTGCCTCGACAGTATCCAACAACAACAACACAACAATACCACAACAATCTTTAATTATATCTTAATTCATGTGACTCAACTAATTCGAATAATATACAAGTTAAGTCAAAATTTGCAAATGACAAGAGTTTAACCTTACAAAAACAAATTGGTGGGTAGAATGGATTGAGCACCGGCATCACTTTCTCCAATTGGGGAAGTCTCGGGGTGAATTGGAACAATTGAATACTTGGAAAACCTTCCTTATGCATCCAAGAACGAAACCCCTCAATCAATTTTGAAAACCCCTTTGATATGATGGAACCCTAATTTGATAGAACCCTAATTTGGTGTTTGTGAGAGGAGTGTGAATATCCTGTAAAAAAAATTTGGAGTTAACTACATTTTTGGTCCTTGTGGTTGTACACGGATTTCACTTTTGGTCCATTTGTTATAAAGTTGTGATTTTAGTCCAAAATGCATAGTTTGGCTCACTTTTGGTCCATTTTTCTAACGAAGTTAGTTCGATTAGTTAAGTCGAATTGTAAAGTGGCAACATTAGTCCTTTAACCTAACGATTAGTTAACAACGTTAGTCATTTATACCAAAGATCGTTTGCAACGTTAGTCCTTTCATTAGTTAGTCATTTAAAAAATTCAAAAAATTCAAATAAATGTTTTTGTCGAAATTTTTTTTCAAAAAATAATTAAAATTTTTTAAGAAAAAAATCTCAAATTTTTTCAAGAAAAAAATTTTCTTAAAAATGTTTTTGACAAAAAACTTTTTTCCTAAAAAATTTCTAAATTTTTTTTTTCTAAAATAAAATTCTAAAAAAATTTGAAAAATATTCTAAAAAACTTTTTTCGAAAAAATAATTTGAGATTTTTTTTAGAAAAAAATCTAATTTTTCCCTAGAAATGGACTAAAACTATATCAAAAAAATTTTAGACATGTTTTTTAGAAATTTTGTACTAACCCATATCAAAATGGACTAAAACCATATCAATTTTTTTTTTATCAAAATGATAGTTTGGTTTCACTTTTCTAAAAAATTTTGTACTAGTTTCACTTTTCTAAAAAGTTTCTAAAAAATAGACTAAAACCATATCAAAATGATAGTTTTAGTACATTTTTTAGAAATTTTAGTCCATATCAAAAATCGCAAAATGTCAATGCTAAAAAATTTCTAAAAATGGCAATGCTAAAAGAATTTCTAAATTTTTTTAAAAAAATTCTAATAAAAAAACGTGTGTAAAAGTGTGTGTGTGATCTTTGGTATATGTTTTTAAAGCGTGTATATTTTGCACACATTTTTGCAATGTATATACATTTTAAAAATTTTAGATTTTTTAGAAATTTTTAGAATTTTTTCGAAAAAATAGTTTTTTAGAATATATTTCAAATTTTTTGAATTTTATTTTAGAAAAAAAATTAGAAATTTTTTTCTAAATTTTTTTCCGAATTTTTTTTTAGAATTTTTAAGAAAATTTTATTAGAAAAAATTAAAAAAATTTTGAACTTTTATCTTAAAAAAATTTCGACAAAAAAACATTTTTTTAGAATTTTTTTTAAATGACTAACTAACTGAAAGGACTAACGTTGCAAATGTTGCAAAAGATCTTTGGTATAAAGGACTAACGTTGCAAACGACCGTTAGGTTAAAGGACTAATATTGCCACTTTACAATTCGACTTAACTAACTTAACTAACTTCGTTAGAAAAATGGACCAAAAGTGGAACCAAACTATGCATTTTGGACTAAAATCGCAACTTTTTGAACAAATGGACCAAAAGTGAAATCCAGGTACAACCACAAGGACCAAAAATGTAGTTAACTCAAAATTTTGACCCTCTATATAGATGAAAACATGGAGATGGAATCCCTAGGCTTGCTTGACCCTGCTTGTAGAGTGGTAGTCTTTCTTGGCTCACGTTTCTTTCTCCATAGCCGCGCTCCCAGAGTCTCATGTGATGACTAGTGATGTAGGATACTATTTAGGGAGGATGAAGAAGATGATTTCAGGCTTTGACTCTAAAAAGGGAGGAGAACACACCATTATCATGTTTGTTTTTCTGGTTTGTGTCGACAAAGGAGAGAGAGAGGGACAGGTAATATAGAAACGTGGGAGAGAGAGAGAGATAAGAGTTATCTCTTTTGTTTTATTATACAAACAGTACAATCGGTACCCCGTGTTTTGTCAAATCTTCGAGTAAACGTACCTTCCTGGTACCCGAGAAATATAGAAATTATATTTTCGGAAACGATTTCTTAAACGTAATAATATGACATTCTTATTATGTTGGAATATGATTATAACTGTTTGCCGTTATTAATTTGGTGTCAGTATGTGTGCGGTGCCGTGACTTTCTAAATTCACGAGATAACCTCTCGTTTTCTTCCGTAAATTATCCTTGAATGATAAAATGTGTATATTTCACTTATCTCGTTATTTATTTTTAGTTTTGTATGCTACTGCGCTGCAGTATGCGGAATAACTTCTCGAAACAATGGATTAAGCTTATGTATGCTTAAATTTTAACTTGGACAACATACAGATACTTAGCGGACAAGTATCGTGTGTGCGGTGTCTTATTTTTAAAGAAACGAGATGACCTCTCATTTTTAAATTTAAATATTTACATCTGTCAGAAAATAACCGATTTGAATTTTCTGACGTGATAAATATTATTATAATAATCCGAAATTTTACGGGTTGTTATAAAAGGCATATCAGAAAATGACATTGTCTTATGGCTGAAGGTGTTGTTAATACATGTTTTGTTATTTCTTTTTTTTATGCGTTGACTGGTATCTATAGGTATAAGGAAATTGTAAGTTAAAACGGGTATGTGGAAGTATTTCTGTCATTTTTTGGGGGTTAACATTAAGTGTAGCAAACTCCGGACTTGCAAGAAATTTGTTATCTTAGAATTGATGACCAAACAATGGTTGTACCTGAACTTGTGCCATGTTGTCAGATGCACTAACTTTAGCCTTTCCAACAGAGTCATACAAACTGGAATAACGAAAAGACCAAATTTAACGATTGCAAAAGTTAAAGGTGGCATGCTCTAAAAAAATACACGTTAATGACATGAAAAACTGCAGGAAAACATAATAAGCTGGCTTACATGTATGTCAGGGTGTGCTCCCAACGCCATTATCACCGACCAAGACCAAGCTATGAAAAATGCAATTGAGATTGTTTTTCTGGATGCACGACATAGGTAATTTCTAACCCACTTATAAAGTTTAAAACTATACAACTAGATTTACATAGTCTTAAATATTAAAATTTCATAGTTTGAAAACTATTTGCATGTTATTTAATATTATTTCAGGTGGTGTTTGTGGCGTATCATGAAGAAGTTGCCTGAAAAAATTGGTAAACATAAGAAATACAATTCAATTAAGTACAAGCTTAAAAAGGTTGTTTATGATTCTTTGACTTCTACTGAATTTGATGAATCGTGGAATATAATGTTAGAAACGTACAAACTCAATGATAATAAATGGCTGAAAGACTTGTATGCTGAAAGACATCGAAGGTACCTTGTTGTTTTGTGAAAGATATTTTCTTGGCAGGGATGTCTGCTACACAACGTAGTGAGAGCATTAATTCATTTTTTGATAAATATTTAAACAAGAAAACTACCTTAAAGCAATTTGTGGAACAATATGAAAATGCCTTGAGGGATAGGGGTGAGAAGGAGAACATAGGAGATTTTAATTCCTACAATTCGTGGTACCTATCGATTACCCGTTATGCCATGGAAGAACAAATGAAGAGTGTTTTAACCAATGCTAAGTTTAAAGAATTTAGGGAAGAGTTGACGGGAAAAATGTATTGTGGGATTGGTTCTTTAAAATCACAAAATGAGTATTTAGAATATGAAGTATTTGAGGATGTAATGGATAATGGAAAAATAGTAAAGAAGCAATTTGCTGTTTGGTTCAGAAAGGGTGATTCGCATGAGGAATGTGATATTAGATGTATATGTCGTTTGTTTGAGTTTAGGGAATGTTGTGTAGGCATGCACTTACTTGTACTCACCAATGAGAGTATATATTTAGTTTCAAATAAATACATTTTACGAAGATGGAGAAAAGATGTTAAGAAGACATATTAAGGCTAAAGTAAGTTATAGTAATTGGGTTGTTTCGGATGTTGGGCGTCGTTATGACAAAATGTGTAATGCTTTCTCCAAGTTGCGACTTAGCATCGAGCTAGGCGAAAAATGTACTCTTGTTCTTGATCGAGTCAATGAATTAAAGAGTGAAATTTTGGGTGGAAAACTAGTAGCCCCATGTGTACACCACATATGAGTGCTTCTACCAAGGATAAAAAATAAGATCCGTAATCCTATAATAGTGACTGGAAAAGGTCGTCCCGCAGGAAGAATCAAGTCCATATCTGAGAAAATCATTACAAAAACCCAGAAAAAGAAGAAGGTATTCCCATTGAAAAATTTTCCCATAAAAAAGTTAATGAATATTTCTGTCCTTTTCATTTTATGTTTATTGTGACTGCAAAAATTGAAAGATACTGATAATATTGGTGCCGAGGGTAATGAAACAACGAAGAAACGTTCTAAGAAGGCAAATGAGGTAGTAAGATATGTGTTACTATTATGCTCTTATGCATGACCATATCTATAATAATATGTTGTTTTGATTGCAGGAAAATAAATACTACTTTGTTCCAAGTGATATAAATCACAATGGGTATGCTAGTTTTCCGCTTCACTATGATGGATTCGTTCCAAGTTATGCTATGCAATATCCACAATATCCTTCACAACTGCAGCACTTAACCTTTCAAATGCAGCAATCATCACATCAAAACTCTTTAAATGCAGCAATTAACTCATCAAATACAATAACTGTTGGGATTTTAGATCTAGTTTACCAGTAACCTATACGAGTACGCAGCGGATAATGGATCTAGTTAATACAATTATGTTAACACGTAGATAATAAACATATAATTAATAAATCATTAATTAATTAAATGGGAATAAAGAAGGCTAACCTTGCTTGGCAATTGAACTCTAGTAACAGAACAAGAAACCCTACAAAACCTTTAAGTATCTAAAGTAGACACCTCGAAAAGTATCACACACAAACCCGATTCCCGTATACGTTCGATGTAGCTAGTTGAGAACGTAACTATAAAAACCAAACAACTTTTGTCTTACTTGAATTAAACCCACGAATCGAATACCACCGGAACTAGTCATCTTACATGCGTGATAACCAAGCTGAAAAACGACTTCTAAATATTACCCGATATCGGATAAATCGATCCGATATCCCGCCTTCTTTGTCCGAGATAACAACCCACAATTAGAAGCAGTTTTACTTCTTGTTACTGCTGCTTGTGTCGACTAGGATCCAAGTAAACCAGTAGCTAACACCTTGTCTAAACACTTGTCAAGATTACAAGTTTAGAGCTTAACTAAAATCAAAACCCTTAATCGTATTAATGAAGTAAACGATCAAGAGCAAGAGAAGCAGGAAAAACGGTTTGATTTAGGGTTAGAAGAAGTATGTTATGCGTGAGAATAAAAGAGATAGAGAGGTGTTTATATATTTCACAAGTCGAAACCCTAGAGGAATCCCTAGCTTGTTCGGCAAGTCACAAACAAACCCAAACCACTCTAACTTCTGCACCCAATCGGTTTGGATCACCCAAGCCCAAGGCTTTTACCCAAACGACCCAAAACATAAGCCAAAACAGCCCACGGGTCATAATGGTTGACGGGTCAAGCTCATGCATAACGGGTAACAAATAATTCAAGTATTAGTTACGTTTCAACACGTATACTCGTGTTTATCGTGTGTGCCCCCATCGGCTCATACACGTTTAGTTGCTTTGTCATGTTTTAATACTCCCACAAACTAACAGCTCCCACTTGGGAGTTGGTGTGTCGAATGACACACAAAACTAACGACGGAAACGCCTAGCAAACGCTCTCACTCGCTTTTTAACTAAATGTGTCTGAGAGAATAATTTCGTAAAAGTTTCTCAGTAGCATGGTCATTCAATGTCTTGATTTAATCATCTTTTGTTATAGATACCGTTAAACCATGGATTATGGATCTTTAATCATTCCATATAGTTTAACCATTTAGAATCTCGTTATAGATTTTAATTCAGATATACCACATGTAATCAAGAATCATCTTGCATTACCCTTTGGGTCCGGCCGACAGCTTATCCGATTAAATGCGGAGAGGCGCCATGGTATCTTTCTCGCACATATCAAGTGGAGTAACAAATCCTTTATTGACTACAAGCGTTGTGGATCTTTGTTTCACATCACTCCAAAATATAGCTTTTATAACTACCTTGTTCGAGATAGCGTTTGCATATACTTACAAAAGTGATATCCACATATGAACTTACTTGCATCTCAAGTCTAAGGACGAAGATAACAAACCATTTTCAATATTTTACTTATGACAAGGATCCAAAAGTAAATCTTTGAAAGTTGGGGAATCAATATGCATCTCTAGTGAATACATATGAGTTTGGCGAACAATCCAATTCTCATTAGAATTATAACCAACACTCACATTTGCCTATCATAACAATATTCCCATATTGTTAACCGACAATGGACATATTTTGAATGATAAATCATTTCATGGATTAAACATGCAAAATGGAATAACAGATTATATGAATATAATAACAAATACCTCGTATCTTTATTAATCGAAAATAATAACTGCCTTACAACTCCAAATTATCCAAATACTAATTAACACACGGTTTACATGAGACTACTAGCGGTACCAAACCTATTTCTCTAGTCAATTTAGAATGCTTAGGAAATCCAAAGCTTTCAGAATGGATCGACTAGATTGTCATCTGTGTGAACGTTTAATATCTTCACATCACCCATTTCAATGGTCTCTCGAAGATAATGAACTTTAGCGATAATGTCTAGCACCTTTAGTGATTCCGCTTTCATTAGCTATAGTAATGGCTCCAGATTATCATAATACATATTTATTGGTTCTTCAATGTGGGAACAATGTTCAACCCGAAATGATTTTATGAATCCATACAACCTCTTTTGATGCATCATAAGCGACAATATACTCACCTTCAGATGATGAAGTAGCAAAATACTTTGCTTAGTGCTTTTCCAATCAACAAAGACCTCCATTAAGAACAAATACGTATCCGATCCGAGATTTTAAGTCACAAGATCATCCGATATCCAACATCAATGTAGCAAGAAACCCCGAGCTCTTGTTCATCTTTTCCTCCATAGATCAAAAACATATCCTTAGTATTGCATAAATACTTAAGAATATTTTTCACAACATCGATGAAGTTCACATGGATTACATTGAAATCGACTTGTCACATTCGTGCGAACGCAACATCGTGACGAGTACATCTCACAACATACATAATAGAACCTATAGCAAGCATAAGGAATCCTTTGCATGCGCTCTTTCGGCGGTGTTTCAAGACCTTGTGATTTACTCAATTTAGGCTTATCATGCATTGGGATTGCGCCACGCTTGAGTTCTCCATACAAAATCTTTCAAGATTTTCTCAATGTAAGCACTTTGACTCAAACCAATTAATTGTCTAGATCCATCTCGATAGATCTTAATTCCAAGAATATATGCGACTTCTCCTAAATCTTTCATGGCGAAACATCTTCCAAGATAGGATTTTACATCTTGTAACATTGGAATATTGTTTCCCATAATCAATATGTCATCAACATACGTAATTAGGAAAGTGACATAACTCCCACTAGCTTTCGATATACACATGGCTCATCTTGATGTTGAGAAAATCCAAATTTTTTATCTCATCATCAAAACGTTTATTCCATTGCCTCGATGCTTGCTTAAGTCCTTAAATGGAACGCTTGAGCTTGCATACGGTTAGGATATTTTGGATCAACAAAACCCTCGTGTTGCTCCATATATACCTCTTCGTAAAGATGTCCATTGAGGAAGGCGGTTTGACGTCCATCCGCCATATCTAAAAGTCATAGTATGCGGCTATGGCTATGAGAATCCTAATAGCTCTAATGTCCGCTACAGAGAAAAGGTTTCTTCAAATCAATCCCGTAGGTTTGAGTGAAGCCCTTTGCTACAAGAAGAGCATTAAAGGTGTATACCTTACCATCCATGTCGGTCTTCTTTTGAAGAGCCACTTGTCGCCAACTGCCTTGCGCTTAGGAGGAAGCTCAACTAAGACCCACATCATTGTCTTTCATGGATTGCATATCCACATTCATTGCATCAAGCCATTTCTTGGATTCGTGATCAAGCAATGCGACTTTATAGTTATTGGGTTCACCAAGATCCCCTAACTCATGTTCTTCTACGTCAATGTATAAACACATATGGTCAGGAGCACGGCGTGTCTTATTGGACTTTCGAATGGGAACAATATCACTTTGAGGTTCTTCAATTTCTTGATCATCCTCATCATGATGAATGCTAGTTTCTAAAGAAGGATTTGTATCTTCTTCTTAAAGTAATTCAAGATCATCCATACTCCCACTTGCTTTAAGATCCATAAGATTACTCTCACAGAACTCAAGATTTGAGCAACAAAACTTTGTTCTCGGATGGAAGATAGAAAGCATATCCCATAGTTTCCTTAGGGTATCCTACGAAGATACACTTAATAGCTCTAGGTTCAAGTTTGTCGGGTTTGGTAAGTGTATCACGCTTGCAAGTGCCTCACAACCCTGAATTTTAAGTAAGAAAGCTTAGGGCTTGCCTATGCCATACTGTATGGTGTCTTTTCAACCTTCTTAGTTGGAATCATATTGAGAATGCGTGCGACAAACTCAAGGGCATAATCCCAAAAGGACTTTGGAAGAGTAGTTTTTCATCATAGAACGCACCATGTCAAGGTGGTTCGATTTCTTCTCTCGATACACCATTGTGTTGTAGAGTATAAGGAGGAGTTCGATGGGCAATAATCCCATGCTCCTTAAGATGATCCAAAACTCTTGACTCATATATTCACCTCCACGATCGATGCGTAGTGATTTTATGGTCTTCCCGAGTTGATTTTCTACTTCCTTTGAAACACTTTGAATGTCTCAAACACTTCATGTTTATGTTTCAGCAAGTAAACATAACCATACCGACTATAGTCGTCAGTGTAAGTCACGAAGGAATTTGCTCCTTGTCTTGAAGTGATTCTAAATGGGCCACATACATCTGAGTGTATAAGTCCAAGCAGATCTTTAGCCCTTTCCACTTGATGTGAATAAGGTTTTCTAGCCATCTTACCAGACATACAAGCAACACACTTTTCAAGATACTTAATGTTAGATGAGTTGAGAAGTCCATCGTGTTGCAACTTCTCCATGCGTTTCTTGCTAATGTGTCCAAGACGACCATGCCACAAGAGAGCAGAGTCCAAGTTAGTCTTGGCTCTTTTATTGCTTACAGCAAACATAAAACTTTCATTTGTATTTGAATAAGACATTTCAATTTCATAAACACCATCACGAGGAATAGCAGTAAAATAAACAACGTTATTCTTAGAAACCGAAATATAATTATTCGCTTTCAAAATAATTAATAAAACCATCGCCATATAAACGAAATCAAATAATCCCCTAGTAATAGAGGAGCATAATGACAATCTTTAAAACAATAACTAATCCACTAGGGAGTGATAAATGATAGTTTCCAATAGCTTCAACTTCGCCCGTTGACCATTGCCCACGCATGCACTTAAAGCTCCCGGCTCGACTTCCCATCGCCTTAAACCCTAAGTATTATTACAGATGTGAGTACCACAGCCAGTGTCATATACTAAGGATGATTTAGGGAAATAGTAGAGTCAAATAGTGAAAATACCTGAAGAACTAGTTGCAAGAGACTGTTTCTTCTTTTTCATTCACTCGGTGAGATACTGGGGACAATTCCTTCTCCAATGTCCTGTCTCACCACACTGGTGACAGGTAGCATCATTTGCTGGATTATCCTTCTTGGGTGGTGGAGGAATCTTGGGTTTGGAAGTATGAGGTAGTTTATGTCTAGGATCATAAGCCGACTTGTACTTCTCATTCCTTGTTTCCCTTAGCGCCATGAACGATTTATTTTCTTTTGGTTTTTCTCGACCTTACCACCACGCACATAATGGAGTGGAGTGCAAAGATCTTTCTTTGGCAACGTCGCTCATGTTGCTTAAGCATAGCATGCGATTCAAGAAAGTCTTCCCCATGTTGTGCATATTAAAGTTCTGCACAAACGAGATGTACTCTTTAGAAATACCAATTGGGATCAAACTAATTCCATAGTGGAGAGTAACTGGGTGACCAAGACGTTCCAAACTGTCAATGTAGCTCTTCATCTTTAGAATATAGGAGCTAACCGATTGACCCTCTTCCTGCTTGCAAGGGTGGAATTCACGTGCAATTTGTAGAAGCTCTTGTTCTGCTTCTTGGGAGAACATAGACTCCTGAAGCATGTCATAAGCACCAAGATGAGTTAGATTTCGTTGGATCTCTAACTCCATGAGCATGACGACTATGTCCTTTGAACCTTTGACCCAAGCGATTAGAAATGCAAGAGCCTCGTGTAGGGACAAAGTGGCGGGAGTAGCAATAGGTCTTTGTGGGTATAGGATGCTCTAGATAAGCTTCCTTATCTTCACCGATAGTATGATGCTGGTCATGATACCAATCAATGAAATTAGGTCCTGTGAGTTTTGTTTCTCAAAGAAACTCACGAGTACCGAACTGCTTCCGATTGAAGTAGTCATCTACAATTGAAAAGTTCAAATAATTAGTATTTTCGATAATTACATTCTTAAAGAATTAACTACCCAATTAATTACTAATAAGACTAAGATCCAACTTGCAACCCCATTAATTACCATAGGTCCGACCAAAGTGTAT
Organism: Chrysanthemum lavandulifolium; assembly: GCA_022545495.1. Lineage (NCBI taxonomy): Eukaryota > Viridiplantae > Streptophyta > Magnoliopsida > Asterales > Asteraceae > Chrysanthemum > Chrysanthemum lavandulifolium. Next base: position 301,442,107 of record CM040239.1, on the reverse strand, counting down.
AAAAAATGGGACAAGAGGTGTTGACGGCGTTAATTGCATAATGCAACTCTTAGATTTATGAGACTGCTTAAGGCATTAGTATCAAGTAATAATGTCAAAAGCATGTTTAGTTCTCATCGTATGCCTCGGGTCCGAGGTCCGACCGTGTTAACTCGATATAAGTCGACCAAGTATGAACGTAAAAATAACCGGAGGTCCGACCATTGAGAAATAATTACCATGGGTTGGAAAGGCCCTTAGGTCCGACCGAGAAGTCAATCCAAGTGCACATGTCCATAGTTGGGTGGCATAGTCGCACAGACTTAATATTAACAAATAGTTATGCACACATAAATGTGGTAAAAGTCGTGTACAAAGAAGCATGCAAAACAACTTTGTAACACTAATTTTAAAAACTTTTTGGTAATGACACTGTAGTGATCATCATGGTTCACGGTAGCTCCAATCGAACACACAGGGAGGCAGAGGACCATGTGACAACTCGTAATTTCAGGTCATTTTACAAACTTTAAAAGTTTCACTATTTCATCATTTATCGTAAATTACGTTTACGAGTATCAAATTCGCGTAACCTTAATGGTTTAGCTGCGAATTCATGAACATTTCATCAAGGACATTTCATATAGACTAGGTTTAGTCTACATATCATTAGCATCGTTATCATCATATTAATTCATGCATGGGTTTTGCATTTTCATTAAACGCTTATTTTCCTATTAAATAAACGCTATCGCGTAAACATTATTTTGAAACATTGATCCGACACTTCCAAAAATAATCTTAATATATTTTTATACTCATTTTAAGACTATAAAAATTATATTATTAGTTTATCCGATGTTTTCAATTTATTTTGTATATAAATTATTATATTTATATAATTAAGACGGTTTTCTTAAATACTACACGATAATTATTATTTCACTCAAATTTTGCAAGAAATGTATTTTTATAATTTTTATGACTTCAACATATTTTATCTTGACCCGTGAAAATTTATTTTTATCTAACGCTACCTTACAAGCTCAAATATTTACACAAGTTATTACTTATACTTATACAAATATACATTTACATTACATAATTAATAAAAGAAAAATAAAATAAATAAATAAACTAGCTAACTCAAACCCACCCATCAACTTCCCTAAATTTGAGGATCTTGTCTTGCAAATATCTACATCTAGTACATTTATATTCATATTATACTACCTAAAATATCACAAACACATTCACTTCATTATTTTCACAAGTAAAAGATCAACCACTTCTCTTTCTTTTTCTCTCCAAAACCGCCATCACAAGACACCAAGAGGAAACCATCAATTTTTTATGATCAAGTGTTTATCAAACTCATTTAGTGATCTTGTTAAGGTTTTGAAATAAAAACCTCAAGATTATTAAGCATACTTTGTTCAAAAATACATAATCATTCAAGTAAGCATCTCATATTCATGTTCATCTTTTATATTTATTTTGTGTTCATTTCATCATATTTAAGAAAAACATGCAAGTCATATTGATGTTTATACCACTTTTACATTGTTTTTAAGAGTTATATATAAATAAGTCATCCTATAATTATTCCTTGTAATATATCACTCTTGGTGATGTCTAGGAACCCATGACACCCTAAGAAGGTGTATGGTAGGATTAGAATAGCTTTGGAGTTGTTTTGAATTGGTTAGAATAGGTTTGGCGCGAGAAAAACTCATTTCGACAAGTTTATAAAAGGGTCTGATCTTATTTTAAAAATCTGGAAATCTCGACAGTAGATAAAAATTTTTGGCCTAGATAATTAGAAAGTGCACTTTAAAACGAAACCGTGGCCGCATTGAACGGATTAAAGCGGAGCTATAACGAAGAAGATATGAATTTTTCAAGTTTGACGATTTAAATATATAAATCCTGAAAATTTCAGCATGTTACGTCTAATTTGTACGAGTCAAAAATGAGGCTTAGGCGTTATAAATTATTTCGACTTACCAAAAATATATTAGTATACTTTGATACGAAGCTAAGGACATATAATACGTAGAAAACGGACTTGTAACAATTAAATTATACACGTTTACATCAAATTGCCGTAACTTTATTATTTAAGAAAAACTATATTATTTCTAATAGACAAGTGTTACGGTAAACAAGTGACCATGTTGAAGGTTATTTTTAACATTGACGTAGAACTTTTTATAAAGTGATGTCTTCTAGTAAAAGTAAGTTCGCCAAGCATATTTTCCAAAATGTCCAACCGTTCGTCAAACGGAGTTGTAACGAATAAAATACGGTCACTCAAACTTTGCCGAAAACCACCCTTAAACTATATTTTGGACAAAGTTACCATACTTAATCTATATTTTTCTCTATGAACGAGACTTCTAGGATGAAAACTTAAATGCTAAAACTTTGAGATAATGATACAAGCTTCCCAAAACCGTTGAGTTCGTTTCCTAACACTCGACGTGCAGCATTTTACGACTAGCTTTTCGAGGCCGTTTAGTCACTTTCATAAAATTTTCAACGATATTATTTTACGACGAAAAGTTATAATTTCATAATAAATCACTAAATGATTATCGTAGGATATCATTTCAACGTAAATACTTGTAAAGTATTTTATAACATGACGAGATGTCATAAACTTATATTTCGACGATAAATTCTATTTTCAAAACCGTACAAGTGGTATAGATTACATGTGGATTTGCATGCACGATATTGTTTCATGATTTACATTAGAACATATCATTCATAATAGGTCACGGTCAGAGGTTGCGCCTCATTTCAGTATTGCCATTACATCATCATATCATTGCAACAGGTGAGTTTTCATAGCCCCGATTTTATTCAAGTTTTACTTTATTTCAAACCTACGGGGGAGAATACATTGCACATTATTTTTATTACGATGCCAAGTATATCAAATTCATTACGTTGCTTAAGTTACCTCATTGCCAGTTAAATGTCCCCATTTCATAAGCATGAACCGTTAATTTCATAGAAGCGTGGGTGAGTGGATAGATCTATCGAGGGTGACACCTCCATCCGGGTTGGCGGATTCCAACCGGACGGATGCATTTCATTTCATAATCATTATTTGAGTTGTATGGCAAAACACTCTGTTGGGGCGAACATCAGTCAGAGCTTCGGTGTCATGTGCTTAAGCAATTGTTTCATTTTTGTGACATCATTGTCATACATAACTTATACTTGTGGTAGTCGTATTAAACATTTACATAAACTCTATGAACTCACTCAACCATTGTGTTGACACTTTTAGCAATGTATTTTCAGGTTACTAAGGCATTCACTTCATGGCATGCATGAGGACATATCATAGAGTCGCGGTGACGACGCGTCTCACACAAGATTTATATACTTTAAAACATCGTTTGACTTGTGCCAAACTTACTTTCCGCACAAGTTGATTTTCATTTGGGACCTATACTTTGTAAACTCTGATTATTTTATTAAATCAAATGATGTATTTTCCAAACGACACTTTAGGTCGCTCAATATAACTGTGATTGTGATGCTATGACAACAATCCCGTGAATTCCATTCCATTGCAAAATGTAATTTGGGGTGTGATGGACCATGTAAGCGAAGCATAACCTTAGACATCCTTTCGGTGAGACATGCTCACTTCTTTAAACCCCCTTTCTAGTTTGTTCTAGTGGGTGAGCCGTACATCCCAAGTGTCCATAGCGTCTAGTTTTTTAAATTCTTGAAAACGTGTTTCATATATTAGGTCACTTTATTTTACAAAAACAATTTTCCACGAATCAAATAGCAGGTCATAATGAGCATGGTATTTTGGCGTGTAAATAAAGACCAATATTAATGTTATGGTTACGATATGTATTTTTCCATATTGCATACAATTAGGTGTCAAAACAAGTAATAATGCACATATAGGAATCACAAACATACAAGCATAAACATCAATATAAATAACCACATATTGTTCCGAGTCCTCTTGAGTCTTCCCAAACAAGGAACCACAAGACCGTCACTAGGATGCAAGACCTAGATCGCCCCATACATCACTTAGAAAAGCAATTGAGTGGGTCTTGTACGGAAAACACATAAAGCATGGCAATCCCAATTAACAAGTAATTACGCAATATATGTATTTAAATCAATATGTAATTCTAATTATCACAATAATTCTAATTAACAATTAATAAATACAAATTGACTTTTAATTCTAATTAGCAAGTAATTTTAATTTAACATGTAATTCTTAATTAACAATTTAATTTTAATTAACAAGTTAATTATAATTCACATGTAAATTAAATTCTAGTTAACAAATTAATTCTAATTATCAATATAATTTTAATTTGTGCGTGACTAGTTATTATTTATTAAAATTGACAAGTATTGCATGTAATTGTCAAAATTAAAATAAAACAAAATAACTAAACTAGGTTTCATACACCCTTTTAAAACATGTTTATTAATATCGTAAACGTAACCCATAATCGCAAAAACGAGTTGACTCGTGATGCCACTGTTGGGATTTTAGATCTAGTTAACCAGTAACCTCTACGAGTACGCAGCGGATAATGGATCTAGTTAATACAATTATGTTAACACGTAGATAATAAACATATAATTAATACATTATTAATTAATTAAAAGGGAATAAAGAAGGCTAACCTTGCTTGGCAATTGAACTCTAGTAACGGAACAAGAAACCCTACGAAACCTTTAAGTATCTAAAGTAGACACCTCGAAGAGTATCACACACAACCCGATTCACGTATACGTTCGATGTAGCTAGTCGAGAACGTAACTATAAAAACCAAACAACTTTTGTCTTACTTGAATTAAAACCACGAATCGAATACCACCGAACTAGTCACCTTCAGACGTGATAACCAAGCCGAAAAACACTTCTAAAATATTACCGATATCGGATAAATCGATCCGATATCACCGCTCTTTGTCCGATATAACAACCCACGATCGAAGCGCTTTACTTCTTGTTACTGCTGCTTGTGTCGACTAGGAACCAAGTTAACCAGTAGCTAACACCTTGTCAAGATTACAAGTTTAGAGCTTAACTAAAATCAAAACCCTTAATCGTATTAATGAAGTAAATGATCAAGAGCAGGAGAAGCAGGAAAAACGGTTTGATTTAGGGTTAGAAGAAGTATGTTATGCATGAGAATATAAGAGGTGGAGAGGTGTTTATATAGTGCACAAGTCGAAACCCTAGAGGAATCCCTAGCTTGTTCGACAAGTCACAAAGACACCCAAACCCACTCTAACTTCTGCACCCAATCGGCTTGGATCACCCAAGCCCAAGGCTTTTACCCAAACGACCTAAAACATAAGCCAAAACAGCCCACGGGTCATAATGGTTGACGGGTCAAGCTCATGCATAACGGGTAACAAATAATTCAAGTATTAGTTACGTTTCAACACGTATACTCGTGTTCATCGTGTGTGCCCCCATCGGCTCATACACGTTTAGTTGCTTTGTCGTGTTTTAATACTCCCACAAACCAACAATAACTATCCCTCCAACTACGACACTTAATCCTGCATAGATGGTGTTTAGTATTTTTGTTAACACATTTTCAATTTATCTCAGATTATGATTTTGTGTAGTTTCTTAATAACATGAAGTGTTGGACACTTTTGTGTAGTTTTGAGATGAATGAAATGATACTTCTATTATTTACTGTCTCAAGATTATCATTTTTGTTTGCGTTTGATTTTGTTACAAGTTTATATGCTACTTATACAGCTTTAAAATGTCGATTTTAATGACTTTTAAGTGTTGATTTTAACAAGAACGAAAGGGGTGTTTGGACACACATTTTATAGCTTTGTATGTTTTTTAACAGCTTTAATATGTCGTTTTATCGCCTTTTATATGTCGTTTTATGACTTTGTAATTGATGATTTTTAACAACAGAGAAAGGGGTGTTCGGATGCACATTTTACAGCATTGTATGCTTTTTTTAACAGCTTTTATATGCTGTTTTTAACAGCTTTTAAGTGATGATTTTTAACGGCAGAGAAAGGGGTGTTTGGACACATTTTACTGACTTTGTATGTTGCTTTTAATGACAACAAATTATAATTGATGCTTTTTAACAGTTGAGAAAGTGTTGTTTGGTATATTGAGAGGAAAACAATAAAGAAAAAAGATAAGTATTTATATCATTATAAAAGAGAGATAACTAAATAGAGAGGAGCATTGATTGGGATGCCTAACTCAGATGCTTAATAATATGCTTAAACATATGTGTCAAGATCCTATTGGGGATGAGGGGACCCACTTTTCATAAACCAATAATTTATTGCCACATCTATTAGTTACACAATTAGTCACATATTTTAGGTTTCCCAATCATTTTCCAAAAGAGAGAGAGAATTTAGTGGGATCCTACTCATCATATGTTAGAGAGGAGGAGTGGTCACCTAATACCCTAGGTGCCACCTCACCTCTATCCAATCAAAACCCTCCAACTCAAAACTACCCATTTTACCGTAACACTACCCTAAGTGGAGGGAGTGGTCACCTATACTACCCGATTTTTTTTTTTTTTTTTAAATACATAAAATCACATACAATATTTAAAATAAAAACATACCATTTCATTAAAAATAAAAACATTACATAATACTTAAAAAAAACATAACATAATACTTAAAATAACTAGATTAAAATAAAAAAAACCCATTAATCATCGAGATGCGGCAAGTATTCACGTGCTACGTGCTTCGTGAGATCATATCAAGACGGTCATGGAGAAATTCGCCTAGTAACTCCGCTACCACACTAATCGTCGAACACCGGCCGGACCGGCGCATCCATTATATGAACCGTGAGATTGCCCTCCCATGCTTTTATAACCATATTGTGCAAAATAACACACGCATGAACTGATTGGCAATCTTCGCTTTGGTCATAGCTCGAGAGGTCGATCGAGAATTTTCCATTTTCCTTTGAGAGCATCAAAAGCTCGCCGACATCCTTTCTCGCCTCTTGTAACTTCGTAAATCTCTTTTCCTTTGGGTCGGTTGGATACGGGTATGCTTTAACAAATGTAGACCACTTAGGATAGATTCCATCCGCCAAATAGTAGCCGCGTTTGTAAAAGCGCCCATTCACGTTGAATGAACTGCTCATCGCCGTTCCATTTCGATCTGTAAGATACAAGTCGACCGATTCAATACGTTGATATCGTTGTTTGACCCTGTGGACCAAAAAGCATGCCAACCACATATCTTGCGACGGTGACTTCAAGCATAATAGTGGGAACACCATAGTCACCTCTCGTATATTGCCCTCTTAAATGTCTAGGACAATTTTTTCATCCGGCGCGTGTGTAATCGATGCTACCAAGCATCCTGTGGAGGTGATGCTTCGCTCATGGGCATGGAAAATGCGAGCAAGGTCGTGTCTTTGTCGGCCTACGGAGGTACTCTCGACCGCATAACCCAATGATGGCCACACAAAAATCAAGAGTTTCACGTGACGCCTTGCAACCATGCATAAATATTCATCATACTCATCGGGGATTACTGGGTTGAAGTTGCCTAACGGTCAAGTGATTTTTGTTTCGCCGTGAAACTTTTTTTTCGAACGCGTCGTAGCCTTCTTGAAAATACGGGTATCTCGCTCAATGTCGCCCACTATTTGCAAAACATGCTCTTCTCCATTCGAATTTTTTAAAGTACTCTTCGTTGTACTTTGGTGTTTCAACGAACCAATCATTCTCTAACGTTTGAAGACCTATTTGTAACACCCCAACCCGACAAGGGTAAAGATATCACAAATACAGCTTCATATCGAACTTTAAGTACTATACAAAAGCGAAAGTCTTTACGAAATATTCAAAAGAAAACATAAATAACTAAACTTCAAAATAAATCTAAGATCTCTAAAGGTCAAGTCTTGCTCTCACTCTATTCTCAACCCGGATCGCCTATCCCATAAGCTCATCTTGAATGCTTAAATACCGCCGCAGAAAAGAAAAGTGCGGTGAGCTTACCAAGCCCAAGGAATGATATAACAAAACAAAACTAAACAAGAACATAAATACTGAATTGAACAAAGAAACGAATAATAAAATCGTGGCGGAACGAGAATAATGAATCATTGAGGTTTCGCGAAACACAATTGCACGTAAATCCGAACAACAATTAGCAATCAAGGACAAACACATAGCATATTGATGACTCCAACGCAAACACATCAAAATAACGGACACTTAACATATCAAGAAGAAATAGATTACATATAAACCAAACGAAAAGTCTAAGGCTAACGGAAACACTTTCTAGAAAATAAACATGGCATTCAAAAATTAATTAACCTTCACTTAACACACTTAATTCAATATTGCAAAGAATGAAATAGCACCAAATCATGGCGCCTCACAAGCAAATAGAAACATAGTAGACAAACTATAATTAAATAGACCAAACAAAACATAGCATAACCATTAGCAATTATCAAAACAGATATCATAAGCTAAACCAGTTCTCAAATCAAATCCTAACATCAGCAGAGTTAAAACATGGCAGGTCACATATACAGATACATACACTAACGTATAGGCAAAGTTCACAAAATTAACTGAACAAATTATACATACTAAACTTATAGAATACTCACTTTCACACTAGCACATTCATCTCACGTATCAACGAATTCACATAACGATAAACTAACATAACATCGATGACAAAGATGCAAATCATATTTAAACATATTAATCATAACCTAGCATAGTAGATGGTAGTCACATAAACATGCAAAAGCATAACCACATATAATAACATATAATAAGCCGAGCACATAATATTTAACACTTGAACATACCGAATCATAATCGAATACTTAACATAGAAATAACAATTAAAGATTTAGTTAACTACCACGAGCCCAAAACATATCATATCAAAAACATCATAACTATATAGAAAAATCTCAAAATAATACGGAGTAGCGAGCTCCCGTAGTTTTATGAAGACGCGTGTACACCGACATCATTCACCTAGATAAATCATAACGAATAACGATCGGATCTAGGATGCATCCATACGCCCACAAACATACATTGGTCATATAATATAACTTGAGCTCATAACAGATAAAAATAAGGACGGGCGTAACTTCACTCTATCGCCTAGAGTCATGTCGAGGTGCATCATGACGGACATGGAACCCCATGACTAGTTATTATTTGGCTCGGTGTCAAACTAACTTAGGTCAAATAAACTTTCAATTATGACACAGTGTCTTAATCAAAACAAGGTTCAAGAAATAACATATCGATAACTCATATCATAAGGTTCATATTCAATTATAACAAGGTTTAACAAATATGCATATCAAAGTCTTCCTAACATAAAGTTCAAATCGTATCGCATGGTTCAATAAAACATAAGTTCGGATAAGCAACAGTCAAACAATCGTGAAAGGGTTCATAGCAATGGCATAGGAAACCCTAATAAGTAAAATAGGAAAGCTAACGAAAAGAACATCATAAGGAACCTTTACTAAAAAGGTCAGAATATCTGTACCTTAACGCAAATGAGAGAAAAGCAAACGAATGAGTGAATCACGAAGATGTAACGTCGCGTCTTCTTCAACGAATCTACACGGATTATGATTTATTTAATACTTATTAGCATCATTAAGGTTATAACGGATTCATCGCATTAACATTCTTATAGTTATAAGTATATTCTCATTTTATAAGCTTCTTATGCATTTGTAAGTGTGTTACCTATTGATATCATATTTTATCTTTCAGTTTCTTTAACTCATATTCGGACCAGACTTTAACGATTTTTATAAAATACTTACTTAGCTCAAATGAAATCAAGCAAAATCCTGGGGTTCCCATATGAGTTAAAAGAGTCTCCAAAAATTGGTGGGTTCTATATCTATGCCAAATGGCCTATGGAAAATCACAAGTCCGCACTGCCCGTAAAGTAATCGAAAATACACCTTAAAAGTTTACGCTTATTGGACCTGTTTAGACACCTTGGAAAAATCCCAGAACTCCCGTAAATTCATTTATGTCCTAAATATCAATCCTGTAAAAGGAGAGCTCCCAATTCTTTATGGTTTGAAAATGAAAATCAAACAATACAACTAAGTTTCGCATCCGTTTTCTCGCCTTTGACACTTGATTTTGTAAAATTCAAAAATACGACTTAGACAACTCCAAATCCGACCAAACCACTTGGAAAACTTAACTAAGACATAAAATAAACTTTTCCAACAAAAACCCAGATTATTGCCCTTATAAAATTGGATCTATAACACACCCAAATTCGACATATGATGCTGTCCAGCTTTAGGGTTTATTAAACCATTATAATTACATGTTTAGACCATTAATTACACTTAGGGTTCCATTCCAATTAGGGTTTCAATTTATTAAGCATGATAACATTTATATATGTGGTTTGGTTCACTATGGCTCGACATACACAAGACTCGATTCAAATAATACGACATATACATGTTCTCTTAACATTACAAGGTTCAATTCATATGGTTTGTTTGTTTTGGTTTCGTTTGCCTCGACACAAAAGAAAACACAAGTCGACAAAACAAACTAGCTACAATATATTAACTTAAGGTGCATCAAAGGAAGACGAGAAACATGTTATACCTTAACTTGGTTGAAGCAAAATCTCGACACCAAAGGTTGTAGGGTTCGGCCGAGTAGGAGCAAAAGAAAAGGGAGGCAAAACTAGGGTTCCAAATTATGTTTATGAGTTTGTATATATAGGTGGTGAAAATTTCGGTTTAGGGCTTTAGGAGGGAATGTGGGCTTCGGCTTGGGTCCAACCGAACAAACAAACACACGCCCATATGGGCTCTCGGCTCGAGTCCAAGCTAATAAAACAAACGCCCATCTTGGTTTACAAGAAACGAAAACAAGGCCCAACTATTTAGCGAGACGTTAACTTCCGTCATGACAATGTCGATCACGTATACATATTCGTTAAGTTTTAATTATTCGTAAATTAGTTTTAATTTCGTTAAATGATTATAAACGTATTGTAATGTATTTTATAATTTTGATTTCGAGGGTATTTTAGTCTTTATCTATGTTTCGTATTTTTATGGTTTTACAACTCTCCCCTTCTAAAAGAAAATTTCGTCTCGAAATTGTACAAGACGGACGTAACGGCAACAAATGTGGATTTCGAACTTCAAGGAATAAATGACGAACGCTAATCATATACTTATTAAAGTATTAGCGTAGAAAAGATGAGATGCGTAAAATCAAAACACACTCCAACTTATTCGTGTATCTAATGAAGAAAACAATCATATGCATAGACGTAATCTAATCCTAAAGGTCTTACTAATCGCAGATAATCAAACTAAAAGGATCTAATGTTCTCAAACACTTCACGAAATATCCAATGATCACAATAAGGGTATACGGAGACGCATACATTTAGAGCAAACATAGCAATCCATAGTTCACACAAATCATAACAATTTCGGTCCAACGCGCACAAAACTTACACGTAATGTATATCGACGAAATCTCACAAATAGGTACAAAATTCCAATCAAACATGAGGAGTGCCAAATAACATATACAAGTCAAAGTCCAATCACGATCAACCACGTGCATTTCCCAGCACGTCATATAATTTCAATAAGTTCAAATTATATGATCTCGTAGATATCACGCTGATCGTGTGTCATAATACTTGCATCACATAACAAGTTCTTATTGTCACAATATTCTGTCCCGGGTCATGGCAAACCACATAACCAGTATCACAACAAAACATATCACATACAAATAACATACAGCTAGCAAGTAACATACTATAACAGACCAGATACACATTCATGCATCATATACGACATCAAAACAACTTACCATACCACAAAAGAAAAGAAGGCAACCAATGCACAAAACGGTTCCTCATGACTCATTACTGTCGGTCCAAAAGAAAAGCTGAGATATACCAGAATGCTAAACGATAAAACTTCACGATTCGAACCGAGTTCCGAAAAAATCAAAGAAAAGTAATGCCGATCAAAATCATGTAGTAAGATATCAAACCGCCTCAAACGCGTGACAAATGAATCGAGTAACACACGTCGCGCCCAAATCATATGAAGTAGATGAACTTTCTCACCACCGGTTGAATCTTATCTCCGCTTTTGCGCTTTGGTTGGTCCGTCCGCTTCCTCCAAAGAAGATCCCGATGTCTCCAACAAGACGGCAATCAAAGCGGCTTCGCTATTTAACCTCTCCAAAGACAGAATCTGCAAAGAACGCAGTTCGGCACCATCTTCTTCGGCTCCACGGGTAGTCTCCATCTAACGATCGACAAATGGACGAGCGAAAACAAAATAACAAAATTCGATGCGAAAAGAGGAGGGCCAACTCGGTGAAGACAAAAGAATATCAAGTCGAATCGAACGACACCAAAAGGAATCGAAGATATCCGAATAGACGGAAACCTAATGTCTACCCCATCCTCACGTGTCATAGCCTAAGCTCTAAGGGTCCTAAACCTAGATCTCGATACCATAATTGTAACACCCCAACCCGACAAGGGTAAAGATATCACAAATACGCTTCATATCGTAACTTTAAGTACTATACAAAAGCGAAAGTCTTTACGAAATATTCAAAAGAAAACATAAATAACTAAACTTCAAAATAAATCTAAGATCTCTAAAGGTCAAGTCTTGCTCTCACTTATTCTCAACCCGCATCGCCTATCCCATAAGCTCATCTTGAATACTTAAATACCGCCGCAGAAAAGAAAAGTGCGGCCGAGCTACCAAGCCCAAGGAATGATATAACAAAACAAAAACTAAACAAGAACATAAATACGAATTGAACAAAGAAACGAATAATAAAATCGTAGCGAACGAGAATAATGAATCATTGAGGTTTCGCAGAAACACAATCGCACGTAAACCGAACAACAATTAGCAATCAAGGACAAACACATAGCATATTGATGACTCCAACGCAAACACATCAAAATAACCGACACTTAACATATCAAGAAGAAATAGATTACATATAAACCAAACGAAAAGTCTAAGGCTAACGGAAACACTTTCTAGAAAATAAACATGGCATTCAACAAATTAATTAACCTTCACTTAACACACTTAATTCAATATTGCAAAGAATGAAATAGCAATCAAATCATGGCGCCTCACAAGCAAATAGAAACATAGTAGACAAACTATAATTAAATAGACCAAACAAAACATAGCATAACCATTAGCAATTATCAAAACAAATATCATAAGCTAAACCAGCTCAAATCAAATCCTAACATCGCAGAGTTAAAACATGGCGTGTCATATATACAGATACATACACTAACGTATAGGCAAAGTTCACAAAATTAATCGAACAAATTATACATACTAAACTTATAGAATACTCACTTTCACACTAGCACATTCATCTCACGTATCAACGAATTCACATAACGATAAACTAACATAACATCGATGACAAGATGCAAATCATATTTAAACATATTAATCATAACCTAGCATAGTAGACGGTAGTCACATAAACATACAAAAGCATAACCACATATAATAACATATAATAAGCCGAGCACATAATATTTAACACTTGAACATACCGAATCATAATCGTAATACTTAACATAGAAATAACAATTAAAGATTTAGTTAACTACCACGAGCCCAAAACATATCATATCAAAACATCATAACTATATAGAAACAAATCTCAAAATAATACGGAGTAGCGAGCCCCGTAGTTTTATGAAGACGCCAGACGCATTGCACCGACATCATTCACCTAGATAAATCATAACGAATAACGATCGATCTAGGATGCATCCATACGCCCACAAACATACATTGGTCATATAATATAACTTGAGCTCATAACAGATAACAAATAAGGGACGTGGCGTAACTTCACTTATCGCCTAGAGTCATGTCGAGGTGCATCATCGACACGGACATGGAACCCCATGACTAGTTATTATTTGCTCGTGTCAAACTAACTTAGGTCAAATAAACTTTCAATTATGACACAGTCTTAATCAAAACAAGGTTCAAAGAATAACATATCGATAACTCATATCATAAGGTTCATATTCAATTATAACAAGGTTCAACAAATATGCATATCAAAGTCTTCCAACATAAAGTTCAAATCGTATCGCATGGTTCAATAAAACATAAGTTCGAGATAAGCAACAGTCAAACAATCGTGAAAGGGTTCATAGCAATGGCATAGGAAACCCTAATAAGTAAAATAGGAAAGCTAACGAAAAGAACATCATAAGGAACCTTTACTAAAAAGGTCGTAATATCTCGCACTTTAACGCAAAATGAGAGAAAAGCAAACGAATGAGTGAATCACTAAGATGTAACGTCGCGCCTTCTTCAACGAATCTACACGGATTATGATTTATTTAATACTTATTAGCATCATTAAGGTTATAACGGATTCATCGCATTAACATTCTTATAGTTATAAGTATATTCTCATTTTATAAGCTTCTTATGCATTTGTAAGTGTGTTACCTATTGATATCATATTTTATCTTTCGCTTAAACTCATATTCGGACCAGACTTTAACGATTTTATAAAATACTTACTTAGCTCAAATGAAATCAAGAAAATCCCAGGGTTCCATATGAGTTAAAAGAGTCTCCAAAAATTGGTGGGTTCTATATCTATGCCAAATGGCCTATGGAAAATCACAAGTCCGCACTGTCCGTAAAGTAATCGTAAAATACACCTTAAAAGTTTACGCTTATTGGACCTGTTTAGACACCTTGGAAAATCCCAGAACTCCCGAAATTCATTTATATCCTAAATATCAATCCTGTAAAAGGAGAGCTCCCAATTCTTTATGGTTTGAAATGAAAATCAAACAATACAACTAAGTTTCGCACCGCTTTTCAGCTTTGACACTTGATTTTGTAAAATTCAAAAATACGATTTAGACAACTCCAAATCCGACCAAACCACTTGGAAAACTTAACTAAGACATAAAATAAACTTTTCCAACAAAAACCCAGATTATTGCCCTTATAAAATTGGATCTATAACACACCCAAATTCGACATATGATGCTGTCCAGTTTTAGGGTTTATTAAAACCATTATAATTACATGTTTAGACCATTAATTACACTTAGGATTCCATTCCAATTAGGGTTTCGAATTTATTAAGCATGATAACATTTATATATGTGGTTTGGTTCACTATGGCTCGACATACACAAGACTCGATTCAAATAATACGTATTACATACATGTTCTCTTAACATTACAAGGTTCAATTCATATGGTTTGTTTGTTTTGGTTTCGCATTTTTCGACACAAAAGAAAAACACAAGTCGACAAAACAAACTAGCTACAATATATTAACTTAAGGTGCATCAAAGGAAGACGAGAAACATGTTATACCTTAACTTGGTTGAAGCAAAATCTCGACACCAAAGGTTGTAGGGTTCGGCTAGTAGGAGCAAAAGAAAAGGGAGGCAAAACTAGGTTCCAAATTATGTTTATGAGTTTGTATATATAGGTGGTGAAAATTTCGGTTTAGGGCTTTAGGAGGGGATGTGGGCTTCGGCTTGGGTCCAACCGAACAAACAAACACACGCCCATATGGGCTCTCGGCTTGAGTCCAAGCTAATAAAACAAACGGCCCATCTTGGTTTACAAGAAACGAAAACAAGGCCCAACTATTTAGCGAGACGTTAACTTCCGTCGTACAATGTCGATCACGTACACATATTCGTTAAGTTTTAATTATTCGTAAATTAGTTTTAATTTCGTTAAATGATTATAAACGTATTGTACGTATTTTATAATTTTTGATTTCGAGGGTATTTTAGTCTTTATCTATGTTTCGTATTTTTAGGTTTTACATATTTCCGCTGATTTATTTACGCTAGTTCGGCTAGAGCTTGCCGTGTCTTCAAGATACCGAGCCGATTGAAGCAAGTATTGCAACGAGCTACCGTGGATATCTCGTCGGACGAAGACGGAATAATGCATTCGAATTCGGAAGAATCGAAGACATTTTGGTAATTATTTTTGTTTTGAGAGATTTTAGTGTGTGTTTTATTTGAAAATAAAGAGTGTAATATTTGGTTTTAAAGGGATTTTTTTTTTTTTTTTTCGAAGCATGAAAAGAGCCGTTTGGCTCCAACGGTCAAAAAAACCAATCCTCCCTCACTTTAAACTCTCGGCTTGGTAAACCGAAATTTGTACCCGATTTTGATACCCAATGAGGTGGCGGCGGTGTTACCGCTCGGGTAAGGGTACCCGAATCCCTTACCCGTGCCCACTCCCTCCTCCCTTATGTCATTGTGTGGGTAATTTTTTGTAAATTTCATGTGAGTGTAGCACTCGTCGTTATTATTCAGTGCGCTTCAAATCAAACCAATAAGTCAAGAAATTGGGTAAGAGATATATTATAGAACCTCTATGATGTGATATAAGAGAGGTTTGGTCAAAATTCAGATGTTTTTTTTTTCCCAAGACAACACATTATGTTCTATATTTTGACAGCTTTTAAGCGTTTAACTTATTAAATTTTATATTTTATGTTCCGTACTTTTAGGTTTATAGTTTTTTAATAAAAACAAAATTGTAAAAATAAAATATAAAAATAAAAATAAAAATAATAAGAAAGACACAAAACTCCCCTTTGTAAAAAAAAAGCTCCTATCAACCATGACCCAACAGTTGCCAAAAAAAATTGTAAGGGGTTGTTTGGTATCTGGTGTTAGGTCAAAAAGATTGGAGTAAAAGTAAAAAACAATTGTTTGGTTAGTCTCCAAAGGTTTTGAAACAGTATTTTAAACCCTCATATTCGGACTCCACAAAAACTCCCTCATATGGTCACTTTTCTGACAAATGATCATCTTTTCATTAAAAATTGTGCTACTTAAATACAGGTATTAATTTTAGCCACATAACAATTATTATTATTTTCAAATGGGCCCAACATCACAATATATAATTTGTTTAGTGCTTGTCTCTATTACAATATATAATAATATATTTTTATTTTTATTTTCTTTTTGTCAAATCTAAACCAAATTATAAACCAAATCCTAATCCAAATCCTAAACCTACTCCTAACCCATCTAGAAACCAAACGGGCCCTAAAAATACTGATTATTACACGTTTTGAACCTTCGATATGTCTTTATCGAAAGAGTCAAAAATAGGTGGTGGTTAAAACCAATGTTTGATACAATGATACTGGAAAATATGTTGGTGTGACTAGCTGAAAGCTCTATTATATTTGTGAAAATTCATAACATTGTGTAGGGAACTTGGAAATAGTTAAGGAAAAAAGAAAATGAAATCAAACTCGAAAAGGCATTTCACGAAACTTTAGTAAGTAAAAGAAAAATAAGAATTTAGATGGTAAGGTATATATGTTGAAGTGATTAAGGAAAAAGAAAATGATACTCGAGAGCATGCACAACAATAACACCATAACACCGCCGTCGCGTCATTACATCGCCTTTTAACATTTCACCTAACATCCCAAAAACACCCACAACAATAACATCCCAATAACATCAATAACATTTCATATTTTCAATTTCAACCTCTAAACTAAAACAAATACTTCATTTATTAAACTAAAACAAACACTTCATTAAAATTGAAAACATATTACAATACGAGATATATAAAAAAAAAAAACAACGAAATAAAAAAAACACGCTGCAAATTATAGGAAATGACGAGAATACGATCTACTGACGAGGTTTCAAGTTATATTTTTTGATGATTCGATCTTTTTCGTCATTGATTCAATCCACGACCATTGGATCTTGCCCTTCAGTAGGCGTCATAAAAAACTTTATCTCTTCTCCAACCTTGTTATTGTGAGATCTTTTTCCGCTGGGCCCGATCGCGCTTGCGGTTTCACGCTTAAAACGATACACGCTTGCCATAGTTTCGTGAAATAAGTTGACGAGCTCGTTCCTCCAAAGGTTTGCTCCCCGATTACTTGTTGTGCTCGGATTTTGCTTTCTTGGTCGCACGCTTCTTTCCCATGGGCGTGGTTGTTCATCATTACCAAACAAAGCCTCGCTTGTTTGGCTTGGCACATCGCCGTTAAATCAACAAACCTCCCAAGCGTCATCGAGACCAAACGGTGCTACTTTGTTTTCTCACGATACCTCGCCCGCTGATCCCGCTACACGTATGTAACAAGCGTTGAACTTTGTTGTTGGAATCACTCCTAAACCTTAATTCAAGTGTTTGATACTCATATGTAATAGGTAGCTTATTATGGCCTTTATGTTTGTTTAAGGTCAAGCTTATGTAGAAGGCCCATAAGCTTAGGCCCATGTCCAATAAGGAAAAGGGAAGGAGTGGGAGTGTTGCCCTAGCTCCTTGCCTATAAATACTATGTAATAACCCTCACTGAGGGTTGGTTGTTCAAGTTATTCTCTTCATTACACTCTACGCATAACCGTCTCTATTATATCGTGTGTGTGTGTGAATCTTGTTCAATCGCCTCTATCTCTTTCTAGTAAGCTTGTGTTGTAAAACTAGTGACCTATCGGTGGTATCAATCGCCAACTAGTTGGGTGAATCGTTATTGCTTTTGAAGTAGGTTTTTGGTCCCACGCGTAAAGCTAATGAGATACTTTGGTTCGCTTAAAACACGTTTTTACACTTTTTAATCCAAGATTCTTGTACTTTCAATGTTTTAAGGTGTTAAAATAACAGCTTTTGGCAAAAGGTTTCAAACTTTATGTGTGGATCATAGTTTTAAGCTTGTTTTTGTTTGTGGGTGTCGTTTCTGCGTAACCCGTTTAATTTTTTGGTTCATCAAGTTTCACACTTTGTGTTATTTTGGTGATATTGAAGCTATTCCATAACAAAAATCGGTTTAGAAACAAATTTGGGCAAAATCATTTTACGAGTAATCTTATGCGATCAAAACCCTAATATTACGCGTAGTTATTCCTTGGCTTGATCTTCGTTTTAAGTGGTTTACTCCGTGTTTTCTTGCTTGGATAAGCCTCGAGAATCGTCGACTTTGGATATCTTTTGCCTTTGTGATAGTGTAAAAGATCATTTGGGCAAAACCCAAAATTACGATAAGCATAAAGCTTACGCGTGAAATCCTACGATAAGATTCATCTTACACCTAAGCATAGTCTTACGATAAAGTAATCCCACGCCTAACTTTCTCGCCTAACTTTGTGTCTCACGATAACTTTAGTGCATTTACCCTACTTCACGCGTAAGCTAAAACTACGCCAGAACTCTATTTGTTACGCGTAACTTTGGTGTTTTTACGATAAGTCCTACTTGGTTTCTTGTGATTTCTACGCCTAAGGACACTTCATCAACAAAGTTTCATTCGACTACAAAGATCCATTTTACCAACACAAGTTTTCAACATGTCACAACCACCATACTCTAACTATTTCCTTACACTTATTCTCAACGACAACAACAACTAAGTCCACAACATCAACAATGGAATCAACAAGCAATTTATCAACAACAATTTAATCAACAACACACTCCACAACTTGGAGCAATTCCTCCACCACAAATGGTTCAAACACCGCCAAGTCTTCAAGTTCAACCTACACAAATGACTTCAATAAACATCAATCAAGGAACACTATGAAGGAACCCACTTGGTTTGCAAAGATGTGTGAAGCCTTAAGCGACCAACAATCAATTCATGAGGTTTGGATCACTGATAGACCTCCAATGCTCACTGCAGAAACTACGATCAATGGGTGATAAGGTTCTTTAGGTTTTGTGATCCGAAGAAGCCACATGGAAAGTTCTTAAAGAAGGTTATCTTGGAAGGTCCATTTCGGATCCCATCGTCATTGTACCCGTGATCCAAATGCCAATCCACCAAGAGATGAACAAACGAACATTGCTATCATTGCTGATTTAAATCCGTGAACTTCTACACTATGAAGTCGATGAGTTTGCAATGCAATATATCCTTTTAGGATTACCTAACCCAATTCTTCAAGTGTTGATGCTCAAAAGACTACAAAGGAAATGTGGGAACATATTCATCTTCTTATGGAAGGATCAGACTCAATCAGAGGATTTGGAATCCAAAATTTACTTGGCTTATAAACACTTCATGATTGAACCTGAGAGACACTAGGGTCTTATCATCATCAATTTTCGTACATCATCAATGATTTGGATAAACACAACATCATCATGCCAAGAATTGCGATAAATGCTAAGTTCCCGAGTAGTCTTGGTCCCGAATGGAGAATGTCATTTTTCTCCGTCAAGCGAAGAATATGAATCATTCTACATATGGATTGTTGTACGATTAGTTGAAGCCTCATGAAAAGGAAGTTGATCGAAAGGATTCTCCGTGCTCAAATTGCTCCACCTACACATCCGGAAAATCAACAACTTGCCTTATATGCTCAACAAAGTTATCCTCCTCAACAAGCAACTCAACCAACCGCCTCGGTCACACAAAATGATCATTCACAAAGAACAATCTCAACAAAATCAATTGGTTCCATACAACAACAACAATGCTCAACCAATTGTCGCGAAGCTAATGAGGACATCGATCCGCTCAAGCATTGCAACAAGGATTTGTTATGATTGCTAATGCTTTTGGCGTTATACCAACAAATCCAACAATCGTATTCGCTCCTCATCTAATACACGCAATCAGCCGTTGTGAACAATGGACGAGTTGAAGTTCGTAATCGTGGTTATGGTCGTCGGATGGGCGGTGGTCAAGGGTTTAATGCTATGGGTAGGATCAACAACAGAGCTCAAGTGGTGGAACAGGAAATGCTCGTAATGGGTTGAATGGTCTTCGATGCTACAACCGCAATGAGAAGGACACTGGCTAATGCATGCCCAAAGCCGAGGACTAAGGGCGGTGCTTATTTCAAAGAGGCTCTTCTTTGGCTCTTAAGGATGAAGCGGTGGAACTCTCACAAACAAAGAACGAGTTTTATGGCGATCTGCACTCTCGATGATGATATGGAGGACTTGCAGCCAATGCATCCGTTATGTTGATGGCTAATATGCATGAGTTACACATGAGTGACACGGCCCAGATGTATGACACCGATGGCTTGTCTCGTGTGATACGATCATTCTCCGGATTGTTGATAGCGGATGTTCCCGACACATGACAGAAACCTTAAACTATTATCAAACTTTATTGCAAAGTTCATTGGCATTGTCGATTCGGAATGATCACTGGCAGCTATCATGGGCTACGGAGACTATATCAATGGGAACATCGAAATCAGCAAGGTTTACTATGTGGAAGGCCTCGGTCATAACTGCTTTCGATGGGTCGAGTTTGTGATGGAGATTTGGAGGTTGCTTTCCGTGAGAAAACTTGTTTCATTCGTGATCTACAAGGAAATGACCTTATGTCCGCTCGTAATTCTAGTCTTTACACTATCTCTATGCAATACATGGTTGCTTCATCTCCATCTCGCTACTTTCAAAGGCAACATCAACAAAATCCTCGGCTATGGCACACGTCTCTCACATCTAAACTTTCAAACCATCACCAACCTTGCTTGACACAAACTAGTTGAAGGTCTCCCACGATTTCGGTATTCAAAAGATCACCTTTGCTCACCAGAACAAGGGAAAAGCACTCGTGCTCATTTTCCTTCAAAGGTGGAACACACTCTCAAGATGTGCTTCATCTTCTTCACATGGATTTGTGTGGCGCGCTGCGGCAAACGATCAATGGCAAATGCTACATCTTAGTAATTGTTGATGACTACTCACGATGGACTTGGGTCTACTTTCTTCAAGCAAAGACCTAGCTCCACGATGATCATCACCTTTCTCACGAAAATACAAGTTCAACTCGAAACACCGCCGACAAATCGTAGGCATAAAGGAACCAATTTGTTAACCAAACCCTTCGTGACTTTTATGAGAAAGTGGGAATTCAAGATCGACATCTATTGCACGCATACCGTAACAAAACGGAGTTGTTGAAAGACGAAACCGAACGCTAGTGAAAGCTACAAGAACAATGTTAATCAATGCTAAACTTCCAGTTACTTAATTTCAAGTCAGATTCATCGCATGCTATACTCAAAACCGTTCTATGATTACTAAACGCCACAACAAAACACCGCTTGAGCTTCTCCACAACCATAAACCGAATCTCAAACACTTTCATGTATTTGGATCCTTTGCTATCCGAATAATGATCGTGATGATTTTGGAAAGCTCAAAGCCAAAGTGACATTGGAGTCTTTATTGGATATTGTGAGAATTCTAAAGGTTACCGGATCCGAATCGTTGTACAAAGCAGTGATGGAAACGATTCATGCTCATTTTGATGAACTTACCGAGATGGCTTCGAGTATATGACTTAGAACCCGGTCACAATCGCTTAAACTTCCTCAACCCCATCATCACCGAACAAAGCCCCTGTACCACTCACAACAAATGGAAAGGTTATTTGCTCCTCTTTAATGACGATATTGATGAACGTGCTCGTGTGTATCCATTGCTCACCGCTTCACCGATAATACTCTTATACCGATACACTGCTACAACAACTATTGTTGAAGAAGCACCACCGATTGACTCCACCACAACAGCTTGAACAAACCGCTCAACAATGATGAACCGCCGATGATATTCTCGAATGAAGTACCCCACTGCATATTTTGATCCAAATGCGTTCTTTAACCCGTTTGCTAATGACATCGCTTTTTGATGTCGCTGAATCATCAACAAACCATTTGAATCCTTAGAATCGCACAATGTATACCAACATCAACCTCTACACATCGATGGACAAAATACCATCCTCCGCAAATATTATTGGTAACCCGAATCAACCAACAAGTTCTGAGACAACGCCTTCATACATGATGGTGAACACGCATTTATGCTCACCGCGTCGCTAACTGAGCCTAAAAACATTAAAGACGAATGACAAAAGACAACCGGATTGAATCCATGCAAGAAGAACTCAACCAATTCAAACGCCTTGAAGTATGGAACGGTTGAAAGACCAACGGGTCTACGCCATTGGTCTCAAATAGATTTGGAAAAACAAATTGATGTCAAGGAACGTAATCCGAAACAAGTCACGCCTAGTTGCTAAGGGTTATCGCGGGAAGAGGAATAGACTTTGAAGAATCTTTTCTCCGGTTGCTCGCCTTGAGGTCGTTCGGATATTTCTCGCGTCATGCTCATATGAATATGACGGTCTTTCAGATGGATGTCAAAACCGCGTTTACGAATCGGACAACCGAAAGAAACGGTTTATGTCACCAACCGTAAGGATTCGTTGATCCCGAATTCCCGAACCATGTCTACAAACCTAACAAAGCTCTTTATGGTCTCAAACAAGCTCCTCGGGCATGGTACGATAAGCTATCATCTTTCCTCATTGCTAATAATTTCACCAAAGGTTCGTCGACCCTACTCTTTTTATACAATATCACGGGCACATATCTTAATTGTTCAAATTTACGTGGATGACATCATTTTGGGTCTACATATAAACAAGACTCAATCGCTTTTGCAAAATTAATGAAGAAAAATTTTGAAATGTCCATGATGGGTGAACTTACGCTCTTTCTAGGACCGCAAGTTCATCAATCACCCCGTGGTATTTTCTTGAGTCACCCAAATATGCCCTTGAATTGTTAAACAAATTTGGAATGAAAACATGTGACACTTATGCCACACCAATGACTCATACCAAGAAGCTAGATGTCGATTTAAATGGGAAATTAGTAGACCCTACAAAATACCGTAGTATTATTGGGTCTCTAATGTACCTAATGCCCAGCGCACTGATATTGTCTTTTGCCGCTTATCTATGCTCCAGTTATCGATCGCGACCAACCGAAACCCACCTCTCGAGGCTAAAAGAATCCTCCGATACATCAAGGGAACCATTAACTTGGGGATCCGTATCCGGCGAACTGCGGTTTTGAACTAATCGCTTTTTGAGACCACGCAGGATGCTTAGATTCACGAAAAATCACTTGAGAGCACTACAATTTCTTGGTGATAAACGGTGTCTTGGAAATCAAAGAAGCAGGATTGTACATCGCCATCATCAACCGGGCGTAATATGTAGTCATGTCGGCATGTTGTGCTCAAGTCATCTGGATGCGAACACAACTCAAAGACTATGGTTACGTATTTGATGTAATCCCGATGTATCAGGACAATCGGAGTGTTATTGCGATCTCGCAACCCGCCAAGACTGAAATCAAAGCACATCGATCTCACGCTATCATTTCATCAAGGACCACGTGGAACAGTGCACGCTTGAATTATACTCATGGGTATGCGAATACCAATTGGCATATCTTCTCACCAAAGCCCCGCCTCCCGCTAGGTTTAATGAGTTGGTCCACAGATTGGTATGAGGTGTTTGACTCAAGAGGAATTGGATGACCTCCAAAACAGCCTTAAAACCCACAAACACCAAAATATCTTTTGTAAATAATTTTCAAAACAAAATACAAAAATATAAAACCGATAAAACAACAAAATATTCTTCTAATCTAATTTTCTTTCAACATGGCATGTACATTTTTCCGTCAACACTATAATCTTTCAAAATTCAAGATTTTTCCGATCAAGTGTTGAGGGGAGAAAATTAATACTAAACTGCTTCAATAACATTCGTGTACTTGCATGTTATTCTATACCTGCTTGTTTCTTTTATCAATGGTGGCAAACTTTTCTGGTTAAACTGACACTCCTCGGTCTAAAAATATAACCTTTCATCATTTATTAAGTCGAGGGGAGTGTCGTCAAAGTTATTTCCTAAAATCTTTTGTTTGGTAACCAAAATGGAAGTTAAAAGGCTTTAAATGAAAATGGAAAAGTGGAGGACCAAACGCCAAAAGGTTAAAGTCATTTTAATAAAAACACCTTCCACCTAACTTTCTCATCATATTTATTACTCCTAACCAACATAATCTACGATATAATTCGCTCAACAAATCCAAGTTTTGATCATCAATCTGTAAGTGTTTTTGCATTGATAACACGCTTTTAAACATTGGTTTTGATTTTCAAACGAATCCAATGGTTAAATTTACGATATGGTTGATTTTGTGTTATACGCCACGCATAAGAACACATGATCATACCTATGTGTTTGAGGTTAAGATAAATGGGTCTAAACGCTTTAACATCAAGGATACTATGCTTATCCTCAAATTCCACCCAAACACGAATTGATGGTTTTTCAAAATTAGGTTCTTGAGTCGATTTGGGTGTTTTCAAATGTGAAGGTTTTGGTCATAAAGATTGTTGTGTGATGATGCTCTTATGATGAATTGATCATATCTATGCCTTAAAACAACCCGTAAACACTAATTGATGATAAATTAGTAACTAGGGTTTAATGTTCTTAGGTTTGGGTATTTTTGATTCACCGTGTTTTGGATGTTAAAACTTAGTTATTAGACTCTCACAACACCTAAGACCTACCGTAAAACGCTTTGATGCAAATCCTATGGTTAGAAATCTTATGCGTAATTCATAAACTTTAGGGTTTTGACTTACGCTATGACTTTCTAAGCGTAACTGCTTAACATGTTTTCATGCCATGATTTGTTGTAAAAATGAATATATGTGTTAAGATTGATGATATGATGATCTTATTTCAAGCTTGCTACGCATAAAACTCGTAATCAAGGTCGTTGTTACTTCACGCATAAGGATCACCTTACGTGAAAGTTATGCGTAAGAGAAATTTTACGCGTAACTATTACGCCGTAAGGTTCTACAATGGGACCACCGTATCCCGTGAAGGATATGCGTGTGAGGACTCTATGCATAAGGTTTACTCACGAGTAATCCTTACGCGCAAGGTTCTTTATACGCCACGCGTAAGCTTTACGCATAAGGTCCCCTGCTCCCACGCTGTAATATTTCTTCTGCCGTAAGACAGATCCCACGATAAGCTTGCGCTCACGCCGTATACCTCTCACTTTACGCATAAGCTACTATTCCCACGCATAAGCCTTGATCAAACCTTCGTTGAATTGTTACGCATGCAAACTTGCAAATAAATGAATCATAACGTCACGAAACCAATAATGTCACTAATAAACTTAATCGTTTAATATGTTGTGTTAAATAAGTGATAACATAAACTTTAAAACTTAAAGTTAACTAACTCACGAAACTTATCACGGCGACATTAGACTATTGAACAAACAAGTGACTTTGGACTCAGAATAATCTTTGACATCAGATATTCAATAATTAGACAATAAAACCTTCGTGACTAACATTATGTCTTTCGATATGTTGGTTCTTTTGGCTAATGTTATTTCGTGATCGCGCATGGTCGCTCAATTGAATGTGGATGCACCGAAATTCTCACAATTGTCGACATCTTCCCTAATGGCTATCCGAGAAAGATTGGAAAAACAAACTTAGGGTTGACTTTGATACCCTCACATGCTCGTAATCTTCTTGTCTCATTGTCGTGGATATTTTAAAGAATCATCCCTACCGTAACATGCTCTCACACTGCTACAAGATCGAGATCTACATTCAACAATTCGAATTCAATGCAAAGGATCAAGGGTCAGTGCGTTGATGTGACTATCAATCACAAACAAGTCACCATCACTCATGCGGACTTACGGTCGCTTCTTCTCATTCCGTAAATCGTACAACCGACTTCTATGACACACCCATCGAGGAGACAGTTTACAATTTGATTGATATTGGCTATGATGAAGCTTCGTGAATTATCTCTAAGCATTCTCATGTGGAGCTTAAGAACATTCCTCAACCGTGGAGAACCCTCTACATCATCATCACCAAATCGGTCTCTGGTCGTGGCGGCTATGAGCATCCCAAACTCATGGAACTGCAAATCTTCCGTCATTAATCAACAAGAAGGACATCGAAATTGAAGCTCGATATGGGACATGATGTCATTTCACAAGAAACTTGGCTCAAAGATTCCTATGTCGGATACACAAAATTGTTGATCCGAGAGCACTTGGACTTCATCCCGATATTCCACAAAGGCTCAATGACCACGACAATCACGACATGTTGATCGAGCCTATCTTGTCCGCCGTAATCAAAGAATCGTCAACAAAGAAACAGGTCTTGTGTTACCCGATCACCCTTGTTGACAAAATCAAGAAGCTTGAAACGCATAAAAAGGTATCGGTGGCAGTGAAGAGAAGGCAAAGTTGGTCATCTCGATGAGAAGTCTTCTCGAACACCTATAAGGAGAACCGGAAGAGGCAAGGTGAAGTGCCGCAAGCATCGAAAGTCAAAGGAAGTTTCCAAGAGGAATCCTCCTCGTAAAAGGATTGTTCCTTCTAAGGAAGTCGTTCCCATTCCGCACTCTAAACATGAACCGCAGAGAAGCTAATTGACGAGGACTCGGAAGGTACCGCATCGATGAAGAGACTTTCTACTCAAACTATCAAGATGAAACTACAACGGTATCTAAACCTCCAGGTCCTCCCAAATGAACATGGCAAAGAGAAGACTCAGATGCTTGTGCCTTATGAAGAAAGCTCGGATGAAGAAGAAGAGCAACTGGATACTTCATCGGGAAGAAGTTCAAATTCATTAGACTCCAACATGTTGCGAAGGAATTTGCAAAGGATCAAATGGGTGGCCCAGAGGTTCAAGTGGTGCTTGCCCACTCTAAACCATCTCTGATGCGGTTAATCGACCAGATAAGGAGCTGGTGCCACCACTCTTCGCAACAACAACAACTTTTGGAGGATTCTATTAATTATGAGATTGAGGAACCAAGAAAGAAAAAGATCGAGGAAATACCTGCGATGAAACAAAGATCGATGACAAGGCTATGTCTAAGGAGGAAACTTCAACCCCTAAGGACCCCGAGTCTCCTCATGTCTCCTCCTCATCGACTCATCATCTCATTCTTCGCCACCACCATCTAAAAGATCAACCAAATCAACATCCAAATCGGTGAAGAAGCCAACTCGATCTTGGATTTCTCATGCTCATAAAATGGGAATGTTGTCAAACAAGTCGAAAGAAAGACATGCTCTACGGAAGATGAATTTCTCCGATCGACATGAGATATTCATGATGATATCGACAAGATGCAAGTTGAAAGGAAGTATGTCCATAAGCTCATGAAAGATGATCTTCAAGGAAAATGGACGAAATGATCAAAGGATACACTCACCAATTCCTTATGGAGGTCGTTCGAAACCGACAAAGGAGATGTATACCGAAAATCGTATCCAAATCTCTTGCATCTAGCCAAACAAGCCATGAAATCAACTCCGATGAATATAAGCATCAATCCAGTTGAATCCACAATTTTCTCGGATGATGAATTGGTGAACCGCTAGTAGCGCAAATGTCGAAACGCTTATGCAACGCTTGCCTCACACGGCTAAACTGCTTGAAGCTCTATCGAATACCAACTCGGGTCCTCATTCCGAGAAGAAGTCAAGGCCCAAACGCTCAAGAGATGATGAAGACAAAGATCGGGATAAGGATAAAGAGCCCAAAGCACAAAGAAGTCTGATGAATCATCCTCTATTCAAGACTCGATGCAACCTTCACCACAATGGACTCCTCTTTCAACAAAGATCTTCTCCTCCTCTTCGCAAATAAACCTCATGATTCTGAGACACCACCCATTCGAAAACCGTGACCACTTTGAATATATGGGTGGTGACGATGAAGAATACCATGAGCCCCAACAACAACCCGCCTCACCCGACAAAGTACGAAACCAAAGACCTCATCTAGGCCTAAGAAAAGAAGAAGGCGCCTACTACCGACGTTGTATCATGGCTAGATGAAGATACAACAGAGGAATTTGAATGGTTTTCTACACTTGTCAATTCCACTCCATACCGAAGAAGGTCAAGATATGGTAGACGGTAATACTTTGGAGCATGCTAAAATTGCGCAAGAAAAGTTCAAAGTAAAGAAGATGACGAACCGAGTTGAGGCGAATCAAGAATGAAGCTTTTCAACTGTGGAAAGATAGCTCGAAAGTGCCATCGAGGTAGAATATCACCTTGAAAACATTGCTCGAGCTATGGCTAATAACATGGATTGGCTCAACCCGAAACAAACATCGACTTTACCAAGTGGGACAACCCTCCATATTACACCGATCGGTCTAAACCACTACCAACGATCGGCTAACGTGATCGCCTAGGATCCCATTCAGATATTTCTTCAACAAAGACTTTGAATTTCTTCTTCACGATGGCGATGGTTCAAGGAAATACACTACATCCTTGACACTTCCATTCCCAAAGAATTTAATACTCAAACCGCATAGCTATCGAGGAAAGATCTAATCACTTGTTCTCCAACAAAGTGGAAGCATACGACCGAGATGCAATGTAAAGGATTCATCATTGGCCGAACAGCAAGAATCTACTACGTGTCGCCGTGTTCGAAGTCTCAACATGCGCCAAGACTAAGGATATCGTTGCCATCAAACACGCTGATCTTCGACCAAATGGGACTACACTTTCTCAAGAAGATTGTGGTCAAAAGGCAAGATGAACAGGATTATGCATTCTCTCAAGTCGACTTTGAGAATTTGTCTATCAACGACATTGAAGACATGTACCTTGCCAAAGTACGTGGTCGCATGAGGCAATTTTCAACTGAAGTACAACGTGAATTCATCAAGTCAACGCTCATCTTAATCGACGCATAGTCATCAAAGAACGTAGAAGATCTTCACCGCAGCTTGAATCATATCGGACCGTGTCAACTTCACTCCACCTCATATTGATCTTCCCGACATCAACCGGCCTCATAATATACACTCATCGAGAAACCATTCGGCGTCGCTTACCACAAAGAACTTCAACAAAATTGCTTAATGAGCGCGTGTAGTGATCTTCACAAGTTTGGGGATCACACTTTGAAGATGGTTGAGACGGATTGGCTTATAGGTTGAAGGATATACGCCAAAAGATTGGGTCTCCTAGCGATGGAATTCTCGTGATCGAAGGGATGTGAGGAGGATCATCAAAATGATTGATGAAAGGTTGTATAGAATGGATCGCCTGTAACATTGGAAAGCTTTGTTGGTGGTCGACCCAGATGAACATCACCGGCTATCAACGCCCGATTCGCATTCCTCAAACATCATCGACTTCCCGGTACCCTTGAACCGCTTCTTTCATTATAAATTTGATGTGTGATTATATATGTCATGGTTTGTGCACACATAACATGTACAACCCGTTTGTCAAGAAAGGACCGTGGTACGCCTTCGGCACAATCCTTATAAAAGGAGCGAAAGCTTTACTTTTGAGTAAAACCTATCAAACCTTTCATTTTTCAAGGTTTTGCTCAAAAGGACAAGTACTTCCGTATGATTTTCAAAACCTCAACCGCTTATATCACTTGTTGAGGGGAGTATTTGACTTAAAACTTTGTTCACAAATTGTTCATAGTGGTCATCTTCCGCAACACTCGAAATGGTCATATTTATTCTCAACTTTCAAAAATAACATTTTATATACCATTTTGAGGGGAGAAAATTATGATAAGAAATATGTTGTGTACATGCAAATGAATCTTTGTGTAGTAGACTTAACCAACGAATTGATTCAGATTTAATCGTTAGTAACTCGAAAAGACTTGTCCAGACGGGTAATAATTTCAAGCTAGTTCGCTAGTAATGTAAACGTGTCTCGCAAAGGACTTGTCCGAGTAGAAAGTACCATTCGAGAATCTCTTGGTAGACATGAACTCGACGGGTATGACAACCTTCGAGGTTTGTCTACACCTTCAAGGTAGTTATTAGAGCTAGTTGTCACCTAAAAGTCGACAATGTAACTCTTTAACTATGCAACGAACCGTGTCTCACGGGAGTGTCTATCTTGAGTTGATCAATTCAAAAGTGCGCTCTTCCCACACAAGCGGTCGATTCCGTCAAAACTCTAAAGCACATGTGGAGGGTATTTACTAAAGATAAAACTCTCATAGTGGTTCAAACATGTTTTTTCATTTACAAACCCTTTGAGAGATTTTCTTGAAAATTGGTTTTATGGCAACATAGGTTAGTCATGGAGTGATAAGGTGACTAAGGTTAGGAATAACGAGTCCTATGATCCGCCAGAGTGGAGGGATCTAACCAAGGACATCACAAATAGTTAGTACTTAAAAGTCCTTAGGTACGATTATAAAAGGAGAAAATGAGAATCGGAGAAAGAAGGAGTTGAAGAATTAAAAGAAATGCAAAGAAAAGGGTGAAAAGAAATAGCCTCCAAATTATTCAACTTAGGCGCATAATCGGGTTCAATTCATATACTACCGGTTGTCACTTAGTGATGCCGGTATTGAAGATTAAAAGTCGTCATGCACCCAAAGGACGCATGCACTATACCTTCTTAGCCACTCAAGTTTCTCTCAAAAGAAGCTTGTTTCATTTTCACGAGGAACCCTACATAATCTATCTTCTCTTAGAGATAGTCGGTATTGAAGAAGGAGACCTCTCCCTAGTCTCCGCTCAGAAAACCAAAACGCACTATTGAGTCTAGAGCCACGAGATTCATCAAAAGATCTCTTAGGTACACTTGATATTTCATCACTTGATGTTCAACAATAAGAACATCGGTGGTACATTATCGAGTCCTTCATAGATCTTAGCAATCCGTCGAGAACATTTATGAGAGGTTCACATCCGCGATCCTCGATGATTGAATGGAAACTCCCGCCGGGGTCAACATCAAGCAGCCTCGACAAAGCAGTCACTTCGGTAACTCCCGTGGATTACGCTTAGTGTGTCTCAAACGGTCTGATCGTGAGGTAATGCTTCGTGTACCTCATCGACTATCTCGAATCAGATGTACTTCGACATCGTGTTATCTCACTTGTGGGACTCCGGTTCAGAACGGCCTTTGTGAGAATTAGAGTTGTGTTTTCACACTATGCCGTTAACACTCTCAAGTTCAAACTTGTAAGTGCGGAATTCGCTTATTACTAACCGCTTTAAATGTTTTCTTATGGAAGTCTCGGGAGCGGGATGATCGTGCAGATTCTTCTTATGCTCACGCCAACATCATCACTAATGGAAGTTCTATCCAAAAGCAACACAACAATGTAATGATTCTTCACAAATCAAAGAATCTACAAAGTTAAAGACTTAAAGAACTTCATTAGTATCAATTCCAACGCCAAAGAGCGTGTGAGCATGTTGAAGAATGACGTGGAGACAGTGTACCAAATAAGGCACTGAGATGCACTTGATGCGCATAACAACATACTATCACTTTCATCACAAAGAACAATGATCAAAGAACAAAGTTAAAGATGACGCCAAAGCATAACTGCTCAAAGAAAATTATCTCTACACCGGGAGATTGTTCGAATCAAGGCATTCCTTCTCACAAGAAAGAAGAATGTCGAAGACGCCAAAGCTACTATTACATCAACGCCTTCATCGTTTTCATCACCAACACTTGAGGGGAGATTGTTGGAATCACTCCTAAACCTTAATTCAAGTGTTTGTTACTTATATGTAATAGGTAGCTTATTATGGCCTTTATGTTTGTTTAAGGTCAAGCTTATGTAGAAGGCCCATGCTTAGGCTCATGTCCAATAAGGAAAAGGAAGGAGTGGGAGTGTTGCCCTAGCTCATTGCCTATAAATACTATGTAATAACCCTCACTGAGGGTGGTTGTTCAAGTTATTCTTCATTACACTCTACGACAACCGCTCTATTATATATCGTGCGTGTGTGTGTGAATCTTATTCAATCGCCTCTATCTCTTTCTAGTAAGCTTGTGTTGTAAAACTAGTAACCTATCATTTGTGCATATACCGCTCAACGTTTTCCATTTACTTGACATCATGTCCTTGGTGCCGCTTGAAAGTTCTTTCTATTGAACTCATTTTTGACCCGATACCAAAACATATCTCCGGGTTGGCACTTTCCAACTTTCGGATCCTTCAAACAATGTATGTAACACCTTGCAAGTAATGCTTCCTCTCAAGTCCAACGCAAAGAACGACAACCTCCTTCATCGTAATCAATTGGTTCGGCCTCGGGTCTTTGGATTTTTTTATTTTCGCTTAATACGACCTTTTCATTTTTTTTGAGGAGACGGGTGTGTCAAAGAACAACATGTGTTTCAGCCAGTGATTGTTGTGATCAGCTGTGAATTGTAGATTTTGAAAGTTGGAGTTTAAGGTGCTTTTTGGTTTTGTTGTTGCCATATACGTAAATGTTTGATGTTGTTGATACATTTCTTGGCTCGAGAAGCCCTAGTGGGTTGGGGTTTGAAGATGAACCGCTCGGGTTAGATGATGAACCCGGGTTTGAGGGATTCCACCCACCACCGAGAAGATTGAAGAAAGTATCATCGCTGCCTCCGACATTGTTTTTTTTTTGCGCTAATTGAAGTTGAAAGATTGAGAGTATTGAGAGGATTTAGTAGTGGAAGTGTGAAAAAATTGTGTTTTAATTGGGTATTTATAGTGGTAAAAAGGTTTTGAAATTTTTATTTTTATTTTTATAAAAGTAGCCGCTTAGGGTGTTTTTGAATTTTTTTTAAACATAACGGCTAGTAGCCGTTATAAGAGGTTGTTTTGAAAATGTTTTGAATTTTTTTTCTTTTTACTACGCATATAACCTGCTAGAGGGTTAACGGGAGGACCAACGCGTGAAAGAAGTTAGCCTAACGCCGATAACGGGCGTTATTTGGTCTCTAACGGAGTTATCCTGCTACCATTGTTAATGCTCTTACACTGACGCTTTTTATCAATACACGTAATTTTATGAAAAGTTACGAGTGTACCGACATAATTCTACCCCTTTAAGTCAAAACCCATTACTCCAAAATTCCAAACCCCAAATTTTTTACGAATTTCACGGGCCTCTACATGCGAATAACCAATTAAAAGATATTAGATATCACTTACTTTAAATTCAAGAATTTCTAAAATAGTCTTCGATCTCGTTATCATCGATGAGTTATATTCAAATAAATTCCAATAACTCATGCGGAATTCTTATATTAATCAGCCAATCTTGAAAATACGATGTCGATACATCTTTATTAAATGAATTATTTCATGTATATGATGACAAACATCGTACTATCTCCACTCTGCATACATTTTCAAGACCACACTTATAATATTAAGCAAAACAAACAAAATGTGTAACGGTTCATCAACTTGGCTTGTATGTAATGTCTTTTAAGTATTTTGGTTATTGAGAGTGTAAAATGTAGATCCATATTCTCCTTAATGAAGAAGACTCACTATTGGGTATTTGGGTTCGATAACCCGTCGTAAAAGAAGAATGGAAAAGTGAAAGAATAATTAAAGCCATATGATATGAGCATATGAGCATCTGACTTATAAGTTATGAAGTGTTTTGTTGACAACTAGCTATATATGATTTGTTCGGTTAGCAGTGCCGGAAAGTCATGTGCCAACGGTGGAATGTCAACAAAGGTGAGGAGGAGGATTAAAGCCTTAAAGGTTTTGTTGACACCATGGGTGAAATGATGAATTAGAGGTGGTGTTACTATTTACATGTAGGCTTTGCGATCAAGAAAACCGGTAATATATATGGAGGGTAAAATAGATAATTCATCTTTTTTTTATGTGTATGGATCAATTTGATCCGTGTATATATCACTAGCCTAAAAAATGGTTCATTTTACACACTTTTTATCTCCACATTTTTAAAAGTGTGTAAAATTTTATTAATTTACTAACATTTAGTAATGTGTAAAAATTGGTTACATTAATAAATGCGGAAAAAAAATGTAAAACAATAAATTTTCTACCCTTTTAGTTTTGTCAAAAAAATAGTTCACACTTTTAAGTGTATAGAAATCTAAGAAATATTCACACTGTAGGTTTGGACCCAAATTCTCCACACTTCCTCAAAGTGACCTGAAGACTCTCCACACTTCTTCAAAGTGTGAAGAATTGAGTGTTACAAATAACTTCCATACTTAGAAGTGTGGAGAATCTTATAATTATTCACACTTAAAAGTGTGAACTTTTATTTGATACAACTATAAATGTGGAGTTTATATTTTTTTACACTTATTAATGTAAATAATTTTACACATAATTAAATGTTAATATCCTAATAAAATTTTACACACTTTAAAATGTGTGAAAATTTAGTGTGAAGAATGAACCAATTTTTGTAGTGATAGCATCATCACTTGTTGAAAGCTTTAAAGAACGTAAAGTTTATTAAAAGAATCAAAGGACTTTGAGCCTGCCATTTAACAAAATATTTGTGACTTCCAACAACAAAAAAGAGAATATGTAAAAATGTTACAATCAAATGCAACTTAACATTGAATTAGACATGATTGCGTTGTAATTATAAACCTTCAATATGAGCCAAGAGCCGCAAATTGGTTGTGTTCTTAAGGGACGAAATGGACAATGAAAAAATCACAAAATAAAGCTATATGTATCTTCACCTTTCGAAAATCACAAGTCCACTCATAATAATTCTATTAGTCGTGTTTTCGATCCGATTTCCCAAAAAAAAAAAAAAAAAAAAAAAAAACGGAGGAAGAATTGTTATAATTTCTTACGATATCGCCATAATATGTTATAGAATAGCTTTGATACAACAATGGTGTTATACTATGAAGGTAGCTAGATGTCACGGAGTCGCTCCTTCGACCTCGCGTGCGCCTTTACACCGATAAGGACCACCATCCGTCCACAGTATAATAGAGGTTCACCGGTTTTGTCCCCGCCTTAGACTCATCAGGGAGCGCCCCAACTCCCGCCCAAAGGTGGTGCTATATCGAGTCTCTACTGTGGCACGTGACTACACCCTTAACGCTGGGGGTACTCAACAAGACCAACAGAATAACCAGAACCCACGCATTAAACAACGCTTCAAGCGTAACCGGACTTTCGAATTTGGCTCGTGGCATAGAGATGTAAACTTTAGAAAAGTAACTTTGTCTAATTCATCACAGTGTCGCAACATGTACATAGTTGATAATACTGGAAAAAATATCAGCTTCAACATAACTCATTAATTACTCTGTAATAGACATCTAAACTACAATTGATACGCCTAAATAGTGACATTTATGAGATTACATCCATCTAGCACTAGTGTTTCGACCTTCCTTAATTTGGATCTTTTCAAACTCTAACTCTTTGCAGTAACTGAGATCAACGAGGAAAAGTTCATCGCAATTCTCAATTGATTCACAAACTTCAATTAAACTTGTATATTTTTTAAGAAATAAAATCTCAAATGTAGTACAGGGAGTTCATAAAATCCCCCAGCACTACGAAGCTGATAAAGTAACTCAGATTAAGAATCTTCAAGGATCCAAGCAATGCCTTTGAGCATGATCCATTCAACTCGTGTAATGGGTATAATAGTTATTGAATTAGTAACTCAATGTAGAAGAGCAATAAGATATAAAGTAGGTCATTCTGAGCTCTTACCTTATGCCGCTTCCCAGATCGTTGAGGGAAGTTACACGACATATCAATACTAGTAAAAGACAAAAGTACGGAACAAAAAATCATAAAAAACTGTCGAAAAAAAGTGTGAAACAAAAAATATAAAGTTTAATAATCAAAAGTGGTAAAAAAAAAAAAAAAGGTCCGAGAAGAAAGGTTTTATAAAGGGAAATGTTAACAACACCCAATGTTTGTCGTTAACAACAAACTTCACTTTTCATGTTTCAAAATAATATTAATATTAAAACATGACTAAAAACATGTGCCATTTTGTTCGCTTATACAATCAATGAATAAAATGGATTACAAATGTGTTTAAGAAATACTCCCTCCGTCTCAATTTTATTGTCCACCTTTCTTTTTTTGTATGTCCAAAAATAATTGTCCATGCTAAATATAGAAAGGAATGTTTGATCAAGTTTACTATATTGCCCTTGTTTGAAATTATTATTACAAACTTTAAAGAATGCCTTAATTAATTACTTAAGGGTAAAACTGTCAAAAAGTAAAAAAAAGAAAGCTGTAATAAATGCACTTTTCTTAAATTATGTGTTTTTTGTCGGGGAACAATTATTTTAAGACGGAGGGAGTAATAGAAGCTAATAACTAATTCATGATTATTTTTGAAAAAAAATGTGAAAAGTTTGTTATTAACGATAAGATGTTGTTAGCACCCAAAGATATATGTTGCATGTGTCAAAATAGAATACTCCTAATTTAAAAGTGATACTAATAATTTCGGATGGTTAAGGCTAGCCCCAATGAGTGCGATTCACACTCGATCGTCGCCTGTGGGGATCGATTTCATTCGATCGGCATTATTGTGGGTCAAGTCGATCGCATACAATAATTACCAAATGAATCGCATGCACGATCGAGACAAAAGCATGTTATTACCATTTAAATGTTTACGTTGCAATCCAAAACAAAAAAAGGTTTGAGCTTAATATATATATATATATAGGAAGGGATCACAGTAAGAAGAAAACTAAAATAAGAAGAATAAGAAGAATTTAGCCACACATTTCAAATAGGAGGAGAAATTTAAGGAGATCGATCTATTTTTGTAGGTGCATCCGAAATGAGTGGTTGTGGTTTCTTCTTATCATTCTTATTTTAATTTTTCTTCTTATTTGATCCTAACTCTATATATATATATATATATATATATATATATATATATATATACAATTAAAACTACCCTATAAATACACAACATATTTACACACTAAACTCACAAATCTCATTTCACATTCTCTATATTCTTTACACACTATGAGTTTTAATTCTTACGAGCTATTCATTGCCGATTCGTCATCGGATGATGAAAACGGGTTAGTACCGAATTTATGATGTTTGCGGAAGAGTGCTAGGAGGCTATTCAAGCCTCGGAAAAGTCTCACGAACACAAGTTCGTAGGGATCGTGTGGTGCTCATAACCGTTTAGTTGATGCTTACTTGAGTAAGACCCCAAGATTCGGCGATCTGACATTCCATGATCGTTTCAGTATGAGCCGACGACTATTCACACGAATTGTCCGAGATATAACCGATCATTCACCTTATTTCCAACAAACTCCCGATTGTGCGGGCGTGCTTGGTATTTCTCCATTGATAAAGTGTACTTGTCAATACATCGATTGGCATACGGGTCAATGCCGATGCTCTGACGAATACGTGCAAATGGGTGCGTCAACAATTCGTGAGTGTCTCGAAAAATTTTGTGAGGTGATAATGGAGTTATATGGTCCGTAGTATTTGCGAAAGTCGACGGTTAGTGACATTGACAAACTCTATGCTCATCACTACCAAAGTCATGGGTTTCGGGATGATAGGAAGCATCGATTGCACAGATTGCCGTGGGAGAATTGCCCACATGCTTTAAAAGCTCAATTTTGTAGCGGTGATCACGGGCAAAGTCCTTTCATTTTATCGAAGCGATCGCGTCCCAAGATTTATGGATTTGGCATCGTTCTTTGGTGTCGCCGGGATGAATAACGACGTAAATGTTTTACGTGCATCGCCTCTTTTCAATGATCTCAAACGGAGAGAGCAAACGGATGTGGAATTCGTTGCTAACGGCGTGCCTTATAAATGCGGATATTATCTTGCGATGGGATATATCCTAATGCTCGGTTATTATGAAGTCCATTAAAATCCGAGGACGAATGATCACAAACGAATATTGTATAAGGCGATGCAGCGGCAAGAAAAGATGTGGAACGTGCTTTTGGTGTACTAAAGAAGAAGTGGCTAATGATTAAATATCCGGCTAGAGAGTTTGACAAAGAGCGTCTATCGCATATAATGTACACATGTATCATATTACATAATATGATAATTCGTGACGAATGACGGCGATATCTCCGTATTCTTTCCAAAGAGAAAAAAGATCGCTTTTATGATCCCATAAGAACGCATGTGGAATCGTTGGAAATTACCAAGAGATATGCAATGTAGCGACTTTCATCTTAGCCTCAAAGCCGATTTGGTGGAAGACATTTGGCATCGTCGAATCAAAACTAGTTTAGTCGTTGTATTGTCGTAATGTTTTAATTTTATTTGAATTATTATGTAACGTTTAATTATTAATGAAATTTTATTTTGTGTTAAAAATGTTTAAAAAAAAAAAAAAAAAAAAAATTGAACTTGGTCGCCTTATTGGGCACCTAATCGCTGAAGGTCATTTGAGAGAGAAAAAGACGTGGCGGTGAAAATGAAGGGATTGGGGTTCACATCTTGAGGCTAGCCTAATAATAAGTGCTACTAAGAGCATGGGGTATGGGTTACTCGTTTCATTTCGTTTCCGACGTGTCCCTCGCCGTTGCATTCCGTTTCTCTCCACGATACCACGCGCGCCCACAAGCATTTTCGCCAGGTAACGAAACACAAAACGACAACTTAAAAGACGAATATATCCTTTACCTTTTCAAACCTTTTCAAACGGTTTGATTTAAAAAAAAAAAAAAAAAAAAACTTTTTATTTTTAAAATAAAAACTTTACCCACCCTCTTATAAATAATACCTCATTTTCATAAAATTATCCACACTCTTTTCTTTCAAATCATTCACACACTACCTCATTTACATCTTAAGCAAAAAAAACATGAGTGGTTCGGATTCAGATCTTGATGATATAGAAGATATCAAGATGATTTTGAACGCTGCAGGTTATGGGCAATCGTTGGGAGAAGATGAAGCTGAAAGTTCACGCAGCCGTAATTACATCTGGCGTGACCGTGAAATTGCTGAAAACCGTCTTATATCAGACTATTTTTCTGATCCTCCAAAGTATCCGGAGTACTATTTTAGGCGTCGATTTCAGATGGTAGTCAACTATTCTTACAAATAGTACAAGGTATTGAAAATTATATTCAAACTGTTGATCCTCTTCCACCGCATTTGAATTCTTTAGAGTCCGGCCGATCGTGTGGTGTAATGAGTATGAGTGTAATTATGAAATGCACATCCGCCAGACGCCAATTGGCCCACTGGCACCGCACCTGATGCATTTGATGAATATTTGCAAATGGGGTCACACACGGCACGCGATTGTCTAGATTTTTTTACTATGTGTGTAATTGAATTGTTTATGCCCGAGTTTTTAAGAAAGCCTAATTTGGGTGACATTCACAATTTATATAACGCACATAACACGGTTCATGGGTTTCCGGGAATGCTTGGGAGCATTGATTGTATGCACTGGGAATGGAAAAACTGTCCCGTTGAGTGGCAAGGGCAGTTTCATAGAGGCGATAAAAAATATCCAACTATTATGCTTGAAGCCGTTGCATCATACGATTTATGGATTTGGCATGCATTTTTTGGGGTAGCGGGTGCGAATAATGATTTAACTGTTTTGAATAATTCACCGTTATTCGACGACCTTCTTGATGACATCGCCCCCAAGGTTCCGTTTCAAGTAAACGGTGCAACATTTGAAAACGGGTATTACCTAGCTGACGGGATTTACCCAACTTGGTCATCTTTTGTCAAATCTTTCTCCACTGCATATTCGGAGAAAAATGCCTTGTTTAAACAAAAACAAGAAAGTGCTCGCAAAGACGTTGAAAGAGCTTTCGGGGTCCTTCAAGGACGTTGGCATATTATAAGCCAACCGGCGCGTGCTTGGACTATCAACAAGCTAAGAAGAATCATGTACACGTGCATCATATTGCATAACATGATTTTGAAAGATCAACAGTTTGCGATATCCGAATTGAATGATATTTATGTTTGTCCGCGATCAAATATACAACGGACATGGATTGAGCGCTGCGATGTACAACGAAAGAATGCCAAAGAACTGCGTGATAAAGCAACGCACGCAAGATTTTAACGAAATATCATTGAGCATGTTTGGCAACTACATCAGCAACAACATTAGTTTAAATTTCTTATGTTTTTTTATTTCGCAATGTTGTTTAAATTTCGTATGTTTTTTTTTCGCAGTGTATTTTTTTGTTGTTGTATTTTTATTTTAAATGAATGGAATGAATTTAATTGTGTTTGGAAAATATGGAAAAGAAATAAAATGAGGGTGAGTGAGGCCCAAATGAAGAGAAGTGAGTAAGTTGTGATTGAGGGGTATTTTTTAGTTAGTGTGTTGGAGTGATGTGGAGGTGATGTGACACACGTGTGGTCCAAATGAAGAGAAGTGGTAAACTCATCATACCCCATGCTCTAATAATTTCGCATGGTTAATAATTGATACACGTACACTGATTTAAAGTTGATGTAAATTACTCAGAAATGGGTCCACCATGTTTGAAAAAAGCAATTTAATGATGTAAAGTACTCAGAAATGGGTCCACCATGTTTGAAAAAAGCAATTTACATTTGGAAAAAAGTTGATGTAAATTACGAGTACTTAACACTTTGGCAAAAACAAAGGAATGAATCTCACATGCGTTTTTATTATTTGAATTGCAATCGCTGATGTAAAGTTGCATTTACTTCGTCTATTCTGATGTTTGCAAATTTGTTGTGAAATAATCAAAAAAGGTGGTGTGAGTATTACCTCACAAAAACAAAAGAGTAAAAATGAGACAAGTTACTCCCACGTTTTTTTTTTTTTACTTTTTTATTTTATTTTTATTTTTTTTTATAATTTTATTTATATAAAAAAAATTATAAACCTGAAAGTACGAAACAAAAAATATTTTAAAGTTTAATAAGTCAAAAGTTTAAAGCCATGTAAAATACTGAACGAAGGCGATAAAAAGCGTGTTGTCTTAAAAGCATAATGGCGGGATGGGAAGGTATAAAACATGTGGGCAAGAGGGTGGATATAAGAAAACTCGGTAAAAATACCGATAATTTACAATGTAAAATCGAAACCAAGATAAAAAAAACTGTGTTTTAAACATTGTATTTGACTTGTCAAGAGCCACATATAGGTGGTTGTTATAACGAAATTTGGACATCGAGAAAATATGTTGGTATGACCGAAATTTGAGCATGTCATGTAGCAAGATTTTCGTCAACTTACCCAAGAGCCGCAAAAAGGTTGTGTTCTTAAGCGGCTAAATAGACACGAAAAAAACAAATTTAGGTTTATTTTGACTTTTTTATTTTATTATTATTTTTTTTTTTTTTAATACTTATGCAAAATATACAAATAAATTGTGTTTTAAATTTATTTTCATTTGTATATTTTTTATTAAGTATTATATAAGACGAGAAAAAATAATTAATGTTAAAGTTGAGAAAAAAAATAAAATGAACTTATATTTTAAGATGAATTATTTAAAATTTTATTGTAATAAAATATAAAGAACATTAATGATTATCAAATTATAATTAAGATGCATTTTCAAGGATGTACGATCAAGTTTGTAAGGGTGTATCATTCAAATGACCCGAATTGACCCGATCCGAGTGACGCTAGTTCTAAACAAGATCGAGTTCGTGTATGATTTTTTTGAACCTTGACTCGAATTGACCCGACCGGGTCAACCCGAATAACACCCCTACTACCGGGTACTGGCAAACTCCCACCGAGCTCCCACCTATTTTCAACAAGTCCATTTATTAATCAAATCAACACTTCTCCATTAATCCTAAATCTAAACAAAAGGCTACCTCTACTTGGTGTATTGTAACAGGAGGAATCATAAAAGATCAAGACAGCTAGCAAAGGGTAAAACAAATCATGTCATCCCTGGAAGATCTTGAGCACTTAAAAATCCCATTGAATGATATAAAACAAGCAACAAACAACTTTGCTTATGAAAATATCATTGATAAGGGTGCTTTTGGGGTAGTGTACAAAGGAGAACTTTCAGAGCAAATCTTGGCATTCAAACGGCTTACTAATGTTGTTGGCCTGCAAAAAAGTGACTTCTATGATGAGGTTATGTTTCGTTCTACTATGAAACATGAAAACATAATCTCCCTGGTAGGATTTTGCGACGAGGATGATGAGATGATCCTTGTTTTAGAGCACGGAACTAAAGGGAGCCTTGACATGTATCTGAGCAGTCCACGCCTCACTTGGTGGGACCGAGTCCTTATTTGCCTCCATATAGCTCGTGGCTTGGAATATCTTCAAGATGATCCTCGAAAGATCGTTCTTGGTGATTTGAAGAGTGGCAGTATTCAGTTAAGTGAAGATTGGTG
Organism: Chrysanthemum lavandulifolium; assembly: GCA_022545495.1. Classification (NCBI taxonomy): domain Eukaryota; kingdom Viridiplantae; phylum Streptophyta; class Magnoliopsida; order Asterales; family Asteraceae; genus Chrysanthemum; species Chrysanthemum lavandulifolium. The sequence continues at coordinate 301,399,005 of CM040239.1, read as the reverse complement.
GCATGCAAAGATTGGGTTGTCCAAATCTTTCATGATGAATGTGCAACCTAGTTGGTTCAATACATTTAGTAACTTGGGCTACGTTGATCCATTATACATGGAAACTGGCAGGGTAACAAAAGAAACAGATATATACTCTTTCGGGGTGATATTATTCGAAGTTCTATGTGGAAGACAAGCAACTACAAAGGATGAAGATAAGGGATGGTTTCTTAGCAAATTGGCATGCCATCATTATGAAAATGGAACTTTAACTGAGATCATAGATCCCGTTCTCAGGCGACAAATAAACCGAGATTCCTTGAATCTTTTATCGGCACTTGCATATCAATGCCTGAATATGGATCCATCCATACGCCCAACGGCTCCAATGGTTGTACAAGAACTTGGAGAATTCTTCAGACTGAGACTACAAGTAAGTAACAGTATATTTGTTTAAGCTATTAATTTTCTCTTATAAGACTTAAATAATTGGGACTTAAATATAACAGGCCGAATTCCCGTGCTATGCGGCGGCAAAGTGAAGAAAACTTTTTCTTTGCCGAAAAATCTCGAGAATATGACTATTTTCTGATTTACTCTCCACTTCTCGTCTTTTCTTTTCAAATAAAATTTGGAAACTGAGTGTAAACCAACTTTAGTTAATTATCAAGTAAGAAACCTGATTTTTAAAGGTAACATGTTTTGAGAAATTTAGTTAGCTTTAAATGTAAATCGATTATAATGCGATACCACTTAATTAAAATTTTTAATTTTTTTTTATTAAAAGTTACTTTAAGAATAAATATGATTATACTGTCTTCCACACATTAGTATTTTCATACCTGACCAACTCATTTACCCGATATTATAATTCGACATCAAACATCATTAGTTTGGAGTTTACCCACTAATGTATTTTACAAACTATAAAAATTCAAGAAAAACTTAATTGAATGAAAGCCCAAAAACTAGACAAAATTAATAAAAATAAATAAATTGCAAAAATCGTCTTTGTGGCATGTTAATGTTGCAAGTAAAGTTCTTAGACTTCTTACCTTTCTGAAAGTGTAACCGTTGTTCATGTGAGAAACTATTGGTATGAATATCGTCCTTGGCCAAAGCGAAAAGACTAAAATGCCTCAAAGTGAATGACATAGTCTCACTAAAGTTAAGGGCATTTAGTTATTTCACTTTGAGACAAGAACGAAATCCACACCAAAAGTTTTCCACAATAACAACGCGTGCATTTTTGAAAAGGTAAAAACTAGTTATGCAATTTGAACATTCTAGAGAGACGATTTTTGCAATTTACTCTAATCTATATCTATACTACTTTATAATGGATTTGGGACTTTCTATAAGAGGAAATCTTAAAAAAAAAATAAGCCTACACACTTACTATAAAAAGATAGTTAATAAGCTTGCATACACATAATTAAAAGTTGATTAATTGTCTTAAATTGTTTGAACTTGTAACATCAACCAATTTAAAAAACATATAACAACCCACTTTATAATGGGTATTTATGTCTAGCTTTAGACTTTAAGTTGCAAACGCATTTATGATTTTAAAGTCAAAGTACTAACTTTCTTTTTAATAAGTACATTAATGTTCAAAAAAGTCTACCAAAAGTTCATTAATATTATGCATTGATACGGAAACACTTGATAGAAAAATATGTTCGATGTTTTGATATAAGTGAGCTGGGGTTGAATTGGACACGACTTGACCCGACCTGACCCGACTCGTTAACTATTTGAGTTGTTGAATTTTTGCTAAAGATGGGAACCACTTTGGATGGCTGCAATACCGTGCCATCGTAAAAAAGTACTTTGAAAAAGATTATCGACGAAAATATATAATCACACGGATACCGCTGTTCTGCGCGCGGTACCGACTAGTATTCACTACAACAATCGCCGCTTTCTCGTGACGTTTTGGGCTTCTTCGCGGGACATGTCCCTGTTATACCATTCCCGGACATGTCCCTTGAAAAGCCCCTGTAATACCTTCTCGGGGTTACTTTTCCGGAAATTTTACAACTTTACCGGGAGTTGTGGGTCCAGCTACCGATTGTCACCGGTCAAACACGTCGACATGGCACGTGGTTTCTGGGGACAAATCCGAAAAAATGATGACCAAAGTTTATCCGCAACCTCTTCTCGGTGCTATGTCCTCGGTGAAACTTGAAACAAATTAAATCTATGTTACTTTCTCGGGGACATGTCCCGATGAAAGACATTGACCCATTATCTGAAAATCTGCCAAAATGGGTAATTTTGATTTTTTTCGGAATTTCTCCCGAAAAATCTACAATGTAAGAACTGCTTTTCAACCTATTTTATGCTACAACAACACAAAATCGCTAAACATAATATCATATATAACCAAATGGTCCAAATTGCTACAACACAATCAATAACCTAAAATCGCCAATGGTCCAAAACTATACATAAGCTACCTATACGCAAATGGTCCAAAACTATCATATAATCCATTTAACGGAATCATAAACATGTTATTCTCTAAAACATATCCTAACACATAAGGCTCGAACTCGTCTTCGCCAGTGGTTTTGTCGATTGACTTAGATATCTTACGCTTTTTCGGGTTTGTCTTTTTTTTTTTGGGTAAAGGGAGTAATCCCGCACTCGTAAATATATTAACCAAATAAGCGTTTAAGTACAAAGGATATGAGCGAAATCCCATATCTCAGCCCGTTACATAGGCATAAAGCTTACATAACAAGATACTTCCTATTTTCTAAACAAGAAAACAAACCAATACTCAAATGATAACATATGACACAACGGAATAAATTTACTTCCTAGGACCATGAAACTTTGTGCCATACATGGCATTAAAGGCATCCAAATTCCCAGGAAGATCACGAACCTGTTTCGCATAGTCATCGAAGTCATAGTCATCATACTCATCCTCAAAATCTTGGCACCACCAAATATATTAGCAGACTCATCAAATGGGTTAGCAACAACCTCATCTTGAGTCGACACCTCAATCTCTCCCACTTTAGAAAAAGGGTTAACTCTCTTAGTAGAAGAGTAGGCGGAATAGGTTGACCATCATCATCCATGAAGTAGCTTTCCCGTAAATAAGTAGTTTTCAAGCTTACCAATTTTCTCAACTATGGGAGTAGAACCAACATCCATTGTTCCCGTTGAATCACTCCTGGCGGTACATGTGATGTAGAACCGGTCTTAATTAACTCATCCTCATTAACCTCCATTTATACGACCGGTATCCACATCTCAGAAGGCGTCCATATTAAGAGCATCAAACGATTAGGCGTAGTGATCCCGTTCCACTCGTACCGGCCGCATCGAAGCCATCATCTTACCGACATTTACTTTCTTAGGTTCGGGAGGAGGCTTTTGGGCGATATTCAAAATGCTTGCCCACCACGTATTTAGTAGAACCTCCTCGACCGGATTCGGCCCAACTTGCTTTCCTTCTTCTTATTGTTATGATCCCGAAAACCATCACTTACGTTCATATGAGGTTGAGTAGTTGGAATCACAACCTTAGGACAATTCGCCAAAGTATGTCCAAATACCCGACATTTCTCACATCTAGGCGGTTTCCATTCATATTCAACACGGATCTTCTCAATAGTCGAACCCGTACCATCAAGTAAAGGAATCTCGACGGTGAGGTCGTCCCTAAGAACCTCATCCGACTTCACTTCAATCATACACCTAGCAAAACTACTACGGCCCCAAGATTCTTTGCACATTTGACTAATAAAAGCATCTAACCTTTTGGGCGTACCAATCAATGTAGCAAGGAGGCGAGCCCGTCATCGAAAAACATAGCTAAAGGAACATCATGGAATTTAACCCACACGGAATGTTAGTCAAATCCTCTTTAAGCAAGTTGGTGTTCAATGTCCATGGTTTAAGAATAATAGGAACATTACTGAATCAACCAAGGACCATTATCAAGAACATCATCAACGCCTTTTTCGAATTAAACTTGAAGAAGAAGAATCCTTAGCGTTCATCATAACCTTTTGTAACCCATACTTAGCCCACGTATTGCGAACATAATAGTCAACAACGGAAAAGCAAGGCGTTAACCAAGGAAGTATCAGTAGAGTATTCTCAAACCTCATGTTCACCTCTTCCACCACTTTCATTGGGATGAAGGTCAACATCATCCTTCTTTTCTGCATTCTAACCTCCGAAAATTAGACACGTGTTTACGTGATTCATTAGAAGCAACACCGCGTAAGAAACCGACTTAACTCCATACCACTAGTAGTAACAACCTTGGGTGCATTAGGATCGAAGTAACACTATGATTTGTACCATACATACGGGATTGCATAGCCGCATCAAAATTGACGGAGGAGTATTTGAAATAGTTTATGGTTTTAGGTTTGTCAAAGCTTAACTGCGTATTTTAAATAGTTTAGGGTTTTAGGTAATGAGAACTATCCAAGCATCGGTATCAAAAGACCTTTTAAACCATTAGGGTTGAATTGGTCATTTTAACAATTAGGGTAGGAGGGTGGATTTTGGGACCTAAACCAAGATCTAGGCGGTGTTGGGGTCCACCCCTTTCATGTGTAATAGCACTTTAACTAGGTTAATGAGATCATGTTGTGTTGATCGCTTGTGATACAAAAGATTTGATCGTGTTTACGTGCACGACTATTTGAGCAGTGTGTATATGGTTGAGGGTTCACGAAAACAAAGGAATGATGTTAGTGTGTCTAGTTAAAGTGCTATTTGAATTTCTTAAACAACATTGTTTGATCATAATGGATTTTTAACTTGCAGTCGGAAAAGAACTGAGACATCAATGGCGACTCTATGCTCGAGGTAGTATAATGACCATTGCATTATATTATCAAACAACAAAATGAACTTAGCGGCGGTGACACATGGCTTCTACGATGGTTCTGAGGAGGTACCGGTTTCTTGTCCACAAGATCGAGAAAGTGTCTGACCGTTTCTTGTTATGGTTACGATGATGAGTTGAATCTTGAAGGGTAAAAGGTGGTGCAAAATGGTTTAGCCACCTTTGAGAGTTCATAGCGTATGCGTGTTTTTAGTGTGTGTTTTTGGTGAGAAACTCCATGTGTGTGAGAGAGAGAGGTCGGAGATTATAAGAAGATAGATGAAAGGGTTTGTAATGATAGTGATGGCGGTGAAGTGGAGTTAGTGAGGCGCCCTCACAAACCCTTTCATATCTCTCGCCACCATTATATCTCTATCATTACACACATTTCATACCTCTTCTTATCATCTCGACCCTCTCTCTCACACAAACTCATGGAGTTTCTCACCAAAAACACACACTAAAAACACACAAATAAAACACTCTCAAACCAAGCTAAACCCTTTGCCCACCTTTTACCCTTCAAGGTTCAACCTCATCATCGGTAACCATAACAAACCATAACAAGATCGGGCTATACACTTTCACCGTATCTTGTGGACCAAGAAACCGTGTACCTCTCGCCGTAACCATCGGTGAAGCACGTGTCACCGCCGCTAAGTTCATTTTGTTGTTTGATAATATAATACAATGGTGATTATACTACCGAGCATAGAGTTGCCATTGATGTCTGGTTCTTTCGACAAGCAAGTTAAAAATCCATTATGATCAAACAATGTTGTTTAAGTTTGAATTTCTAGACACACTAACATCATTAATTTGTTTTCGGAACCTCGACCCTCAACATGATCTCATTAACATAGTTAAAGTGCTCTTGCACATGAAAGGGGTGGACCCCAACACCTTGCCAAGATCTTGGTTTAGGTCCCAAAATCCATCATCTTACTCTCCTACCCTAATTGTTAAAATGACCAATTCAACCCTAATGGTTTAAAGGGTCTTTTGATACCGATGCTTGGATAGTTCTCATTACCTAAAACCCTAAACTATTTAAAATACGCAACGACATATCTTACCTTTTGGTCTCGGTACGTGGTCGCGGTTTGCACTCGGTGACGGTGGACATTATATTCCTACAAGTAAAAAGCAAAGCACATATTAAAACTATATTATTGAGCGTTAACAAAACACTAGAATTCATGTTTATTGAAACCGCTAATTATATCGTGTGCAAGCAAATAGAAGTCGAATTAGAGGTGTTATTAAAATTGTTTATTTACTTATTATATAAGAAAATATGCAACTAAAGCGAAAGTTATTATAACTCGACAACTTTTCACTTTTACTTTTTATACATGTAGTTACACAAACCTTAACCAAACTAACCTAACTTCCATCTCGGCCCTACTTCCATGAATGCGAAAACCAAACTAGCAGTCACAAAGCTTAACCAAACTAGCAGTCACAAAGCTTAACCAAAAATAATACCAACTGGAAAAAAAAATACATATATGGAGTAATATCACGCCTAACAAAATATTACCAACAAAATAAGCTAAATTGCGCAGCCAAAAAATACATATATGGAGTAATATCACGCCAGAAACATAACCCCTCCCCTCATTTGTGAAACAGATGAGAAACATAACCCCTCCCCTCAAAGAAAAAATACATATATGGAGTAATATTGCGCAGCCAATGTTCAAACCGTTATTGGTGGGGTTTTTTTTTCATCTCATTTGTGAAACAGATGAGATTAACTTCCATCTCATTTGTGGTGGAGGTGGTGCAGTGATGGAGGTGGTGCGGTGGTGGAGGTGGTGCAGTGATGGAGGTGGTGCGGTGATGGAGGTGATGAAGGAGGTATGCGGTGGGCGGCGGCGGCACTGTGTGTGTTTGGATTTTTTATCTCATTTGTGAAACAGATCATGTTAATAATTGAGGTAATTTTTGAAAAGTTTTCTCCGGAACATGTCCCGGGGAATGTTATGTTGTCATTTAGCCGACTTTTCGGGGACAAGTCTCGGGGGAAGGTTATGGCGGGATAAAGTAAAAGATGGGAGGGAAAAATAAAAATTCATGAAAAGTATTATTGGGACATGTCCCCACAAAGGTTTTAAATAAACATAATAAAAAATAAAAATAAAAATAAAAAATCTTTATTATTATTTTCAATAACTAAATTAATAACAAATCAATTTAAATGACCAAGTATAGTAGCATTGGTATCGTATCATGTTAAACGACCAAGTATAGGTGCTATGGTATCGTATCATGTTAAGCGACCAAGTATAGGTGTTATGGTATCGTATCATGTTAAACGACCGACTATAGGTGCTATGGTATCGTATCATGTTAAACGACCGACTATAGGTGCTATGGTATCGTATCATGTTAAACGACCGAGTATAGGTGCTATGGTATCGTATCATGTTAAGCGACCGACTATAGGTGCTATGGTATCGTGTCATGTTAAACGACCAAGTATAGTAGCATTGGTATCGTATCATGTTAAACGACCAAGTATAGGTGCTATGGTATCGTATCATGTTAAACGACCGAGTATAGATGCTATGGTATCGTGTCATGTTAAACGACCGACTATAGGTGCTATGGTATCGTATCATGTTAAGCGACCGACTATAGGTGCTATGGTATCGTGATCATGTTAAGCGACCGACTATAGGTGCTATGGTATCGTATCATGTTAAGCGACCAAGTATAGTAGCATTGGTTTACGTATCATGTTAAGCGACCAAGTATAGGTGCTATGGTATACGTGTCATGTTAAACAACCAAGTATAGTAGCATTGGTATACGTATCATGTTAAACGACCAAGTATAGGTGCTATGGTATCGTATCATGTTAAGCGACCAAGTATAGTAGCATTGGTATCGTATCATGTTAAGCGACCAAGTATAAGTGCTATGGTATCGTGTCATGTTAAGCGACCGAGTATAGGTGCTATGGTTTACGTATCATGTTAAGCGACCGACTATAGGTGCTATGGTATCGTATCATGTTAAGCGACCGACTATAGGTGCTATGGTATATGTATCATGTTAAGCGACCGACTATAGGTGCTATGGTATCGTATCATGTTAAGCGACCGACTATAGGTGCTATAGTATCGTATCATGTTAAACGACCGACTATAGGTGCTATGGAATACGTATCATGTTAAGCGACCGAGTACAGTGCTATGGTATCGTATCATGTTAAGCGACCAAGTATAGTAGCATTGGTATCGTATCATGTTAAGCGACCAAGTATAGGTGCTATGGTATCGTGTCATGTTAAGCGACCGAGTATAGGTGCTATGGTATCGTATCATGTTCAACGACCAAGTATAGTAGCATTGGTATCGTATCATGTTTAACGACCGACTATAGGTGCTATGGTATCGTATTATGTTAAACGACCGACTATAGGTGCTATGGTATCGTATCATGTTAAACGACCGACTATAGGTCTTTGTGGTATCGTATCATGTTAAGCGACCGAGTATAGGTGCTATGGTATCGTATCATGTTAAGCGACCAAGTATAGTAGCATTGGTATCGTATCATGTTAAGCGACCAAGTATAGGTGCTATGGTATCGTATCATGTTAAGCGACCAAGTAAAGTAGCATTGGTATCGTATCATGTTAAACGACCGAGTATAGGTGCTATGGTATCGTATCATGTTAAGCGACCGAGTATAGGTGCTATGGTATATCGTATCATGTTAAGCGACCGAATATAGGTGCTATGGTATCGTATCATGTTAAGCGACCGACTATAGGTGCTATGGTATCGTATCATGTTAAACGACCGGCTATAGGTGCTATGGTATACGTATCATGTTAAACGACCGACTATAGGTGCTATGGTATACGTATCATGGTGCTATGGTATCGTATCATGTTAAGCGACCAAGTATAGTAGCATTGGTATCGTATCATGTTTAACGAGCGACTATAGGTGCTATGGTATACGTATCATGTTAAACGACCGACTATAGGTGCTATGGTATACGTATCATGTTAAGCGACCGACTATAGGTGCTATGGTATACGTATCATGTTAAGCGACCGAGTATAGGTGCTATGGTATCGATAATGTTAAGCGACCAAGTATAGTAGCATTGGTATACGTATCATGTTAAACGACCAAGTATAGGTGCTATGGTATACGTATCATGTTAAACGACCAAGTATAGTAGCATTGGTATACGTATCATGTTAAACGACCAAGTATAGGTGCTATGGTATATGTATCATGTTAAACGACCAAGTAAAGTAGCATTGGTATACATATAATGTTAAACGACCAAGTATAGGTGCTATGGTATACGTATCATGTTAAACGACCGAGTATAGGTGCTATGGTATACGTATCATGTTAAACGACCGACTATAGGTGCTATGGTAAACGTATCATGTTAAACGACCAAGTATAGTAGCATTGGTATACGTATCATGTTAAACGACCAAGTATAGGTGCTATGGTATACGTATCATGTTAAACGACCAAGTATAGTAGCATTGGTAAACGTATCATGTTAAGCGACCAAGTATAGGTGCTATGGTATCGTATCATGTTAAGCGAACCGAGTATAGGTGCTATGGTATACGTATCATGTTAAGCGACCGACTATAGGTGCTATGGTATCGTATCATGTTAAACGACCGACTATAGGTGCTATGGTATCGTATCATGTTAAGCGACCGACTATAGGTGCAATGGTATACGTATCATGTTAACGACCGACTATAGGTGCTATGGTATCGTATAATGTTAAGCGACCAAGTATAGTAGCATTGGTATCGTATCATGTTTAACGACCGACTATAGGTGCTATGGTATCGTATCTTGTTAAGCGACCAAGTATAGTAGCATTGGTATCGTATCATGTTTAACGACCGACTATAGGTGCTATGGTATCGTATCATGTTAAACGACCGACTATAGGTGCTATGGTATCGTATCATGTTAAGCGACCGACTATAGGTGCTATGGTATCGTATCATGTTAAACGACCGAGTATAGGTGCTATGATATCGTATCATGTTAAGCGACCAAGTATAGTAGCATTGGTATCGTATCATGTTAAATGACCAAGTATAGGTGCTATGGTATCGTATCATGTTAAGCGACCAAGTATAGTAGCATTGGTATCGTATCATGTTAAACGACCAAGTATAGGTGCTATGGTATCGTATCATGTTAAGCGACCAAGTATAGTAGCATTGGTATACATATCATGTTAAGCGACCAAGTATAGGTTCTATGGTATCGTATTATGTTAAGCGACCGAGTATAGGTGCTATGGTATCGTGTCATGTTAAACGACCGACTATAGGTGCTACGCTATCGTATCATGTTACACGACCAAGTATAGTAGCATTGGTATCGTATCATGTTAAGCGACCAAGTATAGGTGCTATGGTATCGTATCACGTTAAGCGACCAAGTATAGTAGCATTGGTATCGTATCATGTTAAAAGACCAAGTATAGGTGCTATGGTATCGTATCATGTTAAGCGACGAGTATAGGTGCTATGGTATACGTATCATGTTAAACGACCGACTATAGGTGCTATGGTATCGTATCATGTTAAAAGACCGACTATAGGTGCTATGGTATCGTATCATGTTAAGCGACCGACTATAGGTGCTATGGTATCGTATCATGTTAAGCGACCGACTATAGGTGCTATGGTATCGTATCATGTTAAGCGACCAAGTATAGTAGCAATTGTATCGTATCATGTTTAACGATCGACTATAGGTGCTATGGTATCGTATCATGTTAAACGACCGACTATAGGTGCTATGGTATACGTATCATGTTAAGCGACCGATATAGGTGCTATGGTATCGTATCATGTTAAGCGACCAAGTATAGTAGCATTGGTACCGTATCTTGTTAAATGACCAAGTATAGGTGCTATGGTATCGTGTCATGTTAAGCGACCAAGTATAGTAGCATTGGTATCGTATCATGTTAAGCGACCAAGTATAGGTGCTATGGTATACGTATCATGTTAAGCGACCAAGTATAGTAGCATTGGTATCGTGTCATGTTAAACGACCAAGTATAGGTGCTATGGTATCGTGTCATGTTAAGCGACCGAGTATAGGTGCTATGGTATCGTATCATGTTAAGCGACCAAGTATAGTAGCATTGGTATCGTGTCATGTTAAGCGACCGAGTATAGGTGCTATGGTATACGTATCATGTTAAACGACCGACTATAGGTGCTATGGTATACGTATCATGTTAAACGACCGACTATAGGTGCTATGGTATACGTATCATGTTAAACGACCAAGTATAGGTGTTATGGTATACGTATCATGTTAAACTATCTCATAATTAATTAAGAGATTTGATTCTTATCTAATAAAAAATCTATTTTTAAGAAATACATCTTTTATTCTAATACTCCCTCCGTCCCACATTAAGTGTCCGCTTACATCATGCACAAAGTTTTAGAAATTCCACTAACTACACTCTCCACCAATCAAATATCATTTTACCCACTAAAGTCTCATCTCATTGGTTGAAATAGAACATGGACACTTAATTTGGGACATCCAAAGATTCCATTATGGATACTTAATATGGGACGTGGGGAGTAATAATAATAAGCATGCATAATCAAGCGAAGCCACCCAATCATTCAAAAATATTGTCCTTACCATGAGAAATTTATTAATGTAAAACGTCCTATTAAAATCCTACTACGTTTGTTTTCTTTCACAAAATATCGATTGCCCTTCGTGTTGACCTATCAACTAGTATATCGGTGAAATGTTTTGTTTTTCTTATCTGTGAGCTCGAGGCAGCTCTTTTGGCGCTCCGCCCGGTATGAGTTGTATTTGCATTGAACTAGTTGCTATTACATATTAATTCTTTCATTACTACTACAAAATGGTTTACCTAAGATAATATGGCCACAAGTTACAATTATGCCTGGCGTATCTAAAGGAGAAAAATTCAAACTCTATATTAATCTAATCAAATTCTTGTTGAATAGTACTTAATAATAAACTGATTTTTTGTTTTTGTTATGCGCAGCATGGCTATTCTTTAGGCTTCCAGGTATGAGTTGTATTTGCATTCTACTAGTTGCTATTACATATCTAATAAAAATCTATTTTAAAAATACATCTTTTATTCTAATAATAATAATAATAAGCATGCATAATCAAGCGAAAGCCACCCAATCATTCAAAAATATTGTCCTTACCATGAGAAATTTATTAATGTAGAAGCGTCCTATTAAAATCCTATTGCACGTTTGTTTTCTTTCATAAAATATCAAACTACTAGTATATATCAAGTTAAATGTTTGTTTTCTTTATACGAGATGATGGTGATGGTATCGGACAGGTATGAGTTCTTTTGCATTAAACTAGTTGCTATTACATATTAATTCTTTTACTAAAGGCATCCGTTATTATAAACCTAGGTTTATACAATTAATACATTATTAAATTATAAAAATTTCATACTATAAATATATTTTATTATAGATAAACTTAATTATAAAGCTTATCATATCATAAAACACAACTAAAATCAAGCACACTCATGACCAGTCACCAAATGTCACATCGCCTTTCTCTCCGTGACCAAACACGGCCAAGTAGCCACAAATAATGACCGACATTTTTTTTTTTTTTATTATTATTATTTTTAATTCAAACATTTTAAACAACAAATTTAAGCGGAATGCGGAGACGGCAAGTCATAATAATCTTGTGTTGAGAAGTAGTTTGAGGTTGAATTGTGTTTGAAATTGTGTGTTTAGAAGTGTGTTTGAAGTTGGTATTTATAAGATGTGAAAAGTGGTAAAGTTTTTTATTTTTTTTAATTAAATTTTAAACTGTATAAAGTGAGAGTGTTTGAAAATCGGTTGGATTTTCAATCGATACCCACATTTTCTTCCCTCAACCGATTTGGTGACCCACATGCCACATTCGATATGACCGATATTAAAATCGGTCGTGGTGTATAAAATTTGATGACCCACCGATTTGGACTTCTCTATTGCGTCCAGCCTAACATTTAAAATAATAATAATAATAATAAATTAAAAAATGGTTAGACCTCTTCAAAATTTTAAACCTTTTCATTCCACTTAAGGCATTCACTAAATATAAAATTTATAAAGCTTTATAAGTATTCATGTCATCACATACTAATACTTATAAACTTTTTGAGTTTATAAACCTTTTCTCACTATAACAAAATGTGTTACAACTTTATAAAGGGGCGGTTTATCTGAATTCCCCGCCCGCCCGCTAAAGGGGTTTTCAATCATTACGCATTGAAAGTTTGTGATGTGTGCATTGCGGTGTTGTACTATGTGCTTGCGGTTTATGCGGTTGACCCATAGAGGGTTCATATAGTATATCCCTTTGTAAATTCTCCACATGCATTAATTGTGTTGAGTTTATAAAGAAGTCCGAGAACTAGAACCTTTTCATGCCAGCTAGATTTTTGACTATGGTCGAAATAACATATAAACCTTTTTAAGTTTCTTAAACTTATTCATTGACCTCTTATAGTGGATGCTCTTAGGATTGAAATGTTTTCTCATTATGGTTCACACAGATTATAAACCTTAAAAAATTAGAGCTATTAATAAACCACTATAGTAAATGCTCTAATACAAAAATGATTTACCTTGATTAATATGACCACGAGTTACAATTAAGACTCACATTTCTTTGTCTAAAGAAGAAAATTCACACTCTAATAGTTATCTAATCAAATTCTTGTTAAATATTGAAATTCGGTAGCTTGATGATAACAAAAATGCTTTTGTACATTGCTATTTCATAGATAACAAAATATTATCATTAGATCATCCACTATCTTGGTTTATCAAAGGTTTATAAAAGATAAAGAGGTCTAAAATCTTGTAAACCATAGTAAACATCCATTTTAAACTTATGTGGCATGAATAGGTCTAAGATAATTGAACATTTCATAATTTAATGTTTGTGTTAGGTGTCATATTTATAAAGTTTTAAGAGGTTTTTTACATAGTAGAATTAGGTTTATAACACAAAAAGCTTTATAAATTAATGATATTACACAACTAAAAACCTTTAGAAAACTTTACCATAATGGATGGCTATACAATGAGAAATTTACAATGAGAAATTTATTCTTGTTGAAACATCCTTTTAAATCCTATTACACGTTTGTTTTCTTTCACAAAATATCAAATTACCATTCGTGTTGACCTATCAACCAAAGATATATCGATTGAAATGTTTTGTTTTCTTATACCTAGGATGAAGTTCTTTGTAGCGAAGAGGTATGAGTTGTATTTGGATTAAATAAGTTGCTATTATATATTAATTCTTTTAGGGAATAACATTCTTGCTTGTTTGCGGCGAGTTATTACCTGCTTTTGTTTGAAAAGTGGATTTTAACATTTTCACATCTGACCTCAAGTTTTACAATTTTCATAATTGATCCCCGTGTATACCTTGCAGCGGACAAGTTCCCTGCAGATTAGGTGCGATTATTTCCCATTCTTTTATTACTAAGAGTTAAGATCATTTGAAGATAAAAGTTCTTTTTACATATCAAGTGGTCAATATACATCCTTCATCTTTCCTCCATTTTATTTGATCTAATGGATGATATTAATCCAAACAATTTAAAAAACCCACTTTTATTGTTTGTTTTTTTAATATTAATATATTTCAAACCGTTAATCGTTAAGTGAAAAAACATATATACCATTACGACAATCATTTAATTATCTTTATATAGATAAACACTTTGATATACTTTCGACAAAAAAAAAAATTCCGTGTTTTTCACGTAATTTTTTACAATTTTTTTCGTTACTGAAATTTGTATGAAAAAATTACATGTGATTAAACACTAATTTGAATATCACATGTGATATTAGTTTAAAGTCACATATGATAAATTTGAATATCACATGTGATATTAGTGTTAAATCACATATGATAATATATCATATGTGACTTAACACTAATATCACATGTGATACTACATATCATATGTGATTTAACACTAAATATCATATGTGATATTCAAATTAGTGTTTAATCATGCGTGATTTTTCATGCAAATATCGATTAAATAAATGGAAAAAAGACGAAAAACGTGAAAAAGTGTTTTCTTTTCTTTTTACGAGTATATTAAATTGCCCGTCATAGAAAGATAATTAAATGCTTCGTCGAATGGTGTAATTATTTTCGCTTAACGATTAACGCTTAAAATATTTAAATTATGAAAATAGGTGAAATAATTAAATGTTTTAATCTCAATCATTGATTTTCTTTTTAGGCAGACGGTGGAGATTAGTCCTTTGGTATGTGAAAGAACTTTTGTATGTAAAATAACTCTCCTATATTACAAATACAAATTTTTTTACCATAGATAATATGGCCACTAGTTATAATTATGCCTTACCTTTCCTTGTCTAAAGGAGAAAAATTCACATTCTATAGTTATCTAATCCAATTCTTGTTGAATAGTGAAACTCGGTAGCTTAATGATAAACCGTTGAAACCCTCTGTTGAGGAAATCTATCCCAACACAACCCCTACGAAAGCTTTGGTACCCTTGGACTGGTATCTAATCAATTTCTTTCATAGAGAGAGGTGGAAAGCATTATGCGTAAAACAACCTTTGATAATAAGCTCCACACCCTCTCCTTGTGATGGGTGGGTTTACATATACTTACCCTAACCGGCCTTGGGCTCTTAATGGGCTTCCACGGGCGGGTTTGGGTTACATAATTAACTAGCTTATCAAACTAACTATTACACGTTATATTATTACATGACTTGTTGACTCGATAATGATCGTCACTTCTATTCCAATCAATCTCCATCTAAGGGACGATCATTGAGATCTCTCTTTGATTACATTAATGATCAACACTTCTGTTTCTAACATTAGGAACATGAGCCTAAACAAGACAACCATGTAAGCATACACAATTAAGCACACGAGCATCTCTTGTAATCACCATCGGACAATAAACATAACATAATTAGAAGCTGGAAGATCATAAGAAACATAAGAACAATACGACACTAGTATTTACAGTAGTTACCACGCTCCAGGTAATCGTGGTCAGTTCATTCTTTAATCTAGATAAAATATTATTAGCTCTGAGCGACAGCTCGACGCTCCATGCAAACCGGACCGGTACTAACCCTAACACATAATTAAAGGTACAAAGATTTACGATTACAAATGAAAGGTATCTATAAAGTTGAAACTAAAACCCTAATTTTCTCCACAAACTAACAAATGATGGGCTTCAACTTTCATATGGACCCAAGCCCATAGTAATCATAACTCAAGCCCTCATTAACTCTTATGTCGAAGCCTCTTATCAGAGCCTCGTTTAGAAGCATCCTATATAAACCTATAGAAGCTTCATCAAATACTCCAGGGTTCTATTATTAGTCTCTACAACTCAACAATCTCACACTTGGAGGCTCAACTACTCTCTAGCCAGTACAATAATTAGCTAAACTGCATTTAGGGGTGCAAATGAGCCAAGCTTTTATCAAGCAACTCGAGCTCGAGTTCAAGTTCGACTCGATCGAGCCGACCTTTTATCGATCTAAAGCCCGAGCTCAATCCCAATAAACTGGCTCGAAACATATAATGAGTCGAGCTCGATCTTTTGATAGCACGGCTAGAGCGGTTATCGAGCTTTTCGAGCCATAGTATAGATATATTTTGATATTATTTTATATATGTTAATAAGGGCGATATGAATATTATTGTGGTAGGCGCAATTTGTAATTCGTTTGACACGAAATGGTGTATTTGTTAACTGTTCGAGCTAAGTTCGGTTGCATATACCGGTTGGCACATATTCGAGCTTTTCATTCATATATATATATATATATATATATATATATATATATATATATTTTCGAGCTTTGCTCGAATCCTACTCGAGCCAAGCTCAAGATTAGATGGTTAAAGCTTGACGAGCAATCGAGCCGAGCTTGAGCCAACAATTTATTTTTCGAGCCAAGCTCGAGCCTTGTTGAGCTCGGGTTTGCCTCGGCTCGATTACACCCTAACTAACAAATATTAGAATACTACTAATATTTTTGAAGAGTGCTAAAAAATTTGATCAAGAAAACTTTGTTTTAGGAGGTTGTTCCTCAAACGAGGATGACTTTTGCACCCAAACCCCGACCCGTGTAACTAACATTGTCTAAGTTTAACTTAAAGTTATACTTCACTTTGTATTAACCTATCAACTATAGATTTTAATGTTTTGTTTCTCGTGTACATAAGAGATAGACTGTTGCGCTTGGTATTCTTGTTTACTTAATGAAAATCTGCCAACTGTGTTAACGAACAAGCAAGTATGACTTGTATCTGTAACAATGTAGTTGTTTCTACATATTAATTACTAGTATTTCATTGCTAACCACGTGCTATTGGATATATACACTATACATCATCTAACCACTCAGGGTAGCTAAGCTCAAAAAGTTATGTGACTAGTTGATGGAAAACAGAGTGTAACACGTAGTGATTTTAAAATTTATTTAACAATTAAACAACTCATTAATCAGATTAATACATAGTGCGAAAGACTTATTAGAATCACTTTTACACATAGTAGTTTTTTTTCCCCATGAACCCTTATACAAACCGGTATTTAATCAATCATGTGAGACAGTAGATTACATACCTTATGCATACCACTAAACACGAACAATTGTAGATCTTAATTAGCATATCACGAACCACGAACCATGAAGTAATGGCAGCAACAAACTTTAGACCAATAGTGTGATCTGACTGATAGTTAGTCCACACTAACACTCAAGCAAGCCTCCACCCCTCCTGTTAGGGTTAATTCCATATGCCAACAGCATCACAATGATCTAATCGAGTAACATAAACAGACACGATGTGTGTCTAGGCGTGTGGCCAACAAGAGGACGGAGGAGAAAACTAAGGATTCATACATCTATAAATTAGGTTAAAAACATAATCCTATTTATATGCTTTAAACCCTAACAGAAAACTAGAATATTTTATTATATTAGGAAAAAGGGTAAAAGCCAAAATGCTTAACGTACTTTAAAAAAAGACTCATTCTACATACTCTACTTTTTTATTGTTATTCTTCTTACTAAACTATTTATTTTTTCCCGTTATACATATTTAATGCTTCTTTATCATGTGAAAAGACTTGATTAACCCTCTCACAGTCTCACATCCTCCAAACCCCATTTGCAACTCCCCTCAGTCCGCAAATTTACTTCCAAAAAACCACCATCAGCTATAAAAGCCACAACCGCTGACATGGGTTCACAAAAACAAGCTTCATCAGTCAAACCACAAATCGTGACTCAGTTTATTTGTAAATAGGAAGATTCATTTTATTGTTGTTTTGAAAATGATGAGGATGATGTGAAGGTGTGGGCCCCACTGGAAAGTGTATTGGAGATTGCCAGGCTTGCGTTTGATTCGGGTGGTCATCCTGGGTGTATTCAACACCCACTCATTCTCTGTGTTTGTATTGGAGATTGCTAGGTATGGTGCATTTCAAATGAAGCAACCATAGGGTATGGCCACGTAGAAATGTAACTATATTTGGAAATTATTGGCTGGATAAAAAGCGATTTGGAATATTCGATTATATGGTGTTTAGAGGAAGAAGATGAAGATGTGACAAATGACAAAAATATCTTTAAAAATCGTATTTGTTATGTATAATGAAAAAAATACAAAGTTTAGTAAGAAAGATAACAATAAAAAAGTAGAGTATGTAGAATGAGTTTTTTAATAAGATGCGTTAAGCGTTTATAAACTTTTACCCTAGGAAAAACTATCTCATAATTAATTAAGAGATTTAATTCTTATCTAATAAAAATCTATTTTAAGAAATACATCTTTTATTCTAATAATAATAATAAGCATGCATAATCAAACGAAAGCCACCCAATCATTCAAAAATATTGTCCTTACCATGAGAAATTTATTAATGTAAAACGTCCTATTAAAATCCTACTACACGTTTGTTTTCTTTCACAAAATATCAGATTGCCCTTCGTGTTGACCTATCAACTAGTATATCAGCTGAAATGTTTTGTTTTTCTTATACGCAGGCTCGAGGCAGCTCTTTTGGCGCTCCGCCCGGTATGAGTTGTATTTGCATTGAACTAGTTGCTATTACATATTAATTCTTTCATTACTACTACAAAAATGGTTTACCTAAGATAATATGGCCACAAGTTACAATTATGCCTGACGTATCTAAAGGAGAAAAATTCAAACTCTATATTAATCTAATCAAATTCTTGTTGAATAGTACTTAATAATAAACTGATTTTTTTTGTTTTTGTTATGCGCAGCATGGCTATTCTTTAGGCTTCCAGGTATGAGTTGTATTTGCATTCTACTAGTTGCTATTACATATCTAATAAAAAATCTATTTTTAAGAAATACATCTTTTATTCTAATAATAATAATAATAAGCATGCATAATCAAACGAAAGCCACCCAATCATTCAAAAATATTGTCCTTACCATGAGAAATTTATTAATGTAGAAACGTCCTATTAAAATCCTATTGCACGTTTGTTTTCTTTCATAAAATATCAAACTACTAGTATATATCAAGTTAAATGTTTGTTTTCTTTATACAGATGATGGCTGATGGTATCGGACAGGTATGAGTTCTTTTTGCATTAAACTAGTTGCTATTACATATTAATTCTTTTACTAAAGGCATCCGTTATTATAAACCTAGGTTTATACAATTAACACATTATTAAATTATAAAAAATTTCATGGTATAAATATATTTTTATTATAGATAAACTTAATTATAAAGCTTATCATATCATAAAACACAACTAAGGTCAAGCACACTCATGACCCAGGTCACCAATTCACATCGCCTTTCTCTCTCCATGATAGACACGCCAAGTAGCCACAATGATGACCGACCTTTTATTATTATTATTATTATTATTTTTAATTCAAACATTTTAAACAACAAATTTAAACGGAATGCGGGAGATGGCAAGTCATAATAATCTTGTGTTGAGAAGTAGTTTGAGGTTGAATCGTGTTTGTAATTGTGTGTTTAGAAGTGTGTTTGAAGTTGGTATTTATAAGATGTGAAAAGTGGTAAAGTTTTTAAATTTTTTTTAATTAAATGTTAAACGGTATAAAGTGGGAGTGTTTGAAAATCGGTTGGATTTTCAACCGATACCCACATTTTCTTCCCTCGACCGATTTGGTGACCCACATGCCACACTCGATATGACCGATATTAAAATCGGTCGTGGTGTATAAAATTTGATGACCCACCGATTTGGACTTCTCCATTGCATCCAGCCTAACATTTAAAATAATAATAATAATAATAATAAATTAAAAAATGGTTAGACCTCTTCAAAATTTTAAACCTTTTCATTCCACATAAGGCATTCACTAAATTTAAAATTTATAAAGCTTTATAAGTATTCATGTCATCACATACTAATACTTATAAACTTTTTGAGTTTATAAACCTTTTCTCACTATAACAAAAATGTGTTACAACTTTATAAAGGGGCAGTTTATACGAATCCCCCCCCCCCTTATAAGGGAGGTTTCCAATCATTGCACGCATTGGAAGCTTGTGATGTGTGCATTGCGGTGTTGTACTATGTGCTTCGCGGTTTGTACGGTTGACCCATAGAGGGGTTCGTATAGTATATCCCCTTTGTAAATTCTCCACAATACACATGCATTAATTGTGTTGAGTTCATATAAAAGTCCGAGAACTAGAACCTTTTCATGCCAGCTAGATTTTTGACTATGGTCGAAACGACATATAAACCTTTTTAAGTTTCTTAAACTTATTCATTGACCTCTTCTGATGGATGCTCTTAGGATTGAAATGTTTTCTCGTTATGGTTCACACATTTATAATACTTAAAAAAAAATTAGAGCTATTAATAAACCACTATAGTAAATGCTCTAATACAAAAATTGATTTACCCGGAGTTAATATGACCACGACACATTTCTTTGTCTAAAGGAGAAAAATTCACACGCTAATAGTTATCTAATCAAATTCTTGTTAAATATTGAAATTCAGTAGCTTGATGATAAAAAAAATGCTTTAGTACATTGCTATTTCATAGATAACAAAATATTATCATTAGATCATCCACTATAGTGGTTTATCAAAAGGTTTATAAAAAGACGAAGAGGTCTAAAATCTTGTAAATCATAGTAAACATCCATTTTAAACTTATGTGGCATAAATAGGTCTAAGCTAATTGAACATTTTCATAATTTAATGTTTGTGTTAGGTGACATGTTTATAAAGTTTTAAGAGGTTTTTTACATAGTAGAATTAGGTTTATAACACAAAAAGCTTTATAAATTAATGATATTACACAACTAAAAACCTTTAGAAAAGTTTACCATAATGGATGGCTTTACAATGAGAAATTTAGTACTGTTGAAACATCCTTTTTAAATCCTATTACACATTTGTTTTCTTTCACAAAATATTAAATTACCATTCGTGTTGACCTATCAACCAATATATATCGACTGAAATGTTTTGTTTTTCTTATACCCAAGATGAAGTTCTTTGTAGCGAAGAGGTATGAGTTGTATTTGCATTAAACAAGTTGCTATTATATATTAATTCTTTTATTATTAAGAGTTGATATCATTTAAAGATAAAAGATCTTTTTACATATCAAGTGATCAATATACATTCTTCATCTTTCCTCCATTTTATTTGATCTAATAGATGATATTAATCCTAATAATTTAAAAACCCATTTTTTTTTTTCAAATATTAATATCTTTCAAACCGTTAATCATTAAGTGAAAAACATATATACCATTCGACAAGCATTTAATTATCTTTATATAGATAAACACTTTGCAATTTGTAATTAGTTTGACACGAAATGGTGTATTTGTTAATTTGTTCGAGCTAAGTTCGGTTGCATATACCGGTTGGCACATATTCGAGCTTTTCATTCATATATATATATATATATATATATATATATATATATATATATATATATATATATATATTTTTTCGAGCTTTTCAAGCTAAGCTCGAGCATTGCTCGAATCCTACTCGAGCCGAGCTCAAGATTAGATGGTTAAAGCTTGACGAGCAATCGAGCCGAGCTTGAGCCAACCATTTATTTTTCGAGCCAAGCTCGAGCCTTGTTGAGCTCGGGTTTGCCTTGGCTCGATTACACCCTAACTAACAAATATTAGAATACCACTAATTTTTTTGAAGAGTGCTAAAAAATTTGATCAAGAAAACTTTGTTTTAGGAGGTTGTTCCTCAAACGAGGATGACTTTTGCACCCAAACCCGACCCGTGTAACTAACATTGTCTAAGTTTAACTTAAAGTTATACTTCACTTTGTATTAACCTATCAACTATAGATTTTAATGTTTTGTTTCTCGTGTACATAAGAGATGCATCATTGCGCTTGGTATTCTTGTTTACTTAATGAAAATCATAACTGTCTACTTTACTTTACTTATTGTCATAATACATAACCATTATGCTCTATCTACTTTACTTATTGTCATAATACATAACCATTTTCATTTTATTCGGTTATTTTTGTCCGGTTTTATCCGTTTTATCCGTTTTCGTAAATCATCCATTTTATCCGTTTCATTTTAATATGTCCGGATAAAAGCAGATAAAACGGATAAAAAGCGTTTTGACGTGGATAATAAAAGCGGGTTTTATCCGGTTTTATATGTTTTATCCGGACGATTAAAATGAAACGGATAAAAATAGACGATTTATGAAAGCGGATAAAACGGACGGAAAATAACCGAATAAAATGAAAGCGGTTATGTATTATGATAATAAGTGAAGTAGATAGAGCACAATGAGTTTTTAAAGTACGTTATGAATTTATAGCTTTTTTCCTTCTTGTTTACTTAATGAAAATCGCCAACTGTGTTAACGAACAAGCAAGTATGACTTGTATCGTAACAATGTACTTGTTTCTACATATTAATTACTAGTATTTCATTGCTAACCACGTGCTATTGGATATATACACTATACATCGTCGAACCACTCGGGTAGCTAAGCTCATAAAGTTATGTGACTAGTTGATGGAAAAGCAGTGTAACACGTAGTGATTTTAAAATTTATTTAACAATTAAACAACGGGCAAATCGCATAAAAAGTACTAATCTTATGTCCAATTTCAATTAAAGGTACTATTATTTTTTTTCTCAATTTAAGGTACCGATTTTTTTTGGGGCCGATTTAGTTTTTCTAACTTCCGTTAACTATTTCGTTAGTAAATTACATGTTTGGTCCTTGGGTTTGTATAGACATTTCATGTTTGGTCTATTTTTGTCCGTTTTCATACGCTTTCATATGTTTCGTCCGTTTTATACGTTTTCGTCCGTTTTGCGTTTTAAATCTGTCTTTGCGTTTTACTTTGTCTTTGCATGTTTTCGCCGCTTTACACGTTTTCGTCCGTTTTGCGTTTTCGTGCTTTTGCGTTTACATCTGTTTACGTTTCGTTCGTTTTACATGTTTCCGTTTGTTTTACATGTTTTCGTCCGTTTTGCGTTTTCGTCCGTTTTGCACGTTTTCTTAGTTTTTACGCTTTCGTCTTTTACATATTTTAGTCCGTTTTGCGTTTTTTCCGCTTTTACATGTTTTCATATGTTTTAAATGTTTTCGTTCGTTTTGCGTTTTCGTCCGTTTTACACGTTTCGTTTAAGCAGACAAAAGCGGACAAAACGTTTTTTTTTTTTTTTTTTTTTACGTGCAAAACGGATGGCGTGTAAAACATGCGAAACGTGTAAACGGACGGCGTGTAAAACGACGTAAACGTGAAAAAGCGAGCGAAACGTGAAAAACGGACGAAACGTAAAACGGACGAAAACGCAAAACGGAGGAAACGTGTAAGGGCGAAACGTATAAAACGGACGGCGTATCTGCGTATGAAACGGACGAAAATAGACCAAACATGAAATGCCTATACAAACTCAAGGACCAAACATGTAACTTACTAACGAAATGGTTAACGGAAGTTAGAAAAAACCTAAATCGGCCATAAAAAAGTCGGGTACCTTAAATTAAGAAAAAAAAGAATAGTACATTTAATTGAAATTGGACATAAGATGAGTACTTTTTATGCGATTTGCCTTAAACAACCCATTAATCGATTAATACATAGTGCGAAAGATTTATTAGAATCACTTTTACACATAGTAGGTTTTTTTCCGATGAACCCTTATACAAACCGGTATTTAATCAATCATGTGAGATAGTAGATTACATACCTTATGCATACCACTAAACACGAACAATTGTAGATCTTAATTAGCATATCACGAACCACGAACCATGAAGTAATGGCGAAGAACAAACTTTAGACCAATAGTGTGATCGGTGATGGTTAGTCCACACTAACACTCAAACGAAAGCCTCCACCCTCCCCGTTAGGGTTAATTCCATATGCTAACAACATCACAATGATCTAATCGAGTAACATAAATGACACGATGTGTGTCTAGCGTGTGCCAACGAGAGGGCGGGAGAGAGAAAACTAAGGATTCATACATCTATAAATTAGGTTAAAAACATAATCATATTTATATGCTTTAATCCCTAACGTAAAACTATAATATTTTATTATATTAGGAAAAACTATCTCATAATTAATTAAGAGATTTAATTCTTATCTAATAAAAATCTATTTTTAAAAATACATCTTTTATTTTAAATAAAATATTTATCCTTAAATAATAAGAATATTCTTTCTTTCTCCTAAGTTACCACAACCGAAAATCCCATAGGATTTTTCGGTCCATCATCGCCCATGTGCTTAACGAGTCTTGGACCAAATCTATTGGTCCTATGTTTGATTACTAACTAACTTAATTAAGCTCGATTGCTAATTAATCCCATTTAGGGCTGTTTGGCGGGGTCTTTTGGAGGAGTCATTAGCTTTTTGTTACAAAATAATCTCCTATAAACTAAGTAGCTTCGTTTGGATGCATTAACTACAAGCTTTTATTTCAAACAAATAGCTCCAAAATGAAAAGATGATTCATGAAGCTTTTTAAATTTCTTGGAGCTGTTAAAACTTTAAATTACTGATATACCCTTCAAACATTTATTTACAATTATAGATTTGTCCTTTTATGTCATTTTACATCTTGTAATTGTATTTAACAGCTAATTTACCAAATACTTTTATTGAAAAAAGAATACAGCTTGTAGCTCATGTTATGACTTTCATAACTTCAAACATACAACTTACTGACTAGTTTTGTAAACATACCCTTAGTAATTAAGCCTTACGAGCTTTTCCTTCTCACCCTTGTAAAAGCAACATGACTACAATTCAAAGCATTAGACTCAAATTGTCGAACCAAGTAATCATTCACATCCACGAGCTTCGTCTATAGCTTGGAAATTTGATCCTTGGTCATCCACTATACCCTTTTGCCTCTTAGAGCCTCGACTTCATCGATTTCACACTTGGATGGATTTATCATTTTCGATCGTCACCCTTGCAACAACACTGTAGACTCTTCACCGGCCTTTTCTAGCTTCAACTTGTCACCAACGGTTTCCAAAAGCTTCCTTAAACGGTTAACTTTATTTCCGACTTTGTTAACATACCATATTTTTTAAGGAGTGCATTTTCCGTGATCAAATCAACTAAACTACGGTCAAAAGTAGCAAGACTTTTCGCATGAGTCCTATGGGCAAACTTGGCTCAGTGGGTTTGAAAGCACAAGGACTCCACATAAGCCATGGTTAAAGACCACTAGTACATGTGTCACTCTTTTTGGCCTATCTGAATACAAGAGCCAAACCCTCTGTGTCCTCAAGAGTTATGGGCGCCTTGCCTAAGGGATTGGCGAGCCGCATCACCCTCACCACCCCGAGGCCTTGATCCACTGCACCGATGCAATCTAATTGGCATGACATGTCTCGAAAAAATCCGATGCACGATCTAAGGTAAGCAAACAATTACAAAGTTACAATGTAAGCAAATGAAAATCAAAACAATCGTCTTGCAACCTAAACAACACTAGTTCCAACAACATCATCATCCTTCCTAAACAACACTAGTTCCAACAACATCATCATCGTTCCTTTTTGCTTTGATTATAACCTCTTACTCGACCACTCTCGACAACGCTTGTCTTAACTTCCTCTAATGGGATATCGGTCATCGGTGGAGTAACATTTGAAGGCACATGTGGAGTGGATGAAGGATTAGTTTTCTCACTAGTTGCATCAACGTAGGGGTTTGGTGGTCACCCGCATGGCTATAAAATATCCACAACGGAAAATAAACATATAACGCATAAGAAGGGTGTTTAGGAGTACTTGTTAATCCTTCTATCGTAAGCTCCTCGACCGTTCTTTAGCTGCGCGTAATTCCTTCATCTTGATCTTGATGCTTCACGAACACTTCTAGGGTTTCTTGGGAAATCACCACTTAAGTTGTGTAAGGTATTCACCGGTACTCCACAGGCAGGACTTGGGCTACTAACCTATGCAAGTTAGGTGAGTATGATATCGGGTAAAACCATAATCGACTAGAAGTCGACTACGGTAGTAAACTAAGTCGACTTGTAGTCGACTTTAGGGACGAACCAAAGGGTTTCGACCCTTTGGTTTGTTCGATTGCACGAATAAGAGGATGAGAGAGGGGAGAATTTTAGGGTATCGAGGAATGTTATATGAAGTCTTAGGAATGTCTTTGTATTTGTATGCTTCCATGAGACAATTCTAATACAATTAGGAAATCCTTAGACTTGTCCTAGAAGTAATAGAAGTTTGAAAAGGTGTCAAACTCCCTTCTTGGGGTTGGCACCACCACAAATCTTTAGGGTTTGTACTTTTGACTTTTATTACTTATATACTTATCCCGAATAAATATATTAACTTAGGGCGATTATCGGTTACACCTCATTGAAAATACTACCATATTTTCATTTCCTCGCTACTCTCTTGTTTCATTACATAACTCGTTTCTTATTTTCTCTTGCACATTACATTTAGTGTACACCAATGTGACACTTCACAGACTTCGTGAAATCCGTTGTCTATTTGCACATAATCCTTCGGACTCGAACTTGTGCAAAAATAATAACATAAGAATCGCTTTAATGTACCAAGCGGTCATGAGCAAGACATTGCACTACCTCACCGCAGAAACCGATTCAATACCGGTGGTGATCTCTGACTCAACAACATCTCAACTGAGTTCAGGTATATGACTGTATCCCTTCGCACTTTACATTATTTTTAGAAAGTACTAGACATATGATATATTCTCGTAATACTTTCCTCCTTTCTTATTCTTGTGAATTTGATTTGTTCTCCGATAGTGTCCCAGACACTTTGTCGCTTGTCCATGCTTTCACTAATCTTTTTCACATAGGGGCCCATGAAAAATATCCTTCTCTAGTCTTTCTCAACTTGGAGTTGCAAATTACCATCCCCATCAATAAGCCATTTTTCCTTACCTCCCTCTAAACTTGGCAGTAGCACACCGTGTTACGCTTTTACGATGGCGGAAACTAATCCTATACCCAATGAGAAACAAAGTCGAATGACCTACTCCCTCAGGTCATTAGGATAGTACGCCATGATCCGAGAACACTAATAATTTCGATGCATGTGGTCGCTTCTCGATCACAGTCACGTCCAACATTTGTCCCGCAAATGCATATGAAATTCAATAGTCCCTAGAATGTCTCTTTTTTGACAATTGTTTTTTTCATTATCTCGGTCTCCCACCATAATAACCATCTAAGGACACCTTTTAGAATGAAATTTCTTTCATCCATGGATTCAAAACATGCTAAGTAGAATCTTACAGTAACGTCTCGTCTGATTTTTACGAGTCTATGACATTACTTCTGATCCTTAGCATTTGATTTAGCTCGTACCAGAAAGTGTTGGGACTAAACAACCACTATTCTAAATCTTTCTAACGATCCTTCCGGCCGAGCCTCACTTCTCAATCCTCCAAATATTATCGTCTCTATATATGAACCTAAGAAATTTTGGAACCAACGATTTAGTATTCTTGGATGATAGACTTAGCTAAATCGCAACACACTCGACAACATTCGATGATGCACTTCATTCTACACTCTAATGTAATGGAATTTATTCCACAAATAAGAACGTGACTCCTTGTTCTTGACTCTCCTAAGTCCCCGAGAAGTTCAAGACAAGTCTCTTTGAAACCACGATGTAGTTGCGCATTTCACGATTTCAAATCCTAGACTTCAAATCTTTTAAGTCACTTGGCTTCATAATTTTTCTACAATAACTCAAGATCATCACGTCCTATCATTCCAAACTATATTGCTCCATTGAGCAATGTACGTTTGTTTAAGATCTTGACATCCTTCCATTTTATCTTGCAACACTAGGAATTTTGCATAGATCATCCAGATCTACAATTCATGTCATGTTTTTTTCTCTTTAGTTAAACGATCTAAATTTAATTTTCCATGCTCTCGCTTACGTTGCTCAACTATGAGTCAAACTCGATTAGGTCCGGTTAAGGACTTTTGGCTTGAGCACATTAATTTGATCTTGTTTAACAAGTGTTAACCCAATTAGTTGTTCCTCCTATAAAGCATTTTCCAGCTTTACCTAAACATTCCAAAGCAGAGTGAGATTTTACTCATGATCTACGAACTCATGACCTTTCGAGTTTGATTTATAGATCTAAAAATACTATCCTATAGTATATGAGCTTTACTCAATCTTTATACTTTTAAAAATTCGATCACTCAAGTATTTCTCTTTTATAAGAAATCTTCTTTATCAAATATTTAAGATATTTGATTGTATTGCTTGTGGGGTATACACATTGATTCTATCAGGACTCGAGATCTAGGCATTATCCTCATGTATAAGGAATTCTATATTATATGGATTGAGGTAATGTTCTCTAAGTCATTCCACGACTTCATCTTCTTTGGTTAATCTATCCCAGATTGATCTTTTCAATCAAATACTCTTGTTATTTTGAACTTTAATCCCATATGGATTACATCAAAGTTCATGATTATCTTTGAACTATTATCCCAGATAGATTGCATCAGCTTTTATCATATTGAGCTTAAGAGCTTTTGTGAACATTTCTTTTCTTTGCGGTTATTTTAAAGAGCCAATAAAGTATGATCATCTCTTGATTACACCAGATAGATTGTTTGTGGTTTACACACATATATTTAGGATAATCTTAAGTTTCCAAAAACTTATTTGTTATAAATTTTCTAAAACAAAAATGTGATATATTAAATACTCCCTCCGTCCCATATTAAATGTCCGGTTTGAATTTTCAAAGTCTTTATCTCTTAACTTTGACCATAAATATTTTTAGTTGTGTTATAAAATATTTGATGCAAAATATATGAATAGATCGAGTTTTAAATGTATTTTCACTCGTATTATTTTTATCTAATACTATATAACACAAGCAAAAATATTTAAGGTCAAAGTTGTAAAGAAAGACTTGAAAATTCAAACATGGACATTTAATATGGGACGGAGGGAGTATCAAATTAAATGTTTTAAACCTAAAAGCATTAAATAAAAGAAAAGTTAAAAAAACAAGCCCTAAAACATGCAACAACCAGTTTAACAATTACAAAAATTTAAACAGTTTTAAAATCCTATATCCTAAAATGATGCATGATCCCAACTGTCATCTTCTATAAAATTCCTCACGCACTTGATGAAGACCCAACTTCATCATCCCTTGCGCTTAATGAAGCCCCACAATCATCACATCTGCAATGTGTTCCTTCCTTCTCCTATTGAAGCTCTACAATAAAATTTTAAGCGTTAAATTAACTTCTAAAAAAGTTAATAACGAAGGAAATAACAATCTATAAAATATAGATAGCTCTTTTTCTTGCTATGAACTTCGGAAAATACTCGAAGCATTTTCCTACTTTATGCCCAGGCTTTCGGCAATACTAACATTTGGGAACTGCCACTATCTTCTTGGTTACCTGTTCAAAGAAGAACTCCTCAGTCCTTCCCAAGGTTGTTAGGATCGGGATCCTACCTAGGATCGTTTTCGGCTTTGCAAGATCGTAATCGTAGGATCGGATCGGGATTGTAAGATCCTATGAAAATATATATATTTTTGTATAGGGGTTGTAGTTTTATATTTTATATAATATTTCATATGATAAACGAATCTAAATGGATGATAAAATAAAAATTTATATGTTCAAGTACTGTTGTAGTAGAATATTAGATATATTGCAATGCATACTTGCACAAAGTTACTACATACGTGCACCTACTTCTTGTTTTAATGTTTTTTTTTATTATAGGTTTTTCGTGATAACATTTATGCAAAAAGATAATGGTTAATTTATTAGCACGTGATTCTGTAATTTTTTTGTTACAATATATAGATTAATGCAAAAAGATAAAATGATTGTATCTGAAAATGAAACGACATAATTTATAATAGAAGGCAACACAATTTTTTTTTATGTCCAAATAAATTAAATTAGAATATTCTGATAATATTACTGAAATTTTTTCTTGATGACCAAATAACTTAAATTAGAATATTCATGCTTTTATAGGGTTCATAAAATAAAATATGAATAAAATTGGGTCAAGTATATAGATAGTTTACTTTAAAAATAAGCTTCTGACATTTTACAAAGCACAAAATCGTTTTTCATAATAAACCCAAAAAGACACATCTAAACTATTTCTAAATAGTCCACAAAAACAAAATGATTTTACACTCATTAATCTTGCAAGAGACAATTAATTAACAGCACCAAAATAATATTTTTTTTGAAAAATTCTTAGTTATTGGGCTTTAAGACATGGGCTTATACTTAATAAGTTAATATACCAAAAGCAAAAAAAAAAAAAAAATAAATAAATAAATAATAGGCGATCCTATACGATTCGATCCGATCCTACGCGCGATCCTACGATCCTGCCGCGATCCTACCTGGATTACGATCTTGTTAAGATCCTGATCGTTATTTGTGTGTAGGATCGTAGGATCATACGATCCTACGAGCAGAATCGCGATTTTGACAACCTTGGTCCTTCCAATAACCAGCTCATCATTCACCTCATCAGCCTTTCACTTCTTGATCTTCTCAGATCTGAACTTTAGGTCGTCTTAAGCTTTACATACTAGTTCGTAAAGCTTCATCAACGTAGGCTCCTCACAAGTCTCCATAAAATCGAATAGGTATGAACCATATTACGTTGGTAGAAATTGCACGATACATAATACCCTGAATGCCTCATTAACAGGATTTCTAACTTTCCAGAGACGATTGAAAAATCATTCCATGACAAAGAAGTAAAATCTTGCAGATGTGTCAAGTCGCATGTGATAATTTCTTAACCCATATGCCAAGTTAAACAACTCATAGTTCCTTGATCCGGGATAAATATCCCAAGGAGCCTCAGGTTTCCAACTATTATGGACGTGAGGTGACTGAGTCACTCTTTCAAATAGGGTTATTAGGCATTATTGGTGTTTCATAGGTTAAAACCTTATTGATGAAACTATATGCTCCTATCTTGACTAGTTTGCCCAGTCATAAGGATCAGAATGATGATGCATCATGTTGTAGTATGCCATCTATAGTTTAATAAATACAATCAGTAATTCAATCATTTTATCATAATAGCTACTAAACCCCTTGTTTCACATATTACACTAGGATCCATATTATACTATTACAAGGCACCACGCTATGGCTTAACCTACCTTGTGACAGCTTTTTGATAGATGTTTTACCACCACAAATTTCCTCCCAGGGATAACTCCTATGGCCTTGACTCTGAAAAAAATCCACATATTTAGTCTCTCATGTAGCCTTAAGTCTGCTATGGCAAAATACCAATAGAATCTACCATAAATGCCAGTGGCTTTGCAAATTTGTTGGCTTCTACTAGGGTATATGACCAAAAAATCCTAATGGCCACCTCATCCCATGTTAGCCATGTACCAACAGACACAAAGCTATGACTTTTGTTGATCCTAGTTATGTACTTGATCATTTTTTCTTGGGTTATAAAGGTTAAGTTATGCTAGATAAACTAAGACAACTAGATTAGAAACTATTTTGAATTAATCAAACACTATGCGGAATCTAGTATTTAATATCAAGAAGAACACAATTAACCAACAACAAACGCTTCAATATTATTGATTAGAATACGAATACTCTCACAAGTATTAGGGTTTACAACCTTGAAGCTATGAATAACACACGTACTAATCTCTATGCCCTAGGCCTCTTTTTATAGACCAAGGAGTCCTATTAGGGTTACAATACGTATTATCCAAGATAAGAATACTTTCCTAAGTATATCAAATCGTTTACATACTTATCTAAACATTCTATACATATCTCGAATGACTTAAAACATAAGAAGTACTAATAATCAACCAGAACACTAATCTTTACTCGCAACATTAAGTTTTCAACAAAGACTAACTTAGTACTAGCGGTACTAACTTTTATTCTAGCAAAGACTTACTACTTGGTGCATTTTCCTTTGAAGTTCTCAACGACTCAAGAAGAGTAATATACACTAGCGACCTTAATCCATAACCCCAGCAAGAAAGAACATACTTAGAACATTTTCATTGAATTTCTATGAGTAGTCTTAACTTATGAGCAGTAGCAGCTGGAAGTCTTTGAAACCTAACAATCCTCCCATAAACTTGATATTCCCTTCTAAAATTATCAAGTTTCTTTCAAAGTATTGACAATCACCAAAAGGATGCTTCCAAACACCTTCTTCTTATTTGAATTCAGGATGTACTCCATTTTCTTGATAAGCTGATAAGTCATTTCATCATATCTATCAATATGAAGTCTAACTTTACCATTTAGCATTTGATTGACTGTTGCAGGACTCAACCCAAGATATGTCTTCTCAACCAACATATATAATTGAAGTCCTTCATTACCACGATATGAAATTCACAAGAATGATACAACTTCCATTGTAAAACCATATTTTTATCTTGTTCCCGCCATACTGCCTTCATGATGAGGTTCAAACATAACTTTCGGATCTCCCAAAGAGTCCTATCCAAGATATCATGGCCTTGTGTATCCATACTTATCTTTGATCGCTTCCATAGGGTTTCTAAGTCATCCCTATCAAAGTTTCGAATCTAACAAAAATAATGAATCTACGAGTCCTTCCACCAACTCTCACAATATCCCACCAAACTACCTTTCCATGAAAACCAGCCTTCCAATCAATGATGGGTACTTTAGTCTTCAGGGAACAACATCAACAATTTCCTCTTGACAGATCGTAAGAAATTACTATTACTTGTTGTAGATCGCTCTTTCTTTGCCATCTTTTTCTTTTTGTTCTTGCTCCTTTTACTTTTCTCTGTCTCGCTCATCAATATTTTATTTCTTACTGCTCTCAAACTCTAGCTCTTGTCCTGCTCTTTTTAAACTACCTTTTGTTCTAACCTTTCACTTGCAATCTTTGAATTCCCCACCACCTCTTTTGTGTCTATAGCAATGAATGTATTTACTTTCTTAAAAACCTTGTCAAAAATTTCTTTAATCTTTTCAAAACTGAGATTATTCAATTGACTTGGCTTCCAATTGTCCATGTTTTGAGATAAGTACACATTACTTTTCTTTGTTCGGTTTGATGGGTGGTTTATTTCTTCTAACTTCGCTTTTTAGTCGCAAAAATTTTATTCTTTTCTCCGTAAATTCCATAAACAAATTTTGGCCTTCTCTTCCATTGACAACTCCTCTTGCTCTTCTTGTAACATTTTTTGAGCCAATAAAGGATCTGCCTCAATCTTAGCTTGAATATCATTTCACTCATCCTATTCTTTTGCTAAGACAAGACTAGCTTCTTCTTGTTGAGCTGCCAATTTATCTTGTTCTAAATATTTAGCTTGCAAATGTCTTGCAATTTCTTCATCAACCAAGAGTTGTTCTTTCTTAAATAAAGGCTTTTCAGGTTCTTCAACCATCTTTCCTTTTCCTTTTCCCTCTGGTTGTTGTTGTTTGGTGATTGTTGTTGTTGTTAATGGTTCCCTAATAATCACTCCTTTAGCATTTGGTTTAGATTCCTTCAATCCAATAAGAGCCTCAGCTAAAGTAATGACATCTTCATCAAGTGGAACCTCCGCATTTTTTGATGTTGCAACACTACTAACAAACATATCAACAGTAGAAACTGCAGTACTTGCAGCAACAATAATTCATACACTAACAGCACAAACTGGAACACTAGCAGCACTAACTTCACTAGTTTCAACTATCACCTTAGCCACTTCAATTACCTTACCAACTCCAGTAGTATTAACAACAACACCAACCTTTAGCTTAGCAGCATTATCTAACTCAACATCATTCTCTTCTTGATCTTGAACAACAAACTCATTACCTTCATCATGATCTATCTCTTCATCGAACTACTCATTATCAACATCTCCTCATCTGCATTACTCCTCCCCTGTTTGGATGCATCCTCCAAATCAGGTTCTTCATAAAAAATCACCCTAGCCGATACACCAACCTTATATGGTCTTTTAATCTTCGGGTTCTTGACTTGTCTTTTCTTTCTAACTTCGACCCTCCTCTTCAAACTATCAATTTGTACGCCTTATGAGGATTTCTTCTTAGTTAGGTCAAGAACCCGTGTTTATAAAGAGGTACAGAGTGCTATCAATTCCTTTATTTGTTTCAAACTACACTCATCACTTTGGATTCTATTACCTATCCTGAGTGGTGAATCACTGGGATTTATAGACTCCGTCTTAAACCTAGTTTGAGCATCTGAGACCCCTTTGGTTTCTTGGCGCTTGGGGTTTTCATCACCTGAATCAGTTCCATGGGAACTTAACCCATTAGATGTTGCCTTGGATTGGGTCTTATTGTTGTTATCAACGCCATGTTCTCGCATCTAAGCCAACAACGATGGTGACAACCCTTTCCAAACTATCATGTTCCTCTAAATGATAGCCTCATCTCGCAACCATACCAACACTAGCTTTGAGGTAGCTAAGTGCCCTTTTGGCTTTCCTATGTGGTTGTGTCTTTTGAGGTTGTGAGGATGAAGCCAAAAGTGTGGGTGTGTATTGGGCATCAGTGTGAGTTCCTGAGCCTTCACCCTGTTGAGATTGAGGTAGTAACACCATATGTGGAAAGAGTGGTGTTATTCTACCTAAAAAGTCTTTACCCATCCTTCTTATGTTAGCCAAAATCTTTTAGAATGGGAGGGGGTATCATATATTCTTTAATGAATTTTCTTTTCAGAAAATTGTTTATCCATGAAAACTTGTAAAATCCTTGGATACATATAAAATTTATTTTCAGATTTATCCAAGTTCTTAATCATACTGTCAAAAATCAATTTAGAAAAATTGAACTTCTGGGTTGTAGCAAGGCAGACTATAGTAGAAGCCATATTACAACCAAACTGATTCCAAGAAGTTGTTTTAGGACTTAAACATTGTAGGACAATATGAATTAAGAATTTCCACTATGGGGAGAAGTTTTTTTAAAAACTTTAAAGAATTATTTTTCATCTCATAGCCCATCAATTGAAGGTTTTCAAAAATGGTAGAATCGTAAAAACACTCAATTCCTTCATCATCTCGCAAGGTTAAGAGAACTCCTAAAAAATGCTTGATTATGAGTATCTTACGCCCACCCACAAGGGCATGAGTTTGCTCTACTCCATTAATAGTTTTGACCTTAATAGTAGACCAAAACTGTTTAATGTTATAAATATATATTGTAGGTTTCACTGTTAATGCATACCTTATATGGTTTGCAATTTAAAAAATCAATAATTTCAGTAAAACCTTCACTTTCTTTAGAAAAGCGACCATGTTATGAGTATTAGCAAAAGAAAGATTCGACATTGTTGTGATTGAAAGTGGGTTTTTGAAAATTGATGATAAAAAGAGAGTTAGGGTTTTGTTTGAGAAAATTATGTGTGTTTGAAATCAACTAAGTTTCCCAATTGGGGATTTATACCCTTAATTGAAGTAGTTACAAAACAGTCCCTCAAACATGATAGCAGTAGTAACCTAGCCTGGCAGTAGTAACTTTGAGGCATCAGTACTAACTCCAATTTCACACAAATCTAACACTTCTCTTATGCTTTTTCTGCAAAATGTTAGTCTAAAACCACAAAAACACATGCACAATGATCACAAAATTTAATTATACTTAGCAGTTGTAAGTATAACTAGCAGTACCAATTATACTTAATAGTAGAAACACTTTATGACTTGAATAACACAATACTAATCTATATTTAACTTTACAAAAACATAAGGAGATCAAAAAGATTAAAGATTTATCATTCCAATACTGGCAATCAAATATTAAAATCTACCTACATTAAAAGCTTTTGTAAGTAAATTTGCAACAATATGATCAATATGGATTTTAACCATTTGAATTAACTTCTTTTCATTACAATCTATAATAAAATAATGTCTGATCTCTATATGTTTTGTTTTTGAATGAAAAACAGGATTTTTAATTATGCAGATTGTACTGTTATTATCAATAAAAATTTTGGTTTGCATAAAGTTGTACCCATAATCCAGCTTGATTCCGAATCCATAGCACTTGTCCACAACAACTTGAAGCGACCACATACTCGCCTTCGCTTGTGGAATTTGCAACCACATCTGCTTCTTGCCGCCATGAAATCAATCTACATCCGGAATTGACAACCTCCTGTTGTAGACTTCTTATCGTGCTTGCTCCAAGATAATCACTTTGTTAGTATAGGCTTCCAAAGTAAAGGAGAATCTTTTGGATACCAAAGTACTAATTTAGGTTGACCTTTCAAGTATCTAAAAATTTTTCAAACATGTAAATGTGAAACCTTTGTAGCAACTTGGTATCTTGCACAAGCACACACTGCAAACATAATGTCTGGCCTTGAAGATGTGAGGTACATCAATGAACCAATCATTGATCTATGCAAATGAACATCTACTTCTTCACCATCTTTATCTTTGATCAAAGGCTTTCCAGTCTCCATTGATGTGCTTGCAGACTTGACATCTATGTATCCAAACTTCTTTAAAATCTCAGCCACATATTTATCTTGACTGATAAATATTCCATCTGTCTTCTACTTCACTTGCAATCCTAAAAAGAATGTAAGTTCTCCCATAGAACTCATCTGAAACCTCTCATGCATTAGCTTCTCAAATTCAATGCACAACTCCTTCTTTGTAGAACCAAAAATAATGTCATACACATATATTTGTACTAACAAAATATCATCTTTGTGTCTTTAGATAAACAAAGTCTTGTCTATTGTTCCTTTGTGAAACCCATTGTATAGCAAATATGTTGACAGGGTTTCATACCATGCTCTTGGTGCTTGATGCAGTCCATATAATGCCTTTTCAACTTTTAGACTTTATCGGAAAGTCCGGTTCTTCAAATCCTAGTAGTTGGCTTCGAGACCTCCTCATCGCTTGTTCCATAGAGGAAAGCACTTTTCACATCCATCCGATACACCACAAAGTCTTTGAATGAAGCATAAGCTAAGAACGACCTAATTGCTTTAATTTCGCAACGAGGTCAAAGACTTCATCAATGTCTATCCCTTCTTCTTGTGTGTATCCATGAGCTACTAGTCTTGCTTTGTTCTTTATCACAATGCCTTATTCATCTTTCTTGTTCACGAAGACCCATTTTGTACCAATAGCTCTCTTTCCATTTGGTAAGTCCACCAAAGTTCAAACTTCAGTAACTTTGAATTGTAGAAGCTCTTCCTGCATAGCCTCTATCCGACTTAGATCCTTTAGTGCTTGTATCACCTTCTTGGGTTCTTCTTATGATAAGAAACAAGCAAACAAATAGTTTTGAAGATCTTGATGACTGTTTCTTTGATTAAGAGTTCTAACAAACAACCCTTGATCCTTTAAATCCTTGGACATCTTCCTTGAATGTACAATAGAATGTACATCTCCAATCACTTGAGTCAATGAATGATCTTTGTGAACTCTGGTAGTTGCAAATGGACTGACTAGAATTATAGGTTTCAAATTGGTCAGATCAGCCATGTTACCATCATCTTCATCTTCATCATCACCAAAGAAGTTAAACATGGTGGAGTCTTCCAAAGGAGGCATTTTTGGATCAAAAGGATATTCTTCATCTTCAACAGCATTAACTTCAACATTAGTAGTATTACAGTTGGTCTAGTAGTATTAACCTTGTTAGTGGTGTCACCAACACTAGCAGTGTTAACACCATTAGCACTATTAACATTAGCATTCTGCTCCTGATCATCACTATCACTTTCTTTATTTGGACCTTTAGTAACCTTCTTTCCATCATCATTAGAAGGTTTAGATCCATCATCTGGAGAACTCTTTGGAACTGTGGAGAAAGGTGGATCAATAGTCCATAATGGCAGTAGTATGTAATCCTTGCCAGGTCTTGTTTGCTTCCTAGCTTGACCAGCATTATTATCAGCTTTTGTACCTGCAAAACCATTAGACTATGTACCTGCAGCAATTGGCTCATAATTCATTGATTTGGTTAGTACATCTATATCAAAGCCAATCTGGTCCACTACCTTTAGCATTCGGTGTATTCTTACTAAAATTAATGTGCAGGTTCTCTTCCACTATCCTAGTTCTATTGTTGAAAACTCTAAAGGCTTTACTATTTAGAGTATCCAACAAAATCCATCATCGACTTTACCATCAAACTTGCATAAGTGATCTATGATATTTAAGATAGTAACAGATACCCAAATGGTTTTATAAAACTTAAGATATGAGTTCTACCATGTAAAAGTTCATATGGGGTCTTGTTGTGAGGCTTAACAACTAAGGATCTATTTTGCACATAGCAAGCAAGATAATCGCTACGCCTTGGTAGTTGGCAACTTAGAGTCGGCTAAAATTTTCTAGCGACCTCAATCGGTGTCCTATTTACCCTCTCGGCTATACCATTTTTTGAGGAGTTCTAGCTACACTATCTTGTCTCATAATACCCTTCACTTCACAAAACTTTTTCATCTCCTTGTTCTTGAACTCAATTCCATTGTCATATCTGATTACTTTTACCCTATGATTTATTAGATTTTCTATCATAATTATGAAGGACTTAAGAATGCCACTAGTCTCATCCTTCTCAGCTAAAAAGAAAACCCAAGTAAACCTGCTATAGTTATCAGTGACAACTAGGCAATACATCTTTTTCATTAAACTTTTTACAAATGTTGGACCAAATAAATCCATATGCAACATCTGTAAGGGTAAACTGATAGAATTATGATTTGGACTTATAAGAGGCTCTCTTCGCTTTCCGCCCGATAAGCAACACAGGTTTGATCATTTTCAAAAAGCTTGGAAGGTAAACCTCTCACAAGATTTCCTTTTACCAATTTATTCATTGTTTTAAAGTTTAAGTGTCTAAGCCTTCTATGCCAAAGTTTGGATTCATTCAATGTGGCTTTGCAAAAGGCAAGTTAAACCACCTTTAGGAACCATGTTCTTTAAATCAACACCGTATATATTATCTCTCTAAGAACTTTAAGTAGGATTTGACTTTCATCAACCAACTTAAAATTTGGAGATAAGATAATACACCCGATGTCGATAAAAGAACACTATTCTTTTGTCACACATCTATGAGACACTAAAGAGGTTAAACTTAAGCTCTTCTACAAAATACACATTTTCAAAGTCCAATGTACTGTCTTAATGGTATCTTTCCTAGATATCTTTCCACCTTTGTGATTTCCTCTGAAGGCAACAAATCCTCCAACAATCTTCTCAAAATCGATAAGATAGACCGGTTCCTTGTCATGTGCCTAGAGCATCCACTGTCAACCTTGTCATTAAAACTGCTCTTTGAACCATGTTTCTTTGAGCATTGGGGTGATAATGTTTAGAAAAGTTTTGATTGTTCACCCTCTTAGCATAGTTCCATACAGGTTTTCCCACCCTTTGTCTCGGATAGTAAGTATAATCATATTGCAAATGCTCAAAACTATCACACACATAACAAGCTTTGTTGAACATTTGAAAATCATCTCATAACCTATGAGACATTAGGTTATTCCAATTCCTCTGGTTTCCTCTAGGATTGTATGTTTTTGGCCTAGTTTGCTTATCAGTATTAGTAGTCTTCTAGCGGTTTAACAAGCTCAACCTTAGCATTGTTAGGCTTGACTACCTTCTTTTCAACCTTAGGTGCAACTACATCATGATCCTTACTTTCTATCCACCTCACTACTAGGCTTAGCTTCATACTTCTTATCTATAGTTTTATCAGCAAATACATCTAATCCTGTATAGGACCAATCAGGTGTAGGAGGTACAAAATTTCCTTTAATGGGAAGGGAAACTGATATATAACCTAAGCCATTCTTACATTTGTTAACAATTTGAAACTGTATTATCTTGTTAACACTTTGATGCATGTTCAAACCTTTATACACCTATGTGAATATTTTCTTTTCTTTTTGAACTTCATCCTTTTCTTTTTAGCCTTTTCAATCCTCTTCCTAAGCTCTTTAATGAGTTCATCTCTCATAAATTTCACATTTTAAAACATCAATCTTTTCAACACACTAAGACTCATTTGATTTTAAGAATTTAATTCTTTTCTCTAATGACTCTAATCCTAACTTATAGCCTAAACACATCAACTCAGACTTCCTTAAATCTTCTAACAGTTTCTTGTTTTGAGTTTTAACTGCCTCAACATTTTCTAAACAAGATTTATAAGAACAACCAAAATCATTAGATACCTCAGAGTCTGAACATGAGCCTGAAGATGAAAAAGCCAAAAATGCATAGTTGGGTCCTTCTGCAGTCTGGTCACTCCAATCATAGCCACCCAGACCATCACATGAGACCAATGCAGTTGAAGCAGGTGTCTCTACTGGTATACTCCTTCTTGTAGAGCTTTCCCTATCCTTCCAGTCCTAGCTTCTTAGAGCCCTACACTATCTAGCAAAGTGACCCTTCCTGTGACAGTTATAACATTCCTCCTTGGACTTGTCAAAGCCCATGTTGTCATTCTCATTGACTGTCAGCTTCCTTCTAGTGTTCTTCAAGAACCTCATAGCTCTCATTGTGAACATATGTTAGGTCACTAGTTTACAACACAAGCACAATAGAAAGAGATAGAGAGAAGATCGGATGAACAAATCACTCAAACAAACACTACGCATAGGCGTATAAGGATGGTTATGCGTGGAGTAGTGAAAGAGAGAATAAATTGAACAACCAACCCTCAGTGAGGGTTATACAAAATATTTATAGGAGGAAGCTAGGCAACACTCTGGTTCCCATCCTTTTCCTTATGGGCTTGGGCCTAAGCTCATGGGCCTTCTACATAAGCTTAAGGCTAATAACAAACATAAAGGCCATAATAAAGCTAACTATTACATATGAATCACTAACACTTGATTTAGGTTTAGGAGCGATTCCAACAATCCCCCAAGTGTTAGTGATGAATGAATATAAACAGTGAAGGCGTTGATGTAATAGAAGCTTTGGCGTCTTCGACATTCTTCTTTCTTGTGAGAAGAATTGCCTTGATTCGAACAATCTCCCGGTGTAGAAATTGTCTTCTTTGAGCAGTTACGCTTTGGCGTCATCATAATCTTTGTTCTTTGATCATTGTTCTTTGTGATGGTAGTGATAGTATGTTGTTGTTGTCGACATCAAGTGCGCTTCAGTGCCTTGTCTCACGCTCCGGTGTCTCCACGTCATTCTTCAACATGCTCACACGCTCTTTGGCGTTGGAATTCGATCTTGATGAAGTACTTTAAGTCTTTAAACTTTGTAGATTCTTTGATATGACGAAGAATCATTCGACTTTGTGTTGCTTTGAGATAGAACTTCCATTAGTGATGATGTTGGCGTGAGCATGAGAAGAGTCTGCACGATCATTCCGCTCGAGCTTAGTAAGAAGAAAACATTAAAGCAGGTTAGTAATAAGCGGATTAAGGCGCTTACAAGTTTGAACTTGAGAGTGTTAACAAAGATAGTGTGAAAACACAACTCTAATTCTCAAAGGCCGTTCTCGAACCGGAGTCCCACAAGTGAGATAACGCGATGTACCGGTACACCTACGGTTCGGATGAGTCATCGAGGTACACGAAGCATCACCTCACGATTGTGAACCGTTTGAGACACACTAAGCGTAATCCACGGGGAGTTACCGAAGTGACTGCTTGTCGGTACATTTGATGTTGACCACGGCGGGAGTTTCCATTCAATCACTGCGGATCACGGATGTGAACCTCTCATAAATGTTCTCGACAGTTGCTAAGATCATGAAGGACTCGATAACGTACCACCGATGTTCTTATTGTTGAACATCAAGTGATGAAATGTCAAGTGTACCTAAGAGATCTTTTGATGAATCTTGTGGCTCTAGACTCAATTGTGCGTTTTGGTTTTCCGAGCGGAGACTAGGGAGAGGTCTCCTTCTTCAATATCGGCAATATCTAAGAGAAAGCCAATAGATTATGTAGGGTTCCTGTGAGATGAAACAAGCTTACATTGAGAGAAACTTGAGTGGCTAAGAAGGTTTAGTGCATGCGTCACCGGGTCCATGACGACTTTTAATCTTCAATACCGGTGTCATCAAGTGACAAACAATAGCATATGAATTGAACCCGTGTATGCGCCTAAGTTGAATAATCTGAGGGCTATTTCTTTTCACCTTTTCTTTGCATTTTTTTGATTCTTCAACTCCTTCTTTCTCCGATTCTCATTTTCTTCTTTT
The DNA here is from genome assembly GCA_022545495.1 of Chrysanthemum lavandulifolium. Lineage (NCBI taxonomy): Eukaryota > Viridiplantae > Streptophyta > Magnoliopsida > Asterales > Asteraceae > Chrysanthemum > Chrysanthemum lavandulifolium. The sequence goes on along the minus strand of CM040239.1, from coordinate 301,356,314 downwards.
ATAATTATACCTAAGGACTTCTAACTTCTAACTATTTGTGATGTCCTTGGGTAGATCCATCCGGATCTGGCGGATCATAGGACGGTTATTCCTAACCTTAATCACCTTATAACTCTATTGCCATAAAACCATTTATAAGAAAAATCTCTTAAAGTGATTGTGAATGAAAACATTTTGTACCCTTGAAGAGTTTGATCTTTTGAAATACTCCCCTCCACACATGCTTAAGAGTTTTGAGAAATTTGCATGGTGAGGAAATAGCCTTACTTTTGAATTGATCGACTCAAGATAGACAATTCCTTGCGAGACACGATTACGTTGCATAGTTAAAGAGATACATTGTCGACTTTTAGGTGACAACTAGCTCTAATAACTACCTTGAAGATGTGGACAACCCGAAAGGTTGTCAAACCCGTCAAAGTTCATGTCTATCAAGAGCTTCTCGAATGGGTACAATTTACTTGGATAAGTCTTGGAAGACAAATCCTTTCAATGTATATTGTTTAGATCCCGTCAATTCATGGGTTAAAGTCTTTTCACGAGAATTCATGAGCAAAACACAACATATTTCTTATTACATATTTTCTCCCCTCAAAATGGCATATAAAATGTTATTTTTGAAAAGTTGAGAATAAATATGACCATTTCGAGTGTTGCGGGAAGAGTGACACAAAGAACATTTTGGTGAACAAAGTTTTAAGTCAAATACTCCCCTCGACAAGTGATATAAGCGGTTGAGGTTTTGAAAATATAAGGAAGTACTTGTTCTTTTTGAGTAAAACCTTTGAAAAGTGAAAGGTTTGATAAGGTTTACTCAAAAGTAAGAAGCTTTCGCTCCTTTTATAAGGATTGTGGCAATCAAGCGTACCACATGGTCCTTTCTTGACAATTACGGGTTGTACACTTTATGTGTGCACAAGCCATTGACATATATAATTACACATCTAAAATTATAATGAAATAGAAGCGCTTCAAGGGGTACCAGAAGTCTAGTGATGTTGCCGGAGTGTGAGCAGGCGTTGAAAGCCGGTGATGTTAATCTGGGTCGACCACCAACAAAGCTTTCCAATCTTACGAATTGATCCCTTCGATACAACCGTTCATCAATCATCGTGATGATCCTCTTTACATCCCTTCGATCCCGAGAATTCCATCTTTTAGGAGACCCGATCTTTTGATGTATATCCTTCAACCTATAAGCTAATCCGTCTCAACCATCTTCAAAGTGTGATCCCCAAACTTGTGAAGATCTCTACACGCCATCAAGCAATTACGTTGAAGTTCACTGCGGTAAACAACGCCGAATGGTTTCTGCGATAAGTGTAAATTGTGAAAGCCGGTTGATGTCGGGAAGATGTCGAGGTAGAGTGAAGTTGACACGGTGCGATATGACTCAACCGCAAGTCGGAGATCTTCTACACGTTCTTTGATGACTATGCGTCGATGAAGATAAGCAAGGACTTGATGAATTCACGTTGTACTTGATTGAAAATTGTCTCATGCGACCACATACTTTGGCAAGGTACATGTCTTCAATATCGTTGATAGACAAATTCTCAAAGTCCGCTTCGAGAATGCATAGTCCCTTTCGTCTTGCCTTTTGACCACAACATTTTGAGAAAAGTGTAGTCCCATTTGAATGAAAGATCAACATGTTTGATGGTAACGATACTCATAATCTTGAACACTTCATGTTGAGACTTGAACCGGCGACTTCATAGTAGATTCTTCTGCGTTAGGCCAATGGTGAATCCCATACATTGCATCACTTGTCGTACTCTTCCACATTGTTGGAGAACATGTGGTTAGCCACTTTCCTCGATGGCTATGCGGTTAGAGTAATTGGTCACGGAATGGAAGTGTCGAGATGTAGCGTATTTCCTTGAACCATCGCCATCGTGTAGAAGAAATTCCAAGTCTTTGTTGAAGAAATATCGAATGGAGTCCTAGGCTCATCTGGTTGGACAATTGTTGGTAGAGGTTTAGACCGATCGGTGTAATATGGAGGTTGTCCGTTTGGTGAAGTCGATGTTTGCTTCGGGTTGAGCCAATCCATGTTGTTAGACATAGCTCGAGCAATGTTTTCAAGGTGATATTCGACCTCGATGGCACTTTCCGAGCTATTTTTAACAGTTGAAAAGCTTCATTCTTGATTCGTCTCAACTCGTGATTTTGTCATCTTCTTTACTCGGAATTTTTCTTGCGGTTATCTTAGCATGCTCCAATGTATTACCGTCTCACGGATCTTGACCTTGACAGGGTAGGAGTGGAATTAACAAGTGTGAAAACCATTCAAATTCCTCATGTCATCTTCATCTAGCCATGATACTGACGTCGACTTTGGGCGCCTTCTTCTTCTTTTCTTAGACCTAGATGATGATTCGGTTTCAGTACTTTATTGGGAGAGGCGGTTGTTATTGGGGCTCATGGAATTCCTCATCGTCACCACCCGTATACTCAAAGTGATCACGGTTTTACGAGTGCGGTGTGGTAACTTTCGGAATCATGAGGTTTATTAGTAGAAGAACAAGGAGGAGATCTTTCTTTGGCGAGTCCTTTGGGGTGGAGGTCGCATAGAAGATGGTTCATCGATGGTCTCGGACGTTTAGGTTGATTGTCCTTGTCCTTATCCTTGTCGTCACCGTCTCTTGGGCGTTTAGCCCTTCGACCGACTCTACATGTTGTTTTGAGTTGGTAGTCCAAGAATGCATCAAACAATTTTCCTTCTTGATAAATGTCGCATGATCGTTTAGACATTTGTGTTACTAGCTTACAACCAATTGAACATCGAGAATACTAAAGGATCAGTTGGATTGATTGTAGCAGTTAAGGGTGTTGATCTTATAGTTTGCTTGGCTATCGCATGAGATTCGGATATAGTTGTCGGTAAACATCTCCTTTGTATTTGAGGAGCGATGTCAAGAAGGAACTTGTGAGTGTACCCTCGATCATTTCGTCCATTTTCCTTGAAGATCATCTTGCATGAGCTTACGGACGTATTCCCTTTCAAATTTCATCTCGTCCTTCTCATCGTGAAGATATCGTATTTGATCGACAATGAAATTGACTTTCTATAGAGCATATCTTTCAGTCTTATCCTTTTTTGGATGTTGATTTGGTTGATCTTGTTGATGGTGGTGGTGAAGAGTGAGATGATGAATCTGATGAGGATGAGACATGAGGAGACTCGGGGTCCTTAGGAGGTTCCGAGGTTTTCTCCTTGGGACGTGTTGGACTATCTAAAAGAAGATTATCATAATCAGCGTCATCATCTCTTCCAGACTTAGTCGTTTCATCAGTCTTCGTCTCAGAACCAGAAGTCTTTTCAGTCTTATCCTTTTTTGGTTCTTCAAAGTCATACTTAATAGTATCCTCCACACGCGTTTGTTCTTTGTTCCAAAGTGGTGGTACGGATCCCTTATCGGGTTGATTAACCGCATCGAGTTTGGTGTAGGTTGAATCGCACCACTTGACCCTCCGGGGCCACCCATTTGATCCTTAGCAAATTCCTTAGCAACGTGTTGAGTCTAATGAATTTGAACTTTTCTGTATGATGAATCCAGTTGCTCTTCATCGAGCTTGAGCTTTCTTCATAAGGCACAAATCTGGAGTCTTCCTTTTCCTTGGAAAGTTGGAGGACCGGGAGGTTTGGGCTCTTGAAGGGTTAATGTCGGTTCTGCGCTTTGAGTAGAAGATCTCTTCGTCGATTGTGTATCTTGAGCTTTCGTCCAAGCTTTCTTTGCGGTTCAGATTTGGGAATGGGAATAAGAACAGCTTCCTTAGAAGGAACTCTCCTTTTATGACCAGGTGACCTCTTAGGAAACTTTCTTTGACTCTCAGTGCTTGCAGTACTTCCTGCACTTCCTCTTCTGGATTTCCTAGTAGGTGTGCTAGAAGATTTCTCATCGAGAAAACCAACTTTGTTCTCTTTCACAGCTACTAGATACCTTTTGTAAGAGTTTAGTTGTTTGAGTTCGTGAGAGAGAAGTAATCGGCAACCACACCTTGTTTCTTGGTAGTTGACTCCTTAACCGGTATTAGAGTGGGTTCGAGACAACATCCGTGATTGTCGGGGTCATTGATTCTCTTGGGGATCTCGGGTTATACCCAAGTGCTATTTGGATCAACATTTTGTATATCGATATAAGGAATCTTTGAGCCAAGCTTTTGAGGAATGTCATCATGTCATCCCATATAAGAGCTTCGACTTGATGTGCTTCATGTTGATCAAAGCCCAAAGATCTGCAGTTCCATGAGCTTGGGATGCTCATAGCCACCGTCACGACCGAAGCAATTTTGTGATGATGATATAAAGGGTTCTCAAGGTGAGGAATGTTTTAAGATCAGCGTGGGAATGCTTAGTGACAACCCACAGCCGTCGTGCCCAATATCAATCAAAATTGCAGAGCGGTCTCTTTAGTAGGTCACGTGGAGAATTCGGTTGGTATGATGTCGGGAATGAGGAGAACGGCCCGTAAGTCTGCGGTGTGATGGTGAGTTGCTTGTGATTGAGCGTCCTTTGTCACAACATTACGTCACTGATCCTTTGCATTGTATTCGAATTGCGTATGTAGATCTCGAGCGAGTGGCGAGTTGGTGAGCATGTTACGATAGGGATGATTCTTGAATATCCGCTGCAATGAGACAAGAAGATTCGGCGGTAAGAGTTTCAAAGTCAACACGAAGGTTGTTCTTCACAATCTTCTTTGGATATCCGTTTGGGAAGATATCGCAATGGTAAGAACATTTGGTGCATCCTCATTCATTTGGCGACCATGTCGTGATGCGAAATAACATTAGCTAAAAGAACCAACATATTGAAAGGCGTGATGTTAGTCAACGTAAGGCTTTATTGTCTAATTATTGAATGTACAATGTCAATGATTGTTCTGAGTCCAAAGTCACTTGTTTGTCCAATGGTCCAATGGCGTCGTGAAAAGTTTAAGTAAGTTAGTTAACTTTAGGTTTTAAAGTTTATGTTATCACATATTTTCACACCTCATTATAAATTTAAGCTTATTAGTGACGGTATTGGTTTAGTGACGTTATGATTTATTTATTTACAAGTTTGCAGCGTAACAATTCATAACGAAGGTTTGATCAAGGCTTATGCGTAGGAATGGTAGCTTATGCGTAAGCGGAGAAGTATACGGCGTGAGCGCAAGCTTATGCGTGGGATCCTTACTTACAGCGTAAGAAATATTACAGCGTGGGAAAGGGGACTTTATCGTAAAGCTTACGGCGTGGCGTATATAAAACCTTACGCGTGGCTTACTCGTGAAGTAGACCTTATGCGTGAGGTCCTTGTTTACGCATATCCTTCACGAGGATCGCGTGGTCCTTTGTAGAACCTTACACGTGCGCTACGTGTAAGATTTCTCTTCGCGATAACACATTACGCGTGGGTGATCCTTATCGTAGATGGTTAACAACCTGATTGTGATTTTTACGAGTAGCAAACACGAAATAACATCATCATAACATCAATATTAACACTAACACTCATTCTATAACGGATCATGGCATGAAAGCATATCAAGCGATTCTGCGTAAAAGTCTTACGCGTAAACCAAAACCCTAATAGTTTATATATTACGCTTAAGAATTTTAGCCATAGAATTACACCAAAGTGTTTCGGTAAGTCTTAGAGTCATAGTAAGTTGTTCTATCCAAGTTTAACATCAAATTCAATGCCAATCAAGAAAACCCAATTCGTATGAACTAGAACCCTAATTTTCAATATATGAATCATTAGTGTTTACGGGTTAAAATATGCTCAATTCAAATTGAAAACAACCTCATACAACAATCTTTATCACCAAAAACGTTCTCATTTGAAAACACCCATATTAACACATAAACCCTAATTTCCAAAATCCATCAATTCGTGTATCTGGGTGCATTTTGAGGATAGAAAAGATATCATTGATGTTATTAAAACGTTTTGACACTATCTTTTTAACCACACACACACAACACATGATCATGTGTTCTAACCCTTACGCGTAAAACACAAAATTCTTAGAATCTTAAGTTTTAACCGTTGGATTCGCATAAGATTCAAAACCATTGTTTAAAAACTTGTTAAGAACACAAAACCACTTACAAATTGAAGATCAGATAACCGGATTTGAAGAATGATTTTGTGCGTAGGATTTGTTTGGTTAGTGTAATAAATGTGAAGAAAGGTTAGGTGGAGGTGTTTTATAAGAAATAACTTTAAGCTTTTGGCGGTTTAGTCCCTTCACCTTTTCCATTTCATCTAAAGCCTTTTAACTTCCTTTTGGTTATCAAGCGAAAGATTATTTGGAAATAACTTTGACGACACTCCCCACGACTTTAGAAATAATGAATGGTTATAAAATTTTAGTCCGAGGGTGTCATTTGAACCGAAAATTTACCACCATTGATAAAAGAAACAACCGGATAGGATAACATGCAAGTACACGATATTTTGAAACAGTTAAGTATTTATTTTCTCCCCTCGACACTTGATCGGAAGAAATCTGAAATTTTCAAAGATTTGAGTGTTGACGGAAGAAAGTACTTGCCATGTTAAATGAAGAATAGATAGAAGAATATTTTTGTTGTTTTATCGGGTTTTATATTTTTGTATTTTGTTTTTGAAAAAATATTTACAAAAGAGATTTTGGTGTTTGACAAGTTTTTAAACTGTTTTAGGAGGTCATCCAATTCCTCTTGAGTCAAACACCGCATACCAATCGGTGGACTAACTCATTAAACCTAGCGGGAGGCAAGGCTTTGGTGAGTAGATCGCCAATTGGTATTCTGCCACCAGAGTATAATTCAAGCTGCACCTGTTCTACATGGTCCTTGATGAAATGATAGCGAAGATCGATGTGCTTTGATTTGAATCTTGGGCCGAGTTGCACGAGATCGCAATTGCACTCCGATTGTCGCGATACATCCGGATTACATCAAATCGTAACCATAGTCTTTGAGTTGTGTTCTCATCCAAATGACTTGAGCACAACACGGCATGGCTACATATTCGGCTTCGGTTGATGGCAAATGATGTACAATCCTCGCTTCTTCGATTGCCAAGACACGGTTTATCACCAAGAAATTGTAGTGCTCTCGAAGTACTTTTACGTGAATCTAAATATCCTGCGTGATCGACATCCGAAAAGCGATTAGTTCAAAACCGAATCGCCGGATACTAGATCCCCAGTTAATGGTTCCGCAATGTATCGGAGATTCTTTTAGCCTTAGAGGTGGGTTTCATTGGTCTTGACGATAACGGAGGCGGAGATAAGCGGCAAATACAATGTCGAACTGCTTGTTTTAGATACATGAGAGACCCAATAATACTTGGTGTTTGGTAGGGTCCACCAATTTCCATGTAATCGACATCTAGCTTCTTGGTATGTGCCATTGGAGTGGCATAGGTGTCACGGTATTCATTCCAAATTTGTTTAGCAATTCAAGGGCATATTTGGATGACTAAAGAAAATACCAGGGTGATTGATGAACTTGTAGTCCTAGAAAGAGCGTAAGTTCACCCATCATGGACATTTCAAAATTTTCTTCATTAGTTTTGGAAAAGCGATTGAGTACTTTTTATGTGTAGACCCAAAATGATGTCATCCACGTAAATTTGAACAATTGAGATATGTGCCCGTGATATTGTATGAAAAGAGTAGGGTCAACCGAACCTTTGGTGAAGTTATTGGCAATGAGGAAAGATGATAGCTTATCGTACCATGCAGGTAGCTTGTTTGAAACCATACTGAGCTTTGTTCGGTTTGTAGACATGGTTCGGGAACTTGGGATCGACTAATCCTTCGGTTGGTCGACATAAACCGTTTCTTCGATTGTCCATTTAGAAGCAGGTTTGACATCCATCGAAAGACCGTCATGTTCATATGAGCATGACGCGAGAAATATCGAGCGACCTCAAGGCGAACAGCAGGAGCAAATGATTCTTCAAAGTCAATACCTCCTCACATCGATAACCCTTAGCCACGGGCGTGACTTGTTTACGATTCACGTTCCCTTGACATCAATTTGTTCTTCAAATCCATTTGAGACCAATGGCGTAGACCCTGTTGGTCTTTCAGCGATTCCCATACTTCAAGGCGTTTGAATTGGTTGAGTTCTTCTTGCATAGATTCAATCCGTTGTCTTTTGTCATTGCGTCTTTGATGTTTTTAGGCTCGATTGGCGGAGCGGTGAGTGCATAAATGCAATGTTCACAATCAGTGTGAAGACGTTGTCTCGTAACGGTTGGTTGATTCGGGTTGCCAATAATATTTTCGAGGAGGATGGTCTTTTGTCCATCTATGTGTAGAGGTTGATGTTGGTATACATTGTGCGGTTACGAGGATTCAAATGGCTTGTTGAAGATTCCGCGACATCCAGTGCGGCGATCTCATTAACAAACGGGTTAAAACGTGTTTGGATCAAAATCTGCGGTGGGGTACTTCATTAAGAACATCATCGGCGGTTCATCATTGTTAGGCGGTTTGTTCAAGCTGTTGTGTTAGAGTCAGCGGTGGTGCTTCTTGATGGTTGTTGTAGCGGTGTATCGGTATAAGATTAGTATCGGGTTGAGCAAGCGGAAACAACGGATACACAGAGCACGTTCATCAATATCGTCATGAGCGGAGGAGCAAAGAGTCTTTCCATTTGTTGTGAGTGGTGGGGGCTTTGTTCGGTGATGATGGGGTTTGGGGAAGTTTAAGCGGTTGTGACCGGGTTCCAAGTTGTTATACTCGGAAGCCATATCAGTAAGTTCATCAAAATGAGCATGAATCGTTTCCATAACCTCCTTTGTTCGGCGATTCAGTTCGAAACCTTTAGAATTATCAAAATATCAATAAAGATTCCAATGTCGACTTTGGCTTTGAGCTTTCCAAAGTCATCACGATCATTATTCGGATAGAAAGAGATCCAAATACATGAAAGTGTTTGAGATTCGGTTTTCATTGTGGACAAGCTCGAAGGTGTTTTGTTGTGGCGTTTTGTAATCATAGAACGGTTTGGTATAGCATGCGATGAATCGACTTACGCCCACAAGTGTCTGGAAGTTTAGCATTGATTAACATTGTTCTTGCGCTTCCACTAACGTTCGGGTTTTGTCTTTCAACAACTCCGTTTTGTTACGGTGTCACGTGCAATAGATGTCGTCTTTAATTCCACTTTCTCATAAAATTCACGAAGAGTTTTGTTAACAAATTGGTTCCTTTATGCATTACGATTTGTCGGCGGTGTTCTGGTGAACACGTATTTTCGTGAGAAGGTGATGATCATCTGTGGAGCTTGGTCTTTGCTTGAAGAAAGTAGACCCAGTCCATCGTGAATAGTCATCAACAATTACTAAGATGTAGCGTTTGCCATTGATCGTTTGCAGCGCCGGGACGCGCAAATCCATGTGAAGAAGATGAAGCACAAAGGCGAGGCGTGTTCCACCTTTGAAGGAAAGTGAGCACGTGTGCTTTTCCCTTATTCACAAGTCGAGCAAAGGTGATCTTTAGAATCCCGGAATCGTGGGAGTCCTTGACTAGTTTGTGTCGAGCAAGATTGGTTATAGTTTGAAAGTTTAAATGTGAGAGGCAGCGGTGCCATAGCCAAGATTTTGTTGATGTTGCCTTTGAAAGTAGCGGATGGGAGATGAAGCAACCATGTCTTGCATAGAGATAGTGTAAAGACTTGAATTACGCGAGCCGGACATAAGGTCGTTTCCTTGTAGATCACGAATGAAACAAGATTTCTCCACGAAAGCAACCTCAAAATCTCCATCACGGAATATCAAAAGTACTTAAGGTTTAGCATTCGTTACAACACTATTTCTATTACATTTGCGGACCTAATATTTATAGTGGAAGCAACGTGAGTCTTATTCATAGTCCTAGGGTGTTCTTCTACTTGACATTCTTTATTGTTCTTTTCTTGGTGCAACTTCCTATTCTTCCTTGTATTGCTCTGAGGTGTGAAGTGCGGACGTTTGGAAAAGAAGGCAACTATTCTGTTTCGATGAGGAAACACGTTAGCAACTTGTGATTTGGCGGTAGGGATTCTAGGTGCACGATTACTAAGTGTTCTTGGTGCTATTCTCTTAATTACGGTGGCGGAAGTTGTTCATACTTTCCTAACATTTCTCTTAATTTAAAGATAGTGTGCACCAATTCTTGATTTTGAGCGAAGATTTCTCGAAAAATTCATGACTTCCTAGTGTGTGCAAGAAAATGATCAAGCTCGTTTGATGCTTCATCATGAGTCTTTTAAGTAAATCAAATATGACACCATATTCTGTTTAACTTTTACAAGTTCTTGTTCATATTTTGATATTTGACATTTCAAAGACACGTTTTGATCATCCGGTTGCTCGATTTAGGATCGAGAAGATTTTGCATAGTAGGCGATTTTGTTTTGAAAAACAAGTTGTTGATCGTGAATATCTTTTGACACCAATTAAGGCGGCGCTTTGCATTGGAAAGTTCGTTTAACAATCGTTCATTTTCGACTTTTAAAGACTTGATCGATGCATTATATGTATACTCGGATTACAACATTATCAACGATGTCGTGAGATATAATCGATTCATGTGGCAAAGAATTTAATAACACAACATTATGGATATCGGCCTGGATAACATCTTCCAGAGTCGATCAACATCTTTTCTCAACATTTTCTTTTTCGTTTAGTATTAGAAATAAATGTTTACATTTCTCGAAAATGACCTTCATCAATCCAAGTTCCTTATGAAAGTCCGTTCCCAAGATAATGCACAACTTTTCAAATTTTTAACATTTGGTAAAAGATTTTTAAAAAAATGTCTCTTTGTTCTCGCGCGAGGCGATTGAAAATGTTGAACTTTGATTTGAAATGATATTCTATCTCATGTTGTAAAGTTTTGAGGTCGACCATGAAAAGGTCAAAATACTTAAGAATTTTGCGATTTTCGGGTTTGGAATTTACTTCACGATGGAAGGTAGAGGACCATAAGTTTGTGCATAATACGGTTTGGGATTAACATTAGAAAACTTCGAGACGTTTTATGATAATCCTTGGTGTGTTAGAAGAATCCGTTGGTGTGTGAAAGTGACCGCTTTTGAATAGTTAAAAGGTTTGTTGTAAACAACGGTTTCTAATTTTGATCGACTCTCTTCTTACGCATCAAATTCCTCTTGACGATGGTATTCAACAACACTCATAACGAATTATCAATTTTATATTACGCACTTGAAACTTGAGTTTGGTTTGAATGCTTTGGTAGAAAGCTTAGGTTTATGTCGAAAGATTTGAACCATATCCATTTGGATTGGGTTTTAAAGTAAACTTTTCAATAGGCATGACCGACTCACCATGTTTGTAAACAATTGTTTTAAACTCTTGAAGTTTGTTACGCAAGCCGATAATTTCTTCAAGATGATCATCTATTCGTTTCGTTGAATGCTTTTGTATGCTGACTGTTTTTGACAATTTAATAACTCGACCTTAGCTTTTGATTTTCAAGGTTAGAGCATTAATTTGCTTTTTATGTTCATGTTTGATTGTTCTATTTGAGACAACAAAGCATTCTTGAGCGGCTAGATCACGCATCATCTCTCTAATTATTTTTCGTTTTGATGAGATTTAGCAAAGGCGGCTTCAAAACCTTTTTCACGTTTTCTTGAGTTTTGAAAAAGTTGAGTTGCTTTTGTAAACATTCAAAATCCTTGGTTAAGTGCATTTTACTTTTCAAGTCTGATTTCTTGCCGACATTCTTCCACTATGGTTTGTTGGTCTTGTATTAAGCGAGCAAAATCGGATGAGGAAAAAGTTCGGCGTGTTCAACGTGAGTCAACATTATCATTATTTAGATCCTCAAGTATAACCACGGGTCGGTTTGATTATCAATGGAAACTATAAGGTCATCTTGATCGTCAAATGTAACTCGGGGTCTAGTTAATCATCGAATGAGATGTAGACGACTCATTTTGAACAATCGAGCCTGCTTGGGATTCGGATGTTAGCGGAGATATTAGATCGAGAGATAAATATGGTTTGTTCGATTACTGAGACAAGCCATCGGTGTCATCTGCGGGCTGTGTCACTCATGTAACTCATGCATATTAGCCATCAACATAACAAGCGCATTGGCACACGCAAGTCCTCCATATCATCATCAGTGCGCATCGCCATAAAGCTCTGTTCTTAGTGCGTGAGAGTTCCACGACTTCATCCTTAGAGCCAAAGAAGAGCCTCTTTGTGATAAGCACTGCCCCTAGTCCTCGGCTTTGGGCATGCATTAGCCAGTGTCCTTCTCATTGCGGTTGTAGCATCGAAGACCATTCAACCCATTACGAGCATTTCCTTGTTCCACCACTTGAGCTCTGTTGTTATTCCTACCGACAACATTAAACCCTTGACCATCGCCCATCGGCGACCATAACCACAATTCGAACTTCAACTCGTCCATTGTTCACATGACTTGATTCCTTGTGTTAGATGAGGATCGAATCGATTGTTGGATTTGTTGGTATAACGACTAAAAGCATTAGCAATCATAACAAATCCTTGTTGCAATGCTTGACGGATCGATTCCTCATTTGCTTCAACGACAAGTGCTTGAGCATTGTTGTTGTTGTTGTATGGAACCAATTGAGTTTGTTGAGATTGTTGCTTTGAAGGATCATATGGTGTGATTGTAGCGATTGGTTGAGTTGTTGGTTGAGGAGAATAAGCTGTTTTTGAGCATACAAGGCAAGTTGTTGATTTTCCGGATGTGAAGGTGAAGCAATTTGAGCACGAAGAATCCTTTCCTATCAACTTCCTTTTCATGAGGCTTCAAGTAATCGTACAACAATCCGTATGTAGAATGATGCATGTTCTTAAGCAGCGGAGAAAAATGACATACTTCTCCATTCGGGACCAAGACTACTCGGGAACTTAGTATTAACTGCAATTCTTGGCATGATGATGTTGTGTTTATCCAAATCATTTATGATGTCTGAAAATCGATGATGATAAGACTCTAGTGTCTCTCCATGTTCAATCAAGAAGTGTTCATAAGCCAAGTAAATTTTGGATTTCATATCCTCCTAATTGAGTGCAGATCCTTCCATAAGAAGATGAATATGTTCCCACATCGCATTTGCAGTCTTTTGAGCATCAACACTGCGAAGAATTGGGTTTGGTAATCCTAAAAGGATATATTGCATTGAAAGCTCATCAGCTTCATAATGTAGAAGTTCTTGGATTTAGAGTGCACTGCAGTAGCAATGTTTGATTGTTCATCTCTTGGTGGATTAGCATTTGGATCGCCGGGTACAATGACGGTAGGCATCCGAAATGGACCTTCAAGATAACCTTCTTTAAGAACTTTCCATGTGGCTTCTTGGATCACAAAACCTAAAGAACCTTATCACCCATTGATCGTAGTTTCACGGGTGAGCATTGGAGGTCTATCAAGTGATCGACCTCATGAATTGATTGTTGGTGCTTAAAGCTTCACACATCTTTGCAAACCAAGTGGGTTCCTTCATAGTGTTCCTTGATTGATGTTGATTGAATTCGTTTGTGTAGGGTTGTACTTGAAGACTTGGTGGTGGTTGAACCATTTGAGGTGGAATTGCTCCTAGTTGTGGAGTATGTTGTTGATTAAATTGTTGTTGATTCCATTGTTGATGTTGTGGACTTAATTGTTGTTGTCGTTGAGTATAAGTGTAAGGGAAAAAGTTAGAGTATGGTGGTTGTGACATGTTGAAAATCTTGTGTTATAAAATGGATCTTTGTAGTCGAATGAACCTTAGTTGATGAAGTGTCCTTAGGCGTAGAAATCACAATAAACCAAGTAGCACTTATGCGTAAAAACACCAAAGTTACGGCGTGTGACAAAGAGTTACGCATAGGTTTAGCTTCAGCGTAAGTAAGGAAAAAGCACTAAAGTTATCGTAAAACAAGAAGTTAGGCGTGAAAACTTAGGCGTAGGGATTACCTTATCGTAAGACTAAGCTTAGGCGTAAGATAAATCTTATCGTGGGATTTTCTCGTAAGCTTTATGTAAGCGTAGTTTTAGGGTTTTATCCAAAGTGATCTTTTACACTATCACATTGCAAAAGATATCCAAAGTCGGCGTATTTTCGGGCTTATCAAGGAAGAAAACACGGAGTAAACCACAAAACTAAAGATCAAACCAAGGATAAAGTTCTGCGTAAAACTAGGGTTTGATACGCGTAGCTTTACTCGTAAAAATGATTTTGCCCAAAGATGTTTCTAAACCAGATTTTTGTGATGAGATAGCTTCAATATCACCAAAATAACACAAAAGTGTGAAACTTGATGAACCAAACCGTCTAAACAGGCTACGCGTAGAATGAAACCCTCGAACAAAAACTAGCTTAAAAACGTAGATCCAAGCATAAAGTTTGAAACTTTTTGCCAAAAACAGTTATTTTAACACCTTAAAATGTTGAAAGGACAAGAATCTTGGATTAAAGAGTGTAAAAACGTGTTTTAAGCGAACCAAAGTATCTCGTACATTTTACGTGGGACCGAAATCCACTTCAAAAAATACAATTCACCCAACTAGTAGGCGATTGATACCTTTGTTGGGTCACTAGTTTACAACCTGACACAATAGAAAGAGATAGAGAGAAGATCGGATGAACAAATCACTCAAACAAACACTACGGCGTGGGCGTATAAGAATGGTTATCGTGGGTAGTGAAAGAGAGAATAAATTGAACAACCAACCCTCAAGTGAGGGTTATACAAGAATATTTATAGGAGGGAAGCTAGGGCAACACTCCTAGTTCCCATCCTTTTCCTTATGGGCTTGGGCCTAAGCTCATCGGCCTTCTACATTAGCTTAAGGCTAATAACAAACATAAAGGCCATAATAAAGCTAACTATTACATATGAATCACTAACACTTGATTTAGGTTTAGGAGTGATTCCAACAACATAGACATCTGCCACCTTAAATCCATCTCTTCCACATCATCTGGATGAATTTGTTCTAGATCCTCATTCTTCAACTGAGGACTACTGGGTTGACTAGCCAAGCAAGCATAAATCACATCATCACACAAGTTGTCAACATTTGTTGAGTTAGCAGTAGTAACTTGAGGACTAGCAGTAGTAACTCCATAAGCAGTAGGAACTGCTTCATTGGTACTGCTAGGGTTGTTAGAGGACATAAAGGCCATATTCTATGGGTTTGAACTAGAGCTAGATGATCCTTTGACCTCTGGTTCATGAACCTTCAAATTGTTCTACAGATAATCCAAGCTCATAATGTCAATATCACCCTTGTTTCTCCACACAACAACATGTGTGCTCCATTAAGAGGACAAGCTTCTCAAAAACTTTTGATTCATATCTTCCTAAGAGGTCTCCATACCCAAAATCTCTAGTTGACTTACAAGTTTTCTAAGACGATCAAAGGTTTGATCCAGCATCTCAGAACCTTGAGCAGAGAAGTTCTTATACTGTTGTTTCAACATGTTCTTCCTTGTAGCATCATTACCTCCAAACCTCTTTTCAATAGCTTCCATGAGAGACTTGGCTAGGAGTTGAACTTCAACTGATGTTCATTAGGAATGGTCATAATCAAAGTACTTTTTGCTTTAACTTCCAATCTTCTTTGAGCTTTTTCTTCAGCAATAGTAAGAGGTAAGATAGTCACAACACCTTCTGGAGATATTGATGTCTTTGGTGGAGCGTTTCTATTCTCAATGACTTTCTAGAGTTGGAAGTCAAGCATCTGGATATACTGCTAACTACGCATTCTCCAAATCTCATACTCACCAGCCTTGAGCACTAGAACCCTTGATGCAGCAATCATATGTACAGAGTCTTGATCCATCTTTATCAACAAATTCTTGTAAATAAGAACAGATTCTTCTTTGATCATAGCTTCTAGAATCACAAGCTCTGATACCACTTGTTGATCCTAGTTATGTACTTGATCGTTTTTCCTTAGCTTGTAAAGGTTAAGTTATGCTAGATAAACTAACACAACTAGATTACAAACTATTTTGAATTAATCAAACACTATGCGGAATCTAGTATTTAATATCAAGAAGAACACAATTAACTAACAATAAATGCTTTAGTATTATTGATTATAATACGAATACTCTCTCAAGTATTAGGGTTTACAACCTTGAAGCTATGAATAACACACGTACTAATCTCTATGCCCTAGGCCTCCTTTTATATACCAAGGAGTCCTATTAGGGTTACAATACGTATTCTCCAAGATAATAATACTTTCCTAAGTATATCAAATCATTTACATACTTATCTAAACATTCTATACATATCTTAACCAACTTAAAACATAAGCAGTACTAATAATCAACTAGCAGCACTAATCTTTACTCTGGTAGCATTAACTCTGCAGCACTAACTTAGTACTAGCAGTACTAACTTTTGTTCTAGAAGCACTAACTACTTAGTGTATTTTCTTTTGAAGTTCTCAGCAGTAGTAATATACACTAGCAGTCTTAATCCATAACCAACAGCAGTAACATACATAGAACATTTTCATTGAATTTCCATGAGCAGTCTTAACCATATGAGCAGCAGCAGTATCTGGAAGTCTTTGAAACCCAACAACTTTAGCCGCCTACAGGGTCTAAGCTAAGAGAGTGTAACAATTATGGATGACACATAAGTCTAAGATTACACATAGGGCAAAACCTTAAACCCATTGCTTTACCGGTCTTATCTTTAATATCCACTATTTAAATAAGTTTCTTCAAAAAGCCATTTCATGTATGAGCTATACATGAATTCTTACTATGTCACACCCTAAAAATGGCGCAGCGGAATGACATTTATGGGGTATGACTTCATAGTTAAGAATACAAGGTGTCCAAATAGAGAAATACTAAGTGCAACGTCACATCATAAGTCAAGATACAAATATCCCGAGAGTCGGGTAAAAACAAGTCATAATACATAAGTTCACAAAATGATCAAATCTTAAGGTAATAAACTTGAATGCATAACTTTTAAACTATAAAAAAAAGGCAAACAACAGGTCACTAACGTATATCACTTATTAAAAATATCAAAACATTTTATAAAATTACGAATTTTTTGTGAGACATCCTAACACACACACACACACACACTATATATATATATATATATATATATATATATATATATATATATATATATATATATATATATATATATATATATATATATATATATATATATATATATATATATATATATATATATATATATAAGTATGGTAATTTTATTTTATCCATAAAACATCTACTTATTTTATCTATGTGCAAGAAGTGAGTCGAAATTTGGGACAGCAAGTGTAATGTTGTTTTCAGTTTTTAAGGAAAAATCTCAACACCACAAGTGTATATATGCAATAAATAAGAACATAAATTATGTATAATAGCTATGAAATGTATGAAAGAGGATTGTTGAATGCTTGATTAGTGATTTGTATGATTGATGAGGAGTGAAGAAATCAAGAACACAAATGCAACCCTCCTAATCTAGCTTCTAAAATTCCCAAAATGCTTAACCAAAGTGACTAAAAATCTTGTCCCTTTGCTTCCTTTTGTGCTATTGCCGTATGTATGTATGTATATATGAGTGAAATTTGTTTTATTTGAATTGAATGGAAAGTTTTGGTTTGTGGCAAGAAAAAATTTAGGTGTAATTGGTTCTTATAAACTCATTTGTGGTAAAGCGTACATCTAATTTATGGTTAAATAGTACCATACTAACCAAATTGGTGTTGTCAAATTTTTTTGAGCCATGGTTTCTTTGTGACTTCATGCCCGATGAAAGAAAAGAGGACCTTGAGACCATAAAAGTATCACATGTTTGCATAAGTCTTAGTTATACATGGAAATGGCAATGATCAAAGTTCCAAAATGTTTCCACTTCCTTATTGGGACAAAGGAGTGGCGGCAATGGGGTAAGATGAGACAAAACACTTCAATTTTTGTATCATTAGTGTATGCATATGTATACTTATATGTATATGTATAAGGGGGAGGAGTGGTACCCTAATACCCTAGGTGCCACATCACCTCTATCCAATAAAAACCCTTCAACTCAAAACTACCCATTCTACCATAACACTACGATTTGGAGGGTGGTACCTAATACCGATTTTATTTTTATTTTATTTTTTTTTATTTTTTTTACATAAAATCACATACAATATTTAAAATAAAAATACCATTTCATTAAAAATAAAACATTACATAATACTTAAAAACTACAACTAAAATTGAAACTACAACTTAAAAAAAAAAAAACATTACATAAGTTGAAATTAAAAAAATTGAAACTACAACTTAAAATTGCAAGCCCATCCGTGTTTGGCCATGAGTTCACGTTTTGGGTAAGAACTAATTCTAACATAGCGGGATCGCGAATGTGAACATCTTGGCTCAAAAAACTTCATCTCCGTTGTGTATTCTTGAACTTCGCCCCGAGTTGTGTAGCCAACAATTGTTTCGCCATCTCGCTTTTCTTCAAATATTGTGTGCGTCTTTTGTGTGTGGCGTTGATTTCATCTGCAATACTTGAGATCGACGAGGAGGATCTTGCCTTCTTTTTTCATCTTTCTTGATTCAAGTGGAGGGTGGGGTCTTCATTCATATCGGGAATGGTGTTGCTTGCCGATTCATACTCCCCGACTTCCTTTTGAAGAATTGCTTGTCGCACCGCCAATATCTTGAAAGCATTCTTGCTCAGTCCATTTGTCATGACCTCGACAACCTCCCACGCAAGCTATGAGTAAATTGTCTTTTTGTTGTATAGTAATCCGACTCGGCTTTTCACTCACGTCAGTCGTTGCACCACTAGCCTTATGCGTTTCTACATTATATACAAAATAATAAAAGTATAAGCTTAAACAAAATAATGTAATCGTAAATAATAAAGTATAGATTATGTAAAATAAAAGTATAGCTTGTACCGCTTGGAGGTAGTAGTGATTGAAAATACCATGGCCTTGTTCATTGTTTTCCACTTGGTATTCAACGCATGAAAAGTTCGTGAACTCAAACCCATAGTTGCCTCGTAATGCTTGAGAATCCGTTTCCAAAAACCGTCGGACTTTTGTTCATTACCGACAACACCACATTCGGAGATTTGAATCCATGCTTTCGCCAAAGCCTCCTCTTGTGCCGGCGACCAACTTCACAGGGCCTCCTCCCGCCGAAGGCTTTTTTCTTCCCTCTCGGATCGACTTCTTGAACGTCCTCATCTTCGTCTTCTTCGTTTGGTAGTTGTTGTGTTTCGGATACGTACTCTACGTCATCGTCATTGTTTTCGAACGGGAAGAACTCACTTGTAGTAGTGATGTTGTAGTGTTGTGGATTCATTTGAGGAGGACCCATATTATATTGGTAAAATTGATGTGGAGATGGGGGTTGTGGAACGTAAAATTGATTCGGGGATGCTTGAGAATAAAATTGGTTTGGAAACGGAGTTTGTTGTGGTTGCGGTTGATTTGTGTTTTGAAAGATTAGTGTGTGTTTTATTTGTGTTTTGTGTGTTTTATTTTGAAAAAATGAGCTTATATTTGGTTTTAAAGGGATTTTTTTTTTTTTTTTTATTATTATTTTTTATTTTGAAAAAGTATGCAGCTACATCTCAAAAGGGTCCCCAACGGTCACTTTTTCAAACTTCTTCACCATTGCCGCTCGGGCTCACAAACCGCTCCATCTACCCGCTCGTGCTACCCGATGAGGAAGGATTGGTGTTGCCGATCGGGTAACGCAACCCGATCCATCTACCCGATCCCACTCGCTCCCTCCTAAGGTAGTGTATGATTTTGCATGCATGCATGGCCTGAAACGTGAAACGAAGGCTTTTTACGTTAAAAAATTGTAAAGTAAATTGCATAGATTATTAAAACATGATTGTAAAAGACATATAACACATATCTAGTGTAGAATAAATTTATTTGGTGCCGGTTTATGTTTAAGATTGTTTTTCGTGTTAGGTGGTTTGACTACACGATTACATACAAAAGTGAAATTTAAAGCAACCAAAGTAAATAGTTTCGAGTTTGAGGTTGAGTAAGGACCCGAAAAATTACGAGTTGTTATATACTACGATTTGTTAAGTTTATAAAAACAAATCCTTTTGTAATAAAAAGTTTCTAAACTCAGGTTTACCCTTCCCAATCATTTTTTAGATAGGTTGACTAAATTCATATACTTATCCATTTTATTACGCAAACTCGTCAGGACCTGGTGCTTAAGTACACCATTTTCCATGACTTTAGCAGAGATATGTCGTTTTATTATGTCTCTGAATAATAATGGTTGACATATTATTTACAAATAAGCATGCATATTAAACAATAATGAAACACAATTGACATATCCGAGCCATTATCTAATGTCGATGTTGATCCCGAGAGCTACTTCGGGAATCAACTTAGGTCTATCCTAAGAGTTAAACATGACACAAGGCATTCTTTTGGTTCCATGTCTTCTCAGCATCACCCGTAATCTCTTCCTTGCTCCTGGTGGAACTTCACTCCTCCGTGCTCCCACTAGATCTCCTATCTCTTCGTACTTCATAGGTTCTCCTACCTCGTCTGGGATCCCTTGTGTCACGTCCGTCTTGGTTTATATTTATTTTTAAAGCTACTCTACTTAAATTAAAAGAGGGAATAACTGATGGCACGAAGCCTCCATTAAACCCAAAGCAGTAAAAAAATATAAACCTAGCAAAACTACATCACAACCACGTAGTTTATATTATTTTTCTATGGCTTAGGCTCGAGTCACACATGATTAACAATAAAAGCAGGAAAGTGCTATTAATAAACTACATGTGAAAATACTTAAGCTATGGTTTGCTAGGACATAGTATATATGCACATACACTACATATATAGCCCATCCTAGTAGTACATGCAAACCACGAGTTTCACCCATACTGTTGCACACCAAATCAACATGTCATTCTCCAAGAATGATGTTTCTTACCTTATTGCTACATATTGCTAATTTAGGAAAAATGGTTTTAACTTTTAAAATATACAAACCCTAATTAGGGTTTTCTCATTACTGAAATTTTAAAAGCATTGGTAACAAGAAATCCTAAATCACCAAATTTAAATTTTTGGAAAATTTTAATATGCAATCATTAACAAAAAAATATTTTCTTACATTACCCGGTTATGCTTTAAATATTTTAAAAACATGTTTTCCCATATTTGGGAATCCCGGACAGCAAATAAGACAAAACTGAAAAATCATCAGTTTATGGAAACTCATAACTTGGTTACCAAGATTTGTGCTTTATCGAATTTTGCTATCCCATCTGGATGGGACACATAAATTCGACCCACCTATTGTTTAGGTTAACCGTGATTGGTTTTTCTTGTTCCTTAATTTATTTTTTTTCCTTATGATTAACTTTGGAAACCTAGGGTTTCCATTAATAGTTTTAACATAATTTTTGAAAAGTTTACACATTGTCAAAATATCTAAAACCCTAAATCATAAAAAAAAACCAATATTAATTGCATGAAAGAAAAACAAATCTCAGAAACCCTGGTCCTGTAATTATGACTACCCAAATTAGGGTTTCTATGTTTGACCCTAGATACCCGTGTATCCTCATAAATCGTCTCTTTTAGGATTTAGAAAACCCAATAGATCGATTTTATGTAATCCAAACATGCAAACCCTAATTTAATCACAAGAGTGATTAAACCCTATATCACTGTAGGAGTTTGGTGGTCACCCGCTTGGTTATAAAACATGCACAACGGAAAATAAACAGATAAATTCATGCATACCAAATCTCTTGTACACAGATCTTCCTAATTAGTGATATAACGTAACTAACACATACAAAGGGTGTCTAGGAGTACTTACTTGTTAATCTTTCTATACATAAGCTCCTCGATCTTTCTTTAACTTCACGGAATGCCTTCTTCTTGATTGATGCTTCACGAACACTTCTAAGGTTTCTTGGGGAAATAACCACTTGAACCGCGTCACGTATCCACCGTTACTGCACAGTTAGAACTAGGGCTACGAACTTATGCAATTTAGGCGACTGCAAAATCTGGCCAAACCCTAATCGACTAGAAGTCAACTAGGATAGTCGACTTGTGGTCGATTTTAGATACAAACCAAAGGGTTTTGACCATTTGGTTTGTTTGGTCGATCACATAAACAAGAGGAGGAGAGAGTGGAGAGTTTTAGGGTGTTGAGGAATGTTAATATGAAGTCTTAGGAATGCCTTTATATTTATAGGCTTCCATGAAACAATCCTAGCACAATTAGGAAACCTTAGACTTGTCCTACAAGTTATAAGAGTTTGACAAAGTGTCAAACTCCACCCTTAGGGGGTCATCCAATCACCACAACCCTTTTAGGGTTTATGGTTTTAACTTTTATTACTTATATGTTTATCGCGGATAAATATATTAACTTAAGAACAATTACCGTTTCATCCCTCAATGAAAATACTACCATATTTCATTTCCTCACTCTTCTTATTTAGTTTTGTGACTCGTTTCTTATTTTCTTGCTTGTTACATTTAATATACACACGTGTGACCATTCGGCATTTCTGAAGGCAAGTTGTGAAAGTTGTGTATTTGCACATGATCCTTTCAACCAGTCCCACTTCCACCAGCCTCATCGGACTTACGATTCCTCTTATGGGTTAACTGCTCTGCAAAAAGGACCTCATCCTCCATCTCAGCATGAACTCGAGGTCTAGCAGCGCCAGGCATAGGTGGAGGAATAATATAGTTTCAATTTACATCATGAATTATAGGGGGAATAACGGGCTCAGATGACACATGCAAATCTTCATCATCAGAGTGGTTAAGCAAAGAAAGAACATCCATCACTGAAATACAAAGGCAAAGGGCACATGGTTAGTTGGGCCAACAACATTGAAAGGAAGGCATAAGAACATGGTTATGGGATAAGGGTCTCACCTCTGCCGCCTCGATGAAGCACATGGACCATCCCATTGGCCCACCACCGACTTATGTAGGTTGTACTAACATACCTTCCAACATAGGCCTGCGATACATTTCCAATCCACTAAGGCGAGTCAACAAGGTACGCTTAGTACCTGGAGGAACACGTTGTGGATCCTCCAGGCCCTATCTTGTTACTCCACGTCACATATCGACTTGGAAAAATGGACTCATTAACATCTATTATTTCTCGTCAACATTTTGTTAGTGTATCACAGATATAATCTTGATGCAACAAGGTTTTAACTTACCGCATCATAATTATCCGTATGTGCATCATAGTTATCCGTATAGTGCATCATAGTTATAAGTTACTACATCATAGTTACAAGTTTGGTGCATCATAATTATAAACAACTACATCATAGTTATAAATTTGGTGCACCAAATGTTTAAATGTAATACACTAAACTTTTTGATTGTGATTAACTAACTATACTGATGCATTAGCTTTTTTCTTTAATGCACTACATTTTTTTTTTACTATAATCACCTATTTAATAACTACTTAGCCCCAAGTTTTCAACAATTTTGCAGCTTTTTATTTTACGCTGCAACAACTTTGTAATGTTGATTCACTAAGTGTGATGCGGTAACTTATAAGTATTATGCAACGGGCTTATAAATATAATCCAGTAGCTTTATAACAGTGATGTGGTACGATATAATCATGATGCACCAAAACTAAGAACTATGATACACCAAATAATTTTTGGCCGAAAATTTTGTTTTTCCTTGAAAAAAAATTTTGTTTCAGAAAAAAATGGCGATTTTTTTTGGTGGTGGCATGGTAGGAGGAGGCAATGTAGCAAGTGAGGTGGTTGTGAGGTGGATAGGGGATGCCACATGTCATTCCCACAATCCTTCCTATGCTTTCTAGTTTAAGATCCTTTTTTGGGTATCCTCACCGTGTGAAAGCCTTTTTAAGTGAGGTGCGGATGAGGTGCAAATGGGGATTTTCATCCTTTATATATACAAAGGTTAGGATGAGGTGCTACAGATGGAGATTTTTCGTGCAGCTATGCGTATGGGCTTAGATTCACAGTAGGTCTGCAGCTATGCGTATAGGAGATTTTTCGTGCAGATCAGTTATGAATCTAAGCCAAGGGAATGGATTTATTGAGAAGAGAAAATACAATGAGAAGAAGTTCCAACCACACATTTCAAATAAGGAGGAAAACTATTATGGAAATATGCATACATTTTATTGGTGCATCTCAATTATTCGTTGTGGTTCCTTCTCATTTTTCTCATATTAATTTTATTCCTCATTTGATTCTAAATCTTTAAGCTAAAATGTAGTCAGTAATTTTTTTATTTTTTTATTTTTTTATTTTTTTTATTTTTTTTATTATTATTATTTTTTTTACTTTAGAAAATCTTACTCATTTTTTTTAATGTTATTTTTGCACAAAATTAAAGTATGAAGATAAGTTTTGCATACTATAAGAGCATACGATACGGTGTTGTTAGCGTGTCGCCATCCCACCAATGAAGCTCCATGGCTCCACAACCATACCCCATCTCGGTTAGTTGGCCTTCGATCGCACCCACCACCTCTGCGCTTTTTTTTTTTTTTTTTTTTTTTTTTTTTGGTATTGTATTTGTGTTTTAGTGGGTTATGTGGGGGCAAAGGGTGCCCTATAGCACCAGAATTATGAGTGAGTTTTTGTGCTGAGTGATAAGTACTCGTGTTATAAGTGGCACCACTTTTCCTACGACACCAACCATACCTTATGCTTTAAGACGAAATCTACACAACCATTTTTTTCTTATGATTTATAAGATGTAACTAATGTGTTTTTTTATATAATACTACACAAGTACCCATGCCTACCGATGTAGTTAAGTGTTTCGTACAACATTTATGCATACGACATAAAATAACAAAAACTTAACTGAAAAATGTTGTAGCATAAGATAATTCAACTCAATGAACTATTTTTAAAATACCTTAACTTGGCTAAGTGATTGTTTAACAATGTTATCAACCTTATTCATCTTCTTCAACAAATTTTAAAATTCTTAACTTGGCTAATTAACTAATGACAAAAAAATAATAGTTGAAGAATCAATAATTAATTATGAAGAAGTTTGTATAAAATTATGTTAAAAATATTAATTTTTTATACTAAAAGGCAAAAGTACTTTTTAAGGTGTCATAACTTTTATATTATCAGTACTACAAAATACTAACATACTCATACTTATTAGAGCATGTTGTCACACTTTAAAGTGTGAAGAATCAAAAAGTTCACACTAGTATGCGTGTTAACCAATTGGGTGTGTAACAAATATATTCACACTTTTATGTGTAAAGCTTATGAATAATTTTCACACTTTTAAGTATAAGGGTTTTAAAACAAATTTTCACACTTTTAAGTGTGATGATTTTGATTTTAAAATAATTATTCACACTTTTAAGTGTGAGATTGAAATTCTTCACACTTTTTCAGTGTGAGGATTTGAAACAATTATTCACACTCTTAAGCGTGAATATCTTTAAAAAAAGTTCGTATTTCATAAAGTGGGAAGAAAAAAGCATGTAGAAATGACAAATTTGTTGTAGTGTATAGCCCCAATCGGACAACCCAATGATGACCTCTCAACACTTTGAGACGACTCTTATATGTGTGTAGTAAAATTATAAAATCAAGTTAAAAAGAAGTTTGCATTAACATTGGAAATTTGAGTATTCCTTTCTCATTGGTTATCATTGATGCAGGTACGATACATCGATCATATGAGAATTCCGTTGACTGAAATAGGATTAGCAACTTGTAAGGCAGATCTCTTCCACTTTGATGTACAAAGATTTGTTGCAGAAAGAATTCATTGGGAAGTGCCGACGGCAGAACTCTCGGAATACCCAAGAAGAAAAAGCACTGTTTTTGTTAAGAGTTTAGATCGTAGATTTGGGCAACGAACTGAGGAACTCCTTGGAGCACTTCGTTACGTCTTACATGAAAACGTTGTCAAGATTCTTGGATTTTGTGATGAAGATGACGAGCGTATTCTTGTTGTCTATGAGTATGCCTCAAATGGCAGCCTCGACGAATTTGTTCGTAGGAATGATACCAGAAATAGTTTTCCATGGGTAATGCGTTTGCAGATTTGCCTCGATGCTGCCCGTGGGCTCAAATTTCTCCATAATGGTGGTAGAAAGCATAAAAGGATAATACATGGTAATATAAAGAGCTCTAACATTCTTATAAACCGAGATGGAGTAGGCATGATTGGTGACTTTGGATTATCAACAAATGAATATAATGATCAACCGAATCATAATAGGTTGACCAAGGAGTACGATGTTTATTCGTTTGGCCTTGTTTTGTTTGAAGCAATGAGTGGAATGTTGACACATTTTAAAATATCCAAAGATGATCCACAATATCTGCCTGAGATAGTAAAACGCGGGTTTGAGCAAAGAAAACTGGACGAGATCATTGACCCAAGGTTAAAGAAAGAATTTGAGAAAGCTCGTTCTTTCGCTATTATAAGTGAGCGAACTGGTACAGAGTCTATAAAGAAATTTGCGAGAGTTGCATATCAATGTTTTCAAGAACAACCAGAGGATCGCCCGACAATGGATGTTATTGAGAAAGAGCTGACCGAAGCACTCCAATATCACGTAAGTTACTCCATCCGTCCTAAATTTTATGTCCATTTTGACATTTTCAATCAAACTTTGACCTTAAATATATCTTTTTGTATTATATAATACTTGTTGTAAAATCTAAATGAAATTAGGTTTTATATGTATTTTCATTGGTATAACTTTCATCAAGTATTATATAATACAGAAAAATATATTTAAAGTCAAAGTTTGATTGAAAAAGTAAAAATGAACATAAAATTTGGGACGGAGTTAGTATTAAATTTGTGACAACTATGAATATGCAAGAATAGTTAACATATGTAAATCCGTAATCACGTTTTCATGATGCATATTAAGATGACATTTGCAATGAACGGGTTGGGTCTGAGTTACACATTCTCATTTCGTTAACCTGTTAAAGAAATTAAACTCTTATTATTAAATCATAAATTCAATATTATTTCTCAAAGAACATAACTATTTTATATAGTTGGTTATATACGGCTAGCTTACAAACACAATTAATTTAAAGTGTTTCAGCTCGTTAGCCGTCTACAAGATTTTTGTATTAAGGTCAATTTAATTTTTGTATTAAGAGTTTAATGTTCAGGAGATATACATTCAACCCGTAATTATTCGCATATCGTTTAGATTAATCTTGTTGAAAATAAATACTACTAATAAATAACCATATGTAAAGGATTTACAGATATAGATATGATCTATGAATATGCAAGAATAGTTAACATATGTAAATCCGTAATCACGTTTTCATGATGCATATAATCTTTATTTAGGTTATGGAAATTTGTAATATAGATGTAAGGTTTTCGCAAAACCCGTGTTTTATTTTAATATTTATAACTCGTGAGTATACGAGACGTTTGTTATCATGATCGGTCTAGTTTAATAAATGGAGTAACAAAATTAACATGACGCAACTACATAATATGTGATGTACTATTGTTTGTTGTTTATTTACACTAACTACTTTTTATTTGATTTGTTGATGGCCGCATTTAATTATATATTAGGTTGATTCTTTGAATGAGAGACAAGAAGATGAAGACAACTCCATGGTAATGAATACTTTGGACTATTTTTTTCTTTGGCACATTAAAACTAATCAGAAAAGAATACTTTTGCAACTTTTTCATTTCAGTCTTTCTGTCTATTATCCTTTGGGATTTAAAACTTAGATAATTTAAAGGATTGGAAGGAAAATGATTAGCTACTTCATTTCAAAATATGTAATTACCGCGTCCGGCCATTATCAAGCATAAATATATAAATGAACCACTAAATTAACCTATAAACGTTGCTTTAATTTCTATTGAAAATCATTAATGTTGCAGATGGACAATTTGGAGCACTTGAAAATTCCATTTAAAGAGATATACTCAGCCACCCGTGGTTTTGCTGATAATCATATGATCGGGGTGGGTGGATTTGGAGGTGTCTACACAGCAGAACTATTCCACGTCGATGTACGAAAGTATGCTGAAATAAAAAAATCTCAGTTAGAAAGTTCCCTTATTGAACTCTCTGGCTACCCAAGGAGAAAAGGGAAAGTTGCTCTTAAGCGGTTAGAAAGTACGTATGGTCAAGGAAGACGAGAGTTCTTGAAAGAAATTGACGTACTTTCTGGACTATATCATC
Source organism: Chrysanthemum lavandulifolium (assembly GCA_022545495.1). NCBI lineage: Eukaryota > Viridiplantae > Streptophyta > Magnoliopsida > Asterales > Asteraceae > Chrysanthemum > Chrysanthemum lavandulifolium. The sequence goes on along the minus strand of CM040239.1, from coordinate 301,328,084 downwards.
AAAATCTGATATCTCTTGTTGGTTTTTGTTATGAATACGGTGAAATGATCCTTGTTTATGACTATGCTTCTAATGGAAGTTTTGACAGGTTCATCGCAAACACCCAAGATAATTTAAATTTAAACTGGGCACAGCGTCTACAAATTTGTATTGACGCAGCCCAAGGTCTCAATTATCTTCACGGCCGTCACATAATACATCGTGACGTGAAGAGCCCCAACATTCTGTTGGGTGGCAGTTTGGAAGGCATAATAGGTGACGTTGGCTTGTCTATCACTATTAACACTGCAGATTCTCAGCTTAAAGTTAATCCAGTAGGCACCCTTGGTTATATTGATCCAATATATTTCACCAGAGGTATATTGACTAAACAGTCTGATATGTACTCTTTCGGTGTGGTGTTACTGGAAGTGTTATGTGGGAGATTTGCAAGACCTTTTGTCAGAGGAAAAGACCGAGCTAGTCTAGTTGACATGGCCGAACACCATTTAACAGACAACCAACCATACCAAATTATGGCTCAGTATTTAATGAAAGAGGTCCAGGAAGAGAAGTTCAAGGATTCAGTAAAAACTTATGCTGCGATAACTCGTGAATGTTTGCATAGTACTGAAACTCATTGCCTCACAATGGCGGACGTCGTGAAACAACTTAATAGAGCATTGACAATTCGTGTAAGCAATTTAAGTTTTATTCCGTTATCTCTCATGCTTGATACTGCATTTTCTTCATACAGCTTTTATCAAGAATACTGTCTTCGAGGCAGATAAAACTAGTCATTAACTTTTGCTACAAAGTCTGAAGTGTGGGTTGTTTGACCTATATATATTGACACAAAAGAGTGGGAATAGATTTTCGACCTTTTGAGTCATAACTTTCTCATAAAAGTGTCACCTAACTCTACAATCTTTTATCATAGGCAATTTACAACCTGTCATTAAACACTGTTACTAAATGACAGTTGCCCTGTAGTGGGATTTGAAGCTTTGTACCTCTATGTTCTTGATTCTAAAGAAGATCAGGGAGACCCAAGGGCGAACAGGGTTCCCAGGGGTTCACAGTAACCCCATGGATTTTTCCCCTTCGTGTAATTTTTATTCATAAATGAATCTTCTTATTTAAATGAATTTGGTCTCCACCCTGAAAAAGATCCTGTATTTCTTGATTATTTTACAGCTCATAGGAGTGGAAAATATTTCGCTTGAGGAGATCATGTCTGCCACAAACTGCTTTAGTGATGAACGTGTTATTGGGAAAGGACCATCTGGCAAGATATACAAAGGAGAACTCCTGCGTTTTAAGCGATACATACCAGTAGCCGTGAAGCGGCTTGATAAGGTGGGTTCTTATGGAGAAGGTGCATTGTTAAAAGAGGTTGTAAAGCTTTACCATTATTCCCACGAGAACATCATCACCATTCGAGGCTTTTGTGAAGAAGATAACGAAAAGATCATTATTATGGATCATGCGAGTAATGAGAGTCTAGACAAGCACCTAGATAAGCCAATTCTTACATGGGAAATCCGACTCAAGATATCTATAGGGGCGGCAAAAGGTTTAAATCACATTCATTCTTTTGAAGAAGACCAGAAAACACTCCATGGTAACATACAAAGCAGTAACATTCTGCTCGATCATGACTGGGAAGCCACTATTTCTAATTTTATTTTATCTAAAAGCCATGGAACACTAGGCTATCTCGATCCACAATGTTACAGTGGCATGACAAAAAAATCAGATGTTTATTCATTTGGTGTAGTTTTGTTCGAAATATTATCAGGGAAACTGGCAATTGAAAAGACCGAAAAGTATTCTCACCACACACTTCGCCAGATCATTAATGATGAACGGGAAGGGTATGCAGGAGATGGGGCTGAAGATAAGAAAGTTGTGTTCCTTTCTTGGATGGCTGCACGCTGCTTTGAGGAGAATAAACTAGAAGCACTAATCATTGATGATCTAATGGAACAAACTGATGCAACGTCCATAGACGTAGTTTCAAAGGTTGCTTACCAATGTTTGCATAAAGATCAAGAAAAACGTCCAACAATGGCTTTGGTTATAGAGGAACTTGAGAAAGCCTTGAACATCCATGTAAGTTTGCAAATATATGCACATGTTAATATCGAAAGAGGGTCATGTGTCCTATTTGGATCATTTTTACCATGAGTTTTTATGTTGGGTACATGATAAGGGTATTGCTTTATAGATTATTGAAGATGCATTGATAGAAATTTCACCTTATAAATGTTATTCTTGCGTGTGACACACACAGGAAGAGTGGGAATGTGAGCAAAAACTGCCTAAAGATTATGAGAGAATTATGAAGATGATAGAACATCCGGAATCCCAAATAATCACAAAGAAGGATCTCTATTCCCTTTTATCTTCAGGAACACGCCTTAGCAATGGAAACGTGGTGATTAAATATCTTTATAATGTCGTTTTTTACATCTTTAAGAATGTATAGCTGTATATTTAACTTTGCTTTACTTGTTTTTTACAGTGGTTATCACTAAACAAGGATGGAAAAGTGAAAGAAATGATATCAGCAACAATGTTCTCTTACAAGAAATGTTGGTCTTTCAAGTGGAAAGTTTTAGAGAACTCTAGGTTATCTCTCTCTATCTCTTTGATCATTTCTAGATCAAAAATACTCCAAGCGATTTCTTTCCATTTAACCTTGAATTTGTTGTGAAGCTTTTTCACGTTTTTCGACAAGTTTTTTTGTTCATCAAAAATTTTTTTTTTCCATGAAGTTGGTGAACACGGTTCTCACCCTATCTATAGAGTGTCCATATATATATATATATATATATATATATATATATATATATATATATATATATTTTATATATTATATATAGGATGAAATAAGAAGAATAAACAAAATAAGAAAGATAAGAAGAACCATGCTCCTAGAAAGTATCTCCCCTTAAGCTATGATATGTACAGGTTTGGAACGGTTGCAAAGATATCTGATACTTCAAATCTCAATATCTCAATCAAAATAAGAACTCAGTTTCTATCATTGAGGGTCATATATGGAGCTTACCTGGTGTTCAAGTTTTGTGATCCAAAAACGGTTTCAAGCAAACCATATGTGAAACTAAAACATAGTACAGCAAGTGGAACTTTAAATTCATATGTTGCAGAGCAGAGGGGTGATGACTGGATGATGATTGAGTTGTGCCGCTTCAGGAGTGATAATCAAATTATTGATTTTAAAGTTCAGCTGGAGAGCTTATGGGGACATCCTTGTGGCAGCGGTCCCATCTTTTTAGATGGCATCGAGTTTCAACCCATTGATAACGTAAGTCCAAAGTCCAAACAACATATGTATGTATGTATGTTCCTATTCTGTTTAGATAGTTTTTATCTAAAAGAATAATATTTGACCCGCATACCTAAGTCATATGCCTAATTAGAAGCCTAGTTTATCCAAAATAAAATAAAAAAATTCAACATTTGCAAATATAATATAACCTAGTCAATTATTTCTCGTTCCTCATATTTACTTTTGGTTTTGTCAATTGGCTTAATCTCTTTGATACGCATATGAGTTAGACATGCTAATCAAACTCGTTACATAAATGATACATTCTAAAGTTTCCATGTGAAGCTTTAGCATAAGGAGGCTCTGTGTTTTTATAACATTTTTACAATAGTTATTTATATCCATAGAAGTTACCTTCCGTCTATTATCAAAGTTGAAACGAGACACGCATACTCACTCTCTACACTGGCATATGGTCACTCGATTTTACAGGCGGCTCATGAAGAGAGTGTGGGTAGATTAGTGAATGCAGAGTCGAGCATTAACTGGGACCAACAATCGCCAAGCGACTTTCAAGAAATAATGAAGAGGTCACAGTATGATGTGATAACAATGACCAAACAGGAGCTTAACAAGCTTCTCTCAACTGGAGTCCTTATTGACAATGGGAAAAAGGTTATTCTTTTCTAAATACCCGTTCATATTTACATATTGTATTATTGGCACTCCCTGTGGTTGGGCATTAACGAATTTGGTACTCTATAATTATGAGCAGCTCTTTTCCCTAAGCAAAGTTAACTGCAAGAAATGCCATATGCTACCGGCAAAGGCGGTAATATACAAATCTCCAGATGCAAAATTTACAAAATGCCCATCTTCAGCAATGTCCAGGTTCGTATGGTAGTTTAGTGTTGTAAATTTATATAGTTTATATGCTGGATACACACACATGATTCAACTAACTTTATCACACTTTTATTTATGAAAGCAGATTTAAAAAGGTCGTTGAGCTTCAACGCCACCAAGCATTTAGTATCAAATGCAAAATTGAAACTAAAATGCTTTCCCCAGAAACAGCCTATGCATGTTATCTTGTGTTCCAACTTCCAGAAAACAGCAATGGACTCAAGTGTCCACTGAAAGCACGAGATCTACTCAACAAGAGTAACAAAGAAAGCACAATTATTTATCTTAAAGCCCCAGAACCCATTGATTTATACAGAGATAAGAGAGTTCCAGATCGCAGAGAAGATGGCTGGATGGAGGTTAGGGTCTGGGAATTTGTCTATAATAACGAGATTAAAGACATTCCCATGGAACTGAAACTGGCATGTCTTGGAGGAACTATGTTGGGACTAACTGTATGTGGCATCGAGTTTCGGCCATTATAGAACATAAGAATGAACCATTTGTGGAAATTGAGAGTTTATTTTAACTTCAGTATGTAAAGTGTTGGGAATGACTAATGTGTTGTCCCTAATATGAGTCGATGTTGGAAGCCAATTAAGATCAATCAACCATTAATCATGTTCATATCTATGTTAATATTAGTATAGTCCTATTTGTACATTTTAGTAAAACAATTGCAGACTTATGTTTGTTAATTTTGGTCTGCAAATTCGAATGGTTTGGGCCAATGTCCAACCAACCCAACAGAAAGACAATTACAATTATTATAGTTACAGTTAGATTACAGTTATTACCAAAAGTTGTGTCGTTTGGTACATTTGAACGAACACATTTGACACCCTTTGGAAAGGTATATATATGTTCTGTATGCAACAATTAGTATCATCAATACATAACATAAAGTTAGTTATTTGTCTTTCCCTCCAAAACCATTTCACTTATCTACTTCATATAATTCTTGCATACACATATCTGCACTTAGCAATTCAATACAATGGTCAATACAAACTATTTTATAGAACAGAACTGGTCAAGGCACCAAAACAAGGGCCAAGATCAGTCCAAGAATTGGCATCAGAGCAAAAGCTTGGGGAGACCATTGAGAAGAAAACTGCAAAACAACTTCATTCAGAGACAACAAAAGAGAGAAAGGGAAGAAAGGTTAGGAATCTACATAAAGCAAATCACTCAGGATTGCAAGGACATGTTAAAGAAAAAACTGGAAGAAATTGAAGACTTCAACCAAACAGTCCCACAAACTCAATACAACACTGTCTCACAACACAGAAACAGAAAACATAAATGTTTCAAGTTCAAGCAGGAGGGGCACATCATCAGAGACTGTCCATAAGGTGCATGGAGGAAGAAGTGGGTGATCAGAATGTCCCTAGTGACTATGCAGACACATCAAGTGGACATCACAAGATGTAAATACCTACTGTAAGTATAAAATATCCTGAACTAATTCACTTTGAAACCAAATGCATAATCAAAGGTACTGATCAAGATCACTGGGATAACATTTGGTACATAAGCAACAATATAAACATGCATGTGTGTTCAAAGTTGAATCTATTCTACAAGATAAAAGAACACTTTTATGTTTGTAAAATAGAAGAAGAAAAGAAACTATTGTTCACTTATGGTATGGGGAAGTTATAGTCAAGAATGGCAATGGGAGATATCTCATTTCAGGCCCCTGAAGTCTCTTTAAACATTTTATCAGTGGACCTACTTGAAAAACAAGGGGTTGAAATCCTCTATGAGGACAACACTTGCACACTGTCATACATGTTTAAAAATCCCAAAAGCCACAGTTTCAATGAAGATAGTCTAAGAGTCAAGCACAATGAATTCCTAGACAAGTGTTTTGAATCACTAGAAGCATCTGTTAACCCATCATTTGATGAAACTGATGAAATTGAAATTAAAAGGGTGGTTTACTCAACAAGGGTCACCACCTTCAATGATTTTATCGCTTTCCTAAACCGTTAGATTATACTTCATTTCATGGTTCTACAAGGAAGACCTAAGGTAGGTTATAGAAAAGAAAGAACACAAAAGAAGGATAAATAAAGGAATTTTTTATTGGTCCGGGAATCCTATCTTGGATTCGGTATGGATAAAAGATCTTCATATGTTAGTTGGTCACAAATGAGATTACTTTAGAAAAAGATTTGTAAAAGTCCTAAAATGGTTCTATGAAGAGTACTTGAATGGACCCTTGCCTAGTCCAATACCACCCATGATAAAAGGCACCACAGTGCACCTAATGGACCTTTACAAGGCCATTGAATGTTTGGCTGGATACCTACAAGTATATTTTTCAAGGAACTTTGGTCAAGCAGCAGAAATATTGGGATTATCTTATAATGATGGAGAAGAACTGAAGGAATGCTACAACAAGTATTTAGATGTCTTCAAAAGTTATTACAACACTACAAGGATGCATAAGTTGGGACAAGGATCTGTCCCAAACAAGGCCACAGTCAATGTGGTTCAAGGCAAAGGATTATATTGCCTACAAGGTTACCATGGAGATCAGAAAGATCATGGGACAACATCTACCAGTCAGAAGAACATCTGGAAAGTTGAGCATTTTGGAATAAAACTGGAAGAAGAAACTAAGAAGGGCAATGCCTACAACCATCACCAATATGGACAATGCAGCACACCGAATGACCAAGGAATCAAGGAAGAAATCAGAAGCAATTCAAGTGATGACTTAGTCATCGTAACCTGAAGTAAATCCTGAAGAAAGAAGAAACAATGATTAAAGGCTATTGATCTAAGGACGGAGACTGTTGGAAGCCACTTAAGATTAATCAACCATTAATCATGTTCAAATCTATGTTAATATTAGTATAGTCCTATTTGTACATTTTAGTAAAACAATTGCAGACTTATGTTTGTTAATTCTGGTCTGCAAATTTGAATGGTTTGGGCCAATGTCCAACCAACCCAATAGGAAGACACTTATTATAGTTATAGTTAGATTACAGTTATCTCCAAAAGTTGTGTCGTTTGGTACATTTGAACCAACACATTTGACACCCTTTGGAAAGGTATATATATGTTCTGTATGCAACAATTAGTATCATCAGTACATAACAAAAAGTTAGTTATTTGTCTTTCCGTCCAAAACTATTTCACTTATCTACTGCATATAATTCTTGCATAGACATATCTGCACTTAGGAATTCAATAAAATGGTCAATACAAACTATTTTATAGAACAAAACTGGTCAAGGCACCAAAACAAGGGCCAAGACCAGTCCAAGAGTCAATACAAAGTTTCAAGTTTACTGAATAATAATGTGTTTATCGTCTAACATTGAATCTGTTACATGTATGCTAATTATATAGGGTTCGCATGAACCATTGTGTCCATTCGGTTGTTACATAACCAAAAATAACTACCTTTAACTACCATAACCGAATAACGATTATAAACTATCATATGTACGTGTTTAGCCCTTAAGCTTTAGTATGGTACATAATAACCGGAGCAATGTCGAGATTATAGTCCACATTCTCCTCCTTAATCTTGATCGTTGCTTCGGCCTAGAACTTGAACTCCGAGCATTTGTTGCATAGTGACAAACTTTAGTCTTGGTAAAGCTTTAGTTAATATATCTGCTCTTTGTAGTTCTCCACTGACGTGTTTCACATTGAGGTGTCCATTCTCTATGCATTCACAAATGAAATGATAGCGAATGTCGATATGCTTACTTCTTCCATGAAAACTGGGTTCTTGACGAGTGGTACTGCTGAGATTTTATCAACCTTCAGTGTTATTCTTTTCTCCTCCCAATCCGTTAATTCACTAAGTAGTCATTTTAACCATAAAGCTTGACATACTGCTCCAGTAGCTGCCTGATTCACATGATGAGAGTGCTACTGTTGGTTGCTTCTGAGTGCACCAGGTAATAGGTGATTCTCCAAAGTAAAATACAATTCCATTAGTTCCTTTTCCTTGGTCAGTATTGATTCCATAACTATTGTCGCTATAACCTGTAATCTTGCAGCCGCCTTCTTTCTTGTATATAATACCATGCTCCTTTGTTCCTTTGATGTATCAGATTACTTGATTTATTGCCTTCAGGTGATGATCCTTTGGGTCTTGCATAAATCTGCTGAGTAGTCTGACTGAATAACTAAGATCTGTTCTTGTATGTAGTAGATACATGAGACATCCTATTAGGCTTTTGTAATAAGTTACATCAACTAAGTTTCCACCTTCCGCCTTGACCAACTTAGTACCGGGATCCATAGGTATCTTCGTGTCATTACTTTCCATCGTACTTGCATCTTTTAAGATTTTGTTGATGTATTCTGTTTGCTTAATTGTAATCTCTCCTCCTGTCTGAGTAACTTCTATCCCGAGGTAATAAGCTAACAAACCTAAGTCGCTCATTTCAAATTTGTCTTCCATCTGGGATTTGAACAAGTCAATTTCTTTCTTTGGAGAGCCCGTTATTATCAAATCATCAACATAAACTCCAACTATCAGTGTGGAATTTTCGCTTCTCTTCATGTAAACTGCTTGTTCGAGATTACATTTCTTAAAGTCTAATGACTTTAAGGTTTGATCAAGTTTCACATTCCAAGCTCGTGGTGCTTGCCTTAGGCCATATAACGCTTTCGTGAGCTTGTAAACTTTCCTTGAATTTCCTTGTATAAAACCTTCAGGTTGTGTGACGTAGACTTCTTCCTTCAAATCTCCATGTAAGAATGCTGATTTGACATCCAAGTGATGTACTTGGCATCCATGATATGCCGCTAGTGCTAAAATCAAACGAATTGTCTTGATACGTGCAACTGGTGCAAATACTTCATCGAAATCTATTCCTTGTTCTTGTACATATCCTTTTTCTACTAAGTGTGCCTTGTATTTTATGATTTCTCTTTTTGCATCTCTCTTGGTCTTGAAAACCCATTTAAGTCCTATTGCCTTCTGATTCGTAGGCAAAGTAGTAAGAGGCCATGTGTTATTCTTGTTGATTGAATCTAGTTCAATTTCCATGGCCTCAATCCATTTCTTATTTGTTGATGCCTCCTTGTAGTTACGTGGTTCTTCTTCCGTAAATAGCAGACTTTCAGTTTCAACTCTACGTGCATACTTATACATATCCGTTAAGTCCTTGAGACTTTGTAATGGTGTATCATCAAATCCATTTTTTGAGCTCTTAAGTGAACTAATAGTAGCGTCTTCTTCCTCTTCTAAGTGTGGGTTGTAAGTGTATGTTCGTGGGGTAATTGGAGAGATTGGAGCAGTAATTGGTTCCTGTTCCTGGTAAGTATTGTTATTGTTTTTTGAGCTGACTAATGTAGTGTCTCCGTTGTCGACTCCTTCTACCACAAAACTTGCCCAAAATGAGCCTTCTGTACTTGTTTCCTCTATGTTGTCATCCCAATCCCACGGTTTTGTTTCCATAAACTTTACATCCCTGCTAACATGTTTCCTTTTTCCTTTTGGATCATATAGCCTACATGCTTTTGATCCTTCCTCTACTCCTAAGTAAATCATGGGTATACTTCTATCATCCAGCTTTTGCATGTGAGGTATGGTTATTTTGGCATAAGTTGTGCATCCGAATATCCTTAGGTTTTCCAGATTTGGTTTTCTGTTGTAGAGTGCCTCATATGGTGTTTTATCTACCAAGGCTCTTGTAGGTACCCTGTTTAGTATATAAATGGCGTGTCTGACTGCTTCCGCACAAAAGTTTAATGGTAACTTCATTGCTTTCATCATACTTCTCGTGGTAGATAGCACTGTTCTATTTCTCCTCTCCACAACTTCATTTTGTTGAGGTGAGTATGGTACCGTCAATTGTCGTGCTATTCCATTTTCTTTACAATACTTGGTGAATTCATTAGATGTGAACTCACCTTCCCTATCTGTTCTTAGCATTCTCACTTTTGTTCTCATTTCCATTTTAATTTGTTGTCTAAATTCCTTGAAGGTGTTAAATGCCTGATCTTTTGATGTCAGAAAGTAGGCCCACGTAAATCGTGTACAGTCGTCCACTAATAATAAAATGAGTTTCTTTCCAGAGTGTGTGGCTGGACTTATAGGACCACAGAGGTCTCCATATACTAAATCTAAAGGGTTCTTTGATATGAACTTAACTTGATTTAGAAATGTTGTCCTACTGTGTTTTCCAAATAAACATGCATCACAAATCTGTCCTGCATGATTTATTCTTGGTATTCCTTCCATTAGACCCTTCCTTGTCATCTTATTGATGTCGTCAAAGTTTAGATGACCTAATCTAGCGTTCCACAACCATGCTTGGTTATCTACATTTGCTAAGAGGCATATGGGTGTTTCTATTTGCAGTTTAATACTGTAAAGTCTATTCTTAGATCGTTCAATCTTCATCAACAACTTCTTATTCTTATCATACACAATCAGTTGGTTTCCATCCATGATGATTTTACAACCAATCTCTGTGAGATGTCCTAAACATGGTATGTTGCTTTTGAGGTTTTGTTAGGATTTTGAAAATCCAGTAGTTAAAGAGTCGGTCACCTCAAGTATATGTATTCATTAGAAAGCTCATAGTCGTAGTCATTTAATGTTAGTAAGTAGATTGTTAAGTAACACAGTGGAGGAAGGACGGGTCTTTACCCACTGTATGCCTGATCCACAGCCTGAAGGAGGGCGTCTAAGCTTGTAGCTATAAATACCATTTGCCTATCAAGGCAAAGGGTTGGAGCTTCATAATATCATTTTTCTTTGTCTCACCAAGTTCCCAAATCTCTTCCACTTTCTCTCTCTAAAACTCATACCATACGCCCCATTATATTATGTTATTATGTGTTTATGAAAACCAATATGTTACAAATGGTATCAGAGCCATGGTTTGATCACTCATCTTTCATGTTCTTGGATTTCTAGTGGGTTTCATAAGGTTTTTGGGTTTGAATGAGTTTAGAGTAGGTTGCATCATTTGGATCATTTCTAGTGTTAAAGTTTGGATTTTGATAGTACTTTTGTGTTTAGAATCATTATAAGTGTTTAGGTTTTGATTTGGAAGGCTTGAATCATCGTAGTTGGGTTGTTTTTGGATTGAAAAGTGGTGTTTTTAAATGTTTCTTGGATGCGATTTGTCTCTCGAAGTGTGTTTCTTCTATGCGATTTGTCCTTAGAAGTATGCTATTTGTCTCTTCCATGAATGCTTATTGAAGCGATTTGTCACTCATTTTGTGTGATTTTTCTGTTTCAAAGAAGCGACTTGTCCATTAAGCGATTTGTCTATTGAGACAAAACGACAAGAAAGGATAAAGTAGTGGAAGTAGTGGGTGTACTTGTGTACTATGCGACTTGTCTGTTTATGCGATTTGTCAACTAAGCGATTTGTCTTTTTAGCGTTTTGTCAACTTAAGCGATTTGTTGCTTAAGCAATTTGGTAATTAGGGTGCGATTTGTCTGTCAAAGCGATTTGTCTGAAGAGCGATTTGTCAAGGGTGCGACTTGTCAAGTGTGCGATTTGTCTTTTGACACTTATTGTTTTCCTTTTAGGCTTATTGTTTCTTCGTGTTACGTTTTACGGTTTTCTCTTGATTTAGTAAAATCCCATGAAAGAATCTATTTCCCGGTTTAATCAAAGAGTTGTAAAATCCCGTGGAATTTGTAATCATGTCTACAATTATCTCTTCCGTTCTTGATGACGTTCAAGCAGGATCGATACTGCCCTCCCATGCCGGATAGAACCGATTATGACTCTTGGGCTCAAAGAATCGACCGTCATCGCTTAGGAAAGGAAAATGGGGTTAATATCCTCAAATCAATTGATGAAGGACCATATCAAGTTGAGACTACCGAGACATCCTTGAAACCGCTCGATGGTTCATTATATTATGATTGGATAGACCAAAGATGTATGATGAACTTAATGATAAGGAGAAGAAGAGATACGATGCGATATCGTGGCTTCAAACATTATACTTGTGGTTTACCAAAGGACATTTACAAATTGATCAATCACAACATCAAGCAAAGTCAATGATGGGACAATGTTAAGATGCTTCTATCCGGTTCGAATTGACTAAAGAAGACAGTGAGTCTCAGCTGTATAATGACTTTGAGAACTTTAAGATGAATCCAGGGGAAACTATTACTAAATATTATGTGAGATTCCACAAGCTTGTGAATGACATGAGGAATATCAAAATAACTATGCCAAATATATAGCTCAATTCAAAGTTTGTGAACAACATGAATCCCGAAGGGCACAAATTTTTCAATGCAGTCAAGCTAAACAAAGGATTGAGGAACACAAATTACGAGCAATTGTATGCTTATTTGCTTTAGAATGAGAAACATGATGTGCTTGAACAAATGATCTTGGAAAAGTTCAAAACCAATTCTCGAGATGCAAGCTCGTTAAATGATTCAACTGCATTCTACACTAATGTAGGAATAACCACCAAAGCATCACAAGTCATGCCAACTGATAATGGTAATCACAAACTCATTCCGGATCCAGGGTATAAGCCTCCAGATCAGACACATTCATGGAACAATTTGTCAATCAATTGGCTCTAATGGTTAAGCAAAACTTGAACTTCACTCCACACACCAACAATCATGTCGTAACGACTTCCAATCTCCACAATCATGCTACAACAAAGAAGGAAAGGTAGTGGTGCAAAATGTGCAAGGAAGACAGAATGAACAAGGAATGGCAGGAGGCGGGTTATGGAAATCTTGGTGTAGTGGAGGATATGTGGGTAATCGAATCGAGGAAGGAATATGGCTCAGGGTCAAGGGAATCCAATCAAGTGTTACAACTGTGGTGGAGAAGGACACATTGCAAGGAACTGCACCTCTCCAAAACATCCACAAAATGCAGAGTACTTCAGGTACAAAATGTTGCTGGTACAAGCTCAAGATAATGGAGCGGTATTGGATGAGGAAGAATTTTATTTCTTGCTGAGGGAAATGCCAAAACTTACAATGTAGATGTGGATGAACAGCTAGTGAAGGGTATGGGATACAACAATCCAAATGCATTTCAAGTTGCAGATTGTGATACATTTGACTCTGATGTCGATGATGAACCTACTGCCCAGACCATATTCATGGCTAGTATCTCACCAATGGTCTCTCCAAAGGCTCCTTCACCACGACAGGACGGTCCCTCCAAGGAATCAATCATATCAAAGGTATTGAAACTATACGATGAAGTTGATGTGCAAAAGATACACGACAAGGTACAATCAACTAAAATTATTGAATCAGAGGGTAATAGCAATGTTGTCCCATATGATCAATATGTGAAACAAAATGAAAGTGAAATTGTACCAAGTGATGCATCTTCTGTAGTCAATGATGACTATATTTTCGATGAATACACTGCATGTGCCCATGATGATTCTATAACCTCTGAACTGAATGCCTATAAGGAACAAGTTGCTATATATGAACAATGTGCTAAGTTTGAATTGACTACCCGTGAGCAGGAGATGGATAACCAAATGCGTACAATTATCAGAAAAAGTAATTTTAGGGAAGAAATGTTAAAACAAGAGTTAGATTCCTTACAAGAAAAGCTTAACAAAACTTTTAAACAAAAACAAGAACTTTAAGAAAATGTAAAAGTTCTTAAACAGGAATTCAATGCTAAGGAATCAAAACTTTTAAATGAATTTTCCAACCTAAAAATTTAAAGAACAAACTTGAAAACAAGTTATGCGTACAAGGAACACCATTCGAGACAATTTCACATGATCACTAAGCATAGAGTTCTAAGTGATAAGCATAGTATTGCATTTTTAGAAGAACCAAATCCTGAGGCTTGTATTAAAGCAAAAGCAGCTCAAAAGGTAATCTATGATAGAAATGAGATTCTTAAGCCTAGACAAAAACCTACTTGTGTTGAGTGCACTGAGGAAGATAGAAAATTAGAAAATGTCACTAGAGAAAAAATGAATGATAAACTTAAAGATCCTTTGTGCATAAAACATAACATCACATATAAAATGCTGAATTACTCTAAGGAAAACTGGATTGCCTTTAATAAGTTTAGACCTCAGACCCAGATGACCCCTGAACAAGTATTCTGGAAAAAGGATATGGATAAGCAAAAAGCTGATGATTTTATTGAAAAGAATTCCCCTTGTAGGAAATTGCCTCCAGCCACTGTCTATCCCCCCAAATACACCTAAGAATTTAGTGCCATATGGAAGCTAATGCGGTTGGTCATACCCCTATTGCTGAGAAAATTGGGGAGTTTAAAAGGCTTCTTTTCGATGGGAAAGCTACTCTTGTTGATGATAATGGTAATCCTATTAAAAAGGTTGATTGTCAGGGTTATAATATGGATTTACCGGCTACTTTTTTTACTAAGAGGGTTAACCCATTCACTAAGGTGGGGGAGATTGTGGATTCTGATAGTGATGATGAGGAGGTTGTGAACACCTTTGATGAGTCGAGTAACCTATTTGGTGGTAGTCATGATCGAGAAGATGACTATGATGACTATGATTATGATAACTATGTGGATCAGGTTTACGATCTTCCAGAAAATTTGGATGCCTATTATGACACGTATGGTATCAAGCTCCAAGGCCTTGGTAGGAAGTAATGTTATCTCCATAGGAGTCTAATGTTATTTGTTGAGTAGTGGTTTATTTTCTTATATAGAGAATATGAAGTATCTTGTTATGTAAGCTTTTCGCCTATGTAACGGGCTGAGATATGGGATTCACCCATATCCTTTGTACTTAAACATTTTTTGGAGTAATCTATTTACCGGGTCTTTGACCTTTTACCCAAAAATACAACATTGTCAACTGCAAGTAAGATTAAGAATACTGAAGTTGAGATAAGAACCGAGTGTCCACACGGAAATATAATTTTGTTCTATATTGGTCGAAACTCGACGCCACAAATAATTAGGCCCGACATAGTTCCTCCAAGGCATGCCGCCTGGGTTCCATGGAACATAAGCATCTTTTAATCTTGTTATCATAGACAAATTTCCAGACCTAACCTCCATCCAACCATCTTCTCTCGCTTTTGGAACTCTCTTATCTCTCAGATAAATCAATCGCTGGGGCTCTAAGATAAATGATTGTGTTTTCTTTGTTATTCTTGATGAGTAGATCCCGTGCTTTCATCGACACTGAGTCCCTCACTGTTTTCGGAAGTTGGAAAACAAGATAACATGCATAGGTGTGATCCGGGGACAACAATTCGGTTTCAATATTGCATTTGATACTAAATGCTAGGTGGCGTGAAGCTCAACGACCTCTTATGATACGATTTGACTCGTACCAAGGTTGCACCACTATAGCGTATGCAAGCTCCTAAGAAAGAGACGAGAAGACTAGAGAATTATTTGACACAAAACTAACTTTCATTAATGCCTCACGCAGTATAAATAGATAAACCCTAACTTGTATCACAAGTCGATTACAAGATAGATTCTAGAACAATGACACTTTCCTAATGAAACACAAAGACATTCCTAAACAAATAATAAACTTAAACAAACAAATAAACCGGTTAGACAAGTCCTAGCCCATTACGAACTCCACATGCCAACCCGGTGCTTTCCTGGACCGCTTACCACGACTCAGCCCACTATCATTCGTGGGTGTAACATTCTCTTCTCCTTCAAAACTTACCTTGTCCTCAAGGTTATATGAAGGATATGTGGCCTTGAAATCAGTCATTCACTCCCATGTCGCCTCCTCCGGAGACCGTCCGTCCCATTGCACCAAGACCTGCTTATCTAATTTTCCATTTCACAACACTACCCGTGAATCACATATAGCCATGGGTTTTTCAAGTGGCTGTCCCTCCTGAAATTCCTCAGGTAATTCGGTTACTACTTTATCCCCACTTCCTGAAAATAGCTTGAGATTGGACACATGAAAAACCGGATGAATCATGCTTGTACTAGGAAGAGCAAGTTGATAAGCCACCTTCCCTATCCTTTCAACTATCTCGTATAGACCATAATACCGTTTTGCAAGCTTATTTAAAAGACGCTTAGCAAGAGTGATTTGCCAATAAGGCTGTAATTTAACGAGCAATTTATCTCCTACATTAAACTCAATATCACGCCGATTGCGATTAGCCTTTACCTCCATTCTATTTTTAGCCTCTAAAAGATTCTGCTTGAGTCTTCGTATTAACCCATCACGTTCTACTAATAACTCTTTTACGGCCGCCACCTTAGATGACCCTGGTGGATATGGTATTATGGATAAAGGTAATATTCCATACAAAGCTTGATATGGTGACATTCTAAGGCTACTATGGTAGCTTGTATTGTAACAAAACTCAGCCCACGGTAAGAGACGCACCCACTGCTGTGGTTTATCCTACACCATAGCTCGGAGGTACTGTTCCAAACCCCGGTTAACAACCTCCGTTTGCCCATCCGTTTGAGGAGAATACACCGTGCTACGATTCAATTAAGTTCCACTAAGTTGAAATAATTAAGTCCAAAACTTGCTAACAAAGATTGGGTCATGATCAGAAACAATGGTTTTTGGGATTTAATGGTGTTTAATTACAATTTCCAAAAACAATTCAGCCACTTTATGAGCATTGAAGCTGGTAGGTAACGAACCAAAATGGGCATATTTAGAGAATCGGTCCACCACCACAAGAATAACCGACAATCCCTTATAAACTGGTAAACCGATAATGAAGTCCATAGACACATCTTCCCATACGGCATTGGGCGTAGGTAATGGTTGTAGATAGCCACCCATCGCCTGAGTTGAATACTTAGTTTGTTGACACACTAAGCATTGTTTGATATAATCTTCTATCGACTTCCTCATTTCCCGTCCAATAAAACAATGCTGATAGTCCAACTAGCATTTTATTGACCCCTCCGTGTCCGACACTAGGCGTATCATGGAACTCATGTAGCAACACCATTTTCAACTTTGATTCTTTCCCCACATAATAGCGATCCTGAAAAATCACGAGCCCTTTCTCACGTCTAAACCTAATTGGTTCAGTTCCCGTATCCAACTTTCTATGTAGGCTAAGCAATTCCTCCAACGATTCATTCTCTCCCTTTAAATCCATCATTAACCCCACAACCTGATGATTAAGGCCCATAAAGGTTGCGCTATCAGCTTCCTCATCATCATGCATTCAAGAAAGCGCATCCGCCACATGGTTTGAAGCACCCGGTTTACATTCTATTACAAAGTCGAATCCCAACAATTTTCCAACACACTTTTGTTGTATTGGAGTTTGGATCACCTGTTGCATCAATTCCTTAATAACTTTGTGGTCGGTACGAATTATGAAACGCCGCCCCACCAAATATTGACACCATTTATAAACTGCCTCCAGAATGGCGAACAACTCTTTTTGATATGTGGCTGCCATACGCATTCTTGGTCCAGGATTTCGGCTAAAATAACTGATAGGAAGACTATTTTGTAGCAATACCGCATCTATCCCATTGTCGGATGCATCAGCTTCCACCACAAACATTTAATTAAAATCCGGCAGTCCCAAAATAGGAGTTGTCGATAACTGCTGCTTAAGGTTATCAAAAGCCGATGCCTCTTCCCCACCCCACTTAAAACCAGCTTTTTGGAGAAGATCTATTAATGGCGCTGCCGTGATGGCATATCCTTTGATAAAACGCCGATAATACCCGGGGAGTCCTAAAAACCCCCGTACCTGTCGTTGATTTGTAGGCTCTGGCCAATCCCTCATGGCTTGCACTTTCTTAGGATCCACCTCCACACCACGACCTGAAATAATATGACCTAAATACTCAAGCGTCTCTGCCCCAAATACACACTTAGATCGCTTCACATAGAACTGATGTGTCTGTTAACAGCGAAAAACACACTCTAAATGTTCCAAATGCTCCGCAAGCGTGGTACCGTAAACTATAATGTCATAAAAAAAACAACCACAAATTTGCGCAGGTAAGGTGAGAACAAACGATTCATAGTAGCCTGAAAAGTAGAAGGGGCATTTGTAAGCCCAAAAGGCATAACCAAAAACTCATAATGTCCATCATGTGTACGGAACGCCGTCTTATACACATCCCGCTCATGAACTCGAATTTGATGGTACCCTGCGCGTAAATCCAACTTAGTAAAACTAACCGCTCCCCCAAGCTCGTCAAACATCTCATCGACCGTCAGGATAGGAAATTTATCTTGAACATTGACCGCATTTAAGGCCGATAATCCACACAAAATCGATAACTACCATCCTTTTTCTTAACCAACAACATCGGTGATGAAAAAGGACTTTGACTAAAATGAATAATTCCCTGATCTAGCATCTCATTAACCAATTTTTCCATCTCACCTTTTTGATAATGTGGATAACGATACAGATGCACATTCACAGGCTTAGTACTGGGTAACAAATGAATACGGTGGTCAATTGAACGATTAGGAGGTAAGGTTGTGGGTACCTGAAATAATGAATCAAACCGTTCAAGTAGAGGTATGAGCTCGTCATGCCCTGAAACTGCATCCTCGGCTTGCGCCTCTGCTGACAATGGTAAACTATGAACTTCATAAACCCCAGAAACCTCGTCCTTCCCCAATAAAGCTTGCATTTGATGAAAACTAATTCTTTTCATTCGTAGGGAGTCATCCCCTTTTAACATATAAGTCGTGTTAAGCAAAGTGAATTCCATAATCTGTTCTGGATAGTCATGAGTTACCTTACCCAAGGTTTGAAGCCATTGAATCCCTAACACCACTTCAAGTCCCCGCATTGACAATACTTATAAATCAACCTCTATTGTGACTCCTTGCATGTGAAGAGTAATCTGTGGATAAACACTTTCACATAACAATGTCGCACCACTGCCGATATAGACTTTGAAACCTTTTGTTGGTTTGATAGGTAAACACAGTTGCTCGACGACATCAGGTCGAATAAAGTTATGCATGCTACCATTGTCAATGAGTACATGGACATCCTTCTTACCTATCGTCCCCCAGAGTTGGAGAGAACGTGGACTTCCGTGACCAATAAGTGAATTAAGAATGGAGATGTCACCGCTCTCGACCTCCCCGTCCCCTACATCATTGGTCGCGACCACCTGGTCATCTTCCTCTTCAGTCATGAGTAACAAAAACTTTCCTTGACACTTATGCCCACGTGTCCATCAATTATCGCAATTAAAACATAATCCTTTGCTCAGACGGTCTTGTCGCTCAGCCGGGGAAATCCACTTAATGGCCAATGCTTTGGAAGTTCCAGTAGGGTTTGGCAACAATGGTGGTTTAGTTGTACTTGTTGGGATAAAGTCTGACCGAGCCTATGGACAGTCAAAACAGTTTCCAAGCATATGGAAGTTTACAATTCTAGTCTAATTAGGACTCCTTATTTGTTAAGGACTATCTTGCTTTATTAGAATTGTAGTAGGATTAGAAAGCAAATTCTAACACCTATATATACAAACCGAGTTGTGGTTTGTTATTAATGTATTCAATATCAGTTTTTGTAAGCAAGTAATTTTACGATTAATTGAGAGCTTATTCCAAGTATCTTGTTATCGTTTTTGTGTTTCGCCAGAACTACGATCAGTTGTGGGTCTTGAATTGGTATCAAGAGCTAGGTTCCAAGTTAGTCGATCTCTAAAGGGTTCCAAGTAGTCGATCACTGAAGGTGTTCAAGTAGTCGATCATCGAAGGTGTTCCAAGCTTAGTCGATCACTAAAGGGTTCCAAGAAGTTGATCACGTAGGGTTTCCAAATGAAGGGTTTCAACACAAGTCGACTAAAGGGTTTCAAGAAGTCGATAAAGTTTCAAACTTTAACTTGGTTTACTTAGGCAAGAAGTAAAACAAGCGTGTTCTAGGTGGAAGACAATCCAACTACACCAGTAACTTACAAAAGGCGTTCGAAGGATGGTGCAAGGCGGTCGAGTCAACCACCAATTGAACATTCTAAACGGCTCTTCAATGTCCAATGTTAACAAGCACCTAACTATAACATATGGGCAATAAGAGTTAAAGCGGTATTCGAGTCCATGGAATACTCGATGCACCGGAACTGTGGAAGGAACACAAGTTGTTGCTAAGCAAGATCACATGGCAAGAGCGTTACTCTTCCGTGCGATTCCGAAGAACTTGTTTTCAAGTTTCACAATTCAACACACCCAAAGAAACTGGGAGCTTTGAAGACCGGTATGTGGTGTTGATAGGGTTCGAGACGCAAGGTTGCAAACCTTGAGACGGAATTCGAATCTTTAAAGATGAAAGTCAACGAATCAATCGATGACTTTGCGGCTAGGTTGGGCAAAATTGTGATGTATAAATAGCTTGGGAACAATTTATGAAGACAAGAAACTTGTTAAGAAGTCGCTTGCATCCGTTCGGATAGGTATGTTGCAATTGTTGCCTCAATTGAACAATTTGTCGACTTGAATACTATGTCTTTTCAAGAAGCAATTGGAAGGTTGAAAGCTTTTGAAGGAAGAATGAAGGGTGTTGACACCACTTCGAAGATCAAGCAAGTTGATGTTCGGAAGGGTCGAAAGATATGATAAGAAAGGTCGAGGAAGAATTCTTCCGTGGCAACGGTAAAGGTCAAAACTTTTCTTCTCAAAACAAATCTCGTGGTAGTGGTCAAGCTAATAACCACAACCGTGGAAACCAAAACAACTCCGGAGCAATACGGATCAAAAGAAGAACAAAAGTCGAGACCTTTCAAAGATTCAATGCTTCGATGTGATGAATATGGTCACTTTGCTTCTAATCGCCTCGAACGACGCGAATGTACAAAAGCATGAATCAAACCTTTTGAAAATGGAGGATGATGATGACCCAACACTTTTATGATGAAAAGCGTTCAAGAAGTAGTTTTCTTGAATGAAGAAAAGATTATCCCAAACCAATTGAATACTAAGCCAAACGAGGAAGACACTTGGTATTTGGATAATGGAGCAAGTAATCACATGACGGGATCCGAGAATACTTTTCGAGTTGAATGAGAATATCTCCGGCAGAGTGAAGTTTGGTGATAACTCCTACATCGAGATCAAAGGAAGGGTTCGATAATCATTGAAGGAAAACGGGTGAGCAACGGTTAATCACGGAGTCTATTACCTACCCGAGCTAAAGAGCAACATAATTAGTCTTGGGAAGCTACCAAGGCGGATGTGACATTCGTATGAAAGGTAACCTTCTTACTATGCGACTCGGATGGCAAGCTTCGATGAAGGTTCCTAGAACAAGTAATAGACTTTACAAGATTAAGCTCCAAGTTGGAAGTCCGTGTGTCTCAAAGCAAAGATGGAAGATGATGCTTGGTTATGGCATGCTAGGATGGGTCACATTAATTTCGAGACGATGGAATTAATGGCAAGGAAGGGCATGGTTGAAAAGTTGCCAATAATTCATCAAGAGAACAAGTTGTGTGAATCTTGTTTGGTAGGAAAACAAACCAAGAAGTCATTTCCTAAAGCAGCGAAATTTAAGGCAACACATTCTCTTCAACTTATACATGCCGACTTATGTGGACCAATTTCTCCACCATCCATAGCACGAAACAGGTACATATTTGTTCTTATTGATGACTTCTCACGCTTTATGTGGACTTTTACCTTGAAGGAAAAAGGATAAGCATTTGAATACTTCAAAAAGTTCAAAGCTTTAGTTGAGAAGAAGTCGAGAAACAAGATTATAACCCTAAGGACCGATAGAGGAGGTGAGTTCACTTCAAAAGAATTTACCAACTTTTGTGAATACGAGGGTATAACAAGACATCTAACCGCTCCCTACACACCGCAACAAAATGGAGTCGTGGAAAGGCGAAACCGTACTCTTATGGGAATGACTAGAGCATCTTGAAAGCACGAGACGACCAAACTACATGTGGGTCAAGGAGTTAGACACGCTACATTCTTGATTAATAGAGTTTCAACTCGAGCTCTAGTTAATCAAACTCCATACGAGGCTTTCAAAGGAAAAAGCCTAACTTGGAGGGTTTATGGTATTTGGATGTGTGGCTTATGAAACGGAACAAGGCCATATTTACATAAGTTAGACGACGGTCAACACGACTAATTTACATCGAAACGAGCCAGTACAAAAGGTTTTCATTTGTTCAATCCAAAACTAAAGAAGATAGTGGTATGTCGTGATGCGGAGTTTAATGAGGAACTTGGTGGAAGTATGTTCTTTGAAAGCGAATAACACGAGCTAAACCGTGTATGTTTGTCATAGAATGGCACGGTTCTATTGATACGGGTTGTGGATTTGTTAACCCAGTGTGACCGATGAAGTTGAGGCAGAAGAGCAAGAGGCTGAAAATCATCATGATGTTGATGAAAATCAACCGGTCAATACTGAACAAGAAGTTCAAAATGAGGCAGGTAATGACCCTAATCCTGTGACAGAAACTCAACCAATTATGAGGCGTTCTTCGAGGGTTTCAACTAAGCCAACTAGATTTAATGACTTTATTATGGGGTCTCGTTCAAGAACCTCAGTTGCTAATGAAGATCAAAATCTACTTTTGATTGAAGATGATGAACCAAGAACGTTCCAAGAAGCAAAAGTCTCAAGCAAGTGGATGGTTGCTATGAAGCAAAAGATTGAGTCTATCGAGAAAATGATTCATGGGAATTAGTTGAAGCTCGTTAATGTTAATCCCATTGGATTAAAGTGGGTGTTCAAAATTAAGAGAATCCGATGGTTCAATTAATAAGTTTAAAGCTCGTTTAGTAGTAAAGGGTTATGCTCAAAAGGAAGGAATTGACTATGACGAGGTATTTGCTCGTAGCACGGATTGAAACGATCGCTTATTGATCTCATTGGCTGCAAAGAAGCATGGGAGCTACATCATCCGGATGTAAAGTCACTTTTACATGGAGAACTAAAAGAGCAAGTGTTTGTTACACAAACCGAGGGGTTCGTGAAGAAAGGAGAAGAAAGGAAGATCTACAAGTTGAAAAAGGCGCTTTATGGACTTAAACAAGCACCAAGGTGGAATACAAAACTTGATGGAGAACTCAAGCAAATGTCTTTCAAAAGATGCCAACACGAACAAGTGGTGTATGTGAAAAGACAAACAATTCAATCTTGATTATTGCGGTCTATGTAGATGATCTCTTAGTAACCGGTTCAAAGCTTAGTGAAATTGGTGAATTTAAGAGACAAATGCAAGAAAGGTTCGATATGAGTGATTTGGGAAAATTGAGCTATTATCTTGGCATTGAAGTAAAGCAAGAGGATTCGAGTATCTCAATAAGTCAAGAAAGCTATGCAAAGAAGATCTTGAAAGATGCTGGGATGCATGAAGCGAATCCTACTCAATGTCCATTAGAACCTGGAATGAAG
Organism: Chrysanthemum lavandulifolium; assembly: GCA_022545495.1. NCBI lineage: Eukaryota > Viridiplantae > Streptophyta > Magnoliopsida > Asterales > Asteraceae > Chrysanthemum > Chrysanthemum lavandulifolium. The sequence goes on along the minus strand of CM040239.1, from coordinate 301,304,589 downwards.
TTAAGCGTGGACAAGGAAGGAAAGCCGGTTGATGCAACATTATATAGACGACGAGTTGGTTGTTTAAGGTATTTACTACACACTCGACCTGATTTATCTTATTCGGTTGGTTTGGTTAGTCGTTACATGCAAGAACCAAAAGAATCACATATGGCAGCTGTGAAACAAATACTAAGGTATATCCAAGGTAGTTTGAATTTTGGAATACGATACAACCAAGAGAAGACCAAGGAGTTAGTGGGGTTTAGTGATAGTAGTTATGCTATGGATCAAGATGATGGTCGAAGCACAACTGGGCATGTATTTTATCTAGGAAAATCACCTATCACTTGGTGCTCATAAAAGCAAAACACGGTGGCTCTATCGCCTTGTGAAGCCGAGTTCATGGCGCAACTTCACCAGCGTGTCAAGGGATATGGTTACGTGGATTGTTGAGTGAAATAACCGGAATGGAAGAAAGAGTGGTGGTCTTATTTGTTGACAACAAATCGGCTATTGCACTTATGAAAAATCCAGTCTTTCACGGGAGAAGCAAGCATATAAACACGTTATCATTTTATCCGAGAATGTGTTGAAAGAGGCCAAGTACAAGTTGAGTTTGTAAGAGGTGATTTGCAACGTCGATATTATCGACGAAAGCTCTCGCAAGGATTAAGTTCAAGGAAATGCAAGAGTTACTCGGGTTGAAGAACTCCCTATCTCGAGTCGAAATTGGGGGTGAATGTTGGGATAAAGTCTGACCGAGCCTATGGACAGTCAAAACAGTTTCCAAGCATATGGAAGTTTACAATTCTAGTCTAATTAGGACTCCTTATTTGTTAAGGACTATCTTGCTTTATTAGAATTGTAGTAGGATTAGAAAGCAAATTCTAACACCTATATATACAAACCGAGTTGTGGTTTGTTATTAATGTATTCAATATCAGTTTTTGTAAGCAAGTAATTTTCTGATTAATTGGAGAGCTTATTCCAAGTATCTTGTTATCGTTTTTGTGTTTCTGCTTGTGAACTACGATCAGTTGTGGGTCTTGAGTACTAACCGTCGTCGAAGGTCCACCACCACGAGACAATGGCTGCTTATGGGTTCCCACAGCAGTCCAGTCCGAGTCGTGATACCCAATGCAGGAGCAGTTTGATCCTCCAAATGAGCCTCGGTAATCCGAGCCAATGCAAACGCATCGCCCAGTGTAGTTGGTTTCGACACCAACAACTCTCGCTGTAAATGAATTTTAAGCCCAGAAACATAGAAAGAAATAAGCAAAGATTCTGGTATATCTGTAACCCTATTCATTAGCTTTTCAAACTCGCGTTGATAATCTTCTACTGTACCTGTTTGTAACAGTTTCGACAATGCCCCTTGTGGATCTTCGTATTTTGATGGCCCAAAATGATTTTTAACACTCTCCACAAATCTATCCCAATCGGTAATCAAACCGTTACGTGTCATCCATCAAAACCACTCTGCCGCCACACCTTCTAAATTAAACCCCACAATCCTCAAGCGCTGATCTGCGGGAGTATGAAGCAACGAAAAATATTCAGTGATGGCAAAGATCCGACTATCTGGATCGACTCCTGCAAACTTAGGAACATCCAACCGCATAGACCGCGGTAACAACGATCCATGATCAATGCCTGGCCCATTACGAGCTTGAATTAAACCCTGAGTAACTTGCAATTCAGCCCTTAATCAAATGGTATTTTCTTCCATGAGAACGATGAAAGCACCAATTGATACGACTTGACTCGTACCAAGGTTGCAACACTATCGCGTGTGCAAGCTCCTAAGAAAAAGACGAGAAGACTAGAGAATTATTTGACACAAAACTGACTTTCATTAATGCCTCACGCAGTATAAATAGATAAACCCTAACTTGTATCACAAGTCGATTACAAGATAGATTCTAGAACAATGACACTTTCCTAATGAAACACAAAGACATTCCTAAACAAATAATAAACTTAAACAAACAGATAAACGGGTTAGACAAGTCCTAGCCCATTACGAACTCCTCATGCCAACCCGGTGCTTTCCTGGACCGCTTACCACGACCCAGCCCACTTTCATTCATGGGTGTAACATCTTCAAATCTGCATTCATAAATAATAGTGTGATAAAGTTAGTTGAATCATATGTGTGTGTATCCAGCATATAAACTATATAAATTTACGAAACTTAAATACCATACGAACCTAGGCATTGTTCAAGATGGGCATTTGGTAAATTTTGCATCTGGAGATTTGTTTATCACCGCCTTTGCAGGTAGCATATGACATTTCTTGCAGTTGACTTTGCTTAGCGAAAAGAACTGTTCAATATAGAGTACCAAATTTGTGAATGTCTAACACAGTGAGTACCAATAATACAATATGTAATATACAAACAGAAATCAAGAGAGAAAAAAAAAAAAAAAAAAAAAAATCTTTTCCCCATTCTCAATAAGGACTCCAGTTAAAAGAAGCTTGTCAAACTCTTGTTTGGTCATAGTTATCACATCATACCGTGACCTCTTCATTATTTCTTGAAATTCGCTCGGCGATTGTTGGTCCTGGTTAACACTCGACTTTGCATTCATTAATCTACCCACACTCTCTTTATGAGCCGCCTGTAAAATCGAATGACCATATGCCAATGTAGAGAGTGAGTATGCGTGTCTCGTTTCAAATTTTATAATAGTCGGAAGGTAACTTTTATGGCAAAGTTAGTTGTGGTTAGAGGTTAAAAATAACTGTAAGCGTTAGGTGTATAAAATTGTTAGAGAGCTTAGAAATGATTGTAAACGCGAGTCATATAAAAGTGTTTTGGTAAAGTTATTTGTAGCTACAACGAAAAAATGATAGTAATTGTGAGTCGTTCAAAAGTGTTTGGCATAACAAGGTGTAGTTAGAGCTTAAGAAATGATAGTAAACGTTAGCTGTATAGTAGTCTTTGACTAAAGTTCTTGTAGTCAGAGACTATAAATGATGGTAAATGTGAGTAATATAAAGTGTTTGACAAAAGTAGGTGAAGTTAGATAGCTAAGAAATGATGGCCAATATGAGTCGTATAAAGGTGTGTGACTAGAGTAGGTGTAGTTGGGCCGTTGGAACTTTGAAACAACCGTATCGGTTTAGTATTTGACAAAAGTAGGTGTAACTCGAGTTAACTAAATAACTGTAGTTTTTAGTTAGGGAGTGTGACGCACTATGGAAACTTCATCTTATTATTATAGAAACATGTGGTCTCGTGAAAAATAATGTTCATTTGGTCGAAATAGCTTTTGAAATGAAGTAAGCTCCTACACCAGAAGTTGCTTTTGAAGTATGGTGGGGCTTCAGCTAGTTTAGCCAAACACTCCTTTAGTTGTATTAAATTGTATGGCAAAAGTATATGTAGCTGTAGCAGTAATTCAACAGACATGAAAAGACCAGAAAACTTACTTTTTTTAAATGCTTTATGTATACATGCTAGTTTAGCGGAGCAACTGAGCAAGCTTATGTAAGTTTATATGTTGTACTGCATTTTACCTAGAGCGAAAGCTTTAGTGTTATCAGTAAGCCAGTGGATTACTTGATCATGGGACCATAGTTAGGGTCGTTATTGGCTCATTTGCGTATGTGTTTAGTTTTGTTTTATATGAGAATGTGTGTATATGGTAAGCAAACTACTAGAATTCTTAGCAAATGTTCAATTAGTACGCCAACAAGCCAGGGATAATTTTGCACTTATGACACTATGTGTTGGACAAAACCACCAACAACCCGAAGATCGATCGCGGAACGCTAGATCGAGAGTTGTATTGTGCACACGTAACAAACACGAGAGATTACAAAGAACCAACAAGAATATGCACACGATATACCCTCGTATCAAACCTTTATTTAAAACCTAATAAAGCTATTACAACGAGGAAGAAGAATGAATGCATAACATCCCCCTCATCTCTATTTAAAACCAACAAGAGTATGCACACGAATACGAATTCCATATGACGGTTACATGCTTGGCTTGCAAGCCAAGCAACTAGTTTCCTAATCTAAGTACATTCCTAAACTTTATTTAAACTAAATAAAATTAATCCCCTTATTATTGTCTAAGTCACATTTAACCCTCCTAAGTATTGCTACTAACACATAACAATTTCCACCTTAGGAATAATACTTAGGCATTAACGATACTCAACAGCTTCATCTAATGCTGGAACCTCGAACCGGGGACAGCCTTGTAAACCAGGCCTTGTATTTAGTAAATTCCTGAGTTTAGCTTTCTTAGACTCCTTCACTTTCTTCTTTTTAGTAGCATTATCCTCTGCACCCTCTTGACCAGGTACTCTAGTTACCATAATGTTTGCCCCCACTTTTATACTAAGGTGTACCTTTTCTTGCTCCTTTTCCATGTAGCATATGTTTGTCTTTTCTTCAAGTTGCTTGTCCTCCAACTTTCTTTGAGCCACTACAGCATCATCGTTACTATCCTGAACAACCTCAGCTTCACGATTTTCCTAAGCTCCCTGCAGTTCCACCTCAAACCAAACATGTTCATCAACGTGTAGTCCATGGACTCCTGTTTTAACACCAGGACTAAGTTGTTTGAACCCAAATTGCTTAGAACCAAGTTGCTTAAACCCAACTTGTTTATGATCAAGTAGCTTGAATCCAACTTGTTTTAAACTTCCATGCTTTTGTACACCAAAAGTCATTACTTTTGCATCCAAAGTATACACACAGTTCTTTTTCCTTATCCCAGTCATCATAACCCGACAACCTTTGATCACCTTGATTCTACCCAACTGCATCTTCATAATATAACCCTCTTTTTCAAGAGTACCCAATGAAATCAAACTTCTTCTTAACCCTGGAACATATCCGACATCTTCCGGTATAAAGCTTGAACCATCATTCAATTGTATCTTCGTTTTTCCTGTCCTTCTGATAGTGCATGTCCTGTTATCACCTAGTGCATGTCCTGCTATCACCTAACTAAACCGAACCACCATCAATATCCTCAAAGTCATACAAGAAATCCCTCCTAGGTGTCATATGATAAGACGTACCCACCTGAATCCATTACCAATTCAGCCATCTCATCATCCCCAACTACCACCAAGGCTTCTCTAAAGTAGGCATTACCCTCGTCATCAGAAGAATCAGAATCTTGATCATGCTTACCCTTCTTAACGAACCCACTTGACTTCTTCATTGGACAATCTCTCTTCAGTATGATCCTCTGAATGATATATGAAGCACTTGAGTTTACCAGCTCCACCTCTTGACTTAAACCGCGAACTTCCACCGAATGAGCTTTCTTGATTGATCCGACCCTCCCTTATATATAACCCGTCACCGCTTCTTCCTTTGTGTATTTAGTTCTTTTCTTCAACTCCCTTGAATTCAGAGTCGTAAGAACATCTTCCATTGTCAAGGATTCCCTCCCATACAACAATGTTTCCACAAAGTTTTTGTAAGACGATGGCAACGACGTAAGTAACATAAGTGCCTGATCCTCATCCTCATTCTCGATATAAATATTTGCCAAATCAAGTATCAACTTATTAAACTCATCTATATGATCACCTAGTTTCGTGTCTAGACTCATATAGTATGTGTATAGCTTCTTCTTCAGATATAGTCTGTTTGCTAAGGACTTAGTCATATACAGACTAGTCAACTTCGTCCAAATTCCTGCAGCAGTTGTTTCCTTGGTAACTTCCCGTAAAACTCGGTCTCCCAAGCATAGAATCAAGGTACTGTATGCCTTCTTCATAAAAGCATCCTTTTCACCTACTTCCATTTCATCGGGTAATGTCTCTAATGCAGCATCACAACCTTGCTGTACCATTAAAGCACGCATCTTTATTTGCCATAACCCGAATTCATTCTTCCCATTGAATTTTTAGATGTCAAACCTAGTTATCAAACTAGCCATTCTTCTTATACCTTGAAAAAAAAAACCTTGTCAAGTTGTTTCTTAACCAGCTTTACCGACAAGCCTCACAAGCCGTGTGCAATATTCCCCTTGTTGCTATCAACCCTTCTTGCAAATCGAATTTATTAGAATAACCCTAAACCCTCGATTACGAACAAGCAAACCAGATCGTAAACTTGAACCCCAAGTAAACCACGATCGAAACTTGAACCACAAGAAAACCCACAACAACAAAAACCTTCGTTTTAATCGAACTTTAAAACCTAAAATATGATAACCCAAAGTCAACTTTTTTTTTTTATTAAAAAAGTAGATACCTTTTTTTGTTGATGCTTCAACAAATATTTAGTCAAATCTAGACAAAGTATTATGACTTTTACTAAACAAGATTTCTGTCACCTTTGTAGCTATTCACACGTGAGGGGTAAAACAAATACAGAAAAGCTCACGTCAAAAGTATCTTTTAATCGTGCTATCACCGCTACTTTTCGAACTATGACTTCGAAACCTCGAATTAACTTGAAACCTCGATCTAGAACTCGAACTTTGATGACCACAATAACCGCGGCTCTTGATACCACTTGTTGGACAAAACCGCCAATAACCCAAAGCTTGATCGCGGAAGGCTAGATCGAGAGTTGTATTGTGCATACGTAACAAACACGAGAGACTACAAAGAACCAACAAGAATATGCACACGATATACCCTCGTATCAAACCTTTATTTAAAACCTAATAAAGCTATTACAACGAGGAAGAAGAATGAATGAATAACATCCCCCCTTATCTCTATTTATAGAGATGAGAGGGTAGAATCCCTATGGAATACGAATTCTATATGACGGTTACATGCGTGGCTTGCAATCCAAGCAACTAGTTTCCTAATCTAAATACATTCCTAAACTTTATTTAAACAAAATAAAATTTATCCCCTTATTCATATTGTGAAAAATATCACATAGCATTTACTCATTAGCAAGTACATTTCACCGTCAGTAATCACAACCTCATAACGCTACTCACTAACGTTTTGGTATCATCATTGCATCACGATGCACGTAGCTTGGCATTTTAATATGAAATAGTGTGTGATAACATTATTCCTCAAAATTCTCGCCATGCATAAAATCGTTATCAAGACAAACATGTGATTAAAAACAATTGCTCGCCAAAAATTTTGATTACAAAATACTCGCTGTCACAACACGCAGATACCCTGCAAGTATACAATATTCACCAATAAATTATCTTCATGTACCGAATGAACTTGAATATATATACATTAATATACAATAATCCTTTTAGCTATAAAACTCCTCATGTACCGAATGAACATGAATATATATACACTAATATACAATTGTTTGTAAAGTGTTAAAAGATGGCATGTGACTCTTGTCGTGTTTCATTGTTACTACGGCGATTTAGAGAAGACATAAATAGCATCTTCTAAAAGAAATTCATCTACCTAGCTAACTGGATTAGTCATCAAATGCATGATTAAATACGTTACATTGCTTATGTAAGTTTATTGGCATCAAACAGTTGGTCATTTCACCTTCATAAATAGGCTTACTTATTGCTTCGGATTTTTTTTGAGCTCATGTGTATCTTGAATGTTTTTTTTGCTTTTCATTAGAGCTTGAATAATAGGTAACTTTAAAAATAGCGAATGTCCTATAAGGTCCAACACACTTACAGCCAAATAGCGAATCTCCAAATTCAAAGCTCAATAATATATACTGATCCTAAATTAAAAATTATTAATCATAAACTAAGCTTATTGAAATATTTATTAATATCTTAAACAATTAGACTACCTGGTGCTCATATTATATTTTTTTTGGGTAAAGGGGAGTAATCCTGCACCCTGGTAAATATATTAACCAAAAAACGCTTAAGTACAATGGATATGAGTGAAATCTCATATCTCAGCCCGTTACATAGGCATAAAGCTTACATAACAAGATACTACATATTTTTTAAGCAAGAAAACAAACCACTACTCAAATGATAACATAGGACATAAAGAAAGAAAATTACTTCCTAGGTCCTTGAAGCTTGGTGCCATACATGGCATTAAAGGCATCCAAATTCCCTGGAAGATTAGAAACCTGCTTTGCATAGTCATCGTAGTCATAGTCATCATAGTCATCTTCAAACTCTTGGCCACCACCGAATAGATTAGCAGACTCATCAAATGGGTTAGCAACCACCTCATCTTCTAATCGACACCACGATCTCTCCCACTTTAGAAAAGGGTTAACTCTCTTAGTAGAAGAAAGGTGAAATACAAGAATTACTAGTTTTAGGAGCCACACCCGACTCCATCTCTTTCAAATCACTCACAAGGGGTTCTTGTGATGCAAGACTGCCTTAGTAGACTTATCTTCATTAACTTCCATTGTACGACCGTAATCCACATCCTTGTTGGTGTCATTTGAAGGAATACCAAAAGCATCAATGAGATTCCATATTAAGAGCATCAAACCGATTAGATGTAGAGATCTTTGTTCCACTCGAACTAGCCACATCGTAAGCATTCTTCTTAGTGACTTCCACTTTCTTAGGTTCGGGATGAGTCTTTTGGGTTGATATTGAAACTGCTTACCCACAACAGTTTAGTAAAACCTCCTTGACTCGGAATAGTAGAACCACATTGCTTTCCTTCTTCTTATTATTGACCGTCTTGAAACCATCATTAACACGCTTAGTAGGGTCGAGCAGAGGTTCAACAACTTTATGACATTCAATAAGAGTATGACCAAAATCTTACATTTATCACAATGAGGTGGTTTCCACTCGTATTCAACCCGTATCTTCTCAATAGTCGAACCCGACCCATCAAGTAACGGTATCTCAACAAAGAAGGCGTCCCTAAGCACCTCATCCGACTTCACTTCAATCATGCATCTAGCAAACTACTACGGTTCTGACGAGTCCTTGCACATTTGGCTAGTAAAAGCATCTAACCTTTTGGGCGTGCTTATCAATGTGGCAAGGAGACTAAGGCCGTCATCGTAAAAATATAGCAAGAGGAACATCATGGAATTTAACCCACACCGGATGTTGGTCAAATCCTCTTTAAGTAAGTTGGTGTTCAATGTCCATGGTTTAAGAATAATAGGTACATTTCTAATCAACCAAGGACCGTTTTCAAGAACATCATCAACACCTTTCTTCGAATTGAACTTAAAGAAGAAGAACTCTTTTGCATTCATCATTACCTTTTGTATACCAAACTTAGCCCACGCATTGCGTACAAAGTAATCAACAACAGGAAAAGCAAGGCGTTGACCAAGGAAATACCCATACAAAGTATTCTCAAACCTAGTGTTCACCTCTTCAACCACTTTCATCGGGACACTAAGATCCACACCATTAGCTTTCTTACTACACTCCAATCTACGAAAGTTTGATGTGTGTTTCTTTGGTTCACTAGAAGTAACACCAACATACGATGAAGAAGGTTGTTTCAAAGCATACACACCAACCTTCTCAATACCAACAGCCCCATGTGCATTCGTATCAACCTTATCATTAGCATTATTATGACCATTAACATTAGAAGCCATAGGAACAATCGTATCTTGAGGAGGCTTCGATTTATAACCAATAGCATTAAGCATCTCCTCTAGCTCCTTCTGTGACTGCGGCACCTTAAGATGCTCAAATGGATTAGCCCCAGTGAAAGTAGTAGCATCCACTGTCACAGCTGGTTTTAATGGTTGCCCATCCTCACCCACTAAAACAAGCTTCCCCTCTATAATTTGTTGTTCAATAGCCCGAATTTTCGATAAAGTATCATGACACTCCGGTGCATCATGACTAGGGGCGTCATGACTAGGGCTCGAACCAAGTGGAATCGGCTCCACTTGTCCATCAGAACGAGAACCATAATTACTACCCTCATTATTCGAACTAACAAAAGGGCAATCATCCCTGTCGACAACAGGAATAGACGAATTAATGTTCTCCTCTCCCATACTAGCCATCATAAACAAAGCAGACAAACACTAAACGAAAAGCAAGAAGAAAAACAACGAACGATACAGTCTGATGTTCGTAAACTATACCAGTAAAACCCTAGTCGAAAAACTAGGGTTTATAATCATTCACGCAAAAGTATCAACCCATGATGATGAATGAAGCACACGATAAGCAAAAGATTCAATATATAGGTTTATAATCATTCACGCAAAACTAGTGCTCATATTATAAAAATTGGTTAGGTTTTCAATCTCCATTAACATGACATGGAACGTATGCAACTTTTAATATAATATCTATATTAAATCATATAGATATCTACAATACATACGTAGTATTAGTTAACGTTTGCAACTTTTTTATTGTTATGCTTCTTTTCAAGGATGACGAATCAAATGTAATTTAGTATACTAAACCTTTCTACTAGAGTTTACTAAAGCAAGGCCTAGTTATTCATAAACCAATTTAATATAACAATAAATATTGAAACAAAATTAAACGAAGTGTGGAGTGAACACTAAAAAAATGTTCAAATTTGCCATGGTTATTTTTACACCTCTTACGGAGGTGTGTACTTTTATTTACACATGCGCACACAATATAATGTATTAAAAATGAACACAATTACAAACGTGTAAAAGCATAATTCTATCCATGGCTATATGCGTGTAAAAAACTTACACAATTATCAATGTGTAGTAACAAACTTTCACACTTTCAAGCGTGTAAAATTAATCCATAAAAAAGGGTAAAAGAGAAATAAAGAGGGAATGTGTAGTAACAAGCGTACACACTTGTAGGTGTGGATTTATTTATTATGATTTCTACATGCTTGTAAATGTGGATATATTTATATTATTTTTCCGCCTTTATATATGTGTAGTTTAGATTTTTTTTTTCACACTTTTTCACGTTGAGAAATTATTCACGCAACATTTTTTCACACACTAGGGAAGCGTGTACATTTATATTTTAAACATTTAAAAACGTGTATTTTTTAGCTAAAAATTGTAAAATTAGACTATTTGTTGTAGTGAAACAGACTAATTACGAAACAACAACGAATATTATCTGACCACAATTTCATGATTCGAGAATAATGAGGAACTATGTAACCTAATGAAAGGATTCGTGAGCAAAGAACAAGTCTTCACGAAAACGCTGAAGAGTCAAATGGTGCACACTACAAGGGATATGCAAGCGGGAATAAGAAAGAGCGACTAAATGAAATGGAAGTAGAGGAAATGAAAATATGGAAATATTTTGATAAAACGTTAAAACGGTAAGTATCCCAGAAGTATATATTTATCAGAGATAAATATATAAACAAAAATTCAAAAATGCAATCCCCAAGGGATGGTGTTTGGCTGACACCCTTAAAGGGGTAGTTTGACTCTTTGTCAAACTTTTATTCACTTCGGATAATTATGATAGAATATTAGTTGTTCTTTGGGTAAAGGGTTTCCCCAGTAAATATATTACTCCAAAAAACATTTAAGTAGAAAGGATATGAGTGAAGTCCCATATCTCAGCCCGTTATATAGGCGGTAAAGGTAACATAACATGACACTTACTATCCTTAAAACAGTAAAACAACCACTACTCACTAGATTACATTTGACACAAAACCAAGCATAACCTAACGTCTAGATTGTTTACTACCACGACCTTGAAGCTTGATATCATACATGTCAGAAAAGGCATCCAATTTCCCTGGTAAATCATAGACCTGATCCGTATAATCATCATAATAATCTTCAAGCTCATGACTGCCGCCATTTGATGCGAGAAATTTAGCCATAGGATTATCCGGCTCAAGCACCTCCTCATCATCACTGTCAAAAACAATCACATCCCCTACTTTAGAGAATGGGTTACCCACCATAGAATACGGAGAGGAAGAAGAACTAGGCTTAGTAGCCGTATCATGCGCCTTTTCTTTCAAATCAACCTTTTTAAGAGGTTTACCATCATCATCCACAATAGTAACTTTCCCCTCAATAATTAGCTTTTCAAGCTCCTCAATTTTTCCAACAATAGGAGTAGCACTAGTGCTACCATTTCCACCCTTAGCAGAGCTACCATCTTTGGTCAAGTCAACAGTAACACTAGGAATATCAGCCTCATCAGTATCAACCATATTAAGAGCATCAACTGGATTTGATGTAGTAATATTCGTCCCACTTATACTAGCCACTTCAGCAATCTTCTTCTTTATAGCATCCGGCTTCTTCGATACAGGCATATACACCTGCGTCTTATTTTTAGAAGGGCTAAATTTAGCCCCTTTACCCACCTCAATATCGCGAAAAGCCTTCCTTTGAGGCATTTAGAACCCATCATTCTTTTGTGCTTGATGTTTAAGGTCAACAGACACACGTTTGGGACATTGGGTCTCATCATGGCCAAAAACCATACAAACACCACAACGAGGTGGTTTCTACTCATATTCCACTCTGACAGTATGCAATACCTCCCCTTCACCATCCCAACTTGGCACAACAATAACCATTGTCCCCTTAAGCTCCCAATCCGCCTTGATGTCAATCAAAGCTCGAGCATAATCAAAACGCCCCCATGACTGCAAACACATAGAGCTCGTATATGCATCAAGCATAATAGGGGTACCGAGTTTGGTAGCCATGGCACTTAATCCATCTTCAGTAAAAGCAGCAATAGAAATATCATGTAGTTTCACCCAGAAAGGGATTGAACCCAAATCCTCTTTAATAAAACTCGTCCTGGGGGTCCACTTCTTCAAAATAATAGGAACGGATCGAATAAACCAAGGTCCATTCTCTAACACTCCATTAAATCCTCAATAGAGGCAAATTTGAAGAAAATAAACCCTTAGAATTCATCATAGAACGCATCACACCAAACTTCTTCCATCGCTCTTCACGTAGTTATCAACTACGGAAATGCAACCCTCTTGCCAATAAAATACCCGAAAAGAGTATTATCAAACTTAGAATTAGCTTCTAAGATAGATGACGAGGAATGTTTACCTCGGTCTTCTCATTAAGAGGCTTGCCCATATCAAGAGCGCAGAAATTAACTTTGCGGGTAGCAAAAGTAGATCCCACCTTACTTGCAAATATAGGAGCTTTCAATCCATCGTTGACCTGCTCATCCCCTTCCTTAGTCACATTCGGATTACCAAACAAATCCACCTTAGGCATAGAAGTTTTAAAGGATTTACTTCCAGCCATAGCATCAAGATTACTAGCCAAATTAGTACGATCATATGTGCAATTAAGAGAATTAACACTAGTGCTATTAGTGTCCATGCTAAGACTCTCAACTCCATGAGTAATGACACCTGGAGCCTTTTCCGGAGTAGTCTTATTCAATGATGCGTAGTTATCAGCACCACCAAAATCATGTTCCAACGTTCCCCAACCTTTATCCCTCTCTCTCATAACCCCCATCATGAATAAATCACAGCAATAAGACCCTCAAAACCAAGTAATAACCAATTAATAAGTAAACCCTAACTTTAGTTAGGGTTTTAAACTCTAGATGCACGAATAACTATCCCATCACAGAGATAATCGATAATTAGTTTGCATGGTATAAACTCACCTATATGTAGTATTGATTGATAAAGAAAATAAGAAAGCACCGTCCCACGATAAAGGTTAAATCCGACCCACAATCACAAGGAATATAACTATCAACCAATTAGGTAGTACAAACCATGCAGGAGACAACAAATTGATTTGCAACCTTAATAAACGAACACCAATAGGATCTTAAAGCATTAAAATCCGATCGGTAAATTTTACGAATTTAGGTTATCGCAAATCGCCAATGGAGAGAGAACGTTTTTAGGGTTATAACATTAATAGAATCTTAGTTGTTCAAGAATGTTCATTGGTATTCAATAAAATACAAAAGATTTTTAGGGATTCATAACCTTTCTCATAACCCTAAAATCTCGTATCCCCTCCTTCTCTCCATACGGTTGACCGAATCCTTAAGGATTCAAACCTTGATTGACCCAAAGTTGATTATTCTAGTCTACTATCCTTAGTCGACTAGTACCCACTTATTTATATGCTTATGTTTAGCTATGCTCCTATTGGTATGTTTCGATAGAATAATATCTAAATTTCATATTGTTTATGGGTTGTTGATCAATATAATATGTGCGTGATTGTACATTATAAATGTATTTAAGTTTTCTGAAGTTGGACTTTTTGGTAATAATAATGTTATATTAACAATTATGTTCATCAAAATATTTATTTTTTACTATTCAAACCATCAAGAAAACAACAATAGCATAAATACAACAATTTAATATGTTTAACCGTTTCTTAATTGTTTTCTATTGAGCGATTGGTTTCTAATTTCTATAACGGTTCATGTATTATATTTCTGAAGGTTTCAAAATGATACATGTGCATGATGATAATGATGTTTGTTTAGAAAGTAGGCATAGATCAAATTTGTAGGTTTTACCTTTAATTTTTGTTCTTATACCAATGTTTTTATAACATTCATGTAATTATAGATATCATTATTATAGAACTTATCACTTAACATAATTTAACTATAGAAAGGAAATCGACGAAGAAAAATGTGGTTTTTAAAACATTCTATAACATGCATCTTATATTTAGAAACGATTCTAATAGGGCGAATTTCTTTTTATTGTACTTCTGACAGGGTTAATGTTATCAATAAGTTGGTTTCTTTGTTTCTGATGGCTTTGTATTGCTAACGAAAAAAAATTGTTAGTTTAAAACAACAATAACATAAATTCAAACATTCAATATGTTTAACCATTTCTGTTAACATAAAAAATCACCTTCTAGAGGTCGTGGTTGATTGAAATAAGGATACATCTTAGAGAGAGAGAGAAAGTAGAGAGCAAAGGTGAAAGAAAAATGTTTTATTGATTAGAATGAATGAATAGCTACACTATTTTCCCACACCCCTCATGGAGAGTCATGAAGGGTTTTAATAGGCTCTAGCGACACTAGTTTTCATGTGTACAATATTAATCCTGGGTGCAACTATATTACATATCTAGTTCAATTAACGTGTAAGATGTTATCTTCACAAAATAGCACTCGTCCGTTATAGCAAGATTATGAAGGTAAGTCGGGATTGTTCGCGAGATTTGAGTGAATCGATTAACAAGTTTAAATCAACTAAGGCAATCCAAAAGCATATAACAACGAAAGAGATATAATGAAATTCATATGATTAAAACTACACTTGCTTAAACTAGTTTCTTATCCTTGATTAGTATGATTGTGTTAACCTCTTAACATGTTGGTTATGATAATTAGTGGGTGTACTAATCTATTGTTCTTACAAGTTAAACCTTCACAAGATTTTAGTTCATAAAAACAAGCATTAAGTTTAACCAATCAATTCAAGATCAATTCAAGTTTCATAAGTTTATTTTCACAAACTTAAACACAAAAACATCCATTTTGCTTTATCAAATTTGCTTAAGAAATGGTCAATACAAAAGGCAACCGATTATAGACAAAAGGTTACAATTGATTGTAAACAACTAATCTTACGACCATTTAGATGTTTCCAATCAATCCAACTTGATAATCAAAAAGCGTTCTTATTACAACCACACCTTAGTTCCTTTGTTTAATCAAGAATAATGGGTAAAAACAATCATCCATAGACAAAATGATTATAACTAGTTGAATAACAATAAGTTCTTTCGACCTCTACAATTACTATCAACTAGTCAAACTTGATTAACAAATGTCACTATGAAACTTTAGCACAAATGATAACATCAAATAGTCCACGAATATTAAGTGTCAATTTCCGTTAATGCTCGTTATTTATAGCATTTATATGGATTTACGCTTGTTTTCCATTGTTTTACACTTTCGAGGTAAATTGCGAGCATTGGAGCTAAAGAGACGGAAATGGAAACGTTATTAAGGATTTATCACAATATGCTTATTTTGAAGAAGTTACGGCGTAACTCATCTCTCATTACGCCGTAACTATTGCGTGACCCAAGTCCAACTTATCAAGAGGTTCTGACGTAACTCCTTCCAAAGGTTACGACGTAACTCCATTAGGTCAAAGAGGTTCCACGCCGATACTTATGACCGTAACTCATGCATCACTACGACGTAACGTGTTTATTGAAGACTACGGCGTAACCACTTATAAGGTTACGCCTGTAACTAAGCGCATCTAGTGCATTTACGGAGAAATAGAAGGTTACGGCGTAACTCATCTTTTGTTACGCCGTAACCCGCACCGGCCTATAAATACCCCAATTCCAGCATTTCAAAGCATCCCATTCCACACAACACTCACGAGAACGTGGGAAAAATCTCAAAGGAGGTCTAGGGAAGCATACGGAGTCTGTTTCCAGGAGAAGTCACACCATTACGATAAGCTTTAGCGTTTATTATTTCTTTTACTTTTAATTCATGTATTTCGTACCTTTGAATATTGAATTGATGTGCATGATTAATATGAGCTAAGCACCCTTTGGTGCTAGCCTAGTTATAATTCCTTAATTGTTTTGTTTATGTTTACCTTTACTTCCGTACAATTATTTCTAAGTGTATGCATGCATAGTTCTTTGGTAGTCACCCTTGGTTCGGTAGTTTTGAATGGCGATAGAGGCCAATTGCCTAGGAGATATGACCAACCCACCCTAGGTGAGCGTACTAAGGCAGGAAGGGTAAGATATGACCAACCCACGACCCTTCCTACTTGTGTGATTTGACCAACTGATCACCTATCGTTTGGATGAACTTAAGAATTGGGGTGTAGTGTCTAAGTTCCTAACGGCGGGACACTTACTATTTAGAATCTAGCATGTAGCGGTACTTAATGACTCGGCTTGGGGACCGGGAACAACAAGACTTATGATGCACTGATTTCTCTGTGGTGGCATCTTTCTTTGATAGGTTAGGGCGAATTGACCAAATCTTGTCGTCTCGAATTTGACCCCACCAAGTAATTGAAAGTAGGTAGACGTAGACATAACTAGTTAGGAGGATTAACTAGGTTAGCACCACTATTCCTCTATTGATTTCCCTTCTACCATTTATTTGCTTTTATATTCTGCATTAGTAGTTTAATTAATTAAATCCCTATCAAACCATTAATATTCTGTGACAATTAGACTTAGTAATTATCCGACACACGTAGCTCTTGGGACGACCTCGGCTTTACCATTTACTACACTACACACGACCGGGTACACTGCCCGTTAGTGCATTAGGGTAGACCATAGGTATAGCGAGACACTATAAATATTAAGACACGGTCAAGAAAACTGCATCATGTTTTTGGCGCCGTTCTTGGAGCTATATTAGGATTAATATTAAGTCTTTCATTTCATTTTAAACATTTCTCACGATCATATTTCAAGTTTTCGTGTACCATGGAAGTTGTTAACATCGATGACCTCACTCTTGAGGAATACTTGGCGTTGACTAGAGCGGATCAAGGTCGGGTCTCGTAAGACCGGCAATCGGAGCGGATGTTCGTTTCGAGATTAAAGACCAATTTATGAGGGAGCTTCGCGCTAACCCTTTTCAAGAAGGGGGACGAAGACGCATATGAGCACGTTGAAAATGTCCTATACATTGCTAGCCTTTTCAACATTTCGGGCGTGTCTCATGATCTTTGTTATGCTCGTGGTCTTCCTATGACTCTAACTGGAGCGACGGAAGATGGATCGAAGATTGCCGCAAGGCGCTTAATACTGGGCACTAATAAAGAAACACTTCATCCAAAGATATTGCCCACCATGAAAGATTTCTAATCAACTCTTGAGATCCACAATTTCAAACAAGAAGGCAGCGAAACTCGTATCAAGCTTGGGACGATACAACGATCTTCTTTATAAGTGTCCTACCAATGATCTTAATAACCAGCGAAGGTCAATATTTTCTACAAAGGAATAAATGTAACTACGAGGCGTTCTTTGGACTATCAAGGACCTATTCGAATATGACTCCTACTATCGCAATAGAAGCCATTCAAAATGGCGGACCATTCTCAAAAATGGCACGACGGTGGAAGTAAAAGAAACCAAGGTGAAAGTTTCGTGAGAATTGCGACAATCGCTAGTAAAATTGAAAGCCTCGATCGAGATATCTTTGAAGGTCGAGAAACCGTTCATGCCATCCAAGTAGGTTGTGAAAGTGGGAGGAGGACATCTTACTGAAAAATTGTCCTCATATGGACGAAGAAGATATTGAAGAAGCTAAGTATGGAGATAATCGACCATTTTACGGTGACAATTGAAATAGTAATGGGTATCGTGGTAATTACAACCGTGGGCCTTATGGAGAGAAAAGCCAGTCTTGAAGAAACAACTAATAAATTTCTAGAAAATTCATTGAAAGACAAAAGGAGCAAGATGAATGGTTGAAGGAATTCGGAAAACACCGATAGAAACATTTCCAAACACGACTCAACTCGAAAAACCTTGAATCCATGGTGATAAAGCTCGGTGAAAAGTAAGGAGGAATAACGATAAACACAAGGATCTAAACCAGCTATGGAATGTAAGGTAATTTTCTCGGATGATAACTCGAAGATTCGGGCCGGTGATACGAGTTTAGGGGACGATTTAAATCAGATCGAGTTACGCCGTAACATACCTAATGAGTTACAGCGGAACCTCGTGTTTGACAATGACAACGGAGTTGTGAAGAATCTTGAGGAATATGACTCTAATGAATTCTGCCGTAACCAATAATCTCGATTCTGGCGTAATTGGGATACATGGGCGAAAAATTCCTCGACTTGGACGGATCGGAAGAACTCGAAACTCTCCCTTGAAGATGAAGAAGGCCACTTATCACTCACTAGTGTACTCACAGTCGCCATTCTTGATGAAGAAACCACAAGGGCATGGCCTACATGCACCCTTCCACGAGTATTGCAATGGAGGAGACAATGAAAGAAAGGAAGAATGGACATGCCTCATGGCGTGAAAGACATGGCATAAAATTCGGTAATTTAGCCATTAAAGATTGGTACGCAATTCAATTTGGGAATGCCAAGATCAATACAAGTCTTCTTATGAAGCTAAAAGTTGATTACGCTGAGCACATTCAAAAGGAAAATACTAATAAAGATATACTACCTGCAGACGAACTTTTAAGTAAAGCGACAACAAAGATCTACGCATCATCCTTTGGTGCGAAAAGTAAAATCTCCGGGAAATTTTATGGGCGTCATGCAACCCGTATGACGATATGTGTAAGGGTGGAAGCAACTCTGGAAGATTAGGAAAAGATGAATTCTTTTGGTCCTCAACCAATGATGAGGAGAGAACGAGTTTACCTTGGATGGACAACCTGGGGTTCGATAGTTGGGTAAAAATTAAGTATGGACATGTGAACGCATTAACGAAAGATAAGATTTAGAAGGAGTACATGGATCATGTTAGGAATTAGAAATTCCGTGTATTAAAGAGTCGGTCACCTCAAGTATATGTAATCATTAGAAAGCTCGTAGTCGTAGTTCTCTTAAGTTAAGTAGTTTTAGTTTAGTAACACCGTGGAGGACGGACGGTCTTTACCCACCGTATGCCCGATCCACAGCCGTTGAGTGGCGTTTATTGTAAGACTATAAATACTCTCTACCTTGCAAGGTAGAGTTGGAGCTCATAATAATATCTTTCACTTTCTCTCACTAAGTTCCCTAAACCTCTAACTTTCTCTCTAAAACTCTCTTGTACGCCTACTTGTGTTAATGGTTTGATGTTTATGTGAAATCCAATATCCTACAATTGGTATCAAGAGCCATGGTTAGATCATATCTTACATATCTTTGGATTTCTAGTGATTTTTAGGTGGTTTTTGAGTTTGAAAAAGTTTAGTGGTTTTTGCATCATTTGGTTGAATTCTAGTGTTAAAGTTTGGATTTTGGTAGTACTTTTGTGTTTAGAATCATCTCAAGTGTTTAGGTTTTGATTTAGAAGGTTTGAATCATAGTGGTTGGGTTGTTTTTGGATTGAAAAGTGGTGTTTAAGTGTTTTTCATGCTAGCGACTTGAGCCATGGAAAAGCTTTCTTAGTAGCGACTTGCTTTACAATTTGGCGTGAGTTGTTGTTTAACGCCTTAGCGAGTTGAGCTAGCGACTTGTCTATTGAGACAAGCCGACAAAAGTACATTAGTGGATTCCCCACTACAGTAGCGACTTGGTTTAAGTTAGCGACTTGTACTTTATATTGTTAGCAACTTGGTGTTAGCGAGTTGGTACTTAGCGAGTTCTTGTTTAGCGACTTGGTGCTTAGCAATTCTTGCCAAAATTTGGTTAGCGACTTGGATTGTAGCGAGTTGTTATATAACGACTTGGAACATTAGCGACTTAGCACTTAGCGACTTGGTTCACGCTTTTCCTAGCGACTTGAGTGATTTCCATTCTTACGTTGTTCTTTGGTTTAGTAAAATCCCGTGAAAGAATCAATTTCCGGTTTAATCAAAGAATTGTAAAATCCGTAGAGCTTGAAACATGTCTACAAACGTTCCTACTATCATCTCCATTTATTCGGGGATGTTCAAGCGGTGGCTCGGATACTCATCCACCCATGCTTGATGTAACCGACTATGACTCTTGGGCTCAACGAATCGATTGTCTTGTCTTGGAAAAGAAAATGGGGTTAACATTCTCAAATCCATTGATGAAGGACCTTACCGAGTTGAGACAACTAGAGATGTACTTGATCTCTTTGAAGATGGAACTCGATTTACTGAATGGATGGGACCAAAGATGTATGATGAGCTTGACAATAAGGAGAAAAGAGATTCGATGCGATATCCGAGCTTCCAACATTATACTACAAGGTCTACCAAAGGACATCTAGAAGCTTATCAATTACAACACCGAGGCAAAAGGCGTATGGGATAATGTTAAGATGCTTCTTTCGGTTCGAGCTAACTGTTGAAGATCGAGAATCACAACCGTATGATGAATTTGAGCACTTCAAAATGAAACCGGATGAAAGTGTCTATGAGTACTATGTGAGATTTCATAAGTTGGTGAATGACATGAGGAACATCGAATGACTATGCCTAACATTCAATTTGAACTCAAAGTTTGTAAACAACATGAATCCCGAATGGCACAAATTTGTTACTTCTATGAAGCTCACTAAAGGATTGAAGAACACGAATTATGAGCAACTCTATGCCTTCCTTCTTCAAAATGAGAGGCATGCCATGTTTGAAAAGAGGATTCTAGATCGGTTCAAAGCTCGGGAGAAGCAAGTTCAACAAATGATTCAACTTCTTTTTACACAAATGTTGGGATTACCACCAAAGCTTCTCAAGTTGTACCTATGGTAATGGTAATCATAAACTCATTCCGATCCAATGTTCAAACAAGTCGATGTTGATGCGGGCATGGAAAACTTCATCAATCAAGCGGCACTCATGATAAGTCAAAACATGAATTCTCTCCCACAAACCAACAACAACATCGAACAACATCTAACCCACACAATCAAGCTACTGTCGAGATGGGAGGATCGTGGTGCAACCAGATTCGGAAAGACAGTATGATCGGGGAAGAGGTGGAGCTGGAAGAGGTTATGTTGGTAATCGAATCGAGGAAGAAATGGAAATCAAGGTCAAGCTAAGCCGATCAAATGCTATAAGCGTGGTGGTGAGGGACACATTGCAAGGCGCACATCTCCAAACGTCCACGAATCTTGATTACTTTAGAGAAAGATCTTGCTTGTACAAGCTCGGGATAATGGTGCCGCTTTGGATTAAGAGGAGTTGTTGTTTCTTCTTTGAGGGCAATGCCAAGACCTATGATGCGATGTGGATGAGCGACCAATTCGGAGATAGATCACAATCATCGAATGCCTTTCAAGTCGCCGATTGTGATGCATACGACTCGATGTGGATGATGGACCCATCGCACACACAATTTTTATGGCTAGCATTTCTCCAATGGCTTCTCCTAAGGTCTCATCTTCACCACAAGTGGCCCATCCAAAGACAAACTCATCTCGGAGGTATTAAAACTATCGATGATGTTGATGTGCAAAGATGCATGACAAAGTACAATCAATGAAACTATTGAATCAAATATTGAAAATATGGGTAATATCAATGTTGTCCCATATGATCAATATGTGAAACAAAGTGAAAGTGAAGTTGTACCAAGTGATGCATCTTCTGCGATCAACAATGACTATGTTTTGATGAATACATCGCATGTGCCCGATGATTCTGTCATCTCGAATCGAATGCCTATAAAGAGCGTGTTGCTATTTATGAACAACGTGCCAAATTTGAGTTGACCACACGTGAGCGTGAAATGGATGACCAAATGCGTTACAACTATTAGAAAAGTAGGTTTAAAGAAGAAATATTAAAACAAGAGTTAAACTCCTTACAAGAAAAGCTCTCTAAAGCGCTAAGCAAAAACAAGAACTTCAAGAAAATGTTAAAATTCTTAAGCAAGAATTCGGTGCTAAGGAATCAAAACTTTTGAATGATTTTTCTAATCTAAAAACTTTGAAAAACAAGCTTGAAAACAAGTTGTACATACAAGGTAACACCATTCGATTTTCACATGATCAATAAGCATAGAGTCTTAGCGACAAACATAGTGTCCCCATTATTAAGGAATCCAATCCGAGTATGTTAAGAAAGCTAAAGAAGCCCAAAAGGTAATCTATGATGGGAATGAAATCCTTAAACCTAGACAAAAACCTAGTTGCACTGAGAGCACTGAAGAAGATGGAAAGTTAAATGAGGCATCTAGGGAGAAGATGAACAAGAAACTAGATGATCCTAAATGTAAAGAGAAGAGAATAAATATCACACCCCATGATTACAAGAAGGAGAATTGGATTTTTTTGAACATGTTTAAGCCTCAGACATTGTTGACTCCCGAACAAGTGTTCTGGAAAAAGGACTTAGATAAGCAGAAAGCGGAAAATATTGTTGAAACAAACTCTCCCCTTAGGAAAATGCCTAAAGCGACTATGTATCCTCCCAATACACCAATGCATCTAGTTCCTAGAACTATTGCTACTAAAAGCAAGACCTTAATCGATCAATATGTTATTTTCAACTATTTGTTGATTTTGAGAAAACTTGTAAGAAAAGGATCACACCACCGGGATAATCAAGGGGAAAGGGTTTTGAACAAACAAAAGAATGCTATTTAAGCGAGGTCATGCCTTTCTTTAAACTTCTAAAAGATCACTTTGAGAGTCTTAAAACGGGATGAATCTTGATATTAAGGAATGGAAAAGGAATTTGATGCAATGATAGTTGAGGTTAGTGACTATGAGCGAGCACTAAAATATAATGAGATTGAGAGGAAGAACTTGCATACACTAAATGAGAACACGATTCTTGAATGTATTGCTCAAGATGTGTTCTACTGCTACTAAGCTTCTATTATCACTTCTCAATTTCATGAACTGTCTGTTGCTTTAAAAGTCTCCCATGATCGGGTCATTGAGCTTGAAATCAAAAACTCTAAACTAAGTGAGAAAATTGATCGGGATGACCATGATAATTTGGTAAAACATCTTTCTAAACTAGAGGTTGATCATTTTGATCTACAACTAAAATATCAACATCTTAAAGAAAGTGTTAAAACCTCAAACATCAAGACATCCTCGGATGCTCCGAGTTTGATGCGTTTTCAAATAAACAAACGTGACGAAACAGATTCAAGCTCATTGTAACACGATCGAAAGTTGAAAGCCCAAATCGCTCAATTAAAGGGTGAAAAGAACAATGTGACGGGATCCCAAATGCCTCCTCCTTTAGATTCTCAATACTCTCAAATTTTTCATCTTCAAAACTTGGTAAATGCCTTACAAAAGGAAAGCGAGAGTTTTCTAGAAGAAAATGAAAAAGTTAAGCGACACTTTAAAGAGTTATATGATTCAATGAAAGTCACTCATGACCAAAACAAAGAAAAATAACGTCTTTACAAAAGGAAATTGAGAATCGAGAAGTCGGAAAATGGGAAAGCGCCACTTGTTTTAATAAGAATGTTGTCTCAAATTCACCCTTAGGCGAAAATATCTTGTGACGGTTAAATATATTCTTCCTCATCTTAGGAATAATGAATCGCATTTCATGACTATTGTGCTCACCTTAAGGATAGTCTAGAATGTCTCCGTGAGATTGTTGAAGAGGATTTCATTAATAAACCTCTTGACGGAGAAATTAGGTTTGCTTGCCTCCGTGCCAAACGATCTCAAGAGTCTTTTGATGTGTAATTGCAACCTGTCCAAAGTCCGTAGGTGCAAAGGCAAAGCTGTGATGCCTTGTTCTATGCCTAGTGCCAAGCATGAAATCCGTTCTATGCCCAATGTTATGAATGCCAACCTCAGTGTGCCTTCAAGTAGTTCAGATTCCAGATATGTTAGTCCTAAGAAAGTGAGTTTTAGTGTGCCTGCAAATAGCTCAAATCACAGTCTTAAGAAAGTAAACACCAATGTGCCTTCTAGTAGTTCAGATCCTTGCACATCTAGTTCGGAATGCAAAAATTAGATCAACCAACTAATGTTCCCATTCCTTCTACAGAATAATCGGTGACATTAAAGCAAGCGGTCAAAGTCTCAAGACAATACAAGGAATGATAGGACCTTGCAAGCTAAGAATGTTCATTGGAAAAGTAGAAGACCAATCTAGGAACTTTAAGTTTGAGTCGAATAAAGCGAATCGTGTTGATTCTAGTATTAGCCATAGGCGTACTATAATTAATTCGATTCGATACTATTTGCAAACCTTGTAATGATGTCTCGCTTGAATTACATTGCTAATCATGAATGTGGTGTGAATGCTTTGTCTAATCTTTGTCAAACGCCTAGTTAAAATCAGTAATGCTAATAATCGTGCAAAGAAGGCTAAAAGGCAAAGATGAAAGATTGTTAGAAAGCAGTGGAAACCCAGGGAAGAACATTTATAAAGATAGGTTATTATTGGATACCTTTTGGTCATAAGAATAATCGGTTTGTCCTCAACTGCTAAGACTATGCCCATTAGAAAATGGATGCCTACTAGTAGAACTATTCCCTTAAGAAGTGTATACACTTTGAATAGGTCAAATCGAGACACCAAGACCGCATCTATTCCCAATAATTCCATTGCTTCTACTTCCGATATGGATGTTTCTATTTCGATGTGGGTGTTCCAATCATCGTTACTAACCAAATGGAACCCATTCTTGCGGGGATCCCAAATATCCGATTATCCATTCTTGTCTATGTTCAATGCAGGATCGTTCAAATCGCTACGTGGTACTGGACTCAGTTGTTCCAAGCATATGACCGAGACCGGTCACGGCTCATGAACCGTGAGCAAATTCATCGGACAGTTAGATTCGGGAATGATCATTTCGGTATAATTATGGGTTATGGTGATTATGTTGTTGGTGATAGTGTTATCTCTAGAGTATACTATGTGGAAGGTCTTGGTCATAATCATTTCTCTGTTGGTCAATTACGTGATTACGATCTAAGTAGCCTTGAAAACATACTTGTTATGTTAGAAAACTTAATGGTAAGGAACTGTTAAGAGGAACTCGTGGCTCAAATCTTTACACCATCTCTATCGATGATATGATGAAGTCTTCTCCAATTTGCTTGTTGTCAAAGGCTTCGAAAACAAAGTCATGGTTATGGCATCGTCGTCTCAATCACTTGAACTTCGGCACCATCAATAATCTTTCCAGAAAGGACTTAGTTGTAGGTTTACCTAGACTAAAGTATGAAAAGGATCATCTTTGTTCAACATGCCAATTGGGAAATAGCAAAAAGTATGCCCATAAGCCCAAACCTACAAACTCAATTACAGAAGTTCTTCATACCCTTCATATGGATTTATGTGGACCAATGAGAGTGCAAAATATCTTTGGGAAGAAATATGTGTTAGTTGTGGTTGACGATTACACTAGATTCACCTAGGTCAAGTTCTTAAGGACAAAGGATGAAACTCCGATATCATTATCAAACTCATCAAGCAGTGAGTTCGACTTAACAAAACCGTCGAATTATCCGAGCGAGACAATGGTACCGAGTTTGTTAACAAACAACTTAGTGAATTTTATGAAAGCATCGGAATCAACCATCAAAGAAGTGTTCCACGAACTCCTCAATGAGCGGTGTAGTTGAAAGACTAAATCGAACTCTTGTGGAAGCCGCTAGAACAATGCCGATTTACTCAAAGGTTCCAATGTTTCTCGGGTGAAGCTATTGCCACCGCATGCTACACAAAATCGTTCCTCGATTCACACTATTCATGGAAAAACTCCATATGAACTGGTCCACAATGAAAACCTAATCTCTTTCCTTCGTGTGTTTGGTGCATTGTGTTATCCAACTAATAAGGGTCAAGACTTAGGCAAACCGAGAGTCAAGCGACATTGGAGTTTTGTAGGGTATGCACCAAACAAAAGGGATACCGAATCTATAACAAAAGAACCCGAAATATCATGGAAACAATTCACGTTACATTTGATGAGTCGACCGGTCAAACGGCTCTGGACAATCCATTCAGGGACCCGCACTTCAAAATAAGTCCATTGGTTCATCCCTTGTTCCAAACTCTTCTCAAGAAACTCCATATGTACCTCCATCCGAAGATGATTTAAAGAAATTGTTTGATCCTATGTTTGATGAGCAGATGAGCCAAGTGCTAATGAATTGACGACTCCTCAAGAAAGGCCGCTCATATTCCTCGTGAATGAAGTCAATCCTTCGGGTCTCAATATCATTTAGCCAAGAAGCGCCGTCGATCACTCTATCTCATCAACAAATCATCAATCTTCCAATGTACATCATGGAACTGCTTCTCACATCAATGATGAAGACAATCCTTTGCTACTCCTCGAAGATGCTCCATTTGAGAACATATTTGCTCCTCGAATCTTCATCGAACCATCTTCTTCAAGACATCAACTCGCTACTTGGTCCCCCAACCACCGCCACATGAACACCTTAGAAAGTTGACACATGATCACCCATTGGACAACATCATTGGAAACCCTTCTCGTCCGTATCCACTGTAAATGACTTGCTCATCGATGCCTTATGGTGCTTCTTTAACTCAAGACTTCAAAGATCGAACCTAAAGATGTTAAAAGCTGCTATGAATGAAGACAATTTGGTTCAATGCCATGCAAGATGAAATTCATGAGTTTGATCGATTAGATGTATAGGAATTAGTACCACTCCAGTTGTGCTATGATCATTGCTCTTAAGTGGATCTTCAAAGTGAAGCTTGATGAGCATGGTAATGTTTTGAAAAATAAGGCTAGGTTAGTGGCTAAAGGTTATCGTCAAGAAGAAGGTATAGACTTTGAGGAATATTTTGCTCCGGTTGCTTCGTATCGAGGCGATCGTAATCTTCTTGGCTAATGTTTGCTAGCAAGAACATGGTTGTTTATCGATGGACATAAAACCGCATTTCTTAATGGAGATCCGAAAAAGTGGTTTACGCCACCACCGGAGGGTTTTGTGAATCCGAGCATCCAAATCATGTTTATCGCTTGAAAAAGGCCCTATATGGTTTGAAGCAAGCTCCTAGAGCATGGTATGATATGTTGTCAAAGTTTCTTCTATCTACCGGATTCAAAGAAAGGCGATTGATCCTACTTTGTTCACCGTAAAGTCGAAATGCAAACACTTAATTCACGCTCAAATTTATGTTGATGATATTATTTTGCCTCGACCGACCCAATGGAATGTGATCGCTTTTCTAATGAAATGGGTTCAAAATTTCAAATGTCAATGATGGGACAAATGTCATTTTCTTGGGATTACAAATTTCACAAAGTCCGGAGGCATTTTCATAAATCAATCTAAATATGCAAATGAGATGTTAAAGAAATTTGGATTTGATTCAAGTGACCTGTTGACACTCCCATGATTGAACGTACCAAACTAGATGAGGACCACTCGTGGATCATGGTAGACCAAACGAAATATCGTAGTATGATTGGATCCACGATGTACCTCACAACTAGTAGACCGACATCTTGTTCATTTGTTTGCATGTGTACTAGATACCAGGCTAAGCCTACTAAAAAGCACCTTGAAGCGGTTAAACAGGTCTTTCGGTATCTCCAAGGAACCATCAACATGGGACTTTGGTACCAAGGACACCGGTATGTCACTAACAAAGATATGCGGATGCGATCATGCGGTGTCAAGATACTCGTCAAGTACGTGGAGGTGCTCAGCTTTTGGGTGATAAGCTTGTGAGTGGTCTTCAAAGAAGCAAATGAGTACTTCTATTTCCTCTACAGAGGTTGAATACATAGCCATGTCATCTTGTTGTGCTCAAATCCTATGGATGAGATCCCAATTATCGACTATGGCTTTGAATTTAACAAAATCCTCCATCTTGTGATAATAAAGTGCTATTGCTCTCTCATGCAACAACGTACAACACTAAAGAGCAAAGCACATCGACATTCGACATCATTTCATCGGGAACAAGTGGAAAAAGGTGTGGTGGAACTCTATTTTGTAAGGACCGAATATCGCTAGCGACATCTTCACCAAAGCTCTTCCAAGAGAACGCTTTGAGTTTATTCTTCCACGCCTTGGCTTGAAAAGCCTTCAACCGAAACACTCAAACGTCTTCGGAGGAAGACGAGGAGTAAAGGTCTATATTCATCTATCTCTTGTAAATATTTATTCGAAAAACAAAATACAAAATTATAAAACTTTCAAAATCCATAAAATCAAAAATTCGAAAAAATCTTGAAAATTATTGTCAATTTGTCATGTTTTTCTCGGTTCGATAATATCTACGGTCTTTGTTACATCATTCAAAGAATGACACGGACTTTAGATGTTGTTCGAATTCTTAAAAAATAATAATAATAAAATAATAATAATAAATCAAAAATATTTTTGGGAGAAAGAGAAACAATGGTTTATTGTCATTTCGAGCAATAACCCGTTTTTCAAAGAAAGAACAGAGCCATACTTTATCATGTTTTCAAAATTCCATGCTCGATTCTTTAAACATTTATCTCTTGAAACAAACTGCTTTTGAAAAATAACTCGGACTCTATTTTGATAATCATCGGACTTATTTGTCAAAATATCAATCTCTCAATCAACAACCTATGTCATTGATTGAGGGGAGAATGATTTCAATTAAATTAAAAAGTTATTTGTCATTCAATTGTTGTCAAAAGATATTCATGCATGTTTAATCAATGGAGTTTTAAAGTCTTAAATCCGATCCTTATCGATTAAACGCTTTCATAATCAAGTCACAATTCTCCTTAAAGCTTTCAAAATCCATTTAAATCTACAAGAGATCACAAATCTCAAAGTATTTGATAATTGTGATCGGGGAGAATTTGTGATTTAAATTGGATTTAAACCGATAATTCGTAAATGGTTTTATAAGGATGTACAAGCTCTCCTTCCCACATGTGCCAAACGATTTCAAAATTTTCAAATTTTCCATGCACATGTTGAGGGGAGCATCCGTCTTAAACAACAAAGATCGAAATGTGATCAATTTATATCAATGTGCATGTTCCTCTAGTGTGTGTAAAAATCTTTTCAAACCTTGATGCACATATTGAGGGGGCAAATTGTGAAAACCTCATCCTTCCCGAAAATGCTTTATCTACTTGATCGATTAGGGAAGTGATGTTGATATCTTTAGAAAATGGAATTCAAAGAAGTTAACTCTTTCTCTTGCCTCCGTGTGCAAAACGATTTCAATCACTTGATGCACATGTTGAGGGGAGCTCTTATTCTAAAATATCAAAAACAATTCGGTGCAAAATGCTTTGATAATATATCACAAGCACCGGATTGATTTTCAAATGGTTTTCAATTGGTTCCTATGGCGATGAACAATACCAAATAGACCAGACCAACTTTACTTTATGTATGGTGATATAAGGATGATAAGGTTAGGTTTTGTTCCCATGATCCGCCGAGAACCGGAGGGATCTACCAGGGACAATCCACTAGTTAGTGTAGAAGTCTATAGGTATGATGATAAAAGGAGAAAAATGAGATATGGGAAGAGTGCGGATGAGACAGAGCTAGTAATCGGAACAAACCCAACAAGGCTCTAGCTATGAAGTCTCGGTAAGCAATCAAGGGGTTGAAGAATGAAAAGAATTGAATGAGAAAAGGGTGAAAAGAAATAGCCCTCCATTGCTCTTGATGGTAACATTGGTATTGAAGACAAGATGTCATGGACCCAGTGACACTGCACTACAACTTCCCAAACCACTCAAGTTCCTCTTAAAAGGACTTGTTTCATTCTCACGGGAACCGACATTATCTATCTACTTTCTCTTAGAGATTGTTGATATTGAAGGAGGAGACCTCTCCTAGTCTCCGATATAGGATCCAAATATGCACAAAATTGAGTCTAGAGCCACAAGATCATCAATAAATCTCCTTAGGACACTTTCCATGAAGACTCTCTTTCACACATTGTGGAAAGAGAGATTATATCTTGAGTCCTACGCATTATCCTTGTGGTATTGCCGAACATATGAGTGATGTGTAAAAATATTCACAATGAAGATGGAAAGCCTTGGAGCCAACATCAAACAAGATCTGGTAGGTGGCATGTGAGATCTATTTTATAGATCAACCATGTGACAACCGAATGTAAACAATGGGGCGATTCAATCTCTTGAATCAATCACAGTTCAGTTACGGATTGACGGATACCTTTGAAAAACCGGTCTTTGTGCTTAAAACTCTTTTCTTTAGCAAATCGACCGTGTAAGGATATTTCAAATCAAAAGGTGTTTTATGATTGATAATTGATGTTCATTAAAACCTTCGTTGTATTGCAAAACAATTTCTATTGAGCAATACACGATTGTTTTCAAATATCTTTCATCAATCGAATTTCTATTCATTGGTTCACTCACTCCGTGTTGTCTTCTTTGAGACGCTCGGTTTGAGAACAGCTAGAACAATTGCGAAACCACTGTCAAGGAGATTCTTAGGAATCCTACCGATCACGTGCGAGATTTGTCTCGATCAACGGGAACCGTGGGCGTGTACCTCAATTCAACGAAGTGATCAAAGACACTTTTGTGCGCTTTATTGCTAATCGTCAGATGCGTACACCCGACGCTTGCGCTTGATCGAATGAAGCGGTCAATCCATAGCCGCATGCTCACTCTACACATTCATCTCTTAAGAAATCATGATTAGTGCATCAATGACTCGATATTTTCACTCCATGCTTCGCTACTGCTGCTGCCAATATCATGAATCAACGAAAGCTTCCGCTACTCGATGAGAAGATATCATGATCCGTAATGTGAGCATGTCGGTCCGAAAGTCACAACATCACATAATACCAACACCACAATGGATGTCTCGAGATTTTTGTTGCCGATGATCTCAAAAGTCGGCATAAAATTATTATCACATGGATCGATAAAGACCTCCACTTGGATTAACCAAACATGCAATGAGAGGAATCAATGTATACGAGCTTCAGAGCAAAGTACTACATCAAGAATGCAAGAACAACTCTTAATGTAATATCTGTTTGTATTCAATGTAATTTTAGTATATGTTTGAGGTGACTTCCCTTAGGGGGAGATTGTTAGGAATTAGAAATTCCAAGTATTAAAGAGTCGGTCACCTCAAGTATATGTAATCATTAGAAAGCTCGTAGTCGTAGTTCTCTTAAGTTAAGTAGTTTTTAGTTTAGTAACACCGTGGAGCACGGACGGGTCTTTACCCACTGTATGCCTGATCCACAGCCCGTTGAGTGGCGTTTTATTGTAAGACTATAAATACTCTCTACCTTGCAAGGTAGAGAGTTGGAGCTCATAATAATATCTTTCACTTTCTCTCACTAAGTTCTCTAAACCTCTAACTTTCTCTCTCTAAAACTCTCTTGTACCCCTACTTGTGTTAATGGTTTGATGTGTATGTGAAATCCAATATCCTACAGATCAAGAAAATTCAAACGACAAAAGTATCGAAAACACGAGTAAAATAACCATTGACGCGGACATAGAGCGGGTGAGTAATGGTAAAGAAGAATGCAAGCGCGTTCTAGTAGAGAATTTGCTCGATGAATAATGGTTCAAGGGTACTGTTTCTGATGACGATGATATCGAAGGGATACTTGACTACCTTGAGTTGCAAGGAAATGAGGAGTTCACTGATACCGATGACGAAGCTTAAGAGCAAAGAAGGTGCAAGCTCCTGGGGATACCCTACAAAAAACCACCCCCAATTATAGTTGAAAAATACGAATTCACTCGCTACCACCTCGGTCCGGAGGAGAAATTTTTCAAAGTCCGAAAGATTGAAACCATTGAATACCTCTGAACTGCCTCAAATGTTGCATGGATGAGGCACAATTTGATGAAGGATATTGAAGAAGTGGGCAAGTTCAAAGACCCCATAGAGGCGATTGGTGGCAACTGTCAAGTTTATTACACAAATTAACCACTTGTGAATGGTCAACCGTAATAAAATTAAAGCAGTCTAAAACCAATGCAATGAAGATCGAGGAATATAGTGTTTCCCAGTCGTTAAGTCCCAACGAGTCAGGCGATCGAATAACCAAACGATATAGCGATCGTGTGATATTGAATGGGAAAAGGTTTGTGATTATGAATAATTATACCTAAAGAGAAAGTTTGTAAATTACAGGGCTTAAATGCAAATTAAAGAAAATTAAAAGCTAAATTATATTAAATAAATGCTATCACTATTTTTAAAATTGATTTTCTTGATTTTTCTTTTATAAATTTAAATTAAAAACTACGTAACGTATAAAAGAAAATGTGAAATTGAAACACTATATAATCCTAAAAATATAAAAATGAAATTTTTACAAACCTAATGATAAGAGAAAATTTTGAGAAAAAGAAAATTATTTTTATGACTATTTATTTAATTATTATTAATTAAAACTAATTTTACCTATTTAATAATACCCTAAAATATAAGAAAATATGAAATAAAGCTAAAAAGTGAAATTATGACTTAGAAAATCTAAAATAACTAAAGAGAATTTTCAAAACTAATTTTGTATTTTTATGATTATTTTCTATTTTCTATGAATTAAAACTATTTAAAACTAATTAAATGGCTAAAATTACAAATTTAACTAAGAAAAATCTGGAAAAATTATTTTTTGCTTTTTATATTTATCTTAACCTATGAAAATTGAAAACTTATTTTTTGAAGCTTTTCCGATTTAATTGCAATAAAAGCTAATTAAAAGTCCTAAAACCGATTAAAATAAAGAAAAATAGTAAACAGTGATGAAAAATTATGAAGATTTCAGGAAAAGTCTAAAATAATATTCTAAATCTATAAAAAAATATAAAAGCAATAGCTTATGTGAAGGATTATGAAGCTGTAGAGAAAAGTGCTTATAAATAAGCACTCAAAATAAGCTAGAGACTACCACAGAGAACCAAATGATCACAGGACCTAAATTATGCTAAAACTACTAGAAAGCAACCTAAACTAACTACTATAAACCTCTGGGGAGCAGGAAACAAGTATTGATGTGAATTGCACTTAAGAACCAAAATGCTTTTAGCTACTACTTTGTAGCTTGAAAATAAGCTACTCAAATAAGTCAAACTCAAAACCGATGTCACAGCCTCAAGTAGACCGGCCAGGAACTTATAAACCAAAAATGAGCACGAGATGAGCTCAAATGAGCTTTTGACAAGCTCGCACAAACCTATGCAAACTGCTCGGTGACTATGCCCCGCCATGTGGCATATGAGGCTTATTGAACGACTTATTTAGAGCTTAAGGAAAATTTCAAAATTCTCAAAAATCATTTATCAAACCTTGACCAACTGAACTTGTAAAACCCAAAATTTCACTTGAATTGATACAATAATGAATCAATTAAAATCACCCAAGTTGGGTGAAACCGAGTTTTCAATTTTTGACTTTTGGCTTTGAAAAGTTGACTAAAATGAATTTTGATTTTGATTTACCAACCGAAAATGATGAAATGAGCTATCATAAAGTTTGATTAAGTTGCTCCTATGAATTATGAACACAATGCAAGCTTTTGATTTTCTCTATCCTATCTGCTAAGCAAATTAAGATGTAATATTTGTGATTTTGACTTTGGGTGTTTCGACTACCAAGTAATGACCATTACAACTTCTATATGCATAATAATGACTTTAACAACGCATTCAACTGCTTAAGTGATCCCAAGTTTGGATTCAAGTCCCGATCCAAACACTCTTTTCATAACAACTTTAGAACAATTTCCACTACAAACTGAGAATCAAAGCTTTCATCCAACAATTTGATTCCAAACATTTAATTAAGACCTATTGATGGGATTAAGACAAGAATCACAGAGTTCAAACCACATATATCAAATTATTGCGGCTATCTCATTAAATAAGACACTTATGCGATTCAATTAACTAGAACCATTAGATAATTAGAACTAATGTACTAAACTTAATAACACATAAACTGAGCTAAACTAATCACCTACAAGCTGAGCTTATTAAATCTATACTACTTTAACTGATTATAGAGAATTTAGAAGCACTTACAAGAGGTCCAGACAAATTAATACCAACTGAGAACCAATTATCACTATCCTAACCCATAACTAATTCTAAATCCAGCTCAACTTAACCCAATCTGATCCAGTTTCCAGCTTTTCAACCCAAATCTGCTTCAGTTGACTTTTGTTGACCAAGATCCAAATTTGCTTGAAATTGAATTATAAGCTTACTAAAAGCTATGTGAAGCTTTAGTAGGCTTATTTGAGTTATAATAGAGCTATTTGAAGCCTGATTTTTAGATCATTTAAAACTGCATAAGTAAAAGGAAACTTAACCAAACTTTGAATTACTACTGAAAATTAGTTACAACTGATATAAATGCTTGAGTTTAATACAAGGAAGATTGAAAGTACAATTTAGAACTTTAATTAAGACTTAAACAATAAAACGACATACATGTAAAAATAAAAACTAAGTACCCTTTTCTCTTGCTTCTCTTCTTCTTTTTATACACCAAAGCTCTCCCACTTGTATTACGAGCAAATCCCACTTGCTTTGCGACCATTGGATCACTTGAGGTCATATTGGCCATTGATGAGATTTTAGCGGAAAAGATATATTGCAACCGGAAGGTTTGAGTGCAGAGGGGGGGAAGCATTTAATGCTTTTTGTTGTTTGGTGAGGTGGAGTGATAACGGGAGGAGTTTGTGTGGAAGCATGGGGTTGAGTGTTGCAGAGGAGGTGGGTGAAGGAGAAAGACTTTGGCGGAGTTTGGTGAGGTTTGACTTGGGTGGTTATATTGGACAGGGGTTCAAAAGGGGGTCAATGGGCTTTGGCGGGGGCTCAAATGGTAATTGGCAGGGGTCAAGTGTTTGGTTTGGTTATAAATAAACAGGGACCAATTTTGCAATTCCACAAAAACCAAGGACCAATTCTGCCAATTTTCCAAAGTTGTTTCAAGGGTCACTTTTGCCAAGTTTCAATAGTATAAGGACCATAAAATATATTTTAAAATTCCAAGGACTATTTTGCCAATTTTGAAACTTGAAGGACCAAACTTGTAAATTCTCAAAACTTTTGAAATTTTTCACCAAAGGACTAATTATGACAACTTATGATTTGAAAAGGGCCTTTGGTGACTTTTCTTTTAAAATAAGTGCTCGGGACTATTTTGACAAGATTTGAAAGTCTGGGACTGAAGCGCCAATTATGCAAACTTAGCTCATTTTCATCCGATTTTAAACATTTTGCATCCGAAACATATAAATGCAATTTTGAGATATTTTCAAGATTTTGATGCATTTACGAGTGTTTTAAATGTTTTGCGTTTGATTTGACCAAAATGATGAGTATTTACACACTCATCAATCCCCACACTAAACTGCTGCAGGTCCCTAGCAATCTTTTGATAAAACTTAATGGATTTGAATCTCTTTACCAAAAGCCATTACTCGGAGTAGCCAAATGTTTCAGTTCAAGTAAGAACCTTGGTACATCGATAACCAAGTGATTTTGAGCAAATCACCGACTTTCAACGGTTTTGATTTGTCTTTACCGAAGCCGCTTGCTTGGACTAGCCAACTCTTAGATAAAATATCTTTGGTGAGTGATTACCAATTATGGTTTTCAACGCCTTTACCACAAGCCATAAACTTGCGGGCTAGCCAACTCTTCACTAATTAAAGATATGGTGAAATGAACACCATACAATTTTAGGCAAATTGCAAGCCGTCAACGGATTTGAGATATCTTTACCAAGAGCCGTTTGCTCTGGACTAGCCAACTCTTAGATAAAATATCTTTGGTGAGTGATTACCAATTATGGTTTTCCAATCGCCTTTACCACAAGCCATAAACTTGCGGGCTAGCCAACTCTTCACTAATTAAAGATATGGTGAAATGAACACCATACAATTTTAGGCAAATTGCAAGCCGTCAACGGATTTGAGATATCTTTACCAAGAGCCGTTTGCTCTGGATTAGCCAATCATTTTGTTTATTAGACATGGCGGATCGATAACCATAAGTGAGTAAGTGCAAAACACTTACTCCAAAAAATTTTGGCCAAAATGGGGAATTAGGCGGTATAATTACATGATAAAATTCGTGAGAATTCCCCCACACTAGAAATGAATATTGCCCTCAATATTCAAAGTACCATGTTATGCGAAACATAGAACGTAAAAGGAAATATTACGCCATTATTTTGAAAGATTTTTTTTTTTTTTTTTTTTTTGAAACTCTTATATACAACAATGGGCAACACCCCACACTAGGGTGGTAGAAAGTAGAAAGAAATCGAAATACTGGTGAAAACCCATATAGTGTGCTACTTGTTTTTGATTCCCGAGTCGCTAGCTTGACTCGACCCGTATTCATTTGTTCTTGGGAAGCAACGTGGAAAACCAATCTCGATCGGACTTTCGTTCACGGTGTTAATAAACATATGAACATCGAAAGTTCCACACCGACGAGATACAACCGCGGTATTGTTAATAGTAGAAACTACAAAGGATGATACCGGGGTCAAAGATGGTGTCCTCATTCCGAAAGAAAAAGGAAAGAGCAACCACACCATCTCGTGAAGAATGGAATAAAGATGTGCATGAGAATGCAAGTCCATTCCTCATCGATGAAGCAAATCACCATTTTTGACATTTTAAGCTTAAACTTGAAGCTTATATGGTCATTGTCGATAAGATGTCCGGGAGGAGGGTTGGAAACGGTTCTTCAATCAACATTTTCCGAAAAAGGATGTCCCCTCGGGATCAAAGTAAGTATTATCAATTCTGTTGGAATCGACTCATCACTAAGAAAAGCATCGACTTCCTTCCAAAGTTGTCATCTTCCTCATCCGAGTGAGAGAAGGGATGGAAGAGTCGGAAATAATAAGACTAGGAGATGATGGATCATTTTGAGCAATTCTTCAATGGGAAGAATGTCTCCATTGGATCACAAACATCATCATCCAATTCAGATGAAACGAAGAGTTTGGTTTCATCCACAGAGTTAACAAACTCGATACGATAAACCGATTCGGAGGTGGGACAAGTGGTGTGCTCTTAGAGCTAGCAATTTCCACCATTTCGATAAAGTCTCGATTCTAGATCATCATCATCAAGAAAACTCTTGACTTCCTGGTACAACTTTCAAACCATTTGTTTGAACCGGGTTGATTTTCAAAGCTTTTAGCTCAAGACGCTTTTGGTGACTCCTCTTAACAGTGAAATTTGAGAGTGTTGCATTGATTCTTTCGATTTTGATCAATTGTGGCAACACTGTTTGGATAGAGGTTTGGAGTTTTGGTTGATATTAAGCGTGAGTTCTTCGTTGTCAACCCGTATGGTCAACTCTTGACAAATACATCAATTAGAGCACAACTCGTTCTCAAGAAAGCTCTCCCAAGATGAGGGAACTCTAGGATCTGCATCAAAGTCTACTACAACAAAGTCGGTAGGAAAGTGAAACTTTCCTACTTTCACCACGACATCCTCGGCCAACCCAAGTGGACGAGTTATAGTGCGATGCGCTAGCTCGAGTGTCATACAAGTGGATGTAAGTTTAGGAAGAGCAGTTTCTTCCATCTTGAGAGTGGCATGAGGTTAATGCTTGCACCAAGATCGGCCAAGGCGGAGCATTGAACCATCCCAATCAATCACACGGGATTAAAACCGCCAGGTCTTCAAGCTTTTGGGAAGCTTCTTGAGAAGGACCGGCGAGCATTGCTAATTGAGAGGGTTTAGCCATCTCGGATAACTTATCCTTGTTGCTCAAGAAGCCTTTAAGCGTGGATGCAAATTTAGGCATTAGAACGAGAGCATCAACGAAGCTTATATCAAAGTGTAGTTCATTGAAAATTTGGAAAATTTTTGCATTTGCTCTTTGGTTTTGTCTTTGAGCTTCTCATCATGCATTCTTGATGGGTAAGGAAGTGACTAGACTTTTAGCCGGATGGAAGTTATTTCGGCTCGAATTTGTCTTCGAACTTGGGTTCGGACTTAAAGCTTGACTACCGAAGGTGGGACGTGTCTTGATACCGTGGGCTTGAGAAATGCACCTTGTCCGTTGTATCCTTGGTAACTTGACTCATTGCTCCCGGTGGAGGAGGCATTGAGTCGAAGGTCCATTGTGCGTCTTACCACTACGAGTGGTGACGGCTTCAACTCGGCATTTGGATTTGGGCCAGTTGCTTGGGAGTCCTCCGGAGGATGACGAAGCTTTGTTCATATTCATGTTCATGAAACCGCTCATCATATTCTTCAACTCATTTGTCTGCCGAGACATTGTGGTATCAATTTCCTTTTTAGCTCAACTCTCATGTTATTGATCCGAGTTTGCATTGAGCGTATGCTTGACTCGGTAATTTTCATGAAGTCATTTGGTAGGGAGCTTGAGAAGGTTGTTGATAACTTTCTTGATTGGAGCTTGATATGGTTGGTTGAAATTGTTCGGTTCGATTGAAATTTTGAGAGTTATTGAAGTTTTGTCCTTGATTCGAACAAAGCGATTTTGATTGCCATGGTTTTGCAGGGAGGAAAACCGGTGGTGTCATACCGCTAGGTGCAGTAGTGAGGATCGACTTGTGGTCGGTATTGATTGTGGTTTCTGAAGCTACGGGAGCTTGGTAAAAGAAGCATCGGTTGCTTGACAATCATAATACGCGTGTGGACCACTACAAGTTTCACACACCTTGTTTACGGCTTTGATTGGTTCCGCTTATGAATTTCGCTTTTGATTTCCTTTACCTCTTTCATCATACAACGGATGACGTCCGTTAGAGCGGCTAACTTAGAAGAGTTCTTGGATGAAGAAGCGAGTGTTCGAATATTGACTTTGTTGCGAGAAATAGGAACTTTTGATTTTGCTCGCAAATCTCAATCACATCTTTAGGCTTACGATTCAAGATATTGCCACCGTGGCTGCGTTCAAAGAATCTTGATCGTTACCGTTTGTCACAATTCTCAATTTCCGGTCATTTCTCATCTACTATTTCATCGTTTATCGTAAACTAGGTTTACGAGTATCAAATTCACGTAACCTTAATGGTTTAGTTGTGAATTCATGATCATATCATCGAGGACATTTCATATAGACTAAGTTTAGTCTACATATCATTAACATCATTGTCATCACATTAGTTCATTCATGATTTTGAATTTTACATTAAACGCGTAATTTTCATATTAAATAAACGTTATCACGTTATTTAATTATTTTGAACAATTGATCCGTTACTTCAAAAATTATCCCGATATATTTTTATACTCATATTAAGTTTATAAAATTATATCATTAGTTTACCGGTGTTTTAAATTTATTTTGTATATAAATTGTTATATTTATATAATTATGACGGTTTTCTTAAATTCTACACGATTATTATTATTTCCCTCAAATTTTGCAAGAAATGTATTTTATAATTTTATGACCTAAATATATTTTATCTTGACCCGTGAAAATTTATTTTTATCTAACGCTACCTTATATACTCAAATGTGTCTACAAGTTATTATTTAACTTCAAGTAACTTACACTTAAATTACACTTATACATTTAAAAAATATATATATTATAAGTAATGACAATACCCCTTGTCGACACAAGGGGATGAGTCTATAAGACTCTTAAATATCTTGCAAACATATTGTATTATACTCTTGCAAAATAACACATACAACTCAAAACTTATTAAGTGAAATAGATCAAAACCTCTTGCTTTCTCTCTTGCTAAAACCGCCAACCACAAGACCAAGGAGGATCATCATAAAAAAAATTTCAAGACAAGGTTTTAACACACTAGTATCACTCTTTGTATAGGTTTTGAAATAAAAACCTAGGGTGATTAGGAAAAATCCATTGTTCATAAACCACATCAAGTTACTTGTAAGCTTTTTATTTTCATCATAATATTTCATATTCATTGTTATGGTCATTTCATTTTTATTTGAGAAAACATGCAAGTCTCATGAGGTTTATACCACTTTTTAAGGTTTCTAAGTGTTATATATATAAGTCATCCTATAATCACTCCTTGTTATATATTATTTTTGGTGATGCCTAGAAACCATGACACCCTAAGAAGGTGTATGGTAGGATTATAATAACTTCGGAGTTGTTTTGAATGGGTTAGAATAGGTTTGGCGCGAAAAACTCATTTCGACAAGTTTGCAAAAGGGTCTGTCCTTATTTTCAAAATCTGGAAAATCCGACAGTAGGTAAAATTTTTGGCCTAGATATTTAGAAAATATACTTTAAAAGCGAAACCGTGGCCGCTTGAACGGATTAAAGCGGAGCTATAACGAAGAAGTTATGAATTTTTCAAGTTTGACGACGAAAGATATTTGGTACAGAAAATTCAGCTTGTAATCTCGCCTTTTACGAGTCAAAAATGAGTCTTAAGCGTTATGAAATGTGTCGACTTATCAAAAATATATTAGTATATATTATCACGATTCGAGGATATATAAAACGAGAAAACAGACTTGTAACGATTAAATTACACGTGATTTAACAAAGTTGCCGTAACTTTATTATATAAGAAAACTAATATATTTCTATTAGACAAGTATTACGGCAAACAAGTGACCATGTTGAGGGTCGTTTTAACATTGATGGAGTACCTTTTATAAAATGATGTCTTCTAGTAAAAGTAAGTTCTTTGGTCTATTTTCCAAAGTGTTCAACCGTTCGTCAAACGGAGTTGTAATGAATAATATACGGTCACTTAAACTTTGCCGCAAAACCATCCTTAAACTATATTTTGGGACATAAGTACCATATTTAACCTCTATTTTTCTTTATGTTCGAGACCTTTAGGATGGAAACTTAAATGCTAAAACTTTGAGATAATGATACAAGCTTCCCAAAACCGTTGAGTTCATTTCCTAACGCTCGACGTGCACCATTTTACGCCTAGCTTTTAGAGGCCGTTTTAGTCACTTTCATGGAAATTTCAATGACATTATTTTACGACGAAAAGTTATATTCTCTTAATAAATCACTAAATGATTATCGTCGGATATCATTTCAACGTAAACATAGGTGAAGTAATTTGATAATGGTCAAGACGTTAAAATTTTATATTTTCGACGAAGAGTATTGTTTTCAAAAATTCATAAGTGGTATAAATATCATCCGAATTGCATGCATAACATTACATCATGACTTATTACATATCATATCATTCATAATAGGTCAGTTTCGAGATTCACGCTACATTTCGGTGTAACCACTTTTGTCATCGCATCAATTCATCAAGTGAGTAATCACATCCCCTTTGTGCCGTTTTACTATATTTTGGGGCGAAATGCATGAACCATATTTGAACTAAATTGATTTCTAGTTTATGAACTCATTATGTTTGAACCTTTGAACTTGAATCAAATCCTTGAACTTAATTATGAAATAATGCCTTACTTGAACTTATTGAACCGTACATGTTATGACCTTGACCTAAAGTCTCCCATGTTCGGAGCATCACTATAAAGTCTCCTATGTTCGGAGCATCACTATAAAGTCTCCTACGTTCGAGTATATCTTTGGGAAGAGGTACCCAATATATCTTTGGGAAGAGGCACCCAGTATATCTTTGGGAAGGGGCACCCAACATAACTTTGGGTAGTGGCAACCAACATAATTTGGTTTCATCAGAAGCATCATTACAAAGTCTCCCTTGTTGGAGCAGTGCAAAGTCTCCCATGTTCGGAGCACCCTTGAATTATTATATGCGTGGTACTATATTATGAACCATTAGGATCACTTATACTTGATACGCTATATTTGGTGCAATGGGTTGTGAACACACAGTTGTAAGTTTTGTATGGGCGGAACTTGGGCCGAGTGGATTTACAATGCCTTTGCTTTGTGACCTCATTTGGCGTGTGCTTGAACATAAGCTAGATATACTATATTTTTGTGCAATGGGTTGTGAACACACAGTTGCAAGTTTTGTATGGGCGGAACTTGGGCCGAGTGGATTCTGATGCCTTTGCTTGGTGGACTATTTCCGATGACCGAAATCTTTGTCTCTTTCTTACGAGTTTTCTTATTTCTGAAACGTGTATACTCACCAACTATTTTCATAGTTGACCCGTTTTCTCTCATGCATTTCGGTGATCGTTAGTAAGCTTTTCTACCGGTCTTGCATAATGAAGTTTTTACTTGTCACTACAAATCGTTATGTACTAGAATGAAATATTTTGGAATCTAAACTTTGTAATATATTTCTTGATGATGACTAAACCGGTATTGTAATGGTGTACTCTTTCTTTTAAATCTTAATGTTGGTATGTTCTATTATCTTGTGCTTATGTTCCTTCCGTTACACCTCGTGTTTCCGCCCCGTGAGGTGTGACAGATTGGTACCAGAGCCAAGGTTATAGAGAATGCCGATTTTCAAAAATAAAAATCACGACTATAACCGAATAATTTTTATTATTTTATTAAACATTGAACATCATCCGAGTCAACTAGTCCTATCGTTGCATCGTTAATCATAAATTATACATAGCGA
Organism: Chrysanthemum lavandulifolium; assembly: GCA_022545495.1. Classification (NCBI taxonomy): domain Eukaryota; kingdom Viridiplantae; phylum Streptophyta; class Magnoliopsida; order Asterales; family Asteraceae; genus Chrysanthemum; species Chrysanthemum lavandulifolium. Next base: position 301,261,696 of record CM040239.1, on the reverse strand, counting down.
TCAACTATGTCTAATTTATGAAGAACCATGCAATGATAAGAAGGTAATTTTAAATCATGTTTAGTCGAGTCTTTTGAGTCTGGTCACCGAAGTTGCATTGGTCGGGTGGGTATGCATAGCATGTTTTTAAGTTCACGTCTACATTACCATATCTTATTTATACCTCTCTTTCCATCTTTCTACTTGTTAGACATAGCATGTCTCTGTTCTGTCATATTTCGATCACTATAACACATTACGCCGTTCTAAACCTCATCGCCTTCGTCCGAGTGTCATTTACTCAACCCGATATTTTGGTCCATTGCAAGATCATGGTGCTAGAAACACACGCCAGAGTCAACAACAACGGCAACCCAAACAACAATGACAATCCAAACAACAACGCGATCGGAATTGCGGATCTACTCACCCAAATTATGACACACCTTGATGCTAGACAGACCAACAACGGAGAAGGTACTTCAAACACGGTCATGGATGCGGCTACAAGACTTTCATGACATGCAAGCCGATAGAATTTTATGGTGCGGGGTGCCATTGGATTGTTAACACGGTTCGAGAACGTTGAGTCGAAACCTAGTATCACGAAGTGTCTTGAAGGAAACAAGGTTGAGTTCTCTGTTGGTCTACTACAAGGTCGAGCATTAACACGGTGGAACAACCAGCTGCAGACTAGAGGAAGAGGGGCGCAAATGCGTTATCTTGGGAAGCATTTAAGAAACTACTAACGATGAGTACTGCAAAGCGATGAAGTCTGAAGTGGGCGAATTTTGGAATCACTTGATGGTAGGAGTAGAGGTCGACAAGTACACGATCCGTTTCCACGAGTTATCTAGGATGGTTCCTCATATGGTTTCCACCGTGGAGAAGTTGATCGACCGATATATATGGGGATTGATACCGAAATTAGGAGGGCGTCACCGTCGAACCCAACCACTCGCAAGCACGTGGGCATGGCATATCGCTTGACAAATGATGTGATCAGTCCGGAGAACTAACAAAAGCAAGCGACAATGGACGAAAGCGGCGGAGGATCACCGGGAAGCCGAGACCGGGATCGGCAAAACAAGAGGCGTGAATAACCAGAACTATGGGCGACCACTCGGGAGCGCAAAGGATATCTGAGTCCACATCCTATGTGTACTCGATGTAATTATCATCACTCGAGATCGCTCAAAGTGCCACAAATGTGGACGACGGGCCACATCGCATTTAAATTGCTCAAACAGATGGGAACCAAGGACAAAGAAAAGCATGTTACGAGTGTGGAAGTCTGGATCACCTTCGAACACCGCCCAAAGTTGAAAGGAACACCCAATCAAGGAGGTAATCGTCAAACTGGCGTTGGCAATAGAAGGCCCACAAGATCGAACATTGAAGTTCCTCCCGCACGTGGTCGAGCATTCTATCCGGGTGCAGGAAGCCCGCAACGCGTAACGGTACATTCTTTCGAACAACTACCTTATTTCATGCATGCGACATGATTTTGAGTGCATAACTTCCTTCCAATTTTTTACCACGTTCACGGCATTGATTAATTTGAGACCTATCGATATCGACCTTAGTTGTAATGTATTTTGTTGATTTGATTTGATTTGTGTAAGCAAATCCAATATCGAGCGAATCTTTCAAAAGACTTAATTCAAAAGACTTGTTTCCTAGCCTGATCTAGTGACAGTTCTTGTTTGATGAGTTGCGAAAGTCAAGCTAAGAAACAAGTTTACTCAAGTCACTACCTAAAGGTCTTTTGAGGGCTACGTTCGATATTGGGTAAGTTTACCCCATCAAATCTAATCACGGGCACGTAGTTAGTTGGATGAGGAATCCATATGCATGAGCATTGGCATGATCATTTAGACTATTCGTACGAGCACGAACCTTTAGAACCTTTGTCGCGGTTCGGACTATAGTATCATTAATCGAATCACGAGGGCGTGATTCCGCGACATGGGAAGAATGTCACAATTCTCAATTTCGGTCATTTCTCATCTACTATTTCATCGTTTATCGTAAACTAGGTTTACAGTATCAAATCACGTAACCTTAATGGTTTAGCTGTGAATTCATGATCATATCATCGAGGACATTTCATATAGACTAAGTTTAGTCTACATATCATTAACATCATTGTCATCACATTAGTTCATTCATGATTTTGCATTTTACATTAAACGCGTAATTTTCATATTAAATAAGCGTTATCGCGTAATTAATTATTTTGAACAATTGATCCGTTACTTCCAAAATTATCCGATATATTTTATACTCATATTAAGTTTATAAAATTATATCATTAGTTTACCGGTGTTTTAAATTTATTTTGTATATAAATTGTTATATTTATATAATTATGACGGTTTTCTTAAATTCTACACGATTATTATTATTTCACTCAAATTTTGCAAGAAATGTATTTTTATAATTTTATGACCTAAATATATTTTATCTTGACCCGTGAAAATTTATTTTTATCTAACGCTACCTTATGTACTCAAATGTGTCTACAAGTTATTATTTAACTTCAAGTAACTTACACTTAAATTACACTTATACATTTAAAAAAATATATATATTATAAGTAAATGACAATACCCCCTTGTCGACACAAGGGGGATGAGTCACATAAGACTCTTAAATATCTTGCAAACATATTGTATTATACTCTTGCAAAATAACACATACAACTCAAAACTTATTAAGTGAAATAGATCAAAAACCTCTTGCTTTCTCTCTGCTAAAACCGCCAACCACAAGACCAAGGAGGATCATCATAAAAAATTTCAAGACAAGGTTTTAACACACTAGTATCACTCTTTGTATAGGTTTTGAAATAAAACCTAGGGTGATTAGGAAAATCCATTGTCCATAAACCTCATCAAGTTACTTGTAAGCTTTTTATTTTCATCATAATATTTCATATTCATTGTTATGGTCATTTCATTTTTATTTGAGAAAACATGCAAGTCTCATGAGGTTTATACCACTTTTAAGGTTTGTAAGTGTTATATATATAAGTCATCCTATAATCACTCCTTGTTATATATTATTTTTGGTGATGCCTAGGAAACCATGACACCCTAAGAAGGTGTATGGTAGGATTAGAATAACTCGGAGTTGTTTTGAATGGGTTAGAATAGGTTTGGCGAGAAAAACTCATTTCGACAAGTTTGCAAAAGGGTCTGTCCTTATTTTCAAAATCTGGAAAATCCGACAGTAGGTAAAAATTTTGGCCTAGATATTTAGAAAATATACTTTAAAACTAAACCGTACGCTTGAGCGGATTAAAGCGGAGCTATAACGAAGAAGTTATGAATTTTTCAAGTTTCACGACGAAAGATATTTGGTACAGAAAATTCAGCTTGTAATCTCGCCTTTTACGAGTCAAAATGAGTCTTAAGCGTTATGAAATGTGTCGACTTATCAAAAATATATTAGTATATATTATCACGATTCCGAGGATATATAAAGCGTGAAAACGGACTTGTAACGATTAAATTACACGTGATTTAACAAAGTTGCCGTAACTTTATTATATAAGAAAAACTAATATATTTACATTAGACAAGTATTACGGCAAACAAGTGACCATGTTGAGGGTCGTTTTAACATTGATGGAGTACTTTTTATAAAATGATGTCTTCTAGTAAAAGTAATTTCTCCCGGTCTATTTTGCAAAGTGTTCAACCGTTCGTCAAACGGAGTTGTAATGAATAATATACGGTCACTTAAACTTTGCCACAAAACCATCCTTAAACTATATTTTGGGACATAAGTACCATATTTAACCTCTATTTTTCTTTATGTTCGAGACCTTTAGGATGGAAACTTAAATGCTAAAACTTTGAGATAATGATACAAGCTTCCCAAAACCGTTGAGATCATTCCCTAACGCTCGACGTGCACCATTTTACGACTAGCTTTTAGAGGCCGTTTTAGTCACTTTCATGGAAATTTCAATGACATTATTTTACGACGAAAAGTTATATTCTCTTAATAAATCACTAAATGATTATCGTCGGATATCATTTCAACGTAAACATAGGTGAAGTAATTTGATAATGGTCAAGACGTTAAAAGATTATATTTTCGACGAAGAGTATTGTTTTCAAAAAATTCATAAGTGGTATAAATATCATCCGAATTGCATGCATAACATTACATCATGACTTATTACATATCATATCATTCATAATAGGTCAGTTTCGAGATTTACGCTACATTTCGGTGTAACCACTTTTGTCATCGCATCAATTCATCAAGTGAGTAATCACATCCCCTTTTTGCCGTTTTACTATATTTTGGGGCGAAATGCATGAACCATATTTGAACTAAATTGATTTCTAGTTTATGAACTCATTATGTTTGAACCTTTGAACTTGAATCAAATCCTTGAACTTAATTATGAAATAATGCCTTACTTGAACTTATTGAACCGTACATGTTATGACCTTGACCTAAAGTCTCCCATGTTCGGAGCATCACTATAAAGTCTCCTATGTTCGGAGCATCACTATAAAGTCTCCTACGTTCGGAGTATATCTTTGGGAAGAGGCACCCAGTATATCTTTGGGAAGAGGCACCCAGTATATCTTTGGGAAGGGCACCCAACATAACTTTGGGTAGTGGCACCCGGATAATTTGGTTTCATCGGAAGCATCATTACAAAGTCTCCTTGTTGGAGCGGTGCAAAGTCTCCCATGTTCGAGCACCCACAATTATTATATGCGTGGTACTATATTATGAACCATTAGGATCACTTATACTTGATACGCTATATTTGGTGCAATGGGTTGTGAACACACAGTTGCAAGTTTTGTATTGGCGGAACTTGGGCCGAGTGGATTACAATGCCTTTGCTTTGTGACCTCATTTGGCGTGTGCTTGAACATAAGCTAGATATACTATATTTTTGTGCAATGGGTTGTGAACACACAGGTTGCAAGTTTTGTATGGGCGGAACTTGGGCCGAGTGGATTCGATGCCTTTGCTTGGTGGACTATTTCCGATGACCGAAATCTTTGTCTCTTTCTTACGAGTTTTCTTATTTTACTGAAACGTGTATACTCACCAACTATTTTCATAGTTGACCCGTTTTCTCTCATGCATTTCGGTGATCGTTAGTAAGCTTTTCTACCGGTCTTGCATAATGAAGTTTTTACTTGTCACTACAAATCGTTATGTACTAGAATGAAATATTTTGGAATCTAAACTTTGTAATATATTTCTTGATGACGGCTAAACCGGTATTGTAATGGTGTACTCTTTCTTTTAAATCTTAATGTTGGTATGTTCTATTATCTTGTGCTTATGTTCCTTCCGTTACACTCGTGTTTCCGCCTCCGCGAGGTGTGACACCGTTCAACCCATTATAAAAGATATTCACTTGTTGAAGCTCGTGAATTCATGATGGGGGCATTTCGAGAGAGATCTTTGAATCTCTCCCATGCCTCTCCAAAGTTTTCACGAAATTTTGACGAAATCCGAAATTTCATTTTTAAGATTAGTCGTCTTTGATGGAGGAAAGAAATAATTGACAACGTCTTTGATGCCTCGGGTTCGACTATTTGGGCGAGACGTCTATGAGAACGTCTTCTAGGAATTTCGCTAGATCACGAAAAGGACTCAATGATCTAGAAGAACGAGTGCGCATGCACTAGAGTTAACTCTAAGGAATCTCGAGCCAAGGGAAGGAATTATGAAAATGGGGAAAGAAGAATTTTTGAGTTTTATGGTTTTATATATATGTAGAAACAAAAGAAAAATATTTTTGTGTTTTATATGTTTTAAGATGTTTTTGGATTTTTGATTTTATAAGAAAATATAGATATATATATAGATGGTATGAACAAGGAGTGAATATTCAAATCACTAATCGCTAAACGTAAGATTATTAGCACGACTCCCGGTGGCGCCAAAATTTGATTGGTGGCAACTGTCAAGTTTATTACACAAATTAACCACTTGTGAATGGTCAATCGTAATAAAATTAAACAGTCTAAAACCAATGCAATGAAGATCGAGGAATATAGTGTTTCCCAGTCGTTAAGTCCCAACGGTACGTGCATTGAAATAACCAAACGATATAGCGATCGTGTGATATTGAATGGAAAAAGGTTTGTGATTATGAATAATTATACCAAAGAGAAAGTTTGTAAATTACAGGGCTTAAATGCAAATTAAAGAAAATTAAAAAGATAAATTATATTAAATAAATGCTATCACTATTTTAAAATTGTTTTCTTGATTTTTTATAAATTTAAATTAAAAACTACGTAACGTACAAAAGAAAATGTGAAATTGAAACGAATTAATCCTAAAAATATAAAAATGAAATTTTACAAACCTAATGATAAGAGAAAATTTTGAGAAAAAGAAAATTATTTTATGACTATTTATTTAATTATTATTAATTAAAAACTAATTTTACCTATTTAATAATACCCTAAAATATAAGAAAATATGAAATAAAGCTAAAAAGTGAAATTATGACTTAGAAAAATCTAAAATAACTAAAGAGAATTTTCAAAACTAATTTTGTATTTTTATGATTATTTTCTATTTTCTATGAATTAAAAACTATTTAAAACTAATTAAATGGCTAAAAATTACAAATTTAACTAAGAAAAATCTGAAAAATTATTTTTTGCTTTTATATTTATCTTAACCTATTAAAATTGAAAAATTATTTTTTGAAGCTTTTCCGATTTAATTGCAATAAAAGCTAATTAAAAGTCCTAATAAATGATTAAAATAAAGAAAAATAGTAAACAGTGATGAAAAATTATGAAGATTTCAGGAAAAGTCTAAAATAATATTCTAAATCTATGAAAATATAAAACAATAGCTTATGTGAAGGATTATGAAGTCAGAGAAAAGTGCTTAGAAATAAGCACTCAAAATAAGCTAGAGACTACCACGAGAACCAAATGATCACGGGACCTAAATTATGCTAAAACTACTAGAAAGCAACCTAAACTAACTACTCTAAACCTCGGGGAGCAGGAAACAAGTATTGATGTGAATTGCACTTAAGAACCAAAACAGCTTTTAGCTACTACTTTGTAGCTTGAAAATAAGCTACTCAAATAAGTCGAAACTCAAAACCAGATGTCACAGTCTCAAGTAGACCGGCCAGAACTTATAAACCAAAAATGAGCCTGAGATGAGCTCAAATGAGCTTTTGACAAGCTCTGCACAAACCTGTGCAAACCGCTCAGTGACTATGCCTGTCACGGGGCATATGAGGCTTATTGAACGACTTATTTAGAGGTTAAGGAAAATTTTAAAATTTCTCAAAAATCATTTATCAAACCTTGACCAACTGAACTTGTAAAACCCAAAATTTCACTTGAATTGATCTAATAATGAATCAATTAAAATCACCCAAGTTGGGTGGCCGAGTTTTCAATTTTGACTTTTGACAGTTTGAAAAGTTGACTAAAATGAATTTTGATTACGATTTACCAACCGAAAATGATGAAATGAGCTATCATAAAGTTTGATTAAGCTGCTCCTATGAATTATGAACACAATGCAAGCTTTTGATTTTCTCTATCCTATCTGCTAAGCAAATTAAGACAGAATATTTGTGATTTTGACTTTGGGTGTTTCACTACCAAGTAATGACCATTACAACTTCTATATGCATAATAATGACTTTAACAACCGCATTCAACTGCTTAAGTGATCCCAAGTTTGGATTCAAGTCCTGATCCAAACACTCTTTTCATAACAACTTTAGAACAATTTCCACTACAAACTGAGAATCAAAGCTTTCATCCAACAATTTGATTCCAAACATTTAATTAAGACCTATTGATGGGATTAAGACAAGAATCATGTGTTCAAACCACATATATCAAATTATTGTAGGCTATCTCATTAAATAAGACACTTATGCGATTCAAGTAACTAGAACCATTAGATAATTAGAACTAATGTACTAAACTTAATAACACATAAACCGAGCTAAACTAATCACCTACAAGTGAGCTTATTAAATCTATACTACTTTAACGATTATAGAGAATTTAGAAGCACTTACAAGAGGTCCGGACAAATTAATACCAATCGAGAACCAATTATCACTATCCTAACCCATAAATAATTCTAAATCCATTTCAACTTAACCTAATCGATCCAGTTTCGACTTTTCAACCCAAATCGCTTGATTGACTTTTGTTGACCAAGATCCAAATTTGCTTGAAATTGAATTATAAGCTTACTAAAAGCTATGTGAAGCTTTAGTAGGCTTATTTGAGTTATAATAGAGCTATTTGAAGCCTGATTTTTAGATCATTTAAAATTGCATAAGTAAAAGGAAACTTAAAAACAAGAAACTTAACCAAACTTTGAATTACTACTGAAAATTAGTTACAACTGATATAAATGCTTGAGTTTAATACAAGGAAGATTGAAAGTAGAATTTAGAACTTTAATTAAGACTTAAACAATAAAACGACATACATGTAAAAAATAAAAACTAAGTACCCTTTTCTCTTGCTTCTCTTTCTTCTTTTATACACCAAAGCTGCTCCCACTTGTATTACGAGCAAATCCCACTTGCCTTTGCGACCATTGGATCACTTGAGGTCATATTGGCCATTGATGAGATTTTGGCGAAAAAGATATATTACAACGGGAAGGTTTGAGTGTAGGGGGGGAAGCATTTAATGCTTTTTGTTGTTTGGTGAGGTGGAGTGATAAGGGAGGAGTTTGTGTTTGGAAGCATGGGGTTGAGTGTTGCGGAGGAGGTGGGTGAAGGAGAAAGACTTTGGCGGGAGTTTGGTGAGGTTTGACTTGGGTGGTTATATTGGACGGGGTTCAAAACAGGGGGTCAATGGGCTTTGGCGGGGGCTCAAATGGTAATTGGCATGGGTCAGTGTTTGGTTTGGTTATAAATAAACAAGGACCAATTTTGCAATTCCACAAAACCAAGGACCAATTCGCCAATTTTCCAAAGTTGTTTCAAGGGTCACTTTGCCAAGTTTCAATAGTATAAGGACCATAAAGATATTTTAAAATTCCAAGGACTATTTTTGCCAATTTTGAAACTTGAAGGACCAAACTTGTAAATTCTCAAAACTTTTGAAATTTTTCACCAAAGGACTAATTATGACAACTTATGATTTCAAAAGGGCCTTTGGTGACTTTTCTTTAAAATAAGTGCTCGGGGACTATTTTGACAAGATTTGAAAGTCGGGGATGAAATCGCTAATTATGCAAACTTAGCTCATTTTCATCGATTTTAAACATTTTGCATCCGAAACATATAAAATGCAATTTTGAGATATTTTCGGTATTTTGATGCATTTCGGCGTTTTAAATGTTTTCCGTTCAGTTGACCAAAAATGAGCCCATGCTCTCGAGTCTAACTTAAAGACTCGTTAATAAAGAAAAGTGCTCTTCGAGCCAACCCGAATTATCCCTTTCTTTTGTTTTATTTCCTTTCTGTTGGGTTTTGTGTTTTCTAACCATTTTGCGAGGAGACAATGAAGTAATTCTGCTGCGAGCTCTTGATCTGAACGAGTTACTGGCGTAACTCATCTTGGTGAATCGCCGTAACCAACACTTTAGCGGCGAATTCTTGACGCATTACCAATTACGGTAATACCATCTCGGTGGTTACGCCGTAACTATTCGCTTCACACTCATACCGGTTTTGCCGATTCTGGCGTAACTCTCTCATAGGAGTTCTGACGTAATTCTCTCTCTTTAATTCTTTCATTTTAAAACACGGTAACCTTGTATTAGTTTTAGATGAACTTTGTGGGTGTGTTCCCGGTAATCCCTCACGAGACTTCACTCGTCCACTTGGGACACCAAGTGGTTTAAAGGCTTGTTGCATTCGCTAAATGCAACCGTGATTCCTGAAAGTGAGTTAGGTTTATTTTTCATTTTATTTTTATTTTTTATTTATTTTTTTCTTTTTAGAATTATGCTTGTCGCTATTTTGATTTCGTGGATTGAAGTTTGTTCATGACGCTTAAGCGAAGGCACGATCCTTTCTCGTGGGCCTTCTTCTCTTGGAGCAAATTTGGGAAGTTCTCGCCTAATTCTACCTTTCTCTTCACCTTTATTTTAATGCCTAGTACAAAAGGGACTTTGTACAATTCAAGTGGGGGGACGGGAGTAGAATTATCTCTTGAACATTATTTCGCCCTCATTTTTCTAGTTTATTTTGAAAATTTATGGCATTTTTAAAATTTTGACATGTTTTTCCGAACCTAACTAGATTAGAACTTAGCCGAGCACATACAACCCTTGATATTACATGGTGGGATTAGCCTTATCCATTTCCTATATTTTACCCCAAATCCACCAAATTATGAGTGTGCCGGTAGCTTGTAAACTTTAGAACTTGGCCTTTGCATCATTTTGAGACCATAGACGAGGTATGTTGAGTTAGCTCGATGTATTTGGACTTTTCAGTTTTAGAAGGCAGTATTATAGGATTATCACCCAAACAGCCTACCATTGTGAGTCTATCGATTAGTCACCTCGACTTTTCGACCCCCATGTGAAACCCTTTTGTTGCACTCCCCTTTAGTGCAAGATACCCCTAGATACACCCTTCTGAGCCATTACTTTCATTTTGTCACCCTAATATATTGTTTCATTACACCCTTACACCTTAGCCTACCCTGTAGTCTTTATTTGTAATTGGGAAGTCATCATTTGCCTAAGTTCAAGGTTCGAGTGGAAAAGTTTGGAAATCACGCTTTGATCGACAATAATTATGAAGATCATTGAAGACCCCCCGAATTTCCATTGTTCATCTCAAGTGGGGGGATGTTATGTTATCATGTTATATTCTTAAAATATATATATATATATAAAATAAAAAAAATAGTTGATTGAGTATGATTTTGTAAAGTGCGATGTTATAAGCACTATAGTATGAGCTTTATTGTTTAGTATTGAGGAGGCCACCTCGGTCACATTTTGAAGATTGGAGTTGGAGTTATACCAAATGAAGAAGAAAAGGTAGTGTGCCCATCACAACGTTCTCTAATGACACATCTACCTTACATTTCATGATCCGGTCTCTAGACTTCTAAGCTTGAACTTTAGGTGAATGGTAAGTGGTGATGACTTAGTTATAGATGTAGACTACCTGCTTGTTTTTCATTTTACACCAATTATATATCCCATGTCTTATCCTACCCTTTAGTCATGAAGCTTGTCTAGGTGATGCAACGAGCAATCTTTGGTGTCTTGGCCATGGATTTGGTCATGTATCATTGATTTTGTCCACTTCGCCGTGACATGTTAGTAATGACGAGTCACCCCTTAACCTTTGTCGTGTCTACCCATATTGCCTTCGAGAATTGTTTAGCCCTTAACTCTAGTGGTGGAGATTTGTGTAACCGCCAAGCTTATGATAGAATACATGCTATGATTGTGCGATTGAGTGATCACCCCGAAATTGACACTTAGAATAGTTGAGAGATTTGAGTGTTTGTTCCCCTTTCGTGAGGTGTTCGGCTTTGTTTTATTCTAGCATAAAGGATTTGTAAACTTATATTTTCCGGGTTTTGGAAGATATCTTTTAGGAATCTATCTAATAAGGTCTACTTGAGGGCAAGTAGAGTTCAAGTGGGGGGATATTTGATAAAATCAAATAGTCCTGAATATTAAGTGTCAATTTCCCCCGTTAATGCTCGTTATTTATATCATTTATATGGATTTACGCTTTTTTCCATTGTTTTACACTTTCAGGTAAATTGCGAGCATTGGAGCTAAAGAGACGCGGAAATGGAAACGTTACTAAGGATTTATCACAGTATGCTTATTTTGAAGAAGTTACGGCGTAACTCATCTCTCACATTACGCCGTAACTATTGCGTGACCCAGAAGTCCAACTTATCAAGAGGTTACGGCGTAACTCCTTCCAAAGGTTACGACGTAACTCCATTAGGTCAAAAGAGGTTCCACGCCGCTAATACTTACGACCGTAACTACTGCATCACTTACGACGTAACCGTGTTTATTGAAGACCACGGCGTAACCACTTATAAGGTTACGCCGTAACTAGCAGATCTAGTGCATTTACGGAGAAATAGAAGGTTACGGCGTAACTCATCTTTTGGTTACGCCGTAACCTAGACCTGGCCTATAAATACCCTACGAATTCCAGAAATTCAAAGCATCCCATTCCACACACAACACTCTGAGAACGTGGGAAAAAGCTCAAGGGAGGTCTAGGGAAGCATACGAAGCTGTTTCCAAGGGAGAAGTCACACCATTACGATAAGCTTTAGCGTTTATTATTTCTTTACTTTCAATTCATGTATTTCGTACCTTTGAATATTGAATTGATGTGCATGATTAATATGAGCTGCTAAGCACCCTTTGGTGCTAGCCTAGCTATGATTCATAAACTGTTTTGTTTGCGTTTACCTTTACTTCCGTACAATTATTTCTAAGTGTATGCATGCATAGTTCTTTGGTAGTCACCCTTGGTTGGGTAGTTTTGAATGGCGATAGAGGCCAATTGCCTAGGAGATATGACCAACTCGACCCTAGGTGAGCGGATCGAGACGGAAGGGTAAGATATGACCAACCGATGACCCTTCCTACTTGTGTGATTTGACCAACCGATCACCTATCGTTTGGATGAACTTAAGAATTGGGGTGTAGTGTCTAAGTTCCTAACAATGGGAACTCACTATTTAGAATCTAGCATGTAGCGGTACTTAATGACTCGGTTTGGGGACCAGAACAACATGACTTATGACGGTGCTGATTTCTCTGTGGTGGCATCTTTGTTGATAGGTTAGGCGAATTGACCAAATGTCATCCTCTCGAATTTGACCCCACCAAGGAATTGGAAGTAGGTAGACGTAGACATAACTAGTTAGGAGGATTAACTAGGTTAGCACCACTATTCCTCTATTGATTTCCTTCTACCATTTATTTGCTTTTAAATTCTGCATTAGTAGTTTAATTAAATTAAACCCTATCAAACCATTAATATTCTGTGATAATTAGACTTAGTAATTATCCGACACACATAGCTCTTGGGACGACCTCGGCTTTACCATTTACTACACTACACACGACCGGGTACACTGCCCGTTAGTGCATTAGGGTAGACCATAGGTATAGCGATACACTATAAATATTAAGACCTGGTCAGTAAAACCTGCATCAATAAACATAAACTCAGAACTTTGAATATTTGAAAACATGATTAAGAGTCTTACAATGCTTGGAATAAGATTAAAAATGATGAAGTAAAATTCCCAAAGTATCGGGGTAGACTCCTTGGGGTTTTGGCCTCCAAATATGGTACTTCAGGAACTCCAAAATTTCCTGGACTTCCAAGGACGAATTTGAGAATTTAAGAGCTTTGTTTGATGAGTAGAGAGAGTTGTATTGAAGTGTGTATCTCATATGCTCACAAGAGGTCTCTATTTATACTAGTTCCAAGGCCTAGGGTATTAATTGTTGAACTTGGCCTCCAAGGAATTAGGAAGGGACTAGAATACACCAAGGGAAGGACCTAGAATCATTTGGATACAAAGGGGAAACTTAATGATGAAGATTTGGCAGAAATAGGCCCTCCAACCGGATCGGTCACATGACCAACCGATCCGGTTGGTCTTCTACAAGTGTTCCAACCGCTTCGGTTGTGGGTGGCAACCGAACGGTTGGACTGACGTCATAGGCAATTCTTTGCTCATCACCCAACCGATCCGGTTGCGGTTGCAACCGATTCGGTTGGTCTTCTAAGTGACGGAAAATCGACCTTTACTTAATTCGACTTGTAGAGCTTGGTTCTTCAATCATCGTGGTCTTCTATGGTACTTGAAATCTTGATTTGTGCTTGACATGCTTCAACGAAACGGAATCTCCCAATTGTTGAACATTCTTTTAATTTTCCTACCGTTCCCACGAACTTGGTTATAAACACTTGACAACATCTTTTGATGCGATTAAACCAAATCATACAAATATAACCAAATAACATTTACAAAAGCACTCATAACGCTCACGAAAACATGTATAATCGGCGTTATCGGATATATATATATATATATATATATATGTGTGTGTGTGTGTGTGTGTGTGTGTGTGTGTGTGTGTGTGTGTGTGAGAGTAGAGAGAGAGAGAGAGAGAGAGAGAGAGAGTCCGGTTCTAGAGAAAAGTGTAATTAGATAGAAAAGTGAGAAAAAAAGTTACAGGGTAGATTTTGTAAACATCTCAAACTTCAGGGTAAATTTATAAACAATGCAAAAAAAATAGGAGTAACTGGTTCCTCTCACTCAATATCCAAACACACACAATCCTGATTCCTCTCACTCACCATCTCCATCTGACCTTCTACATCACCACCACTAGACAACCATCGCACCGCCGCCAATCACCACCGCACCACCGCACCACAACAGCATCAACACTATACCTCCATCACAAACACCAAAAAAATACATACACATATATCCAAATCAACCGTCATCTTCAAATCAAAAACACAAACACAGATTCACTAAAACCGATCAAAACCGATAAAAACACATAATAAACACTCGTTATTGAGTGGAATCGCAACTCGGATCATGCCGTTATTCACCAATATTGGTGAATTTTGAACCTGAATCATCCAAAATGAAGAAAAACAATATTTAACTGTATGTTCACTAATTTTGTTAATTGATAAAATTTAATCAATGATGTAATGAAAATTTTTAAGTTATGTTATAAGTTTATCATTATGTCATAATGTTTTCTATAATGATAAAAAAATGCATGAAAGATGTGTTTATCAAAGTCGCACACCAGGTGTTTGATAAAATGTCTGAAAAAGATTATATAACTGTGATGCGCTAATTTGTAAAATATATGTTTAATATAAAATGATATGACATCTTACTGCATCTGTGTGTGTATTTTTAGCATCATAATTACAAGTTAGGGCACCAGATTCTATTAATGCATCTGTTTTTGTTGTTGTTGCATCAGGTTAAATGTTTTTATGTTAAGTGCATCGTTGAACATATTCGAGCATTAGTGAATATGATTAGTGCATTGTCAAAAATATTAAGACATCATTGTGTGTGTTTAGTGTATTCATTTTTATGTTTAGTTCATCGTTGGTCATAGTTGGGAATCCATTTGTATGTTTAGTGCATCGTTGTAAATACTTCAACATATGTTTTTATGTTTAGTGCCTCGATGAATATATTAGGGCATCGGTCGGTATGATTAGTGCATCGTCGGACATATTAAGTTGGGCATCGTTGGTCATAGTTGGGCATCCATTTTATGTTCGATTGCATCGTTGGAAATAGTTGGGCATCCGTTTTATGTCTAGTACAGCGATGGACATATTAAGGCATATATGAGTATGATTAGTGCATCAAAAGGTAGGTATTAGGGCATCTATGATTGCGATTTAATAGGTTGTAATTTAGCATTATAAACCACTTTGGGTGGACTTTCTACCTTTAACCAGTTTAAACTATCTCACCTCCTCCCTGCATCAGAAATGTACGACCATGCATTATAAATTCTTCTCTATCAACATTAATAAACATCACTAAATGTGGGCCATGTGGCGATTGGAAAATTGGGTGGCTCACAGAGGTTTTGTAACCGCTCAAATAGGTACTTTTTGGTAACGAATTGTATTGGGTTGGATAACCCAAGATACTTATCTCCAAATTTATTATGTTTTCTTGTTAATAAGTTTATCAAATGTTTGAAATATATTACTTGTTGAGTCATCATAAGTCCAATAACAATGTGACAATAACATGTATCTGTACACTAAATATACAAGATAAAACTCTAGTTTAATTTAAGTTTTATCAAATGCACAACCAGGTATCTGTTCATACACATTTTGTTGTTACCGCATAAAGGAAAATTTTCAGATCAAAACCTTCTTATGCTTTTGTATTCAAGGTATATTAGTCTCGTTTTTAATGGTTATTATGTAATTTACTAGATTAATAAAAAGTAACTAATTTGTGGTATGATTTTGTAGGATTATAAGAGCATGGTAGAATTCTTTGTGGCACCTTTCTTGGTGCAAGAATGGAAAACCAAAGAATAAAATGGTACGAAAAAGGAGACCTTGTGGCTTGACTTGATAAGTAACTCAGCCCATCAGTAAAAAACTACTACAGACATTATAGTATTTAACAATGGGCGTTGGTGGACTCACGTCAAGACTGCCAAAGGGTAAGATCTTATTGCATATTTCTTTTACATTAGTGCATCAACATTATACATTACAATTGTTTAATATTGAATAAGGATTATTCAAGATATAGTAAATATTGGGGGTGTTTGGCAATATAATAATTTCTACGCATTTTTAGTGCATTTGTATTAGAAAAATAAGGCATCTGTATGAAATATTGCATGATGATTATTAAGCGGTATTTGGCAATATACTAATTTGTGTACATTTTAGGCAATATGTATTAAAAAAAATAAGGCATTTGTATGGAATATTACATAATGATTGTTCAACTCATAATGATTGTTCAACTAATTCAGGTTCTATTTAGCAATAGACATTTGACGTGTCCCCATCTGCAACTTCCTGGAATGGATGAATTTAGTGACGAAGATGATTTTGTCAGACGAGAATATGACATTTGTTCTTGGTTGAACGTTGATGATTTGTTACAAGATGATGAGTTTAAAGGCATCGAAAGGTAAACGATTTGAGAGGCTTCTCTAAATGTTTCAGATTTTCCAAGAATTTGAAGATAGTCATTGCTTAGCTTGTAAGAATATTATTTTCTAGATTTGTTTAGCTTATTATATATTAGGAGACGTTGCATTCTTATTGTAGTGTCACACCCCCAAATTACCTGTTTTGCAGCGGAATGGAATACCTTGGGGAGGACTGTCATAGCATCAAAGTTACAGTTATATCGAACGACCTAAAGTGTCGTTTTGAAAATATCGTTTGATTCATTAAAATAATCAGAGTTTACAAAATGTAGGTCCCAAATGAAAATCAACTTGTGCGGAAATAAGTTTGTTACAAGCAAAACGATGTTTTAAAGTTCATAAAACCCAAGGGTGACGCGTCGTTACCACGACTCTATGATATGTCCAAATGCATGCCATGAAGTGAATGCCTTAGATACCTGAGATAAAACATGCTAAAAAGTGTCAACACAAAGGTTGAGTGAGTTCATAGAGTTTGTGTTGAAATGTAAAGCCTTTAAAGTATGTTCATGCAACACAGGCAAAGTTTTGGTCATATAGAATAGTCCACAAAGCAAAGGCATCGTAAATACACCCAGTTCCAAGTTCCGCCCATACAAAACTTGCAACCTGTGTGTTCACAATCCACTGCCAAAATATGTATATCAATTATGTATGCATGTATCATAGTAGTTAAAAGTATCAATGTTACCACAAGGGTCTTCCAACAACTCGTGTTGGGATGTTCCTTCAACGCTCACGTTGGGCTGTATCCATAAAAATGGCCTTCCAACATATAAATGATGGGATGTTCCTCCAACGACTCACATTGGGCTGTATCCAAATAAATGGCCTTCCAACATATAAATGATGGGATGTTGTTTAAGTCTAGTCACTACACGCACCAAGTCTAAAGTATAAGTAATGTTGTTTGGCAAAAGAGTTTAAATGTTCTGATAAATAAGCATGTATCTCGCCCCAAATAGTTTATAAGAATTTAAACGAGTAAAAGCGGGGTATGAACTCACAAGGAAAGTAATAGCATTGGTTCTACTTCATCTCCGAAACCCAATGCGTGTGTTATCCAAGGAGACTTTCAAGTTTAGTATAACACAATCAAGTATAATGCAATTAAGTATAAAAAGTATAGCGTAGCATAAAAGTGTAACTGTTTTGAGTATTTGTATTTGTAAAAGCAAGTAGTTGAGCATGTATCTCCCCCAAAAGTAATTCAAAACGTATAAAAGTAGGGGCTATGAAACTCACCTGATATGATTGATATGCTAACAAAATGAAGTGCACTAAAATGAGGCTCGGAAACTATCTGCGACCTAAAATGAATGTCATGACTTGAGTTATGATATGTTGTCGTGAATGCGTGATACAATGTCGTTCATGCAAACCCATATGATATCCATACCACTTGTACGTTTTGGAAATAATGTTTATCGTCAAAATATGTTTATGACATCCCGTTGTATTAAAAATACTCTACAAGTAGTTACGTTGAAACAACCTCCTATTATAGTCGCAAAATGGTGCAGATCGAGTGTTAGGAAACGAACCCATCAGTTTTGGAAAGCTTGTATCATTATCTCAAAGTTTTAGTGTTTAAGTTTCCATCCTAGAGGTCTCGATCACAAAGAAAAATATAGGTTAATTATTGTACTTTAGTCCAAAAATATAGTTTAAGGGTGGTTTTCGGCCAAGTTTGAGTGTCTATATTTTATTCGTTACAACTCCGCTCAACAAACGGTTGGACATTTTGGAAAATATGCTAGGCGAACTTACTTTTACTTGAAGACATCACGTTATAAAAAGTTCTACATCATTGTTAAAAACGTCCGCCAACATGGTCCTTTAGTTGCCGTAGTATGTTTTTAATAGAGAATATATTAATTTTGCTAATAGAATAAAGTTACGGCAACTTGGTTTATCGCTTGTAATTTAATCGTTACAAGTCCGTTTTCTCGTTTTCTACATCCTTAGATTCGTGTCAAAGTATACTAATATATTTTTGATAAGTCGACACAATTTATAAAGCTTAAGACTCATTTTGACTCGTAAAGAGTGACATTTTCATGCTGAAATTTCGAAATTAATAGTTTTCATCGTCAAACTTGAAAAATTCATATCTTCTTCGTTATAGCTCCGTTTTAATCCGTTCAAGCGCCACGTTTTCGTTTTAAAGTGTATTTACTAAATATCTAGCCCAAAATATTATACCCACTGTCAGATTTTCCAGATTTTCAAAACAAGGACAGACCCTTTTGCAAACTTGTCGAAATGAGTTTTTCTCGCGCCAAACCTATTCTAACCCATTCAAAACAACTCCGGAGCTATTCTAATCCTACCATACACCTTATTAGGGTGTCATGGTTTCCTAGACATTTCCAAAACTAATATATAACAAGGAATAATTATAGGATGACTTATATATTCATAACTCTTAAAAATCAACGAAAAAGTGGTACAACATCATATGACTTGCATGTTTTTGCTCAAATATGATGAAATGAATATGAAATGAATATGAAAGATGAAAAATAAACATGAGATGCTTACAAGAATACTTGATGAGGTTTATGAGAACAAAAGGGTTAATCCTAATCACCCAAGGTTTTTATTTCAAAACCTATACAAAGAGTGATACTAGTGTATAATAATCTTGTCTAGAAAATTTTTGGGATGATCCTCCTATGATCCTTGGCTGCCGGTTTTGGAAGAGAGAAAACAAAGAGAGGTTTGATCTTTTTACTTGAGTTTATGATTAGTATGTGTTGGATTTGAAGTATAATACATTTTTAAGTGAAAGATATTTTGCAAAAACAATGAATCACCCTCCTTGTGTCGACAAGGAGGTTTATTTATTTATTATTTTTTTTTCTCATATAAGTATAATGTCTTGTAAAGTTAAATGAAGTTAAGTGTTAAATTGTATACACATTTGAGTATTTAGGGTTGCGTTAGATAAAAATAAATTTTCACGGGTCAAGATAAAATATATTGAGGTCATAAAAATTATAAAAATACATTTCTTGAAAGATTTGAGTGAATAAATATTTATCGGATTGAATTTAAGGAAACCATCGTAATTTATATAAACATAACAATTTATATACGAAATAAATTTAAAACATCGGGTAAACTAATAATAATATTTTTATAGACTTAATATGAGTATAAAAATATATTGTGATAAATTTTGGAAGTATCGGATCAATTGTTCAAAATAATGTTTACGCGATAACGTTTATTTAATAAGAAATTATATGTTTAATGTGAAATGCAAAACCATGCACAACTTGATATGAAATGATGAATATGGAGTTTGAGAAATGACCGGAAATTGAGAATTGTGACATTCTTCCCATGTCAGAGGAATCACGCCCTCGTGATTCGATTAATGATACTATGGCCCAAACCGCGACAAGGGTTCTAAAAGTTTATGCTCGTGTATGGTTTAAATGATTATGTCAATGCTCATGCATATATCGTGACTATATCCCATTCTAAAGACATGCTCCCTTATGATTAGGCTCGATGAGGCGAGCTTTCCCATTCTCGAGCAAAATTTTCAAAAGACTTTTGGTAACCGATTTTACTTAATCCACAACTCATCAAACAAGAACGTCATACGATTAGGCTAAATCGGTTTAGGTAACAACTTGTTTCTAGCTTGATCGTTGCAACTCATCAAACAAGAAGCGTCACGCGGATCAAACCGGAAACAAGTGGTTTGAAGAAAATATTTTGAAAATTTGGCTCGATTACGAATTGCTTACACATATGAGACTACTACTCCCTTCATTGCATGATTCTTCCGAATTAGACATAGGTGATCGGGCTATGTATAATTTAGGAGTAACTATGCAATGCTTGGAATAATCGACTCATATGATGTTTGGTGTTGAGTCATAAGTCCGCATGTATAAAGAATATGCACTTATAATGATATGATGAGATGTTATGATGATGTGGTTATAGTCTAGGGTCAATGATGCAACCTAGTTCTCTATAACCGATGCTCGATACCAATCATCACACCCCAAATTACATTTTGCGTGGAATGGAATACCTTGGGAGGACTGTCATAGCATCAAAGTTACTGATTATATCGAGCGACCTAAAGTGTCGTTTTGAAAATATCGTTTGATTCATTAAAATAATCGAGTTTACAAAATGTAGGTCCCAAATGAAAATCAACTTGTGCGGAAATAAGTTTGTTACAAGCAAAACGATGTTTTAAAGTTCATAAAACCCAAGTGTGACGCGTCGTCACCACGACTCTATGATATGTCCAAATGCATGCCATGAAGTGAATGCCTTAGATACACGAGATAAAACATGCTAAAAGTGTCAACACAAAGGTTGAGTGAGTTCATAGAGTTTGTGTTGAAATGTAAAGCTTTAAAGAATGTTCATGCAACACGAGCAAAGTTTTGGTCATATAGAATAGTCCATAAAGCAAAGGCATCGTAAATCCACTCGGTTCAAGTTCGCCCATACAAAACTTGCAACCTGTGTATTCACAATCCACTGCCAAAATATGTATATCCATTATGTATGCATGTATCATAGTAGTTAAAAGTATCAATGTTACCACAAGGGTCTTCCAACAACTCGTGTTGGGATGTTCCTCCAACGCTCACGTTGGGCTGTATCCATAAAAATGGCCTTCCAACATATAAATGATGGGATGTTCCTCCAACGACTCACGTTGGGCTGTATCCAAATAAATGGCCTTCCAACATATAAATGATGGGATGTTGTTTAAGTCTAGTCACTACACGCACCAAGTCTAAAGTATAAGTAATGTTGTTTGGCAAAAGAGTTTAAATGTTCTGATAAATAAGCATGTATCTCGCCCCAAATAGTTTATAAGAATTTAAATGAGTAAAAGCGGGGTATGAACTCACAAGGAAAGTAATAGCATTGGTTTTACTTCATCTCCGAAACCCAATGCGTGTGTTATCCAAGGAGACTTTCAAGTTTAGTATAACACAATCAAGTATAATGCAATTAAGTATAAAAAGTATAGCGTAGCATAAAAGTGTAACTGTTTTGAGTATTTGTATTTGTAAAAGCAAGTAGTTGAGCATGTATCTCCCCCAAAAGTAATTCAAAACGTATAAAAGTAGGGGCTATGAAACTCACCTGATATGATTGATATGCTAACAAAATGAAGTGCACTAAAATGAGGCTCGGAAACTATCCGCGACCTAAAATGAATGTCATGACTTGAGTTATGATATGTTGTCGTGAATCGTGATACAATGTCGTGCATGCAAACCCATATGATATCCATACCACTTATGCGTTTGGAAATAATGTTTATCGTCAAAATATGTTTATGACATCCCGTCAGTATTAAAATACTCTACAAGTAGTTACGTTGAAACAACCTCCTATGATAGTCGCAAAATGGTGCACATCGAGTGTTAGGAAACGAACCCATCAGTTTTGGAAAACTTGTATCATTATCTCAAAGTTTTAGTGTTTAAGTTTCCATCCTAGAGGTCTCGATCACAAAGAAAAATATAGGTTAAGTATTGTACTTTAGTCCAAAAATATAGTTTAAGGGTGGTTTTCGGCCAAGTTTGAGTGACTATATTTTATTCGTTACAACTCCGCTCAACAAACGGTTGGACATTTTGGAAAATATGCTAGGCGAACTTACTTTTACTAGAAGACATCACGTTATAAAAGTTCTACATCATTGTTAAAACGTCCGCCAACATGGTCCTTTAGTTGCCGTAGTATGTTTTAATAGAGAATATATTAATTTTGCTAATAGAATAAAGTTACTGCAACTTGGTTTATCGCGTGTAATTTAATCGTTACAAGTCCGTTTTCTCGTTTTCTACATCCTTAGATTCGTGTCAAAGTATACTAATATATTTTTGATAAGTCGACACAATTTATAAAGCTTAAGACTCATTTTGACTCGTAAGAGTGACATTTTCATGCTGAAATTTCGAAATTAATAGTTTTCATCGTCAAACTTGAAAAATTCATATCTTCTTCGTTATAGCTCCGTTTTAATCCGTTCAAGCGGCCACGTTTTCGTTTTAAAGTGTATTTTCTAAATATCTAGCCCAAAATATTATACCCACTGTCGGATTTTCCAGATTTTCAAAACAAGGACAGACCCTTTTGCAAACTTGTCGAAATGAGTTTTTCTCTCGCCAAACCTATTCTAACCCATTCAAAACAACTCCGGAGCTATTCTAATCCTACCATACACCTTCTTAGGGTGTCATGGTTTCCTAGACATTTCCAAAACTAATATATAACAAGGAATAATTATAGGATGACTTATATATTCATAACTCTTAAAAATCAATGAAAAAGTGGTACAACATCATATGACTTGCATGTTTTTGCTCAAATATGATGAAATGAATATGAAATGAATATGAAAGATGAAAAATAAACATGAGATGCTTACAAGAATACTTGATGAGGTTTATGAGAACAAAGGGTTAATCCTAATCACCCAAGGTTTTATTTCAAAACCTATACAAAGAGTGATACTAGTGTATAATAATCTTGTCTAGAAAATTTTGGGATGATCCTCCTATGATCCTTGGTCAGCCGGTTTGGAAGAGAGAAACAAAGAGAGGTTTGATATTTTACTTGAGTTTATGAGTAGTATGTGTTGGATTTGAAGTATAATACATTTTTAAGTGAAAGATATTTTGCAAAAACAATGAATCACCCTCCTTGTGTCGACAAGGAGGTTTATTTATTTATTATTTTTTTTCTCATATAAGTATAATGTCTTGTAAAGTTAAATGAAGTTAAGTGTTAAATTGTATACACATTTGAGTATTTAGGGGATAAAAATAAATTTTCACGGGTCAAGATAAAATATATTGAGGTCATAAAAATTATAAAAATACATTTCTTGAAAGATTTGAGTGAATAAATATTTATCGGATTGAATTTAAGGAAACCATCGTAATTTATATAAACATAACAATTTATATACGAAATAAATTTAAAACATCGGGTAAACTAATAATAATATTTTTATAGACTTAATATGAGTATAAAAATATATTGTGATAAATTTTGGAAGTATCAGATCAATTGTTCAAATTAATGTTTACGCGATAACGTTTATTTAATAAGAAATTATATGTTTAATGTGAAATGCAAAACCATGCACAACTTGATATGAAATGATGAATATGGAGTTTGAGAAATGACCGGAAATTGAGAATTGTGACATGTAGCATCACTCATCAATGCAAAATGCATCTCTTATATTCTGATTGGCAAGTTAAGTTTATAATAAGATTAATTCGTTCATAACATGACTAGTTATTTGTATGTTTATTGCAATTTTTTTCTCCAACTATATTTGTCGGTTGATATTTTTTACTCCCAATCACACAAGAAATATATTCTTTTTAATACGCAGCTTTAGCCCTTCATCTCCATTACATTTAGTATATGCATTTGTTTATCATTTTCATTAATGGATGTGTTCATTCTCATATATTGCTTTAGTGCATCTCTTGAGGCACTTTAGTGCATCTGTTTGAGGAACTTTAGTGCATCCATTTGATGTACTTAGTGCATCCGTTTGTATCATCAAAGCAAAACAAGTGCAATACTTTTAGGTTCATGAAATTGACGAAAAGGCGGCTCCAAAAAATGATAAGATAAACACGGTTAATGACCAAGAAAAGATTCAAGTTGACGAGCCTTCAAAGAAAGACTCTACGAAGATACCACCTGTTACATCATCCACTGATAACAACATTCTAAAGCAATGAATTTGATAAAGAAACAGATTTATATTAAAACCAGAAATATAGAATATGGAACTTTATTATAATGAAATCTTGAAACTGAAGTCAATTCATATTTCTAAACACGAAACCAATATATACAAGATCTATACAGATTGTATATCTTCTTTACAATAGGGAGTTTACAACACAAGATGTAAATGATATTTTCTACTAATTCGGTTACACATATTCAAAACCAATGCCTTTGCGCTAGTTCAAAAGTGGGATAACTTTTATCTATGAACGTTCCATGTTGTTTTGTATTAGGTTATGCACTTTAGCATCCACTTCATACACTGTCAAATTCATATATTTAGAATGAGATTTATTAGTCAAGTATTCTTTGTTCTATTTGCAGTTTTTTTTATCGATTGAACAAATAGTAAAAAAACCAAAGTCCAAAGTAGAAAAACCAGATAGCAGAAAAACCATATAGTAGAAAAACCAAAGTCCAAAAGTGCAGCAAAGTAATGCATCATAGTGTATGTCCACTTAGGTGTTTTGAAAGATAAGAAACATTTTGTGAGTGTTGAAGCGGAAATATGGTGAGTTTTGATGTGTTGATAAATCAAGAGGCATTTTGACTAAGATCTTAAGTAAGCCATAAATGAGTCTAAGCCTTACTCATCCTTGAAGTGGACTTAGTTGGGTTCTAATATCATATGTTTAGCCAATGTGATGTTATCTAGAAAGTTATCTTGATGTAAGGGATGTTGTATTGCTGATCTGATGTCACGGATCCCACGGTTCATCCCACGGTTCCCTCAAGGAGGGATCCGTCTAGGCTAATCCTAGGGATCCGCATCCGCAGATCGAATCTTCACGAATTGATGTGCGATTTTGCACACTAATAAATCGTTAAGCTAAGCAATAAGAACAAGCATGTCATCACAAAGCACCACTTATAAAAACATGATAAAATAATAATATCCAAATTTTAACAAACCAAAGTGCTAAAAACATAATCATTCATACATAAAAGGAAATAAGCATATTCCTATTGTCTCTTTCGTCAATCCTTTCTTTTCCTTTTTGACGGCTTAGTGAGGTTGTAAGCAAGGTTTTGAATCATGCCCCTCAATTGTTTGAATTCGGCGGTTTCGTTTGGAATGGTTGGAAGTTGTTCGTAGTAATCAAAGGGTTCCAATTTGATGTTGGCTATGGGGTCGACATCTTCTTCTTCTTCATTTTCTTCTTCTCCTTACGGAGTCCTAGAGAGCTTTAGGTTTCTTTCCATTGACCTTGAAGCATTTAGAGGGTATTTTGGTAAGAGGTACCAATACATGATCGGCAAGGAAATGATCATTGTTGATAGGGATGGTTGCAATGCACTAACATGCTTACAAAGTCGTGTTAGAAGCATACCATATGGAAGTACCATGTTGGAAGCTTTGAATACCCCAGCCATTCTCCTTACCATGTAATAGGCGAGATTAAATGGCTTTTGGTGGATAAGATAATAGATCGTTTGCACAAGACATGCGTTTGGATGATCTTTGTTTCCAACTAGGCTTATGACGTTTTCCCTAAGAATTTGTTCTCATTTTCTATACATGGGATGGATTTCGAAAAGTTCCATTTGAAAAGGATTACGGTGAATGAGTTTCTTGTTTCGGTCAAAACGGGATTGGTCGGCTCTTATTTTGAAAATGGTGTCTCGGATGGTTTTGGGTTCATCAAGAGGAGTATGGTACATTGGTTTAGAGTCAAGTGCAAGGTTTTGAGTGTTAATTGCCCAATCTTGAGAGTACATACAAATTCCTTCACAAGGAATGCAAAGAATTTGAGTAAAGGTATTGAGAGGAAGAGTAAAGTTTCGTGTATTGATGATGAAAGCGATTGAAATGCTATCATCGACGTTTCGAATGATCCTAATGCTTCTATAAGACTCAAAGATGAAGACCGGAAAAATTTGTTCATCAATGTCAAGAAGACAATCAAAATTGATTGCTGAGAAGACTTGACGAATGTCGGTATCCTCAAGGAAACATTCCTTGATTACACGACCTTCGTGGATAAGTCGTTTACTGAGCTTTTGAAGACCTTGCGGTCGGTTTTTGAGAATTCCTCATTTCGATAATATTGAGTAAGGTAATGGATGGTACCATGATGATCTTGTTGAGTGGCTATAGGCATGGTTGGTCTTAAAAACACAAAATTTTCAATTAGGTAAGATTAATTGAGGTGGGTTTATGGTTTTGATTTGTATTAACAATGTTGTGAACACAATGTGAACTTAGTTATGTTAAAAGCCCCTTTTCATGATTAATTTTGAAAAACCGTAATTAAACTAATTGATTAGAGATTTGTGACACCATAAACCAAAGTCCAAAGTAGAAAAACCAGATAGCAGAAAAACCATATAGTAGAAAAACCGAAGTCCAAAAGTGCAGCAAAGTAATGCATCATAGTGTATGTCCACTTAGGTGTTTTGAAAGATAAGAAACATTTTGTGAGTGTTGAAGCGGAAATATGGTGAGTTTTGATGTGTTGATAAATCAAGAGGCATTTGACTAAGATCTTAAGTAAGCCATAAATGAGTCTAAGCCTTACTCATCCTTGAAGTGGACTTAGTTGGGTTCTAATATCATATGTTTAGCCAATGTGATGTTGTCTAGAAAGTTATCTTGATGTAAGGGATGTTGTATTGTTGATCGATGTCACGGATCCCACGGTTCATCCCACGGTTCCCTCGAGGAGGATCCGTCTAGGCTAATCCTAGGGATCCGCATCTGCGGATCGAAATCTTCACAGAATTGATGTGCAGATTTTGCACACTAATAAATCGTTAAGCTAAGCAATAAGAACAAGCATGTCATCACAAAGCACCACTTATAAAAACATGATAAAATAATAATATCCAAATTACCACAAACCAAAGTGCTAAAAACATAATCATTCATACATAAAAGGAAATAAGCATATTCCTATTGTCTCTTTCGTCAATCCTTTCTTTTCCTTTTTGACGACTTAGTGAGGTTGTAAGCAAGGTTTTGAATCATGCCCTCAATTGTTTGAATTCGGTTTCGTTTGGAATGGTTGGAAGTTGTTCGTAGTAATCAAAGGGTTCCAATTTGATGTTGGCTATGGGTCGACATCTTCTTCTTCTTCATTTTCTTCTTCTCCTTCTGAGGAGTCCGAGAGAGCTTTAGGTTTCTTTCCATTGACCTTGAAGCATTTAGAGGGTATTTTGGTAAGAGGTACCAATACATGATCGGCAAGGAAATGATCATTGTTGATAGGGGATGGTTGCAATGCACTAACATGCTTACAAAGTCGTGTTAGAAGCATACCATATGGAAGTACCATGTTGGAAGCTTTGAATACCCCAACCATTCTCCTTACCATGTAATAGGCGAGATTAAATGGCTTTTGGTGGATAAGACAATAGATCGTTTGCACAAGACATGTGTTTGGATGATCTTTGTTTCCAACTAGGCTTATGACGTTTTCCCTAAGAATTTGTTCTCATTTTCTATACATGGGATGGATTTGAAAAGTTCCATTTGAAAAGGATTACGGTGAATGAGTTTCTTGTTTCGATCGAAACGGATTGGTCGGCTCTTATTTTGAAAATGGTGTCTCGGATGGTTTTGGGTTCATCAAGAGGAGTATGGTACATTGGTTTAGAGTCAAGTGCAAGGTTTTGAGTGTTAATTGCCCAATCTTGAGAGTACATACAAATTCCTTCACAAGGAATGCAAAGAATTTGAGCAAAGGTATTGAGAGGAAGAGTAAAGTTTCGTGTATTGATGATGAAAGCGATTGAAATGCTATCATCGACGTTTCGAATGATCCTAATGCTTCTATAAGACTCAAAGATGAAGACCGGAAAAATTTGTTCATCAATGTCAAGAAGACAATCAAAATTGATTGTCGAGAAGACTTGACGAATGTCGGTATCCTCAAGGAAACATTCCTTGATTACACGACCTTCGTGGATAAGTCGTTTCTGAGCTTTTGAAGACCTTGCGGTCGGTTTTGAGAATTCCTCATTTCGATAATATTGAGTAAGGTAATGGATGGTACCATGATGATCTTGTTGAGTGGCTATAGGCATGGTTGGTCTTAAAAACACAAAATTTTCAATTAGGTAAGATTAATTGAGGTGGGTTTATGGTTTTGATTTATATTAACAATGTTGTGAACACAATGTGAACTTAGTTATGTTAAAAGCCCCTTTTCATGATTAATTTTGAAAAACCGTAATTAAACTAATTGATTAGAGATTTGTGACACCATAAACCAAAGTCCAAAGTAGAAAAACCAGATAGCAGAAAAACCATATAGTAGAAAAACCGAAGTCCAAAAGTGCAGCAAAGTAATGCATCATAGTGTATGTCCACTTAGGTGTTTTGAAAGATAAGAAACATTTTGTGAGTGTTGAAGCGGAAATATGGTGAGTTTTGATGTGTTAATAAATCAAGAGGCATTTTGACTAAGATCTTAAGTAAGCCATAAATGAGTCTAAGCCTTACTCATCCTTGAAGTGGACTTAGTTGGGTTCTAATATCATATGTTTAGCCAATGTGATGTTGTCTAGAAAGTTATCTTGATGTAAGGGATGTTGTATTGCTGATCTGATGTCACGGATCCCACGGTTCATCCCACGGTTCCCTCAAGGAGGGATCTCGTCTAGGCTAATCCTAGGGATCCGCATCTGCGGATCGAATCTTCACGTAATTGATGTGCGATTTTGCACACTAATAAATCGTTAAGCTAAGCAATAAGAACAAGCATGTCATCACAAAGCACCACTTATAAAAACATGATAAAATAATAATATCCAAATTTCCACAAACCAAAGTGCTAAAAACATAATCATTCATACATAAAAGGAAATAAGCATATTCCTATTGTCTCTTTCGTCAATCCTTTCTTTTCCTTTTTGACGGCTTAGTGAGGTTGTAAGCAAGGTTTTGAATCATGCCCCTCAATTGTTTGAATTCGGCGGTTTCGTTTGGAATGGTTGGAAGTTGTTCGTAGTAATCAAAGGGTTCCAATTTGATGTTGGCTATGGGTCGACATCTTCTTCTTCTTCATTTTCTTCTTCTCCTTCTCGAGGAGTCCGAGAGAGCTTTAGGTTTCTTTCCATTGACCTTGAAGCATTTAGAGGGTATTTTGGTAAGAGGTACCAATACATGATCGGCAAGGAAATGATCATTGTTGATAGATGGTTGCAATGCACTAACATGCTTACAAAGTCGTGTTAGAAGCATACCATATGGAAGTACCATGTTGGAAGCTTTGAATACCCGACCATTCTCCTTACCATGTAATAAGCGAGATTAAATGGCTTTTGGTGGATAAGACAATAGATCGTTTGCACAAGACATGCGTTTGGATGATCTTTGTTTCCAACTAGGCTTATGACGTTTTCCCTAAGAATTTGTTCTCATTTTCTATACATGGGATGGATTTCGAAAAGTTCCATTTGAAAAGGATTACGGTGAATGAGTTTCTTGTTTCGGTCGAAACGGGATTGGTCGGCTCTTATTTTGAAAATGGTGTCTCGGATGGTTTTGGGTTCATCAAGAGGAGTATGGTACATTGGTTTAGAGTCAAGTGCAAGGTTTTGAGTGTTAATTGCCCAATCTTGAGAGTACATACAAATTCCTTCACAAGGAATGCAAAGAATTTGAGTAAAGGTATTGAGAGGAAGAGTAAAGTTTCGTGTATTGATGATGAAAGCGATTGAAATGCTATCATCGACGTTTCGAATGATCCTAATGCTTCTATAAGACTCAAAGATGAAGACCGGAAAAATTTGTTCATCAATGTCAAGAAGACAATCAAAATTGATTGCTGAGAAGACTTGACGAATGTCGGTATCCTCAAGGAAACATTCCTTGATTACACGACCTTCGTGGATAAGTCGTTTTACGAGCTTTTTGAAGACCTTGCGGTCGGTTTTTGAGAATTCCTCATTTCGATAATATTGAGTAAGGTAATGGATGGTACCATGATGATCTTGTTGAGTGGCTATAGGCATGGTTGGTCTTAAAAACACAAAATTTTCAATTAGGTAAGATTAATTGAGGTGGGTTTATGGTTTTGATTTGTATTAACAATGTTGTGAACACAATGTGAACTTAGTTATGTTAAAAGCCCCTTTTCATGATTAATTTTGAAAACCGTAATTAAACTAATTGATTAGAGATTTGTGACACCATAAACCAAAGTCCAAAGTAGAAAACCGGATAGCGTAAAAACCATATAGTAGAAAAACCAAGTCCAAAAGTGCGCAAAGTAATGCATCATAGTGTATGTCCACTTAGGTGTTTTGAAAGATAAGAAACATTTTGTGAGTGTTGAAGCGGAAATATGGTGAGTTTTGATGTGTTGATAAATCAAGAGGCATTTTGACTAAGATCTTAAGTAAGCCATAAATGAGTCTAAGCCTTACTCATCCTTGAAGTGGACTTAGTTGGGTTCTAATATCATATGTTTAGCCAATGTGATGTTGTCTAGAAAGTTATCTTGATGTAAGGGATGTTGTATTGCTGATCTGATGTCACGGATCCCACGGTTCATCCCACGGTTCCCTCGAGGAGGATCATCTAGGCTAATCCTAGGGATCCGCATCCGCAGATCGAATCTTCACGTAATTGATGTGCGATTTTGCACACTAATAAATCGTTAAGCTAAGCAATAAGAACAAGCATGTCATCACAAAGCACCACTTATAAAAACATGATAAAATAATAATATCCAAATTTCCACAAACCAAAGTGCTAAAAACATAATCATTCATACATAAAAGGAAATAAGCATATTCCTATTGTCTCTTTCGTCAATCCTTTCTTTTCCTTTTTGACGGCTTAGTGAGGTTGTAAGCAAGGTTTTGAATCATGCCCCTCAATTGTTTGAATTCGGCGGTTTCGTTTGGAATGGTTGGAAGTTGTTCGTAGTAATCAAAGGGTTCCAATTTGATGTTGGCTATGGGGTCGACATCTTCTTCTTCTTCATTTTCTTCTTCTCCTTCTGAGGAGTCCGAGAGAGCTTTAGGTTTCTTTCCATTGACCTTGAAGCATTTAGAGGGTATTTTGGTAAGAGGTACCAATACATGATCGGCAAGGAAATGATCATTGTTGATAGGGGATGGTTGCAATGCACTAACATGCTTACAAAGTCGTGTTAGAAGCATACCATATGGAAGTACCATGTTGGAAGCTTTGAATACCCCAGCCATTCTCCTTACCATGTAATAGGCGAGATTAAATGGCTTTTGGTGGATAAGACAATAGATCGTTTGCACAAGACATGCGTTTGGATGATCTTTGTTTCAACTAGGCTTATGACGTTTTCCTAAGAATTTGTTCTCATTTTCTATACATGGGATGGATTTAAAAGTTCCATTTGAAAAGGATTACGGTGAATGAGTTTCTTGTTTCGGTCGAAACGGGATTGGTCGGCTCTTATTTTGAAAATGGTGTCTCGGATGGTTTTGGGTTCATCAAGAGGAGTATGGTACATTGGTTTAGAGTCAAGTGCAAGGTTTTGAGTGTTAATTGCCCAATCTTGAGAGTACATACAAATTCCTTCACAAGGAATGCGAAGAATTTGAGCAAAGGTATTGAGAGGAAGAGTAAAGTTTCGTAAATTGATGATGAAAGCGATTGAAATGCTATCATCGACGTTTCGAATGATCCTAATGCTTCTATAAGACTCAAAGATGAAGACCGGAAAAATTTGTTCATCATGTCAAGAAGACAATCAAAATTGATTCTTGAGAAGACTTGACGAATGTCGGTATCCTCAAGGAAACATTCCTTGATTACACGACCTTCGTGGATAAGTCGCTTTACTGAGCTTTTGAAGACCTTGCGGTCGGTTTTGAGAATTCTCATTTCGATAATATTGAGTAAGGTAATGGATGGTACCATGATGATCTTGTTGAGTGGCTATAGGCATGGTTGGTCTTAAAACACAAAATTTTCAATTAGGTAAGATTAATTGAGGTGGGTTTATGGTTTTGATTTGTATTAACAATGTTGTGAACACAATGTGAACTTAGTTATGTTAAAAGCCCTTTTCATGATTAATTTTGAAAACCGTAATTAAACTAATTGATTAGAGATTTGTGACACCATAAACCAAAGTCCAAAGTAGAAAACCGGATAGCGGAAAAACCATATAGTAGAAAACCAAGTCCAAAAGTGCGACAAAGTAATGCATCATAGTGTATGTCCACTTAGGTGTTTTGAAAGATAAGAAACATTTTGTGAGTGTTGAAGCGGAAATATGGTGAGTTTTGATGTGTTGATAAATCAAGAGGCATTTTGACTAAGATCTTAAGTAAGCCATAAATGAGTCTAAGCCTTACTCATCCTTGAAGTGGACTTAGTTGGGTTCTAATATCATATGTTTAGCCAATGTGATGTTGTCTAGAAAGTTATCTTGATGTAAGGGATGTTGTATTGCTGATCTGATGTCACGGATCCCACGGTTCATCCCACGGTTCCCTCAAGGGAGGGATCTGTCTAGGCTAATCCTAGGGATCTGGCATCTGCAGATCAGAATCTTCACAGAATTGATGTGCAGATTTTGCACACTAATAAATCGTTAAGCTAAGCAATAAGAACAAGCATGTCATCACAAAGCACCACTTATAAAAACATGATAAAATAATAATATCCAAATTTCCACAAACCAAAGTGCTAAAAACATAATCATTCATACATAAAAGGAAATAAGCATATTCCTATTGTCTCTTTCGTCAATCCTTTCTTTTCCTTTTTGACGGCTTAGTGAGGTTGTAAGCAAGGTTTTGAATCATGCCCTCAATTGTTTGAATTCGCGGTTTCGTTTGGAATGGTTGGAAGTTGTTCGTAGTAATCAAAGGGTTCCAATTTGATGTTGGCTATGGGGTCGACATCTTCTTCTTCTTCATTTTCTTCTTCTCCTTCCGAGGAGTCCGAGAGCTTTTTAGGTTTCTTTCCATTGACCTTGAAGCATTTAGAGGGTATTTTGGTAAGAGGTACCAATACATGATCGGCAAGGAAATGATCATTGTTGATAGGGATGGTTGCAATGCACTAACATGCTTACAAAGTCGTGTTAGAAGCATACCATATGGAAGTACCATGTTGGAAGCTTTGAATACCCGACCATTCTCCTTACCATGTAATAGGCGAGATTAAATGGCTTTTGGTGGATAAGACAATAGATCGTTTGCACAAGACATGCGTTTGGATGATCTTTGTTTCCAACTAGGCTTATGACGTTTTCCCTAAGAATTTGTTCTCATTTTCTATACATGGGATGGATTTCGAAAAGTTCCATTTGAAAAGGATTACGGTGAATGAGTTTCTTGTTTCGGTCGAAACGGGATTGGTCGGCTCTTATTTTGAAAATGGTGTCTCGGATGGTTTTGGGTTCATCAAGTGCAAGGTTTTGAGTGTTAATTGCCCAATCTTGAGAGTACATACAAATTCCTTCACAAGGAATGCGAAGAATTTGAGCAAAGGTATTGAGAGGAAGAGTAAAGTTTCGAAATTGATGATGAAAGCGATTGAAATGCTATCATCGACGTTTGAATGATCCTAATGCTTCTATAAGACTCAAAGATGAAGACCGGAAAATTTGTTCATCAATGTCAAGAAGACAATCAAAATTGATTCTTTGAGAAGACTTGACGAATGTCGGTATCCTCAAGGAAACATTCCTGATTACACGACCTTCGTGGATAAGTCGTTTCTGAGCTTTTGAAGACCTTGCGGTCGGTTTTGAGAATTCCACATTTCGATAATATTGAGTAAGGTAATGGATGGTACCATGATGATCTTGTTGAGTGGCTATAGGCATGGTTGGTCCTAAAAACACAAAATTTTCAATTAGGTAAGATTAATTGAGGTGGGTTTATGGTTTTGATTTGTATTAACAATGTTGTGAACACAATGTGAACTTAGTTATGTTAAAAGCCCTTTTCATGATTAATTTTGAAAACCGTAATTAAACTAATTGATTAGAGATTTGTGACACCATAAACCAAAGTCCAAAGTAGAAAACCGGATAGCGAAAAAACCATATAGTAGAAAAACCGAAGTCCAAAAGTGCAAAAAGTAATGCATCATAGTGTATGTCCACTTAGGTGTTTTGAAAGATAAGAAACATTTTGTGAGTGTTGAAGCGGAAATATGGTGAGTTTTGATGTGTTGATAAATCAAGAGGCATTTTGACTAAGATCTTAAGTAAGCCATAAATGAGTCTAAGCCTTACTCATCCTTGAAGTGGACTTAGTTGGGTTCTAATATCATATGTTTAGCCAATGTGATGTTGTCTAGAAAGTTATCTTGATGTAAGGATGTTGTATTGTCGATCGATGTCACGGATCCCACGGTTCATCCACGGTTCCCTCGAGGAGGGATCATCTAGGCTAATCCTAGGGATCCGGCATCCGCATCGAAATCTTCACGTAATTGATGTGCGATTTTGCACACTAATAAATCGTTAAGCTAAGCAATAAGAACAAGCATGTCATCACAAAGCACCACTTATAAAAACATGATAAAATAATAATATCCAAATTTCCACAAACCAAAGTGCTAAAACATAATCATTCATACATAAAAGGAAATAAGCATATTCCTATTGTCTCTTTCGTCAATCCTTTCTTTTCCTTTTGACGGCTTAGTGAGGTTGTAAGCAAGGTTTTGAATCATGCCCTCAATTGTTTGAATTCGGTTTCGTTTGGAATGGTTGGAAGTTGTTCGTAGTAATCAAAGGGTTCCAATTTGATGTTGGCTATGGGTCGACATCTTCTTCTTCTTCATTTTCTTCTTCTCCTTCTGAGGAGTCCGAGAGAGCTTTAGGTTTCTTTCCATTGACCTTGAAGCATTTAGAGGGTATTTTGGTAAGAGGTACCAATACATGATCGGCAAGGAAATGATCATTGTTGATAGGGGATGGTTGCAATGCACTAACATGCTTACAAAGTCGTGTTAGAAGCATACCATATGGAAGTACCATGTTGGAAGCTTTGAATACCCCAGCCATTCTCCTTACCATGTAATAGGCGAGATTAAATGGCTTTTGGTGGATAAGACAATAGATCGTTTGCACAAGACATGCGTTTGGATGATCTTTGTTTCCAACTAGGCTTATGACGTTTTCCCTAAGAATTTGTTCTCATTTTCTATACATGGGATGGATTTCGAAAAGTTCCATTTGAAAAGGATTACGGTGAATGAGTTTCTTGTTTCGGTCGAAACGGGATTGGTCGGCTCTTATTTTGAAAATGGTGTCTCGGATGGTTTTGGGTTCATCAAGAGGAGTATGGTACATTAGTTTAGAGTCAAGTGCAAGGTTTTGAGTGTTAATTGCCCAATCTTGAGAGTACATACAAATTCCTTCACAAGGAATGCGAAGAATTTGAGCAAAGGTATTGAGAGGAAGAGTAAAGTTTCGTAAATTGATGATGAAAGCGATTGAAATGCTATCATCGACGTTTCGAATGATCCTAATGCTTCTATAAGACTCAAAGATGAAGACCGGAAAAATTTGTTCATCAATGTCAAGAAGACAATCAAAATTGATTGCTGAGAAGACTTGACGAATGTCGGTATCCTCAAGGAAACATTCCTTGATTACACGACCTTCGTGGATAAGTCGTTTTACGAGCTTTTTGAAGACCTTGTGGTCGGTTTTTGAGAATTCCTCATTTCGATAATATTGAGTAAGGTAATGGATGGTACCATGATGATCTTGTTGAGTGGCTATAGGCATGGTTGGTCCTAAAAACACAAAATTTTCAATTAGGTAAGATTAATTGAGGTGGGTTTATGGTTTTGATTTGTATTAACAATGTTGTGAACACAATGTGAACTTAGTTATGTTAAAAGCCCCTTTTCGTGATTAATTTTGAAAAACCGTAATTAAAATAATTGATTAGAGATTTGTGACACCATAAACCCTAGAATGAGGATGATGAAAATTAGAACAAGTTAATGTAATTACTTACAAAGGTGTTCTAGGAAGGAGTACTTGAGAGTATGGAATCCAATGAGGATGAAATCAGTGGTTTAGTCGTTTTTGTGTTATGTTAGTAGAGGAAAAGATCGGTGGTGATTTTTGAAAGCGTATAGCTGAGTTCTGTTCCACGGTTCCCCCGGATCCTTTGTATTTGGGATCCGGCTAGTACAACTACGGGGATCCGGCTACTGTGGACAGAAAAAGGGTTGTTTGACATTATTTTAGTAGTAGGCTTATAAACTAGCTTACCAAAGAAATAGTTTGGAGGTATCAGATGAAGATTGTTTTTGGACGACAGGTTTTGATGAATCACATGTCGAGGATTCATATGTGACGACGGTGTTAGTTTGACGAATCAAAAGGAATACCATTCCCGATGATGAATAGGATGGAAAAGTGACAAAATAGACTTTTAAAGATGCTAGCAATTATTAAACAAAGAGAACTATGAAATAAATAAACTCATGTAACCTATCTAATGAAAAGTAAACATACCTCTATGCTTCTTGGTTTGGTATAATACCAAAATACATCATGAGCTTTTAAAGTAATTCTTTGTACTTGGTGTGCATAAGTTGTGATTACTTTTAGATTCTTCCTTGAATGTTGACTTCATTATTCTTTGAGGTTTTGGAGAGATTCAAGCATGAAGATTTCTTGAAGCAAAAATTGTTAGAATGATCTATCAATGTCCAACAAAAATGATTTAAAATAAAATATGACTTTTAAAAAAAAATCCTTCTTTGTAGTTTTCAAACATACACAGATCGTATCAAGTCTTTAAAGTACAACATATTTAAGAAACTTGGTAACGAAGCTCTGATGCCAATTGTGGAAAACTAGAAGGGGGGTTGAATAGTTTTACCAATTTAAAACTTCCTTTTAGATATTTAGATTGACTTATGTCAATCTATTTGGTTGTTTATGTTGGACGTTGATAGATAGATATATAAACGTGTAATGAAAGATGAAGAGTAAGAAGCACATCACCACGACACAAGTATTTATAGTGGTTCAGCTACAAGGACACCTTCCTTGCCCTACTCCACTCCCCGAGTCACCTACTCGAGAGTTCGTAAACACTACTCCAACTCCTTATGGCGGAGAAGCCTTCACAACATCGCTTAACCTTTTTTCGGTACAAAGCTAAATACCGAGTTCCTTCACACTAAGGCAAACCACACCTAACACAACGTCGCCTACCCTTTATATGGTGCTAGGCTAACCACCGAGTTCTTTCACACCAAGGAGAACTAGTCCTATCACAACGTCGCCTACCCTTTATTAGGTACTAGGCTAATCACCTAGTTTCATTACTATGGAGGAACTACTACCCTTCACAACACAACACCTAATATCAAGGAGATCCAATCCTTGTTACAACACCATTATGGATGTCACCATCCTTATAAATAAACAAATACTTATATGTATAACGATGCAGCTCATCGATTATACGACCTAGGCATTTTTCCCAAATGCCACTTGATTTGATTCTTAGGGATCCTTCACTAATGCCTTTGACAAAACGCTTGGCACCTTTCACTAATGCCTTCGTCTTGACACCTTTAGCATTCTTCACTAATGCTTTTGACACGGACGAAAAGCACCTTTCACTAATGCTTTCATCTTGACACTTTCGGCATCCTTCACTAATTCCTTCAACCCAACATCTACGGAGGAAGAAAGAACTATCAACAAGAGAACCTTAGTTGTCTTGATGATGACGAAGCATGGCAACTCATGGACTTGAGCTTGCTCGTATTCAAGAAATGGTGATCTCGCCTTTAAGAGGAACCTAGAGAATCACACAAAAACAAAAGACAAACTATATAGATCACTTGGATCTAAGGTTAGAGGGATATAATACTTGGGGAAGTATGTATGTAAAGTGGTAAGTAGAAAGGAAGAAATGGCTCTATATTTATAGAGGAAATTTTCTAGTGTTCCTCGGATCCGGGATCCCTCCCATGAGGATCCGGCTAGCACAAAGCTAGGGATCCGTGGGACGCTCCTCTTTGCCCATGGGTATTTTTGGTTATGGGTCATGGGTCATGGGTTATGGTTTGATCCATGGTTTTCTTTCTAGATACAATGTATCTTAAGGATACAATGAACTTGGTTAAGTGGTATATATAAAACCATGGGTTATGGGTCAATACCATTTGCTAGTTTTTACCCATTTAGTATATACTTGTTTTACCCATTTTAGTATATACTTGTTTTTACCCATTTTAGTATATACTTAGTTTAAGTATATACAGCCCAATATGTAAACACTAGTTGTTGTACATATGTATCTAAATCATAAAATCACTTATACTTGTTTTAGTGTTTTTTGTGAAAACGTAAGTGTGTTAGGAAACTATTGACTCAAATTATTTACGTATTTTATTTGTTTCGTTAAAATGATTTTACGTTTGTTATCGACAAAACATTAGAAGATTGTAAAATATAAATAAACGTTTTTACGGCTTATTTGTAGTAACATAATCAACTATCATTTTCAGAGCTAGTCGTCATAATAACAAAAAAATATATGTGTAATAGCACATGTTATAGTGACGTGGTGATACGTACAATAGCAACAAACATGAAGTCGATACAATTGTCTTAGCGACTGTTTTCATACAAATCTAGAGTCCTCTTTCCTAAAATAATTAGGGCATCACAAAGGTAACTAAAATCATTTCACAAAGTTAGATTATCACGTTGTAAAATTAGTGCATCGCAATTATAAAATCTCATTCGACATTTTATCAAACACCGGGTGCGCTTTTTAAACATATTTATTTTTCAACTTCGTTTCAATTAAATATTATATACGATGAATCATGTCAATAAACTCTTAAAATTGGTACAATTATATGCAAAGATGATGATTACCAAGCAAATTTCATGAAACAAAAACTATCTCATAAAAACACTAATATGTGCAAATAAATGCATATGAATGCCCTAAGCTTTATATCCGATCTTTGATAAACGAGTAACAAAATTATAATTAAAAAAGGTTTTAAAACTTACTTTGATCGGCGATATGATACATTATAACGAGATGATTAATGAATCTGATAATAGATTTGTTTGTTGTTTTGATGGTGTGGAGATTATAAGCAATAATCACAGGGAAGAGCGTGTTTGTTGTGGAATGAGCTGAGAGAATTGAACCGGAGAAAAAAATGAAAAATTTAGGCATTATATATGATTCTTGGAGATATTACAAAATAAACCTTGGAGAATTTAAAAGTTGCGATCGAGGTCCTTGTAGTTTGGTGCGAAAAGAGGAGGGAAAGGAGGGAGATCTAATGGTTGAGATAACTTCTCTCACTTTTCTCTTGAGATCGACTTTTTAAATGATCCAATCTATATATATATATATATATATATATATATATATATATATATATATATATATATATATATATATATATATATATATATATATATATATATATATATATATATATATATATGTATAGGAAGAGTTAACGTGAGATCAAACTTAAAGTTGTAAAATAAGATCAAGTCTAAAAACCATTAAAATATTTTTAAATAACAATTTTAGCAATAATACACATAAAAATAATATTTTAATACAAATTAACATTTTAGCAACTAAAACCAAATGATACATGAGTTTGGATTAATGATACACACGATACACATTACACTAATAAATATTCCAAAATCGATACACATACCAAAACACGATACACATTACACTTCTAATCAAAGTGTATCACCTAGGTTTCGAAATTTTAAAAATAAATCTATCAAAACTTTAACAATTTTAGTTGTAGTTAATAAAAATTTATTTTTTGTAAGGAGTGTCATTGTCAAATTTTAGTTGGATCTCATTTAACAACTTTAAGTTTGATCTTATTTGATCTAGATTCTATATATATATATATATATATATATATATATAGAGTGAGGATCACGTATGGATATTTTTTTAGTGCGGATGTGCGGATGTACCTCATCCGTTGATTTTTTTTCATTTAGCGGTTGAGATTTGACCAAATTCATCCTTTTTTCTTTCCGTATATTTTTATTTTTATTAGAATATTCTATTTCCTTATTTTTCTCAACTTTTTATTTAAATTTTTTATACAATGGAATTACACGATCGGTATTCTCGTATCGGTCCCGATCTATCGGTACATTTTTCATTAAAAAGCATTGAAGGTATTTTTATGATAGTTATTCGATATTAAGGTTTTATAATGATTTTGAGGATAGTTATTCGATATTTCTATTGTTATTACGAGTATTAGTACATTTACATTTTGATGTTTCTATCGTTAGTATTATAGTTATTCGATATTAAGTTTGTTATTCGATATTAGGATAGGTATTCGATATTAAGTTTGTTATCTTGATATGAGGATAGTTATTCGATATTGCTATTGTTATTCGAGTATTAGTACATTTACACTTTGATATTACACTTTGATGTTTCGATATTAAGTTTGTTATTCGATATTAGGATAGGTATTCGATATTAAGTTTGTTATCTTGATATGAGGATAGTTATTCGATATTAATTTCTTTATTTCGGATATGTGTATAGTTATTCGATATTAATAATATTAATATGATAGTTATTGTGATATTGCTTTTTTCTTTTCTTATTATGCGTTTTAAAACCGCTTTGTATCGTTATTACGATATCAATAACCTTTATATGATACTTATTCGATATTAAATCGGTAATATCATATAATGATAGTTATTGTGATATTAAATCGGTAATATCATATAATGATAATTATTCGATATCAACATATTAATAACGTTAATATGTTGATATTTATTCGATATTAAGCTCTTTTTTTCTTATTATGCGCTTTAAAACCGTTTTATATATGGATAGTTATTCGATATCAATAACCTTTATATGATACTTATTCGATATCAATAACCTTTATATGATACTTATTATGATATTAAATCGGTAATATCTTATATATAGTTATTGTGATATTAAATCGGTAATATCATATAAAGGGTTCTTATTGTGATATTAATCTTTTTGTTATTCTCATATACTTCTAAACATACAATTTCAAACACAAAATTATTATGGCTTGTTGTCCTCCCATTCCCTTGAAGATATGCAAATGTACGTTAAAAACAATGTGAAGAAGATGATGTGGCTCGAAAAATGCTATTATAGACGTTATCAATTTGTTTGAGCATGCAAGGGTAGAGAAGCAACGTATGAGGAAGACTACACGATTTGCAATGATATTACGCTTGAACGAAAATCCGTTATTTAAAAGTTTTTGATGGATGAAGACAAGAAAGATGAAAATATTTTTCGATATTTTGTGGGTGTGTGTCGAGAAATACGTAACAACATCAATAACAATATTTGGCTCAAGTTAAATACGCTAGACTAGGAAGATTTGGCTCGCATTGACGAATATGCGGTTATCGCATTGATTTTATGATTTATGTATTTTGTATTGTTAATATTGTTTAATTAGTATTAATGTAAGTAGTAACATTTGTTGCGAGGGAGTAATGTTTTTTTTTTTTTTTGGAGTAACACTTGTTTTTTAAGATAGTTATTCTGATATTTAAAACTGGAATATTATTTTAATAAAACATTTTGTTCAAGTTTATTTTATTTTGTGATGTTTAATGATTTTAATATGATAGTTATTGTGATATTAAAGGTGTGTATATCATTCAATTATATTTCTTGTGATAGGTAAGAAAATAGTTTTTGAATAATAGTTATTTTGATATTAAAACTGTTAATATTATTGAATGATAGTTTATTGTGATATTTTATCTAAATATTTGTTCAAGGTAGTTGGTGCAAAGAAGAGAAATAATTTACTGTGAGTAGTAGTGTCATGCAGCGATGAGTAGCACTTTCGAGATGCTATTAATATATCTTTCAAGGATAGTCATATTGAGATGCTATTAATAAAATTTGTTGTTGCGAGTAGCACTTTCAAGTATAGTTCTTGTGATATTTTAAGTAAAGTTGAGTTTTCTATGTGTTTTTTTAGGTGATTCAATGATACAAAATTGTGCAAGCAATGAGTTTGTTGAAGATGAAAATTTGTCGGTGATGTTAATGTTGAAGAGAATGAAGAAGTAAATTCACCGATTTTTTTACATCAACTTCAATTCTTATTAAACCTCTTGTTGTTAAAACTCTTGTACCAATGGAAGGTACTTTGTTTGATAGTGTTGAAGATGCTTATAAAGCATACAAAGATTATCTTCTTGAAGTGGTTTTATTGTTCGCAGAGGCCATCAAACTAATGATGGAGGTATTGTTATGAATAAGGAATTTCTTGGCGATAAAGAAGGTACCAAGAAAGTTAAAGTTAAAGAATTTGATAGTTTAAAAGATAATTGTGATGCTAAGTCTAGAAAGAGAATAAGATCGAGTTTAGGACAAATTGCAAAGCTAGAATTTATGTTGTCGATCCGGTGAAAAGTATAGGGTTAAACATTTTTTGAAGAGCACAATCATGGTTTTTTACTGCCGAGGATAGACATTTGCAAAAGTCTCATAGGTCTATGAGTTTGGCGCATCAAGATTTTGCTATTAAGGCTTCGAACTTAAACATCGGTCCTTGTATGTCATTCAATTTTATCGCAGAGCTTTTGGGAGGATATGAAAATGTTGGTGCTACTAAGATTGATTTTAAGAATATGAGTCGTGACATTTATAGCTATATTGGTAAATATGATGCTCAAATGATTATTGACAAGTTTAGTATTTTGAAAGAAAGAGATGAAAATTTTACGTTCGAGTTTAAGACTAACACCGATGGTCGCTTAAGTTGTTTGTTTTGGTCGGATGATACAAGTAAAAGGAATTATGAAGCTTTTGGTGATGTTCTTTCTTTTGATGCTACATACAAAACCAATATGTAAGTTTTATTTTTCTTTCTTTTATTCTTATTTATTTAGTTTTGTATTCTTATATATAATTCATGAGTGTCTAAATACTCATCATTTTATACCGTTTAGAATGCCAAAACATCCGAAAACACTCGTAAATGCATCAAAATGATGAAAATATCACAAATAAGTGTTTTATGTGTTTCAAATGCAAAATATCAAAATCGTGAAAACGATCAAGTTTGCATAATTGGCGCTTTAGTCCCCAAGTTTCAAAAGTTGTCAAATCTAGTCCTGGAATCCAAAAATATGGAGTTTTATCATTCAAGGTCCCCAAATATTTTAAATTGTCAAAATGGTCCTTGAATGAATCTTTGGGCAAATGGCGAAAAAGGTCCCTCGAAGTTTAAAAGTGTCAAAAATAGTCCTTGGATTTATAAAATGGAAAATAATCAAATGTGGTCCTTGTACTATTCATATTTGGCAGTGATTGGTCCTTGTGTTAACTTTGGGAAAATTACAATTTCGGTCCTTGAAGTTTGCAGAAATTACATAAAAGGTCCTTGTATATAAGCTTAAACCAAATGGCCCTTTGTGTATTTTAAACCCTAGCCAAACCAAAAGACCCCCGTCATAACCATTTGAACCCGTCCAAAATCCCAATTGAACCCCTTCTTTATTAATAAAAACGGTCAAACTATGTTTGACCGCCTTCTTCCCTCCCACCATACCGCTATCACACCATTGCCACACCGCCTACCACCTTTCCACCTCATCTCCCGGTTGTATACCAACCCCTCCACCTCCACAACCTCCCAAAATTCTTTAATTGCTTTAAACCGCTCAAAACAAGAATAAAGACTTTTGGCGCAATTTGCATTTCAAGGCCGGGATCACTTGGTGATCCAATGGCCATAACTCAAAGTGGGAAATGATCGAGAGATGTGAGAGGAAGCTTTTGGATGATAAATAGAAGAAAAAGGAGCTGAGAAAGGCAGTAGTTAATTTTTAGAGTAGAGTAGTTTGTCGTTTTTAGTGTAATTTCAATTTTCAGTGTAATTTTAAGCTTTCTAGTATTAAACTAAGTTAACTCAGTGTATTTCAACTCTATTTCAATAATCAATTCCAGTGTTTTAGT
Source organism: Chrysanthemum lavandulifolium (assembly GCA_022545495.1). Taxonomy (NCBI): domain Eukaryota; kingdom Viridiplantae; phylum Streptophyta; class Magnoliopsida; order Asterales; family Asteraceae; genus Chrysanthemum; species Chrysanthemum lavandulifolium. The sequence goes on along the minus strand of CM040239.1, from coordinate 301,217,230 downwards.
ACAATTTCAGTTTATGCAATTTTACCTTTGAAAATCTCAAGTTACTCTTGTAATGTCAAAAGATGTTTGTTATTGGTTCTATAAGCTCATTTTAGTCACTAATCGACTTCTATAAGCTTTTTAAGTCATTAAACTTGTTCTCATTCGGTTTACTAAAAATGTCAAAATCACTAAAAAATAGTTGGAAAATAAAAAATTCATGGAGAAGATGCCGTAGACTCAAGCAAGGTGTATTATGGATTGATTTGGTTTAGAGGCTTAGTGGTAAGCCTATAGGAGTGGTCCTCGGTCCTCGGTTCTCGCTTTTGAGCATAAAAGCAATTTGTAAGCCATTTCTTTGAAATTTGCATTTCTAGTAATAGTAATTAAACCTTGTTAATTCTAGTTTAAACTGTCTAAATATAGTTAATGCAAGTTAATTAATAGATTTCTAGGATTAAAAACTTGTTTTAGTGCTAAAAGCTCAAAACAGTTTACTAAAGTGGTGTTTGGTTTCTTGTGTAACTGTGTTAAGCTTGTTGTGTTGTTATTTGTTGTTGTTCTAAGTCACTTTAGTTCCTAATAGCTCGGTCAAGTCATAAAAACCTGTCCTCATTAGTTAAAAGTCAAAATGATCTTTGAATCTCATTTCTACTTAATCGTTGGAAATTTAGATTGCATAATCATGCATTACGGTTTGGAAGTTGTTTATTTAACTTAATTTAGTCTCTTAGTAGCTTAATACATCAAATTAGATCATCTAGGATCATTAAAAGTTCATAAAAGTCAATCGCTTAGTGTAAATTAAAAGTCAAATTTTCCTAATTGCGGTTTTGAATAAACTTTAGAATTTTAGTGTGTGCTTAATATTAAGATTTAATCTATATGCTTTTGGGATATTAAAGTTTAGTTTGCTTAACTTAATTAGAAAATATTAGTTCACTTTTAATCGACTTATTAGGTGCTTATTACTTAGCTTCTTTTGAACCCCTTTTCAAAAGGTGTCCGTGCATCATCAATGCTTATGCTTATTTGAGTTTGTCTAGAGCTTATTTCTAATCAATTGTGCTTATTCGGTTGTTAAATTAACTTATTAACATTGTTCGGTTTACTTTTAGTTCACATTTGCTTAATTATTAGCTTATAAGCCATTTGGCTTAATCTTATGCTTATTTCCTTTCTTGCACCACTCTTAAGAAACATAAGCTCAAACCGAGCTTATTAGTGGTTTTAGAAAAAGTTGTAGTTTTGAAATTTGCTTATCATAGTGTGTTAATCGGTTTCAAAAGAAAAATCCAAAATAAAATATTTTGCAAAAAGGAGTTCTTTGTGATTCGAACCACGCCACCCACTCACCAAACACACACAATACCATCTCGCCTGGGTCTTTGGTGGTATTCCTTTGCATAGTTTAATACTTAACCCGTTTTTCCATATTAGCTTATTCGAATGTTTTAGCTTATTTTTAGCTTATTAAAACAAGCTTTCACACCTTTTATATTTTTCTTAGATTTGTATTGATAATAAGTATTTTATAAAAAAGTTTCAGATTTTTCTGAATAGTTTTAGTATTTTTAATCATTTAATTAGTTTAAAAGAGTATTTAATTCATAATAAAAAATATAAAAGTAAAAAAATATAAATCTTTTTCTAAAATTTTCTTTTGTCATATAGTAAGTAAGAAAATTGTTTTTACACTCGTAGGACTTTTATTTCACAAATTTTACGTTTTTTACTTGACTCGCGTAATTTTTACATATAACGTTTTCATTCTAGGTTACGTTTTTAGGTAATTTAGGTTTACACTTTAATTAAAATAGTTTATTTAAGTTATTTTGTTTTATAAATCTAGAAAACCAACTTTAAAAATAGTGATAGCGTTTATTTAATATATTTTAGCTTTTTAATTTGCATTTAAGCCCTGTAATTTACAAACTTTCTCTTTAGGTATAATTATTTCAAATTCACAAACCTTTTCCCATTCAATATCACCCGATCACAGATTCTTTGTACTACGTTGTTCACACTCGTTGGGACTTAACGACCTGGGATACACTATACTCTCCGGATCTTAATTGTATTGGTTTCGAGTTGTTTGGCTTTTATTACGGTTGACCATTCACAAGTGGTTAGCTTGTGTGATAAAACTGATTGTTTGGGACCCAATCAAATTTTGGCGCCATCTTAGGGAGGTGTCTTTGCGTTCTGCTAATTTGAAGCATCGGTGTTGTTGAATATACAACCATTGTATATTTACCATTGTATATTTACCATCTTTGTCCATATTTCCTTATTTTCATATAAAACCAAAATTATCGTGAAGTTAATTGTTTGACGGATCGATTACCAAAACATTTTTCTTATTCAAGTTTTCAACAAACACAAAAACTCAAAAGATTTTCTTTCTTATTTTTACAAAATGTTTTCAAAAATACCAAAAATATCCATCTTTACCCTTTCACATCTTTTGATTCTACATTTCTTACCCTCTAAAACCTTTGATTCTTTCTATGTCTCATCCTCACCCTCTTGGTTGTCAATGGTGTGGTGGTCCTTATAATGGTGGCATTGCCCCGGTTGTAGCATGGTGGAATCAGAAAGCGGGTCTGTCTATAACCGGGATCCCTATTCCTACCATAACACAACCGATTTATTCCATCGACTACCACATCGTGAGACTCGGCGGTTTCTTGTTGTAGTCTTGTGGTGGTTCACACTCCGATTCGATTGTCAATCGGAAACACGCTTGTCTATGAGCGGGTTCCCGATAACAATTATGACTACAACACATATGACTCACGGCCACATCGCTTTTCTTGTTGTGAGTATTGTGGAGGTCCTCACTTTAGCTCGATTGTCAAACAAGGAATCCATTTCCTTGTAACAATTCGACTCTTCGTATCATGACCAACCTCTACGGTACCAAGTGAATCAGCACCACCTCGGCTGATCCACTTCCTCAAAATCTTCTCCTTGATCTTTTGGATTTAGTGAAGATTTGAAGGAATGTAAACATTCCCAAGATAATCCAAATGAGAAATCCATGGAAGAATTGTTAGTCAAGAGCGGTGATAAATTAAATTCCCAATTGCCATTGAAAAATCTATTAGGGAATCAATTGCAAAAGAAAAAGCAGCAAAATCTAGCTCTCGATTCCGTTTCATTCACGATGACGATGATGATGAAGTTACCCTTGATATTCGTCAATTTTATGCGTGTTCATCAAGTTCATCGGTTGAAATTCTTTCCATGAAAATCGGGGAGAAAAGACTATGATGGAATTACTAGCGTAAGAACAAATGGAAAGTATAAAACATATGTATGCTAGTCCTTCTCAACTCCCTCGATCATTGTTATCACACCTCGATATTCCCACTCACTCTCGAACATGGGGATGAGCATCTTGACACTTGTTCACGAAAAGGAATCGGACGAATTCATAAAGTCTAGTGTTGAGAACCTTGTCCCAATCTCGAGAGAGTCACAGGAACTTCGATCATATGTGTGATTCTCTTTCCCTCTTGAGTGTTCAAAAGATCATTTTGAGACTTTCTCCGATTTTAGCGATGATTGTAAATCTTATGGAGACATCAAGTATGTTGAGGCATCACTCCACGGTCGATCCTCTTCTTGAGGAGTTCACCATGAACTCACTCACATCATCCACTTTCATCGGAAAGTGGCGATGATCTCTTTGATTTGCCGATCTTGGAGAAACTAAAATCTCCTATATAATGATCATCCACTCATTTCTTGTCCCATTTCGACTCTTCCATTCCTTCTCTCACCCGGATGAGGAAGATGATAACTTTGGAAGGAAGTCGATGCTTTTCTTAGTGATGAGTCAATTCCAACAGGGATTGACAATACTTGCTTTGATACGGAGGAGACATCCTTTTCCGGAAAATCATTAATTGAAGAACCGTTTCCTCTCTCTCCCCGAAATTTTGTTGCCAATCACCATACAAGCTTCAAGTCTAAGCTTAAAAATCTAACAAATGGTGATTTGCTCCTCACTAATGAAGAATGGGATTGCATTGTGATGCACATCTTTATTCCATTTTTCACAGATGGTGTGGTTTCTCGTTCCCTTTTCTCCTTCGTGAATGAGGACACTATTTTGATCCGGCATTTTCATTTATCATTTTGAGCCGGTTCTATGTATATCTCATCGGTGTGGAACTTTCACGTACTTCAATGTTTATACAAACATCTTGAATGAAAGTCCGATGGAGATTGTCTCTTCCACTTACTTCCCATGAACAAATTAATTGGGTCGAGTCAAGCTAGCGACTCGGTAATCAAAAATAGTTAAACATGGGTTTTCACCGTGTGTACCACCTTAGTGTGGGGAGATGCCCCATGTTGTATATAGGTCTTAAAATGAATGAAAATTGTAAATATTAAAAAGAGAATAATTGTTGTGTTTCTACACTTGGCTAGTAATGTTATCTTTTTACGTTCTAAGTTTCGGCATAACAGTAGGTACTTTGAATATTGAGGACAATATTCATTTCTAAGTGTGGGGAAATTAAGCGAATTTGATCATAAATGTACCCTTTAGTCCCTTTTTCCCAAAATGGCCAAATTAAAATTTTTTTTTAGTGGAAATACTATGTACTAAACACAACAAATGGTAATCAGTCCACCATGTCTAACCCACATAAGGATTGGCTAATCCAGGAGCAAACGGCTCTTGGTAAAGATATATCAAATCCGTTTATGGCTTGCAATTTGCCCAAAATTGTATGGTGTTCAACTCACCATATCTTTAATTAGTGAAGAGTTGGCTAGCCCGCAAGTTTATGGCTTGTGGTAAAGGCAGTTGGAAAACCATAATTGGTAATCGACTCACCAAAGATAATATTAATAATTTATCTAAGAGTTGGCTAGTCCGAAGCAAACGACACGGTAAAGACAAATCAAAACCGTTGAAAGTCGGTGATTTGCTCAAAATCATTTGGTTATCATTGTACCAAGGTTCTTACTTGAACTTAAACAATTGGCTACTCCGAGTAATGGCTTTTGGTAAAGAGATTCAAATCCATTAAGTTTTCTCAAAAGATTGCTAGGGACTAGCAATATCTTAGTGTGGGGATTGATGAGTGTCTAAATACTCATCATTTTATACCGCTTAGAATGCCAAAACATCCGAAAACACTCGAAATGCATCAAAATGATGAAAATATCACAAATAAGTGTTTTATGTGTTTCAAATGCAAAAATATCAAAATCAGTGAAAAATGTATCAAGTTTGCATAATTGGCGCTTTAGTCCCCCAAGTTTCAAACGTTGTCAAATCTAGTCCCTGAATCCAAAAATATGGAGTTTTATCATTCAAGGTCCCTAAAATATTTTAAATTGTCAAAATGGTCCTTGAATGAATCTTTGGGCAAATGGCGTAAAAGGTCCTCAAGTTTAAAAAGTGTCAAAATAGTCCTTGGATTTATAAAAATGGAAAATAATCAAATGTGGTCCTTGTACTATTCATATTTGGCAGATTGGTCCTTGTGTTAACTTTGGGAAAATTACAATTTCAGTCCTTGAAGTTTGCGAAATTACATAAAAGGTCCTTGTATATAAGCTTAAACCAAATGGCCCTTTGTGTATTTTAAACCCTAGCCAAACCAAAAGACCCCTGTCATAACCATTTGAACCCGTCCAAAATCCCAATTGAACCCCTTATCTTATTAATAAAACGGTCAAACTATGTTTGACCGCCTTCTTCCCTCCCACCATACCGCTACCACACCATTGCCGCCACCGCCTACCACCTCACCACCACCTTTCCACCTCATCTCCCACCAGTATACCAACCCCTCCACCTCCACAACCTCCCAAAATTCTTTAATTGCTTTAAAAGCGCTCAAAACAAGAATAAAGACTTTTGGCGCCAATTTGCATTTCAAGGCCGGGATCACTTTGACCGATCCAATGGCCATAACTCAAAGTGGGAAATGATCGAGATGTGAGGAAGCTTTTGGATGATAAATAGAAGAAAAAGGAGTCGAGAAAGGCGAGTTAATTTTTAGAGTAGAGTAGTTTGTCGTTTTAGTGTAATTTCAATTTTCGATGTAATTTTAAGCTTTCTAGTATTAAACTAAGTTAACTCGGTGTATTTCAACTCTATTTCAATAATCAATTCCAGGTGTTTTAGTACAATTTCGCTTTATGCAATTTTACCTTTGAAAATCTCAAGTTACTCTTGTAATGTCAAAAGATGTTTGTTATTGGTTCTATAAGCTCATTTTAGTCACTAATCAGCTTCTATAAGCTTTTTAAGTCATTAAACTTGTTCCCATTCTGTTTTACTAAAAATGTCAAAAATCACTAAAAAAATAGTTGGAAAATAAAAAAATCCATGGAGAAGATGCCAGAGACTGAAGCAAGGTGTATTATGGATTGATTTGGTTTAGAGGCTTAGTGGTAAGCCTATAGGAGTGGTCCTCATCCTCGGTTCTCGGTTTGAGCATAAAAGCAATTTGTAAGCCATTTCTTTGAAATTTGCATTTCCTAGTAATAGTAATTAAACCTTGTTAATTCTAGTTTAAACCTGTCTAAATATAGTTAATGCAAGTTAATTAATAGCTTTCTTGGATTAAAAACTTGTTTTAGTGCTAAAAAGCTCAAAACAGTTTACTAAAGTGGTGTTTGGTTTCTTGTGTAAACTGTGTTAAGCTTGTTGTGTTGTTATTTGTTGTTGTTCTAAGTCACTTTAGTTCCTAATAGCTCAACAAGTCATAAAACCTGTCCTCATTAGTTAAAAAGTCAAAATGATCTTTGAATCTCATTTCTACTTAACTGTTGAAATTTAGATTGCATAATCATGCATTCTGGTTTGGATGTTGTTTATTTAACTTAATTTAGTCTCTTAGTAGCTTAATACATCAAATTAGATCATCTAGGATCATTAAAAGTTCAATAAAAGTCAACTGCTTAGTGTAAATTAAAAAGTCAAATTTTCCTAATTGCAGTTTTTGAATAAACTTTAGAATTTTAGTGTGTGCTTAATATTAAGATTTAATCTATATGCTTTTGGGATATTAAATTTTAGCTGCTTAACTTAATTAGAAAAATATTAGTTCACTTTTAATCGCCTTATTCATTGCTTATTACTTAGCTTCTTTTGAACCCTTTTCAAAAGGTGTCCTGCATCATCAATGCTTATGCTTATTTGAGTTTGTCTAGAGCTTATTTCTAATCAATTGTGCTTATTCGGTTGTTAAATTAGCTTATTAATGATTGTTCGGTTTACTTTTAGTTCACATTTGCTTAATTATTAGCTTATAAGCCATTTGGCTTAATCTTATGCTTATTTCCTTTCTTGCACCATTGTTAAGAAACATAAGCTCAAACCGAGCTTATTAGTGGTTTTAGAAAAAGTTGTAGTTTTGAAATTTGCTTATCATAGTGTGCTTAATCGGTTTCAAAAGAAAAATCCAAAATAAAATATTTTGCAAAAAAGGAGTTCTTTGGGATTCGAACCACAGCCACCCTCACCACACACACAATACCATCGCCCTTGGGTCTTTGACCGTATTCCTTTGCATAGTTTGATACTTAACCCGTTTTTCCATATTAGCTTATTCGAATGTTTTAGCTTATTTTAGCTTATTAAAACAAGCTTTCACACCTTTATATTTTTCTTAGATTTGTATTGATAATAAGTATTTTATAAAAAGTTTGATTTTTCCGAATAGTTTTAGTATTTTAATCATTTAATTAGTTTAAAAGAGTATTTAATTCATAATAAAAATATAAAAGTAAAAAATATAAATCTTTTTCTAAAATTTTCTTTTGTCATATAGTAAGTAAGAAAATTGTTTTTACACTCGTAGGACTTTTATTTCACAAATTTTACGTTTTACTTGCGCACTCGCGTAATTTTTACATATAACGCGTTTTCATTCTAGGTTACGTTTTAGGTAATTTAGGTTTACACTTTAATTAAAATAGTTTATTTAAGTTATTTTGTTTTATAAATCTAGAAAACCAACTTTAAAAATAGTGATAGCGTTTATTTAATATATTTTAGCTTTTTAATTTTCTTTAATTTGCATTTAAGCCCCTGCAATTTACAAACTTTCTCTTAGGTATAATTATTTCAAATTCACAAACCTTTTCCCATTCAATATCACCCGATCACGATTCGTTGTACTACGGTGTTCACACCTCGTTGGGACTTAACGACCCGGGGATACACTATACTCTCCAGATCTTAATTTTATTGGTTTCGAAATGTTTGGCTTTTATTACGGTTGACCATTCACAAGTGGTTAGCTTGTGTGATAAAACCCGACTGTTTGGGACCCAATCAATAATATTAATTTATATATATATATATATATATATATATATATATATATATATATATATATATATATATATATATATATATATATATATATATATATATATATTTTTTAGGTACAATATGGTTTTGTGCCTTTTACGGTGTTGATAATCATCAAAATGTGTAATTTTTGCTTGTGGTTTACTTTGAAAGAAGATGTTGTTTCATATAAGTGGCTACCGCAGCGTTTCTTAACACTCATATTAAGGAGCCGTACCTTGTTTTAACAGATCAAGATCCTTCAATGTTAATAGCTATATCGGATATGTTTAAAGCGCTAAACACCGGCTTTGTATGTGGCATATAATGAATAAACTTCCTACCAATGTATTTATATATATAATTTTTTTAGTTATTATTATTATTATTATTATTATTATTATTATTATTATTATTATTTTATATAGATCGGTTCTAGTATATGTGAAGAAGGAGGATTTAAGAAACGTCTATGTTCTCTTGTATGGAGGAAAGCGATAAACTGTTGAATTTGTTCGAAATGGGAAGCTTTATTGGATGAATTTGATTTAGATAAGCATAAATGGTTGAATGATATGTTTAACATAAAAGAACGTTGGATCCTCGCTTATTTTAGAGATATCCCAATGAGTGGTTTGATGAAAACTACTTCACGATCCGAAAGTGAAAACTATTTTTTGGTCATAATTCTAATTGGAGTTCTACTCTAGTTCATTTTCTTTTCCGTTATGAAAGTGCCTTAGATCAACAAAGGAATAATCAACGTGTTCTTCATAATAATTCAAGAATTAATAGACCTTCATTGAAAACCAATCATTTAGTTGAACAACATCTTTGAAATTTTATACTCTTGAAGCATTCTATGTGGTTCAGTGAGATTGTTGCTTCTATTGAGAGTTGTACTAGGTCTATGAAAAACTTGGGTTATGTAAAAGACATTGATAAAGAGTGGTTTGGAGAGTTTAAGGTATTGTCTTTTTAAATAAATAAGTATTGTGAAGATTTTTTTTTTTTTTTTTTTTTTTAAATTCATTATAAATTGGAGTTAATTCTTTCATTTACTTTTTCAAAGTTGATTATGATGAAGGAACTCGTTCGATTAAGCGTTCTTGTCTACATTTTGAAAGACGTGGTCATTATGTCGTCATGCTTTTTATACTCTTAGAGCATATGGTATTAACAAGATTCCTAAACAATATCTTTTAAGACGTTGGAAAAAGAAGTCGTTGTTTTACCTCTTCTTGGATCTTCTTTTAAAGCAAATGGATCTTCGTAGTTGTATTTCTAAAATTTATTCTAAAGTGAATTCTATAATCAATCATTGCGGATATGATGAAGAAAACCGGGTATATTTTTGAAAGATCGAGCATCTATGAATCGATTGAATCATCAAGCTGCTGTACGTCTTGAGAAATAAAGAGGATAGTATATCATCTATGATTGGTATTCCAAAACCTCTTTGCTCTTGATGTTTTTCCTCCGATATTGGATGAAATAAGGGTGGCGTTCTCGGTGCAAGATATAAACCTTCTAATAATGATGCGGTTAAAGATCCTAAAGAATGTGGGAAAAATTTGAGAAAGTGTAGAATCAGAAACATATTAACGAGATAATGATTTGTGACTTGTCCAAATAATCCGACAGAAACTTCTTAGAGCTAAGAAAGACATTAAGAAGTCGAAACGAACCGGAAAGAAAGTTAAAGGAAATCAAATAATGCTAATCTTGAGCACGGTCTTGAAGAATTTAACTTTAAGGAGTAAGTTAACTTATCGTGTCTACTGCGTCGGTTTTATTAAGATTTGAATCGCATTATTTTTATTATTTTTTTTTAAAGCTATAAAGTCAAATTTATGTCTTGGGATATTATCAATGTTATTTCTTTATATTTTTTTCATTATTTATTTTCATTTTGTTAAGTTGTAATGTTGATTAAAGTTTATAAAGTGAAATTCATACTTTGATATTAAAAAATTATGTACTGCGATATTAAAAAAAATGTCTTGTGATATTAAAAATTACGTGATTTTTGTTTTAAAATTAATTCATTAAACCATTTTAACACAAAATATGAGTTTGATACAACTCGTTTTTTCATCAAAGATAAAGTTAAAACACAAAATATAAAGTTTACAAACATAAATACTAATTTAGTCTTCATCAGAGTTGCAAATATTCTTGAGAATCTTTATCTTGTTCTTCTCCTTGATCACCCATCTTTTCAAGTTTTGCTACTTCTTTCTCATATTCTTTTAATGATGGAAATTTCTGATAATCATAGTCATCTTCAGATTCATCAATATACTTTATTCGTTTAAAAATATCACAGTCATATTCTTCTTCTTCTTCTTCTTCTTCCTCCTCCTCCTCCTCTTCCTCTTCTTTAACTTCATTTTATTCTTTTTAACTTCAATTTCTTTTTTAACTTCTTTTCTTCGTCATTTTCCTTTTTCTCGATTATATTGTTTCCTTTTCTTATTGATATTTTTGTTTTCCATTTTTTCTTTTTGTGTTTTTGCTTTATGTGTTTTTTCACAAATTTTGTTTGTGATATTAAGATATTTATACATAAATTAAAATAATCAAATTGTTCTTGTGCATGTAATGATTGATTAAACAAACAACTTGACCCGCTTAATTTATTATTACGACTATTAAGGTTTATGAAATTGTATCTAATTAAATATCACACTACATAAAAGAATTGATTTCATTAAATATCATAATAAGTTTCATTAATTATCGAGTATAAAAAAAATAGATATCACGATAGATAAAAAATATTATATTAACAATATTTTGATTATAAAGGTTAATTCTAGTAAATTTAATTGAATATGTGATATCGCAATATTTACATGATTAATGTTATTATTTTATTAAATATCATTTTTTCTTTTTATGCTTTTGTTTTATGTGTGTTTTTTTCACAAATTTTTTGTGATATTAAGCTATTTATACATAAATTAATATAAGAAAATTGTTTAGTCTGCATGTAATGATTGATAAAAGAAACAACTTGAGGCACGTAATTTATTATTACGACTATATAATAAAAGTTAATTCTAGTAAATTTTATTTGAATATGTGATATCGAATATTTACATGATGTTCATGTTACTACGTATTATTTTATTAAATATCACACTAGATAAAAAAAAATACATAGTCGATGGTTACACCATATCATTAATATTACAAAGTTAAAATCATCTCTTTTTCGTCTATAATGGATTCAAACGATCGCAACGTTGTGGGACAAAATGTTTAAAATTTCGTCATGCACCAAGCCCATCTTCATCAAGTGTCCAAAGTTATTATTGCTTGCGATGTCAAGATGTTTCTTTGACAATGTCGTTGGTTGCAATGTTCATTTCACCAAGGCCATCTTCACATTGTAGCCTTGGACGCTTTTTATATTTCGTAAAATATCTAAGTTTCTTTCCAAATAAAAACCATAGTATATCCTCCGGGATCATGAATAACCAATTGGAAAAAAATAGTAAATTCAAATACATAATTTTCGGTAAGAACAATTTTGTTTTTTTTGTTTTTTTTTTTTTTTTGTGAACTAACTTTGTTATTGAAGTGTAGGATAGATATGGTTGTAATGTTAGGTTTTATAACAAGTGAAAGTTACTTTTTGATGTGATTGATGGTTTGTAGCTCGAGGCAAAATAATATATTAATATTTTTTGAAATAATGTAAGCGAAATGTAAAAATAATATATCAATATCTTTTGGTCGAATATCTTGTGATTTGTCAAATCATCACTACATCTAGCTACCAAAAATTTCAGAGAAATTATCTCTGAATAGACGTGAATATTTTTTGTAATTGATCATCATTTTGTTTATTAATATAGTATATATATTCAAAATATTATTACAATGAAATTAAAAAGATATATACTAAATTTTTTGAAACTAGGTTTGATCAATTGTATATTTACGTTAAAATAATATAACTCAATTAAAATTATCTAGTAAATTAAATATAAACAAAATATACTTATAAAAACATTGTTAGCCTTAATAGTTTTATTAAAAGTGATGGTCATTCACATTTAGGAACTTTGTAACTCGTGTTAGATATCGTGATAGAATAGTCAACGGGCTCGTGGATTGGGCTAAGCTAAATGGCTAATAGTTATGTTAAGCTAGCCTTTTATTAAGTGTAATCCAATCCAAGTCCACGAAAGCCCAAAGAAAGCCCAAGCTAAAGCCTTTAGGGTTTTATGCCTCTTGTACTATAAATACCCTCAAATGGTCATTTGAGGGTGTGCTTGAGTGTGTGTGTATTTTCTCTCAAGGAATATACAACTTATTGTTTGCATATCTTATCCTCTCACATATACACGATTTATATATCTTCAAGTCACCATCTCATCTTAATCTTTCCTTCTTTGTTTTACGCATATGTTTGTGTTTGGGTTTCACGAGTTCTCGCATAACTTTGGTTAACGTGGGTATTACGTGATAAGGTTGATATATCGTAGTGGTCCTACAATTGGTATCAATCGCCTAACAATGGTTTAGGAGTGTTTGGTTGAAGTTTTGTTTGTGTAGTATATACGCGTAGTTTCGTTCTCAAAGATTCACGCATAAAACTTTTATTTTGCACTTAAATCTTCAAGATTCTTATGGTCTAAGGTTTATATAGTGTTAAAGATTCTAGTTTTGGAAAAAGTTCAAGCTTTACGCTGCTTTTGGTTAAGTTTTAAGCTCGTTTTGGTTCGATGGTCATTTCTACTAGTAACTTTTCTAAGCACTTTGGGTGAAAAGGTCAACATTTTGGGTTATTCGAGTGTTTTTAAGGCTATCGTGTAAAAGAAATCATTTGAATCGTTGGAAATTTCTTACGAGTAGAAGTCAAAAAGTCAAAACCCTAGTTTTCTACTCATAACTTTTGGTGAAGAATCTTGAGCTATAACGGTGATTCAGTGCTTCCTCACTTGGATAAGTTTGTGGAACACTTCGACTTTTGGATATCTTTTACCTTTGTGATAGTGTAAAGGATTTTTGATTCTACGCGTAAGCCATTCCTACGCGTAAGCCATTCCACGCCGTAAGCACTCTTGCTACGCGTAAGTTGGGTTCTACGCATAAGAATTTCCTACGCCTAAGGATTCCTCGCCTAAGCATCCTACGCATAGATCCCACGCCTAATATCCTACGCATAAGATCCTCGCCTAAGCCTCGTCTCACTCGTAACTTCTGTTTCTCGCCTAAGCTCTTTCTACGCATAAAGGTTTTTTTTTTAAAAAAAAAAAAAAAAAAAAAATTAAAGTTTTGAGGAGACTTAACGTTCAATTTTTACGAAATTCAAATTTTGGTTTAAGTGTGAAAATTTTGGTCAAAATTCAAATTTTGGGCCTAAATTCAAATTTTCGGGTCAAATTTGGCGTCAAAATTGTCATAACTCAAATTTTCATACGACCTTAGAATTGATTTTTATAGTGAATTTCAAATTTTGGGCGAATTTTTTAAGAACTAAGGTTACTGAGTACGACTTTCGAGAATCACCTCAACTCAACTTAATCTTCATCAACCACAACTCCTTTATCGTTGAATCGATCCTATATCAACTTTATCGGATCATACCTTCATCAATGGCAACTCAACAAGACATTCATGCACCGGTGCCGAAACCGTCCTCCTATGTTGGCAAAGGTGGTTATCTTCAATGGACAAATCGAATGCTCCGTTACATAAAGACCAAACCTAATGGCAAACTCATGATTAAATCCATTCGGGATGGACCCTTCAAGCCTCGACAAGTTAATGTACCGAAATCACGATGCAACACCTCCCACCACACCATCTTCTCGTCTTCAATACGAATCAATACACCGCAGAGGATCGAAACAAGTCGAGCGGATGACATGGCAATTCATATTATCCAACTGGGTTTACCAATAGACATCTTTGTTTGCGGTGAGCGGTTGTGAACTGCTCGATATGTGGGAGCGTGTTAGACGACTTTGTCATGGAGCAAATTGGTCATCAAGACATGGAGAACAAGTTGCTAACCGAATGGGAAAAGTTCACTTCTACACGGGAGAATCCATTGAATCCTACTATGGAAGGTTTTGCACTTTGATGAATGAGCTAATCGAAACAAGTCGACACCCGAACTATCATTCAAAACATCAAGTTCTGAACAATCTTCCGGAAGAATGGGGACGATATGTCACTATTGTCAACCAAACAAAAGACTTACATCGGTGAACTTTGATCAACTAAACGATTTTCGAAACAAAACCAAGCTAAAGTGAATGAAGTCGGGAAAGAAAGATTGGCAAAGAATCATGATCCATTGGCACTCATTGCAAAGACTCAACCTTCAAGGTGAATACACAACAACAAGCTTCATCATCTTCCAACAACAACAACTTGCAATAATACATTCAACAACCACAACAACAATTCTATCCGGATCAACAATACCGGGAACAAGGAATCATCGATCCCGGCCCGACCCGAAGCGACCTTGCAACAGATATACTCTTTCTTGGGTAACGCACTAAAAAGTCGCTATTCCACACCAACTAACAACAACCAAAGGATTTCGTCAAACACTCATAATGTGCAAATTGCATGTAGGGTGTGAATATGGGTAATCAAGGTCAAATGGTTGGAGCTATTGGGAATCGGCAGGATATGCTACTTGGATTTCGCATGGGTAATCAGGCGGTTCGAATCGTGGTGTCGGATGAGACAGAATGTTGGGAATAGAGCGTTGGGTAATCGAATCGAATGTTGCGGCTCCAATCGTTGGGAATCATGGAAATGTGAATCGTGGTAATCGATTAAGTGTTATAACTGTCAAGGAATGGGTCACATGGCAAGGAATTGTCCTACTAAGCCGCACAAGAACGATCTTGAGTATCTTGAAAACCGTCTGTTGGTACAAAAGGAACGCTTGGATTTCAATTGAGTCTTGAGGAACATGACTTTATGGCTATTATGGATGATTTGGAAGACCTCGAGAAATCAATGCGAATTGCATCTTCATGGCAAATCTTCGAGAAGCTAAGTATGACACCGAGTCGACTCACCTCCTCGCCTATGACGCCAACGCCGTGTCGAGGTACCAATCATTGATCCATGCTATAACAATGTCATATTTGATGTGTTTACTCATGACGAACAACATTCGTGGCGCTTGACACCTACTTATGATACATACATGGACAATCCGAGTTGTAGCAATACTAACTCGAAACTCCAAATGTGGATCCTAGTAGAGGTGTGGCACAAAATCTTGAGACCGATGAGGAAACACGTGCTTATTTTGAATCATTAATCAATCGATGTGGCATTGAAATTGAAAAAGTGAGTAAGGTCAATCGCGGGTTAAGGCCGCGAATGCTAAATTGATTCTTGAGCTTGAGAGTTACAAGGAGCACGCCAAAGCCTATGAATTTCATACAAACAAACTTTCGAATTAGAAATTGGTTATCGAGATTCTGCTTTTAAGAGAAAACAATTGCAACTCAAATGCGACACACTTGATGTGAATTTGAACTTGAAAATAAAATCTTTAAACAAGGAAATTTCGATCTAAATGACCAACTTTCTAAACAAAAAGCAACATTTCGATCTTGAAAAGAGAAGAAAGCAGTTGATTCTTGATTTTTCAAAGCGAGAAGATTCTCTTCTTGATGAAATTCTTGATAAAACGGAAAAATCAAAACATTGGACAATTTGCTTCTTACAACGGGCCATTCAGCTAAATCAAACAAGATGCTTTCTAACCAAGTAAATCCACGTTTTCATACTTCATATAAGATGGCACTTGGTAACGACCCTTCTTTGTTTCTCAAGAAAGCTCAGAAATCTCAGAATGTGTTGCACAATGGAAAACCTTTGCATGAACCTATAATTGTGCATGATTCGCTTGAAACGTTGGAACTATCTGAGGAGAGTAGATCAAAAATGAAACAAAAACATCCGGAAATAAAACCAATTGATTATAATAAATGGAACCAAATTAATGGTATTTCGTTTGTTTCTCAATCAACGTTTTCCACCACACCAAGTGTTTCAAACAAAGTGTCAACACCAGTTTCAAAATCAGTTTCAAAACCAGTTGTTGTCTCCAAATCTCTTTCGAACATTGAACAAATGTCTTCAAACAATCCTTTTAACACAAGTGATGCGAGAATTATTTTGGAAAATGTGAAAACTAGAATTGCGGATCTTCAAGAGACAGTGAAAACTAAAACCGGTATTACAACAAATATCCGGTTTAATAGTTTTGATAATGAGCAGAAAAAGTTTTTGAAACTCAAATTGCCCTCAATGAATAACATCAACTCGTGGTAATTCATTTTGAACAAGCCTTTTGAAAGAAACAATGACTTTTTCAAGGACCATAAATCCGGTAAAGCAAGCTAATGAAAGTGTTGATCACATCAAATTTTTGGAAAATCTAAATGATTCTCTCTTGAAGATGTTCGACTAATCGATATTATGTCCATCATTTTGCAAACATATTCATTGAAGATCATGAAAGACTCAGCCTGAGACCTCCGAAATTGTTTCAAAATATTAAAAAGCTCTTGTGAAACTTGAAAAGAAAATGTGTCATATTTTAAACAACTTGATCGAAAAACCGAGGAATGCAAGTATGACAAACGTCGTATGAGCGTGCCTACAATGACATGAAAGCAAAAATGATCTCTTGAGGGCTCACCGGAAAGTCAAAAAGGAAAGGTAGTGGAAGCTGTGATTACAAAACCATTGACGGAGAAAGCAAATGTACCCAAACCGGTTTCCAAACCAAAATGTCATTTCTTTGCCTCCAAAAGTCAATGAGAAAAATGTTTCATCAAAACAGGTCACTCCACCGCCTACCTAAACAAAATGTTGATAAGGAAAAGCGGTTATCGAGAAACCAAAAGTTTTAGCACTGGCCTTTTTAAGATGAGTACCACTAATGCGTGCGCCTCCACATCTAAAGAGACTAGGATAGTGAAACCACCTCCTTCATAAAATGTGAATCCTAATGCGTGCCTCACCTTCTACAGGACTAGAAAGCACCTCTAGGAGCAGCAGACTAAAGCCTAAGAGCAATACAAGGAACAATAGAGTCTCGATTGCCTCTAGGAGTAGTAGCTTGAATAAAGAGAAGAAAGTAGAAGAACACCCTAGAATTTCTGACTTTTGAATAAGAAAGACATTTCATCCGAATGTCTTGAACCTATGAAACTTGCTAAGTCTAATGAATGTGTTGAATCTCTTTGTTTAACTTGCAAGAAATCTTTAAATGTTCAAGATGATTGTGTTTCTAAGAATGTGAATGATAAGCTCATTAAGAAGAACGTCCCAAAAAGTAATTACGTTAAACGAGTAGGAAGACTAGTTGCAAAACTTAGGCTTTACACTACGACAAGAACCAACGTGTATACTTTAGGGATGATATTTGAAACCTACAGTAGAACTTTCACACTCAAGAATGGTACAATGAATGATAAACCGACTTCTCAGAAAAACCTCTCTCGAGTGTGATAAGGATTTTACCTCTAACCCAAAGGAACCTAAATCAAAACGGTTTCCACAATATTCTTTTTACATTGGCGTGTTATCGAAATTTGTCTTTGGATCGTCGACTCGGTTGCTCCAAGCACATGACCGGAATCAAGCTGCGATCAATTTCGTTCGAAAATTCATGGGAACCGTGACGTTTGGAAATGATCATGTAGCGACTATCATGGGTTATGGAGATCTACCTTTTGGAAATTATTTGATCACTCGGGTTTACTATGTCCAAGGTTGGGACACAATTTGTTTTCGGTCGAGCGGGTTCGTGATGCGATTTAGAGGTTGCTTTAGGAAAATGCTTGCTTCGTTAGAAACTTGGATGGCGATCTCTTAACGGGAATCGTGATACAAACTTGTATGCTATCGACATTAACCAAATGGCCTCTTCATCACCAATATGTCTTATGACACGAGCATCGGAACACAGTCACGGTTGTGGCGCGAGCGGTTATCCCATCTCAATTTTGACACCATCAACAATCTTGCCAAAGACAACATCGTCAACGGACTTCAAAGTTCAAATACACCAAGGATCACTTATGTCCATCATGCGAACAAGGAAAAAGCAAAAGAGCATCATATAAACCCAAAACCGTACCTAGTTCGGAAGCAAAGTTGCATATGTTGCACATGGACTTATGTGGCCCAATGAGAGTTGAAAGCTTTAATGGGAAAAAGTATATTCTTGTTATCGTCGATGATTATTCGAGATATACATGGGTTAAGTTTACGAGATCAAAAGACGAAGCACCGTGCATCATCATCACCTTTTAAAACGCATTCAAGTACTTCTTCAAACTCCGGTAAGGGTTGTAAGAACAGACAACAACCTTGAATTCACAAATCGGGAGTTAAGAGCTTATTTTGAAGATGTTGGAATTACTCATCGACATCGGTTGTTAGAACTCCACAATGAGAATGGGGTAGTTGAAAGAAGAAATAGAACTCTTGTGGAAGTGCTCATGCGATGCTAATTTATTCTAGTGCACCGTTATTTCTATGGGTCGATCTTGTTGCCTTTGCTTGTTTCACTCGAACCGATCCTCTTCCATCCAAGATTCAATAAAACCCCATATGAGATTGTGAACAACAAAACCGGATATCTCTTACTTTCACGTGTTTGGCGCTTTGTGCTATCCTACGAATGACGAGAAGATCTTGGAAAACGAAAGCAAAGGTGATATTGGAATCTTCATTGGATATTCGAGATAACTCGAGGGTATTGAGGTGTATAACGAAGGCTAAGGAGGATCATGGAGCGATGAATGTGACGTTTGACGAACTTTCAAAGATGGCTTCGAGAGACTCGCTCTAGAACCCGCACTAAACCGCGAGACTTACGGACACATCGGTTCATGACTCGTACCTCAAAGAGCTCAATCAACTTCGTTTGACAATCCTAAAGAACAAGAATGGGAGAATTTCTTGAGTTAATGTTCGATGAATACTATGGTGGAACTTCGACAAATGCATCAAACCATCATTCCAGCGCACCGCTCAAAATCATCCTCCAACACCAACGGAAGATGCATCTACAACGGTCGAAATCAATGCACCAACTCCATCAACATCATCTACATCTACTCCGGTTATTGCACCCGTTCTACCGGTTGATGAGCAAAACCAAAACCAAAAGCGATGCAACGTTAGATGACGACTTATTTGAAAACCCGTTTGCTACGGAATCGGTGAATCTTCTTCAAGCTTATGAGAACCATGTAATTCGCATCGTATAACCAACGGTATCCTTCACTCAAAGTGGACAAAAGACCACCCAATTGAACAAGTTATTGGTGAACCTTAACGGCCAATTCGGGCGAGGCGTCAACTTGCCACCGATTACGACTTGTGCATTTACCTTTGCTCAATTAGCAATCTAGAGCCAAAGAACATTCGCGAGGCAATGGCGGATCCGCATGGATAGAAGCAATGCGGAGGAACTTCTTCAATACCGTCTACATGACTCTTGGGAAATGGTTCCAAGACCAATTGACGTTCGCGTCATCGATCTCAAATGGTTATGGAAGAACAAACGGGATGAAGAAATGACCGTAATGCAACAAAGCTCGTCTTGTGGCCAAAGGATACGAGACAGGAAGAGGAATAGACTTTGAAGAGTCATTCGCGGTAGCTAGACTAGAAGCGATCGAGATATTCTTGGCCTATCACTTCACAAAAACATCACGGTTTATCGAGATGGACATTAAGACCGCGTTCTTGAATGGAACTACGAAAGAAGAAGTATCGTGAGTCACCGAAGGCTTCATAGACATGGAACATCCGGACTCGTCTACAAACTCAAAAAGGCAATCTATGGTTTAAAACAAGCTCGAGAGGCGTGGTATGACGAACGTCCTCTCTTCCTTATCCAAAACAATTTCACCAAAGAACAGTTGATCCTACCTTGTTTACACAAAATGCAAAATGACATTTTGATTGTTCATATTTATGTGGACGACATCATCTTTGGGTCCACTAATCCGAATCTTTCAAAACATTTTGAAAATCTCATGAAAAGTAAATTTGAAATGTCCATGATGGGGAACTAAAATTCTTTCTTGGTTTACAAATACATCGGTCCCTCGTGGAATTTTTATAAATCAAGCGAAATACACCACCGAGATTTTGAAAATCATGGTATGGACAATTGTGACTCGGTCGAACACCAATGGTAACTTCACCAACAATTGGAGCCGATTTGTTTGGGAAACCTATTGATCCAAGAAATATCGAGCATGATTGGTTCTCTCATGTATCTTACGCTAGTCGACCGGATATTCATTTTGTTGTTTGCTTATTAGCACGGTTTCGAGCTAAGCCCACGAACGCACCTCAAAGAGGTTAAGCGGATCTTCGGTGCGAAGACATCCATTCACATGGGACTTTGGTATCCGAAGGAATCGGATTTGATCTAATTGCCATTTGACATGCGGACCACGCGGTGATCAAGTTCTGACAAAAAGTACATCGGAGGAGCACAATTTTGGGAGAAAAGTTAGTAAGTCGGTCTTCAAAGAAACAAGATTGCCTTGCACTTTCAACCGGAAGGCGAGTATGTGTCTCTGTCTGCGTGTTGTGCTCAAGTTCTATGGATGAGAACACAACTCACAGATTATGGCTTTACTTTCGATAAAATACCTATGTATTGTGACTCGAAAAGTGCCATAGCCATATCATGCAATCTGTTCATCACTCAAAGACTAAGCATATCCGTGTCCGCTATCACTTCATCAAAGAGTACGTCGAAAATGGTCTTGTTGAATTATTCTTCGTGAAGATCGATTACCAACTCGCCGATCTATTAACTAAAGCCCTTCCAAAAGAAAGGTTTGAGTATTTAGTTCGACAATTGGAATCGAAGCCTAACCCCGAGGAGTTAGAACGTCTTCTCGAATCTTCTTGAAAATGATTTTCCAAAAAGCTTGTTGTAAATATTTTTGAAAAACAAAATACAAAATTTGAAAAACCAACAAAAACAAAATATAAAAATATAAAACTTTCAAAAATACAAAACATTAGAAAATCAAAAATCAAAAATATTCTTCTACGACATGTCTCTTGTATAATCGATATTACATACGTTTCTAGAAATGTCATTCAACAATGATACGGGCATGTACTGGATGCTTGAGCGAGAGTTCTTTTATATGTTTTCTAAAACATGTCGTTTCTCAAAATTTCTTCAAAATGGCTTTCGTATACTTGATCACGAAACCGGACTAAAATGATGACTTTTGATTATTCTTTCAAATCAAAACTCGTGCTTTGATCGAAAAATGAGGTGTGCGCTTGATGCACTACATTTAAAAATGGTGAGAAATCATCATCATCTTGAGCACCTTTTCAAGATTGTTCAAAAGATCTTCAAAATCTTTCAAAAATTTTGTGCTCAAGATAACTCCTCTAAAACCCTTTAATTGACTATGCTTTATTAAAGGGGAGTATAAAACCAAAATATTCCAAATTCTTGCTTAAATCAAATCCGTTTGTCTCCCAAAGATTCTAAAATGTTGTTTAATCCATGATATAAAAATATCACGCTTATGCTATTTTGAGGGGAGGAGACGTGATTAAATGTGATCAAAATCGTTGTTTGAATCTCAAATGAGCTCGACTCGGAAGGAACCAATGAATTGACGAACAATAATGTACCATCTAGAAACTTTCTATGGACTTGACCGGGACGGGTAATAATTTCAAGCTAGTTCTCTAGTGATGTAAACGTGTCTCGAATCGGTCTTGTTCATTTAAAGTCGATCAATTCAAAAGTGCGAACTCTACCCTCTATGCGATTACATCAAAACTTATAAGCACATGTGAAGGGGAGTGTTTACGAAAATACAAAACTCACAGTGTTGCAAACATGTTTTCTATCATAAACACTCGAGATATTTTCAAGAAAAATGGTTTTATGGCAACAATAGGACAGTCATGGGTTATAAGGTGACTAAGAATAGGAAATTAGTCCTATGATCCGCCAGAGTCGGAGGATCTACCCAAGGACATCACCAATAGTTTAGATCTAGAAGTCCTTAGGTATGATTGAAAAAGGAGTAATGTGAGAAAGGAGAAAGAAGGGTTGAAGAATTAAAAGAAATGTAATGAGAAAGGGTGAAAAGAAATAGCCCTCCATATTCAACCTTAGGGGCGAAACCGGGTTCAACTCATACTCCATTGGTTGTCACTAGATGACACCGGTATTGAAGACCAAGACGTCATGGACCCAATGGCCGACCGCACTAAACCTTCTAGCCACTCAATTCCTCTCAAAAGGATTTGTTTCATTCTCACTGGGAACCCTACATAATCTATCGACCTTCTCTTAGAGATCGTTGATATTGAAGAGGAGACCCTCTCCTAGTCTCCGCCAGAAAACCAAAATGCACTAATTGAGTCTAGAGCCACGAGATTCATAAAAGATCTCATAGGAACACTTGACATGACATCGCTTGTTGTTCATCAAAAGGGCACAAGTGATATATTATAGAGTCCCACGCAGATCTTAGCAATCCGCCGTAACATTTATGAGGAGTTACAAGCGTAATCCTCGGTGATTGAATGGAAATTCTGCTGTGGTCAATATCAAGCAACCCCGACAGCAGTCACTGGTAATTCTCCGTGGATTACGCTTAGTGTGTCTCAAACGGTCTGATCGTGAGGTGATGCTTGATGTACCTCGGCTACTCATCCGAATGTAGATGTACTTCGGTATATCGTGTTATCTCACTTGTGGGACTCCGGTTCGAGAGCGGCCTCTGTGAGAATTAGAGATGTGTTTTCACACTATGTCATTAACACCCTCGAAATTCAAACTTGTAAGTGCGGAATCCGCTTATTACTAACAATGTTTTATGTTTTCTTCTTATGGAAGCTCGGGAGCGGATGGATCGTGCGAGACTTGCCACATGCTCATACCAACAACACATGAAAGTTCTCATCATAATCAAAGAAGATGATTCTTCGTCAATGTCAAAGAATCTACAAAGTGTAAAGAATCGAGAACTTCATCATTGGAAACTCAAAGTCAAATAGAAGTGTGAGCATGGTGGAGAAAGGCGTGGAGATACCTAACCAACGAAGTTGACAACGGCAGAACAACCACATTATCTCGATCACAAAGCATGAAGGAACAAAGAATCAAGACTATTCAATATCTACACACAAAGTCCTAGCTCAAGAAAAGTAGAGACCTAATCAAGTGGAGCATCATTTGAATGACCACCCAGTAGGGGAGATTGTTAGCCTTAATAGTTTTATTAAAAGTGATGGTCATTCACATTTAGGAACTTTGTAACTCGTGTTAGATATCGTGATAGAATAGTCAGCGGGCTCGTGGATTGGGCTAAGCTAAATGGCTAATAGTTATGTTAAGCTAGCCTTTTATTAAGTGTAATCCAATCCAAGTCCACGAAAGCCCAAAGAAAGCCCAAGCTAAAGCCTTTAGGGTTTTATGCCTCTTGTACTATAAATACCCTCAAATGGTCATTTGAGGTGTGTGAAAGTGTGTGTGTGTGTGTGTGTATTTTCTCTCAAGGAATATACAACTTATTGTTTGCATATCTTATCCTCTCACATATACACGATTTATATATCTTCAAGTCACCATCTCATCTTAATCTTTCCTTCTTTGTTTTACGCATATGTTTGTGTTTGGGTTTCACGAGTTCTCACGCATAACTTTGGTTAACGTGGGTATTATGTGATAATGTTGATATATCGTAGTGGTCCTACAAACATAAATTTAAAAAGAATATTAATTAAAACTATATTAAAATTAAATGTTAAAACATTGACATAAAGTGATATTTTTGATTCTCGAGAGGTACTTTTCAACACTATAATTAATATCGACATGTATGTTAGTGTCTTATACATATATCTTTCAAATTATTTAATTTCTTTGTGATATTAAGAGAATAATATTATAACACGGTACTAAATAAAATTACTGAGATATTAAATTTAATATCACAGTACATCAAAAATATTTATATAGTGAAAATATTTAAAAATAAAATTTTAAAATTAAACATAATATTTGACAAAACATCATTAAATCGAGACATAAAAAATGTCGGAGAAAAATATTCTTGTGAGGCGAAGATTAAAAAAATTAATTGTCAAATTTGATTTTAATTTAAAAAATAAAAATAAATATATAATTAATTTTGTTATAATTTTATATTTAACGTAAATATACAATTTACATTCTTAAACTTTAATATTACTTATAAATATTTACTTTAGCTTTGATATTAGTTTTTCCTTATATTTTTATTTATATATTTTTAATTTTCATCTTTAAGTTCACAGTGTATTTAAGTTATCGTTTTAAATATTTAGAAAACCATCGTATGTCTAACTCGATATTAAGAAAACCATCGTATATTTGGAAATCTATATTAAATAACTAACTCGATATTAAGAGACTTTGATATTAACACAATATCATATATTAAATAACTAACTCGATATTAACACAATATCATATATTATAACAAGTGAAAGTTACTTTTTGATGTGATTGATGGTTTGTAGCTCGAGGCAAAATAATATATTAATATTTTTTGAAATAATGTAAGCGAAATGTAAAAATAATATATCAATATCTTTTGGTCGAATATCTTGTGATTTGTCAAATCATCACTACATCGAGCTACCAAAATGTCGGAGAAATTATCTACGAATAGACGTGAATATTTTTGTAATTATTCATCATTTTGTTTATTAATATAGTATATATATTCAAAATATTATTACAATGAAATTAAAAGATATATACTAAATTTTTTGAAACTAGGCTTGATCAATTGTATATTTACGTTAAAATAATATAACTCAATTAAAATTATCTAGTAAATTAAATATAAACAAAATATACTTATAAAAACATAAATTTAAAAAAGAATATTAATTAAAAACTATATTAAAATTAAATGTTAAGCTATTGACATAAAGTGATATTTTTGAGTCTCGAGGAGGTACTTTTTCAACACTATAATTAATATCTGACATGTATGTTAGTGTCTTATACATATATCTTTCAAATTATTTAATTTACTGTGATATTAAGAGAATAATATTATAACACGGTACTAAATAAAATTACAGAGATATTAAATTTAATATCACAGTACATCAAAATTATTTATATAGTGAAAATATTTAAAAATAAAATTTTAAAACTAAACATAATATTTGACAAAACATCATTAAATCGAGACATAAAAAATGTCGGAGAAAAATATTGTTGTGAACACGAAAATTAAAAAATTAATTGTCAAATTTGATTTTAATTTAAAAAATAAAATAAATATATAATTAATTTTGTTATAATTGTTATTTAACGTAAATATACAATTTACATTCTTAAACTTTAATATTACTTATAAATATTTACTTTAGCTTTGATATTAGTTTTTCCTTATATTTTTATTTATATATTTTTAATTTTCATCTTTAAGTTACGGTATTTAAGTTATCGTTTTAAATATTTAGAAAACCATCGTATGTCTAACTCGATATTAAGAAAACCATCGTATATTTGGAAATCTATATTAAATAACTAACTCGATATTAAGAGACTTTGATATTAACACAATATCATATATTAAATAACTAATTTTAATTTAATATAAAATAAATTTAAATTTAAATTTTAAATAAATAATTTTACAAATATAAATAATAAAATAAAATATGTTTAACTTTAAATTAATTTAATTTTTTAATTAAAAAATAAAAAAAATAATTTATTTGTTATAAAATATTTACAAATATCTATTCTAAATTTAAATTATTATAAAATAAAAATTCTTAAAATTTTATTTAAAATTTTATTCATTACGGATTAGTATGGTTTTTATTTGAAAGAAACTTAATATTTTGAAATTATATAATAAAATGGGTATTTAAAGTTGTATAACTTCATTTAAATTATCTTTTTCTATTTATGTATCTTTGATGATATGGGTACTAAAATAATTAAATTTGATTAATTCAAAAAAATATTATTATTTTTTGTGAAATATCGTGATGGTCACTAAGAAGCCCAATGTACAAAAATTGGGGAATATGAAATCTTTGGGTTTATAAAGTTTAATTATTTTAATACCTATTTTCCCAGCTATCAATGAATAGTAAATATTACTTCAAAAAAATATTGGTTTATAAAACAATTTTAAACAAAATATTATTAACTTTTTTTGTTAAAATTTGACAAAAGGAAGAAGGCTTTCAACATATAAACACAAGGGGATACAAATAAATTTTATTGGTATGATAAAAACACTAAACTAATAAATAAATAATAAAAATCCTCCTCAAAAAAGAAATTTTTATTAAAATTATTTTGGCAAAACTATTTAATTTGTATGTTAGGAAAAATATTTTTAAAGCCAAAAGATTAAATAGTAAAATTTATCTTTTAAAAAATTTTTTAAATTAGGTTAAATGTAATTATAAATTAAAATACATAAAAAAATCTATAATTTAAATAAATGTTTATATATTATAATTTAAATTTTAACATTATAGAATTTAAAAGTTTCTAATCGGGTTTTTATTTTGGACTATTTTTTGAAATAAAAGCTTGTACAAATTCCAAAAAACTACTTGTTTTAGGAATTATTTTTAACAAAAACTAATATTAAAAAGTTTCAAACACCCAAATAAAAATAATTTTAAAATTGTTTAAAAGGTTTGGTCATATAAAAGATATCGGTATGGCTGGATGAATATGATTTAATGCACCCATAATTTCTCTTAAAATAATATTATTCAAAAGAAATATGTAATATTAATTTGAATATTAATTATATACGAATCATATCTTTATTTTTTTTATTTTTTTATTTTTTATTTCTTGAAAAAGTTAATATGTTGAAAAAAATATTGAAAATTATATTAAGAAATTGTTAATTTAATTTTTTTATCTTATATATGTATTTTTTATAAAATTTATTTTGATTTTGATTTTGATTTTATTTTTAATTGGGATATTAAATTTTAATTAATTTTTATATTTAACATAATTAATATCAATTCAAATAATGTTAAATATAAAAATAATTAAAAATATAATATATTAAATATTTAGTTATTCTTTCCAATTTTTTTTATTATTTTTTAGATATTGAAAATCAATACATCAAAATTATTTATTGTAAATATTTAAAATAATTTTTAAATTGACAATTTGTTAAAATAAATATTGAAAAATTGTTATTAAGACAAAATATTATCAAATTTTTTATTGAAAATTTAAGTTTTGGTTTATAATAAAAATCAAAGAAACAAAATTTCTTTTTTATTGTTGTTTTAAAGAAAAAAAATACATGTTAGTTGTTATAATAAACTTAGATAAAATAAATATGATATTTTAGAATATTGACACTTTATTTATTTTTTATTTATTTTTTTTTTTTGCATTTTTATTATATGATATTTATTAATTCGAGGGTTGTTGTTTTAAAACATATTCCTCTTTTTCATAAAATGAAAAAGAGCAAATCATATAAAAATTGGTTCTTTTAGTATAAGTAAAAGTAATCAATAAAATCTAACTTAATAAACAAATAAATGTTTATTAAGTTTTTGCTTTTAAACCATATTTTACAAAGTTAAAAAAAGCCCATAAAAGAAATAAAATTTAATTTTTTTTTTTATGGGTTAAATTAATTTTTTTAATATAGTGGTTTGCTTAAAGGAAATTATAGTATTTTTGTTAAGTAATTTTAAAGTTTTCTTAAACATTTAAGTTATTAAAGATTTGGGCGTAAAATAAGTTTAAAAATTAAAAAACACTTATTTTTAAATTAATTTTAACTACTAAAATTTTTAACAAATTTAAAAAAATTTAACATTTATTTGTAAAATTTTTCTCATATTAAATTACTTAATTCTACTTTGATATTTGCAATAATAATTGTGTTTAAAATTAATATTATTAAACTTAATTATACTGTATTATTAATTATATACAAATCTTTTTTTTTTTAAAATTTAATTTTTAAATTTTTTAATTAAGGTTTATTTGAAAAAAATTATTGTTAAATTAAATAAGTTATTGTTAATTAAATTTTCTAATAATATTAAAATTTAAATAATTTAATGAATAAAGTTTTTAATAATAATACATAATTTTAATTTTATTTAACAAATTAATAAAAGGATTATTGGTTTCAAGGCCATTGGACTAAGGTTAAAAAATTGACAATAGCGGGTATTGTCTCTTAATTTGATGAAAAGAATGGGATAAGATTATGACTCAAATAATTTATAGAAATTTTATTTTGTTGGCATTTTGTTATATTCAAATTGTAATAAAAAAAATATACCAAATAGAATTTTAAGTGGAAATAAAACGGAGGAAAATAAAATGTGGAGAAATAAATAAGAAGTTTAAATTTTGGTTTTTGAATTTTTGTTTTAATATCTTTTTATTTTTTTTTTTTTTTTTTTTGAATTTTATAATTTGTATTATTATCAATTTATGGTTTAAAATTTATAATTCAATATATATTAAAGAAACATTAAATGGTTCTGAGGGTAAATAAAATATGAATTTAAAAGGCCTAATTAATAAACAATAATTATTATTATTTGTTTAACACATTTAATTCTCAATTAAGGCAATAAAAAAAATAAATTGATTTAAGATAATATTAATATTTCTATATCGACTTGTATAAGGAAATATCATATTTAAAACAACAAAGATATTAAAGAAATATAAATTTATGTATTAAAATCTCAGGTTAAATAGTTAAAAATAAAACACATATAAATAAAATTAACTTAATAAAATTTTTAAAATTTAAATTTAAAATTAACTTTATATTAAATAATATTAATATTATCTTATTAACCGATATTAAAGAATAATAATTAAAAAACTAACTCGATATTAAAACTTATAAATATTATTATAACACTCAAATGGTTAAAAACTAAGGAAATAAAACATTAAATGATAAAATCTAATCGATTTAACAATTTAAATATATTGACAATAAATCATTTAATATTTTCTTTTCAAACTTCAATTAATCAAATGCTTAAAACGGTTTTTTTTTCCTACAAAATTTTCAAGGTTTTTAATCCGAGTAGAGTTTCTTTTCGACCCCTTTTTTCTTTTTAGTCCCCATCTATTTCTTCCTTAATTTTATAACCTTAACTTGATCACGGATATGAGACAATTGATTCTTTGTGCAATTTATATTCTTTAAATAAAGAAACATTCCTTTTAAGTGGGTGGGGCAGGTTTTTTAAGTTTAAAATTAAGTTCCTTTTTCTTTTTTTTAAATGATTTTTTTGTAGTTTTTGTGCTTTGGTTTGTTGTTGCAAGAATTATGCAATTAATTTTATGCAAATTTAATGTTTTATTTTTCAAGATTTTTTTTGTTTTAAGAAACTTTTGATTTTGTTCAAATTTAGCCCTAATTACGACCAAAAATCTTTTAATGTACACCTAATTCCTCGGGTATTAAGCATTATTTAACAATTTTTTTATTTTTATATCTTGTGTTGATGATTCTAAAACCCTAACAGTTTAAAGAAAATTTGGATCTAATCCCTTAACAATTGGTTTTATTTCTTAACAATACCACCTCTACACTAAAATATTTAGGTAAAAATTTTTAAAATTTATATTAAAGCTTTACTTTGGTTAAAAATATTTTTACCCATTTTATTCATATACAAATCATTTTAACCAAACTTTGCCTCTGCTAAACTTTACGAAACTTGTTTTGACCATTCTCCTTGGACTTGCCATAAGCGGTAGAAATATGATGGGAACATTTTCTTTAGCGATACTTTCATCTTTTGCAATTTAATCAAAAACTTTTGAAGATTCTATCATCGTGCATATTTTATCAAACTTTCTTTATGCATATTAATATCAATGCTTGTATTTATCATCATATGAAGCATCGACTTCTTGTTGTCTAAAATTACAACCACGACCATTTGTAATGTTGAAAACTATTACATAATAGTGCTCATATGCAAGAATTGGAAAGAAGACCTATTAAAAGTGAAATTAACATTAAATAAACATGATTATTAGTAATAGAGTACATCGATAAAAAAACCGATTAAAAAATTAATGTCAATATTACGGTTCAATTTTCTCCATTGACATAGCTTTTTTCATTTTGAAAGCGATCTTCAACGTAACTTCGAAACATTTGAGAATGGCCTTTCATATCTCTTTCATATTCATCCGGATCTTTTGGCTATTAAAACAAAAACAAAGTGCAAACTTACAAAAACATATTTGTGTATAATAGAAGAAAAATTAAACATAAGTAAATAAAATAATAAAAGTTTTGAAAATGTTAACTTACAATGATTCTTGTTTTGAAGTAATGTCTAAAACTTTTAAAGTATCCTTTCTTAATTTTTCTTCAAAATTTAGGATCTTGACAAAGTTGTCGATTACCTCACGTTCGATCTCTTTCTCGGAAGCAAGACACTTGATATGAATTCTTAAAGACTATTTACTTTCCCATATCGAAAATCTCCTCCTGTATAGGAACATATAGAAATTATATGGTAGCATATAGGAATTAGATGTGAAAATTAAAAATAAATTTTTAGTTTTACAAGAATAGTTTAAAGAACTTACATAACATCTTTCTCTGTATCGGATAGAATCATTTTCGGAATAGTTTTTCCACATGATTTGAATTCGGTATAGTCTCAACTCTTTGTTCATATATGGAGATTCAAAATGATGCATGATCTTGCTTTGGTTAAAGTGTCTTGAGGTGCTTGGAAGATTGGTTGGATTTGTTTGAGCGATTGTCAACAATGTATTTGTCGGTTTCCTTGTTTAGACGTTCTTCTTGACCTTGCTTTGTTCTTCTTGACCCTCTTTATTTTCATTCTCTCTGCGGTCTCCAAAACATCATCATCTATAACTCTTCCATTCTTATCATAACTATCATATCACGATATCTAACATCGATCATCTTCATTTTGCTCTTCTTCAATTGGTTGTTCATCAAGAGAAACATCAACGATGAAGTGAATGTCTACTAGCAACACTTTCTTTTTAGTAGCACATTTGTCTTCTTGGTTTCTAACATCTCAACATCTTCACCTTTCTCCTCTTCAATTGGTTGTACACCATCTTCACCAATTTTATCCGTACATCGTCAATTTATTTGAAATCTTTTCCATTTCCTTCAACAGATATATCTAAATTTTTCTTGGCATTGTCACTTTCTTTCAACGATTGTTTTGAAAAATCATACGCAAACTTTGTTTATCAAGAGAAACATCGAGTAGGTGAATTTCTACTAACAATGGTTTCTTTTTACTAGCGAGACATTCGTCATCTGCGGTTTCTAACATATCAACATCTTCACCAATGTTCTGCGTTACCTCGTTAATTTCATTGAAATCTTTCCGGTTCCTTCAACGATATATCAAAATTTGTCTTGGTATGGTCACTTTCTTTAAAACTTTGTTCATCAAGAGAAACATCGAAGTAGGTTTCTTTTGAGTAGCATGAATCCATGATGAGTAAATTTTTACTAGAAGCACGTTAAGTCAAAACATTGGTATATTCAACTGCTTGACTCTCTTGTTCTAAAACAACTTGTTTGCCAAAGTTATTCTTCTCGGTTTCAACCCCATGACCGATATTCACATCAATGCAATTTATCCTTTGTGCATTACTAACTTTCTTCAACCTCCTCGATCTAGTTGTTTTGGTCTCTTTACACCTTCCAAATATCTAACTCTCTGCTTCAAACTTCGATCTCGCATCTTGAGAAGTTGTGATTTGTTGGAGTGCAAGAACATCTTTTGTCAATTTTGTAGAGTTTGCAATCAATTCTTTTATGAGTTCTATACTATCCTCAAAATTTTGGGATTTGTTACCTAGCTATAGAGGTGGATTAATGGAATTGTTATTATGTCAACAAAATCCATCAATTCATTAGTTCCATATGTACCTTCATTACTTTCGGATCGTTACTTTCTCGATAGGTGAATCTGAGCCTCCCATATTAGCCATTTTGTTGGGTTTACACCATCTCCATAAGCAGATGTTTCCTTGGGTTGAGTCTTATTTAGCTTAGTACCCTTTTGTTCGATTTCCTACGGGTATAGGTCTTTTTGTTGTGATGTTGGGTGTAAATTTTTGGATGTAGGGTGTGTGTCGACTTCATCATTTGTTTGTGGAATATTTATCATGTTTTGAAAAGAGTGGTGTAACACTTCCGAGAAAAACCTTTTCCATTTTTTTTCATAAAGGTAAAAACTTTGTTTGAGAGGCTTGGGAGTTTTGTAAATTTGTTTATGAACCTTTTTTTTAAAACTTGTTTATCCATAAAAATTTGAACAAACCTAGGATCTGAGAAAGCACTTACTTGTATCATCAAATTTTTAATCATACCATCAAAAATCATCTTAGAAAATTTAAAAATCTTATCATGAGTCAAGCACGCTATCTGCGAAGCTATAAATGTACTAAACTCATTTCGGCCAGTTGTTTTAGGACTTATACAATGCGGGATGGTATGGATTAGAAATTTCCATTGAGGTGAGAATAGCCTTTTGTAAAATTTTAAAGAATCGTTTTCTTCTCATATCCCATTTTTCAAAACATTTGAAAATATTTGGGTTTAGCGGCGATCAAACACCATTGTTATCTTCTGGTTTCAGGGAACTTCTAAGCGATGATTGATTGTGAATTATCTCTTCATCATCTACTAAAGCTCTAATTTGTACTTCCTATCTATAGTTACGGACTTAGCTGATTTGCCAAAATTGCTATTTGATGGAAAT
Source organism: Chrysanthemum lavandulifolium (assembly GCA_022545495.1). Lineage (NCBI taxonomy): Eukaryota > Viridiplantae > Streptophyta > Magnoliopsida > Asterales > Asteraceae > Chrysanthemum > Chrysanthemum lavandulifolium. The sequence goes on along the minus strand of CM040239.1, from coordinate 301,184,067 downwards.
ATATATAGTAGGATTTCTGCGATAATGCATACCTTATAGAGCGAGTGTTTAAAAATCAATGATATCGTAAAATCATACGATTAAGGTAATAGTTTTTTAAATAAAGCAACCATGTTGTGACTTTCATGAAAGGTTCTTTCCGTCATTTTGAATGAAGGAGTTTCACAAATATTCAATAATTGATGATGAGGAAGAAAGATGAGAATTAGTAAGGGTTATAAAGAAGAAGATTCACAAAGTTTTAGTACGCGCTTATTTTTGGGTTTAGCAATTTGGTGCAATATAAGAAATAGAGGTTTTTTGGTTCGTGAGTTGCATATAAAATTTATAGCGGATTACTGATTAGTTTAGTGTTTTTTTTTTTTTTTTTTAATTTCTCAAAATTTAATTTAATAAAAAAATATCAAAAAGAAGATGAAGAAACATAAACATAAACATCAAATCACAAACATAAACATCAAATCACATTAAGCTTGAAAAGACAAACATAAACATCAAATTACATTACAAACATTAAGATCGGAAATAATCATAAGCACAATCTTAAAACACAATAATCCATGGCGCGATTATTAATTTGTTTTTCAATGGACAATATCTTGCATCTTGATTTGCAACTTTCCACAAATTGACACTTCCTTTCATCTTGATTAATGAATGCATTTCCACTAGATGAACACTTTTTCCATTTAAATGCATCAAGAAAAATGCATAAGTGTTAAAATAAAATTAAATAAACTTAGCAATTAAATAAGATACCTTTTTTTTTTTTTTACTTTTTTTTGAATTATAATTCAGATCTAGATTATAGTGGAGCCGTGAAGGTAGGTAAAAATATATTTGAGATCTGTATAAGGGAAGCCCAAAGTTTATAAAAGCAAAAATTTAAAAAGCCCAAATTTTTTTTAAAGCCCAAAAGATATCAAATGTCAATATTTTTAAACCCAATAAAATATTTTTGTAAACGTGTCAATAAATGCACAAATATAACACCACCAATAATACAAGTGAACATCATAAAACAAAGCAGATTTCACAATGTTAAATCAAAGAGATGAATTTATGCATATAATGTTAAATCAAAGATTGAATCAACAAAGAATCAAAATGGTAATTTTTACTCCTATATTCTGCTTTTAGTTTGTATCTACTTTACATAACATATAAATTATTGAACTATTAGTGTTAGACATAGAATCAAAGATTTAGCATTATATGACTTTTAGAACATCATGTGATATGTTATGTTGTATGTTTTTGGTGTATAATTATGTAAAGAGGCTACTTCCATTTGTTATTCTGATATTTTAATATTGTTATTCTGATATTAATATGAACTTAATCTAAGTCATCGTTGGAAAATGCTAAATGTAAATTATCATAGTCGAAACTTTCAATGTCTTCTTTGTCCAAATCTTCTTCCACATCCGAAGATCTCTCTTGAATCGATAAACTCGAGCATTGTCGCAAACTCTTTCGCTTGATTATCTTTTAGTTGTTTATTTCTATTTGTTTGCGCTTCATCCTTTTTTCATCTTCTTTATACATCTCCATTTCGATTGGGTAGTACCAATCGTCGGATACCATAAATATTTTTCCATGACAACATTGTTGTTTTCTTCAACAATCTCTACATTGAAAGAAACGAACAATTTTACACTCATTTTTAAATAAAACTTTCCTAATTCATTTTTAATTATTAAAATTGCAAACCGGTCCTCATACCTTCTTTGATGGTTTTGTTATCTACTTTTGTTCTTGAATGCATTGTTTTCGAAACAATAAAAACAAAACACTTTGTTTTCATATAAAGAATAAAATTAAAGTAATAGAAAATCGATTCAAAAATCATGTTATACTTCTTTGTCGTTTCCGTTTGTTCTTCTTCAAAATCGCATTCGCTTCTTGATCTTTTGTTTGAAGCGGACATAATTTTGTATTGTTCAAATATTCTACAAAGATCACAGTATTTTGAGTTGAATATGATGCGATGGTAAGCTGTTTTGCGGTTAGTTTTATAATCATTTTCGGAAAACCAAAAGACTAATAAGTAACAAAAGACTAATAAGTAACATTCCATGACACTTATGTTTTGTAGATTAAAACAACAATTATTACATTGCACATATATAAATATCTTTAATGTTATATATTTAGCATGATTTTTGTTATTACATTATTGTTATTATGATATTAATATTCTTATTCTAAGTATGAAGATTATTACACTTTGATTTTTCTTATCGTTAGTATGATAGTTATTCGATATTAAGTTGTTATTCGATATGAAGATTGTTTTGAAGTTGATTGTTATTCGATAGTTATTTTGATATTAAGTTTGTTATTATGACATTAAGTTTGTTATTACTGTGTCGATATGAGGATTTGTTGAAGTTTGTTATTCGATATGAGGGTTGTTATTTTTGATAGTTTTGTTATTACGATATGACTATTTAATTTTCATATTTGCGACTTATAATATATGTGAATTCAAAAATATGAAGGCAGAATGACAAGGAAAAGAATTCAAATGATGAGAAACATAGTCAATTCAACAAGAACTTTTAAAAACAAAAGCAGATTCAGCTATTCTAAAGATGAAATCGATGGTTAGAAGATCCGAAAGGTTGAGTATTGGGAAGAAAAAATTCATATTAATTCAAGGAGAACATCATCAAGGATTATAAATAAACAAAAATCAATTTCTAGTGATATTGATGTTGAAGATCATGTTTATGTCAATGAAAGTATACTACCAATCGAACTAGGGATCTCCAAGTCAACTTTTTATCTTCTTTCTAATATGTCGGTCTGACAACGCATTTGTTGTCTCAAAAATAGGTTTAGTTCTTTGCTTGGAATGAAGATTTGTGTTATACCTTCTAGGCTTGGATTTAAAGTCATTGATTGCTTTGATGAAGATAGTATGACTTTGAACTTGATATGTGGAAACATTGAAATCAAAGAGAGGCAGTTAATGCAATTATGGGATTTCAATGGGCAAGAAAAAATAAATTCTATTAAAAGAGTACGAACAACCAACCCAACTATATTCTCTTGGAGAAACCAGTTTCATCGATTTAAAAATTCGAAAGAGACAAATATTCGTGTTCTGAACTTGTTAATAATATTTTGGATAATGGTAACACCGATCGAATGTTTGTGTTAAACTTTCTTGTTGTCCTTCGGTGTCTTTTTACACAGGAGTGTAGCTTGCCAAAGATCATCACTCATTCCGATTCGATGATGATATCATAAAATTGGATTGGTGTTCATATCTTTTAGATTGTTTGAAAGATAGTAAAAAATGGAACAAATACGACACAAGTGATGCAAACTATTATTGTGGACCTATCACTTTTCTATCGGTATGATTTTTAATTTCTTTTATTTTTACATTCTTTTTTTGTTATATATATATATATATATATATATATATATATATATATATATATATATATATATATATATTTTTTTACGAGTTGTTGTATCTTGAATCAATCTACAAACAACAAAAGATAAAAAGGTCGACGTTCACGCTATTGAATCTTGGACTTGATTTGCTTTATGAGGTTCAAAAAGTAGACAGACTCTTAAACGAAGGTTTGATTAATATAACTTTTATATGTATAATACATTTTTCTTTTTAAATTAAGTTTTAAATATCTTTGTTATATTCAATACATTGAAGATAAAGGACGATCAATCACGAATATTAAAGGAAAGAAGAATGCGAAAAGTTATGAAAGATCTCATACTTATAGGAAAGTTAAAGCTCCTTCAATGGTTTGTTTTTCTAAACTTATGATATTCATTTTTTTTAAATTTATCTATTTTTTAAGTTTTGTTTTTTTTTTTTTTTTTTTTTTTTTTAGGGATGATTCAAATAAGCCTTTAAAATATTATGTTCCAAATTAAGGTGTAAAAGAATCATTAATCAAATAACGAGTTAGATTCATATATTTCAAGGCCAATGAAAAGACAAAGAATGTTTCGAGCAAGAAAAGCAAAGGAATATCCAAATGGAACATCCAATGATAGTTTAGAAAAGTTTAAATCAATGATAGTTGCTTTAACGTTTACTTTGTTTGAATTTGTATTTTACTTTTTATTACGTAGTTCTTTTTGTTTTGGTGATTATGTTTGAATTTATATTTTGTTATGTTAAGAAGGCGGCTTTACCGTTGAAACACAACCTAGAAGTAGTAACAAATACTAGCGGTAGGAACCAATAAAGCGTGAAGGATCTAATAAACTAGCAACGAGCGATCAATCGACACTAGCGGTACAAATCCCGGATGTAATATTTTCACATATGAAAAGTTCAAATTAAAGCGTATACAAAATATTTGTCAAGTCAAAATAATTGCTTCTTCATATATGGTCCTAAAGCGATCTAGCTTCACAGTTACTAAAGAAATATGAGAAGATAGTTAATCCTATAAATACCAATACCAAAAAGTAAGTAAATAAAAATAAATTTTTCTAATAAATATCAACAAATGTATACATCTCTGTTTATTACAATTACAATGAATCAAAGATATATTCTTTTTAAATTGTTTTTTCTATTTTTCCAAAAAGTAGAAAATCTCATTTTCATGAACTTTTCGATTTTATCTTTAGACTTCCAATCTTCAATACTTTGACCATAGTATGTCTCCATATGTCTCATGGCAAAAATTGCACAATCATTCGAATTTTGTCTTGTTCTCCATGGCATTTTAAGTATACTTGGTTTCTGAACTTCATATATCGATCTTTTGGATGTTTCTTTCTTTTCAAATTCTCATGAGAAGAAGTTTATGCGAAAAAATAAATCTGAGGAATATAAATAAATATTAATAGACAAATATTGATTACAAACTTATTCATTTTATAGTATGCAAAGACTCAATGCGAGCGAACAAGTACATTCAAAGTTTTTGGGTCATATGTGTTAGTAGATTCAAAATAGAGTCAAAGTTTTTGAAAAAGTAGATTCAAAGTTTTTTGAACAAGAAGATTCAAAGACTCGATGAAATTTTGACATATATCTCTGCATTTATGTGACAAAAGCAGAACAACTAGATTTTACTTAAAAAGTCAACATTTCATTTCAAAAGGTTACGACATATATATCCGCTTAACTCTATTTCGAAACTTTGGAACCTTCACAAGTTTCACGTATCTCATATCCTATTATCAATTATCTCAATCTTCTCATTCTTTAGATTGAAACAAATGATATAGTAATGAGATTCCCGAAGTATATTGAAAACACCTACATTGATATTGAAAATATAAGTCATTTAAAATATATATTGTAGATAAACAGTTATTTGATTTAACAAATTTGTTAATGTAAAAAAAAATAATCTAAATAACTTACCAAATCAACGTTTAACAAATTTGATAAAGAATCATCTTCAACGCATCCAAATTAAAACAAATTTTCTTGAAAAGATTCATATCTATCGTCTTTTGATGTACTTTCAATATTCAAAGAAATAGGTCAGTAAAAATATATATATTAAAATTCACTTATCTATGATAATAAAAAAAAAAAAAAAAAAAAAAAAAAAAAAAATCATACCGTAACATGTGTGTTACAGAATAATCTTTTGGAGCATTACTAGATAGTTTGCATTCTCTATAATTGAGCAAAATGCACCACATATCTACGATATCGAAAATATCCATTGTTCATAATAAAAGATTCAAATTTTACACGTTCTACTCCAAAAGGAAAATCTTGTAATGGAATCTTGTTTCCTATATATTAATAAACAAAACACTAAAAAGTTATATTTATAAACAAAAACACTAAAAAGGTTATATTGGTAAAAAAACACTAAAAGGTTATATTGTTTTAAAACTTACATTGGGTTTTGCTCATCTTGAATAATGCATTGGTGCATTAAATTCTTCCATTGATGCTTGAATTTCGTCAAATTCTAAAATCATTTGACTTTCTTACGGAGGTGTTAAAGAGAAATAATTTCCACATTTTCCAGTTGGTTTTTCTTCGGTGGTGTTAAGTTAACATTTTCTAATGATTTACATAGTGTTACTTCTTCACTGGATTTGAATAAAATTTAATACCCAAATCAAAGAGGGTATTTCATCAAAGTTTTCTTCTTTTTCATGAATATTTGATTGATTTCCCAAAATCAAGCTTCTTTGTTGATGACTTAAATGTACTTGACTTTCTTCAATTTTCAAAGAAACCGATTGAGATTCGCTTTTGAATTCTTAAATATTCGTATTAAGCTTTACTCGTTTTGCTCCATTTATCACGATCCCACTCATCTTTTAATCCTTCGACTTCTTCGAATTCGGAAAGTTTGATAATCCTTTCTTAAGTGAATCCTTCATTTCTATTATTAAAGTTTCCAACAAAAACAAGCTATTCTTTGTTTTGCGAACAAAGCCTGTTAAATCATGATCAAAATATAAGATTAATTATATTTTGTTTATAAAATAACTTTTAATTAAAGAAAATTATAAAAATATATTTGTATTAAAGATATACCTTTTCATCATCAAGTTTTCTCAAAATATCTTTTTTGTCTTCTTTCATTTCAATACATTTCTTCTTAAAATCTTCACTATGCTTATTAACACGTTGGATACAAGTACGCGTTGATACATTTCCTTGTTTATCCTTAAATACCTGTAACTTGTATATAAGCAGAGAGTAATATTATAATCAAATTAATGATGAAGCTATGTTGACTAATATAATATCTCATATAAAAACAGTTTATAAAATTTCAAAATCAAACAAATCAACAAAGAAACACACCATGTTCTTGCATGCAGAAGCAACATTTGATTCGCCAGCAATTAATCTTTTTGCATTTTCCATCTTTTCCTAAAAAACAAGTATAACATGTATTATATGTGAAAGAAGCTAGAACATCTTAAGACACCGAATCAGTAATAACGTACGTGGAAAGATTATTTTCCTAGTGATCTTCAGATTTGGAGCTATTATGGCAACGTTAAAGAAGCTATTCTTCTTCAAAATGCCTTATCGAGACAAACAAAGGATGCCGGTTAGATCCCTTTTTGGTTTGTTGCATCGGGTGTTCGGTTTCGTTCATGGGAGTTAGTTCTATTGGCGCCATGGTGGGATCTTTTTAATTCTAATAGCCTTTGGTTGTTTTGCGAGTTTGTCTCGTTTCGTTAGAGTTTTCTGTTCCTTTTCGTTCTTTGTTTGTTGGATCGTTTTTACGTGTATCGTTTGCTAGTTTCTTTCTAGCCTTTTAATTAAAATTCTTTTGCCGTTCAAAAAAAAAGATGAAGTTCCAATTGATCTTAACAATAAATCTACAAGTTGTAATAAAGCTAGAACATCGTATGTTGAGTACTTGAGTAATAAGTAAAGTCGGACAAAGAGAATCCTATAAAATGGTTGCCTATTCTATAAATTCAAGTTATGTTGAGTAATATAATATTTGATATCAAAATTTAAAATCGAGAGAACTACAAAAGAAACACACGAGTTGTTGCATGCGAAGCGACATGTGATGCACCGAAAATAACTGCTTCGATTTTCAAGTTTCCTAAAATCAACCAAAAGAAATATGATATGCAAATTTTTTAAAGCAACAAATGTTTACTTATTATATTTAAAATAATAATAAAAAAAAAAAAAAACCTTTAAATTAACGGGTTTTGAACTTCAAGTTTATGATTCTTTGTTCTTTATCTTTATTTTCTTCGTAATCATTTCTTTAGTCGTTAAGACATTTATTCCATCTTCGGGTTATCCTTTGATACCTCTCCTCCATCTTTTGGCTCATCATTCAACAAACTCTTTTCATTAGACGTATTCTTATCACGGTGACTTCTATCCACCAAGTAATCAAACTCGATGCTTCTCCGATTCTTAGTAACTTTCGATCCCATGTTTTCAATGGTGGAAGAGAATAATCGATATCAATGAAATTGCATTGGATCTTTTGAACATAAAATAGCTGCAAAACGTAAATGAATAAATAAAAAAAATAAAAAATAAAAATGAAAGAAAAAAAGAAAGAAAGAAAAAAAGAATGAAGAGTAATTACCGTAAGGAATGTCAAAGGTCCACAATAATATGATTTTATGTTGTTCGGATCCCATTCTTTTTTACACTTCTTTAAACAATCGATTAAATATCCACACCAATCCATTTGATTAATCTTTCCATTATCAGATGAAATAGAGTACAAAATCCTTTGATTTGAGGTACCGTCTTTCATTGCCTCAAATAATACAGTAGCAATCAAAACAAGTATATTCGTCATAAAGATTTTTCCTCTATTTTTGTTTGTCTAATTCTTTCTACAATGATTTTGGTTTCACTTATTTGTATCCTTCTCCAAGGCTTTGAATTGCTTTCTCCAAGTTTTAACACATTTATCTTCCTTTTCACTCTCTCTCGTGGTCGTGGCATACCACCGCATGGAAAACCAAGGATTTCTTTAACTGATTCTTTTGTTATTTTAATATCTCCCTTCCAATGTTTCATTGTCATGGTTGATTCATCAAAGTTTTGTACTACATGTTGTGCCAATCTACTTGGAATGATATTAATTTTTAAATCAAGTAAACTTTCGAATCCCATCTTTTTTAAGACTTTGCATGCATTAGCATCTGATCTTAAGAATCGAATGACTTTAAATAATTGAGTTGGAGATCCTGTTCTTAAACACATCATTACTTTTAACCAATTTTGGAGTAGAACATTCACCTTCAAGCAGTTTTTCTTGATGCTTCATACTTTCTAACTTCTTTTGTTTAACCTTTGATGAATCATTTTCCAACTTCTTTGTTCTTCCTCTTCATATATTAAATTCAAAATCTTCTATTCTTTTTGTGCTTCATTTCCTTCACAATCTTTACCTTCTTTAGTCGTCATACTCAATATCTATTTCTCCATCATCATCATTATTATCATAATCATCATCATCATCATCATCATCATCATCATTTTCAGAATCTTCTTCATCGCTATCAGTTTCATCATCAAAGTTAAATTCTTCCTCTTCATCATCATCATCATCATTATAAACTTGTATTTCATCATCAGCAAGATCATATTCATTAGGTTCATCTTCTTCTTCATCATCAGTATGTTCGATGTCAATTGATATATCGTTATCATCAGATAAATCAGTGTTATATGTTTTTTAGAAATAAAAAACATAAAAGATTTTCACATATGTACTTATAAATAATTTTATGTGTCATTTATCTTAAGGTGTATTTACAAAAAATGAATTGAAATGCACACAACAACAACAAACTCAATCACGCTTGGCCAAGATATCGGATGAGCAGTTGACAAAGTAAAGAAATGATAGCGGTAAATGACACATTGCAAAATTAGTAAACAAGGCAAGAAAAAAACATGAAACCGTCCAAAATCAAAAGAAAAAGTGCACAAATTCAAATCAAGACTAAAACAAAGACCATAGACTCAAAGAAGAATAAGCAAGCATAGTGATTAACATATATCAACGCAATGGTAAGCATTAGACCTAAACTTATGGCAAACCAGATTTAAAAGTATAACTAGTTATTTGAAGTTATTAGTATAATTAGGGGTAAAGGAGGAATTCTTTTTGATGATTATTCAGTAAAACAAGTTTGCAATTAAGTTTGATCTAGCGATACAAGTATTTGAGTATTCGCGCCACATTATCATCATTAAAACGAGTGACTATTGATACAAGTAAAACTAACAATTAGCGAGTAATTCGAGCTTGCCAACAACTAAATACAATTATTGCCTAACAACTAAAAACTTCACCATCTTCATATTAATAGATATATATCATTTTTTGTAAATAATAACAATTTAACTATATTATTATCATGTTAAATCACATAGTTTAATGAACATAAGAGATTTCAAAAATACCTTTCCCTACTTGTCTTATTCGTCTTCTTCTTTTTGCTCTTCTTCTTGCAGGATCATCTTTTTCATAATAAGATTTTAGTAATTTATTAATAAAATCAAACTTCTTCTTCCTTCTATTACTTGTCTTTTTTGTTAAAGAAATCAAAACACCTGTAATAACAAAATAATTACAATAATTACAATAATAATAATAATAATAATAATAATAATAATAATAACAATAACAAAATAATAATAATAATAATAATAATAATAATAATAATAATAATAATAATAATAATAATAATAATAATAATAATAATAATAATAATAATAATAACAAAATAATAATAATAATTATTATAATAATAGTACCAGTGTTAATATCAGAATAACTATCATAATAAGGATATTTTTAATATCAGAGTAATTGTATTAAGTAGTTATTCCGATATTATACATGGTAATATCATAAAGGTTGTGTGACTACATTTGTTGAGAGGTTGCTAAAATAGTGATCGGTGATAAATCATATTGACATTTTGGCAAGCTTTTCGTATTTTACCTTAAGTTTTGATATTCTCAACAAACTTTTCCTGAAAAGCATCTTGTAAATAAATATAAACTTTGATTAAAACTAATTTATGATATTAATGTATTTTCCATAAGATTTACAAGTTTTCGATAAGTTTGAGCATCGTTACTGACGGTTGTTGACTTATTTGAGTGATTTACACAAATTCGAAAGGTTGGTGGCTCGATAGTGTGTAATCGGTGATTAATCGGCCTTATAGACTTTTGTAGACTTTTTGAGACCTTGATATTATAGAAACTTAAAGATTAAAAATGTGATTTGGGTAATGTTATTTTTATAAATATAGGCTGTTTGATAACTAAATATAGTTTGTTAAAATAAGGTTACATTTTTTTTTTATTACTACTTAAGGTTGAGCTATCGGTTTGATTGATTGGACCAACCAATAAAACCCGATCGAGATAGGTATTTGTTTGCTTCAAATATTTTGTTTGAGTCATAGTCGATTACATCAAGCATGGGTGGGCGAGTATCCAGTCATTTGTGGCAGCGATCCTCGGCTATAGAAGAGATGATTGTAAGCGCGTTGGTAGACATGTTTCTGATTACATAGGATTTTATAACTCTATGATTAAGCGGGAAATAGATTCTTTTACGGAGTTTACTAAATCAAAAACCGTATCAAAAACAATAATCAACCAAGTCGCTATAAGCGTTGACAACAAGTCACTAAGTCACTAAGTCAGCTAAGTAACAACTACGCTAAAACCACAAGTCGCTATGAAACAAGTCGCTAAAGCAACAACTCTCTAAGTTGACAAGTGGCTAAAGAACAACTCGCTAAGTGGGCAAGTCGCTAAGGAGACAACTCGCTAAGAGGTCAGAGTCGCTAAAGAGCAACTCATTGGCAGTCACAAGTCAAGTCAAGTCGGTGAGAATAGTAAAGACAAGTCGCTCACGTTGAACAAGTCATCATTGCTTGAGTGGTACATCCACTACTTTGTACTATAAACTATTTGTCATGTGTCTCAATAATCTTTGGAATAATACAAGCGGGCCTCGTATTTATACAAAAGTCAATAATGGTATCCATCTTTTGCTTAAAGCCTTGCATAATAGTCCATTTTGTTAGAAGCCATCTTTTTTTTTTTAAAGCCTTGCATAATAGTCAATTTTGTTAGAAGCCCAATTTATTTTATTTTTTAAACCGAAATGTTTTTTAGGCGTAAATGTTATAACGCCAAAAACATGATCCAATATCTGATCACTTCTCCTTCTAAATTATCAAACACACTCTGATACCTTACAAAACTAAAATTTCAGGAAAAAATCAAATTGCATTCAATGGATCATCCACTACATATTGAAATAATTAGGAAAACAAAGGAATTAAAAAATATAACGAATCATATCTTTGTTTTGTTATAATTTTAGTTTAAGTTCTTATAATGTTTATTCTAATATATATATATATTTTTTTTTCGATTAAAATCTTTTATTCGGTTCTACTAAAAATAAAGCGGAGGTTAGTTTTATTTTTACATTAATCTTAACGAGTTTGTTATTAATATTCAATTGATTTTCCTTTTTAAATGGATCATTATTGGTTGTGATATTAAACAAATTTGTATATTAATAGTGTTTTTTTATGTTTTTTAGATGTAACTTTGGTTGTCTGGAAGAAGAATAAAGCGTAAAAGCGAGTATAGGCGTCTTATTGAAGGTTATTATTTATATTTTTATAAATAATTAAATACTTATTTTTATTTTAATTAAAAATTCTTATTACATATTAGATGAACCACAATATTTATGCAAGGAAGATGAGCGAAAAAGAAGAAGGTAAACTATGCGAGTTGAAGGTATGTTAATGATTTTTATTTGAATTATAGATGACTTAATTAGCTAGAAAATTTTATCTATATTATGTGTGTGATTTACTTTCTATTTTAGTTGAAGGACTTATTGGATATCTAGCAAATGATCAGTATATTTTTAGTTTTGTAACTTTTGTTGTAGATTCGGTTCATGATGTTTACTTAATATCACAATACTGCATAAATTAATATTTGTTGTTTAATTTGAATAGAATGCATTGTGTATGTTTAGAAGTGTTAGTAAGATTGATTAGATTTGATTTCCAACTATTTGTTATATATTACAAGTAAAAATCAAAATATACTCAAATTATGTCTTATAAACACTTTGTCTTAGTTACTTTCATCATAAAGGAGTGTTTGGTTATGGTCATGATTCTACTGTTCGAGGGTGTTTTGAGTAAGTGATATTGGTTTAGATAGTTTATTATTTGATTACTATATAGTCGGAAGTTGTTTTAGATAGTTCGAGGAGTCCTGCGTGACGAGGAACATCCCATTTAAGTTAAAGCTAAATTCTATAAGGTGGCTATTAGACTGAGCTATATTGCAGCTATCATCTGGCTATCTTGTCGTCTCGAATGTTGGTACATACTAGCAGGTAGAGTTGGCGAGGCAGGGTTGCTACGAAATGTTAAAATACTTTTGGCTTTTACAGTGTGTTTGTGGTTTTTTCACCTTCTGTTGCTTGTTGCTTACCTTCCGTTTATTCGCTTTTGCCTATTGTTTTGTAGTATACTATCTACCTCGCTTTTCGCGTACATACACTTCTTAGAGTCTCGTTGGAAGCAGTCTTTACACCTGTGGTTTGCCACGGTGTAGGGGTGGGATCTGTCTTTTACCTCCCCATTCCACCTTCGTGGGATTGGGTATGTTATTGTTGTTGTATTTCTTTTTAAAGTGAAATTAGGATTCGTCAATAATTTTTGTTTTATTTTAAATTTTCTTTCAAAGTTTTTGCGATTCTAGACTACGTAAGATAGTCTTTGATATACACAAAATTATTTTGGTCTAGATAGACTTTTGCGATTCTAGACTCGCAGATAGTCTTTGATATACAAAATTATGGTATCAGCGGTCATTTACTCTGGTTGGTCAATGCATTCCTATTGATCAATCCTGTATCATGATCAAATTTACTCTCGGTCATGTAATCTCGGCGTCCTCTTATAATACAAGCAAAGTATAAATTACATATTGGTCATGTAATCTCGGCGTCCTAGGCAGAATATACAGACATACTATAAAATACGATATTCCTACAAATAATTTTACAATCGAACCGTATCCCAGAACATCTAGGTAGAAAATTTTATCTATATTACGTGTGTGGTTTACTTTATATTATTTGGTTGAGCGACTAATTTGATATCTAGCAAATGATCCATTACATTTGTAACTACTGTTCTAAGGTGTTTTGAGTAATACTAGTTTTGCATGATATCAATAGTTTTTTCTTTTAAAATTGAAAATTAGGATTTGTCAATAATTTTTGCAACATAACAGTTAGATGATAAACTATATTAACTTTGAACTTATCAATCTACCCATCACATAATTGATTTTTTTTTTAAATTCTAATTGGGAAGAACATGATGAAGAAGGCGAGTTTGTTTTTACGAATCTACAGAAAAGGATCTATCATTTATCAAATACAAGAAATCAACCAAGAAGAAGTATGTTTATTATTTTTGTATTTTTTTTTACTTTTAATAAGAAAATGATTTCCTTATTAAATACTCCACATGTTTAATAAGAAAATCGGTTGCAAACTAATTTATTTATTTTAAAAATTAATTCAACTTCATTTAATTTTTCGGGACCATTAAAAGCGACTACTTCATCTAATAAATTTGTGATAGAAAATTGTTTCTAAAGAAAAAGAAACCATTCGAGAAGAAGGGTAAAGTTTACTTGACTACTGATACATCGTCCAACCAGCAGGATCTCGGAACAAGAGCTCTCCTCTCAATTTCTATGAGGCGATAAAGCACATATCAAAATTCCTTGTCTCAAAGATTTTGTAGCGAATTGGGTTTTAAAAGATTTTAAATCTTAATATTGCTCTTATACCATCAAACCTAGCTTGGAAAATTTTAAGTTGCTACAATGAAAAAAGAAAAATCGTTGGTTTTAAAGGAGAAGAAATAAAGATTACAAGAGACTTGGTGCATGAGGTTTTAGGATTTCCAAAGGAGATTTAAAATTAATTTTGTAAAAGATTAAATTACAAGACATTGAAGTTCAATCTTGAATCTTTTTGAAACAATATATTATGAAGATGGAAAACTTATTGTAGAAGCGCCAATAGATCTTTTTCTAAAAACCTCAAGGACTTCATTCAAGCAACTGATACAGTTAATGATGTTTTCAAGTTAAATTTCATTATTTTGTTGGTCACTACAATGATTTGTTCAAGTGCGGGAGGAGAATCAAACATGAGATTTCTACCATCACTTTTTGATCATTATGATAACATTATCAGAGTTGATTGGTGTGGTCTAATGATGGAATCTCTAGATCTAAATCCACCTAATCTAGATACGAATTCCGCAAATAAGCGAGTGTTGTGGTCCAATAACATTTCTTACGGTATGTTTTTTTTTTTTTTTTTTTTTTTATTTTTTTATATATATTTTGTTTTTTTTTTTTAAATATTTGAATTATTTTTCCACGATTCTTTGTATATTAGATGGTGTTTAAAAGAACCAAATCGAAGATGAAGATGACTACAGTGTTGCTCAAAAGCGGAATTGCTTGAGGAAAGTGGATTGCGTGAACATATAAGACTTAAAAATTTAAGAGTTTTTAGAGATGATCGGGTTTTCTTGGGTGAGGAAGTTAATGATGGAATTGATCAACCAATTTTTGAATCTAGTGATGTTTTACTATTACTGAATAAAAGAGTGTCGGAAGATCAATGTCAACATTTGAATTACGAAGTGGAGCAGGTAATCTTAAAAGTTTGATTATCTTTTTTTTTAAAAACATGATATTTGATTGTTATAACTCTTTTTATTCTTTTATCGAGAACAAAATCGTGAAACTTCAAAACCTATACAACTGAAAGTGATAATTCATCATCATCGAAAACCATTTTTAATAATCATACTCCAATGAGGATTGAGAATTTTGGGAGTTCATCTTTGTTGGATCTTGCAAATGACCCTTGTTTTATGATGACAATTCCTTCAATTTTGATTATCGAAATAGGTATTCATTCATTTATAATAATATATTCATTTAGTCATTTATTAATAATATATTTTTTAGCGGAATAACGGTTCCAACCTTTTCATGTTGAATTATCGAAGATAACAACTTGAATCATGTTGATGTTCGAGGTATTAAATTGTTAGAACTTAAAATTTTTCTTATGTTATTTTGTTCCAACGAAACTATTACTTTAAACGTGATGAGATTAGCAACTTTGAAACTACAAAGAAAAGCGGTCGGATCGGTTATACTTGAGATACATACTTTAATAAAAACATTACATAACTTTTTTTTTTTTTTTTTGAAATGGATAACTTACATTAATTTGTTAATTTTTAGGCTATTTAGATCCGAAAAGATGTATATCACATTTTCATTGCATGATGATATTCTTTCAAAAGATGAAGAAGTTGTTAATCTTAAGAAAGTACTTTTTCGCTTTTAATTGGAAAAGATGAACGGAAAAGCAGAGAGTGAAGTTGTAGTTAACGTGGGATTTGCTAAAGAAGCAAATCGAAATGAAGGATGTGCCAAAAGTAATGATAAGATCCATGATGAATCGGAGAATACAAGTGATTGGTCCTAAACTAGTCATCTTTATATTAGTCAAACTTTGAATGGTCAACCATTAAAAGTCAAACTAATCTGGACCAAAGCCAATTAAGTCCATGGGAGTATAAATTATATCCGGGTGTTAAGTCCGAGGTGTGTAAAGGTAATACAAAATTTGTTGCTTTAAATGATATAGAATATACAAAAAGAGAATGATTGTAACACTAGAATGTGAATAGTAATAGCTCTCCGGCTATGGTTAAAAAAGCGTCAATCGAAACCTAAAACGTAAAAAATAAAATTTTACACTATTAAATTAATTAATATAAATTAAAAATGAATTAAATGTATTTAATAATAAATTAAATAATAAGAAAATCTAAAGTTAACTTAAATAAATGAAATAAAGAATCTGGAAAATCTAAAATATACTGATTATTAACAAGATTAATGAAAACAAAACTATACAAACCCAAAAATAAGCAAATTGTGAGCTTATGAGTCATTCAGTCAAGCTTAATGCTCACAGTGGACTATAAGCTTAGAATAAGCTTGGAAAAAGCTATAAACTTGAAACAAAAGGAAAATAATATGTGTACAAGTCCATTAGATAAATATAAACAGGAAAATGGACTGAGATAGTGTGAGCTTAAGGTTCAGTCAGTTAAGCTTTTTGAGTTTAACTTGGATGGAATGGAAGCTTGCAAAGCTTGGTATAAGCTCCACACAGGAAAGTAAAAGAAAATAAATAATATATGAATACAAGTGATATAAACAAGTATAAACAAGCTGTGTACTGACAATCACTCATAAGCTAGGTATAAGCTAATAAGCAATTCTGCTGAACCATTGCAAGATTCTGCTGACTTTAGAGCTGTTGGTAATGGTGTAAATTCACTGAGTTCTCAGTGAACTGTTGAGAATGGGCAAACAACAAACTCCTATAGGACTTATCAAATAAGCTCATGAGAGCTCAACAAACCGAAACGAGTATGATAGATTAGCCTCACATAAGGCCAAAAATACAAGCTCAAGCTCAATGAGGAACTTTTCATGAGCTTGGGAAAACAACTCAACCACAGGTTTGTCGTAGTGAGTAGATGGGACAAAAAGGTGAAAGTGATTAAGCTATCTAATAAGCTACAAACTTGAAAATAAGAATAAACATAACAAATAAGCCGGAAAGGCTACACAAATATGCAAAGTACCAAGTGGCCAAATAATGAAGCCAAGCTTCGTTAATTTGACATAAAAATTGTGGAAAAGAAAAATAAGCACATAAATAAGCTATTAAACATGGAAAACAAAATAAATAAAAATGGTAGCAAGATTAGCAACAAAACTAAAACATCTTAAAGCGTAGATTATGAAATTAAATAACAAAGACAGGAAAAATAAACAATCAAATCAAAGCAGAAAACTAAAATTTGACTTTACTTAAAACACATAAGTTGACTAATATGAATTTAAAACTTAAACTACTGATTAAATAAGTTATATTAAGCTATAAGAACATGAAATAAACAAAGATAAACAACATTTAAATACTTAAGCAAGATTATAGGATCCAACAACCTCACAGTGCTCATAATGAGATTGTCAAGTGTCAATTTGACTTTCTACCATGATACACCATTTGATTAAGGTTTCACTGAGTTACTTAGGTCATATAAAGAGTATATCAAACAAGAACAACCACTAACACAGATTCACTATTAAATCCAAACAACCTTTAAAATGGATTGTTTTGAGGTTTTCAAAGCAAAAGAGAGCATAAACCAATTCCATCAAATCCAGAGGTACCAAAGTGTCAAAATGGACCTTTTTCAGCATAAACAAGATGTCAAACAAGTCTAAGCCTATGAACATCAAAAAATAAGCATATGGCAGTCCAAATACAAAATCAAACCACAATCAAATCCAAAACATAACAACCTAATATAAAGCTCTAATATCATAAACAAACAACAAAGGAACACATAAACATGAAAATTAAAGTATCTAAAGTACTGAAACAGTAAAATGCAAAAATGGTAAAAATGAGCTTACAAGTGATATCTTGCTTAAAACTGAGACCCATGGCCACAGAACACATCCTAAGGCTTTCCACAAAGCTTCTAAACCCAAGGCAATCCAATTAACCTTGCTCCATGCGGTTTCACCAAGATCACATGATTATTTTGGATTTTCATTGTTTTCTTGATTTTTAGAGTTTTAATTTTAAAGACTAAAAACTGTTTAAGGTCTCTAAAAGTTTTAAAGCTTTGTCAGGAGCTTATGTGAGCTTAAAGAGTCCATTAAACAACTACATAACAAGAAATTGAAATGACTTGAAAATTAAAGGTAATTAAGCAAAACATGAAATTGAAATGATACTTGAAATTAAACTGAAAAGGATGTTCCATTACACTAATTTGATGAAAATTACAACATTAAAACTGTAAATGACAAGTAATTTAAAGAAAGCATTTTAAAATTACACTACGTGACCATTGGCTAGTCCAAGGTACTCTTCTCTTTGCCTCTCCTCTTGTATTTATAACATTCTGCATTCCCACTAGCATTCCAGTCAAATCCCTTTAATTTGTGTCCATTGGATAAGCGAATTGATCCTAGCGTTGAATTCACTTTTGGCAAAGTCATATAGCTTGAGGCGGTTTGAGAGCAATTATGCTTCTTGTTCACATGTAAGGTGGAGGGACATGTTTGGATAGGTTTAGAGGTCAAGTTGAAGAGTGGGTAACAAAAGCGGTATGTAGGTGAGGTGAAGTGGAGAAAGGGAAGTTGAGTTTGAGTGTTTGACGATATTTATTTAAGGACCAATTATTTAGTGGAATTTCTGTAAGGTATGCCTTTTGCC